>JAINUG010000017.1:2068439-2668439 GCA_029706075.1 Aldrovandia affinis
AAAACGAGTAAACAAACAAATGTGCCACACTTACAGACTCCCACAGACAAATACTTCACAGAACTGATGTTTTGGTGACGGGCTCAATTGAATACACACAAATACTAAATACGCCAGGCAGCGGGGTGTGATGGTGCCAAAGGCCCTGATTGATTACCTAAGAGTCACAGGTTCCATTTATGGGTAGGAACCTGCCACTGTGCTCTAAGGTACACTAAGCTATGCTAAGCACGGTACCTGAATATACATATGAATAACCAGCAGTGGAGATATACAGCCTAAGCTATGTGAGGATGGAAACTCCAACTGCACGGACGCCATCCGTCACCACCGAAACCAAGAGCCGCCAAACAAACTAGGGCAGAGCTCTGACCATTCCCTTGTCGCTTTTGTGTCTTTCTAATCTTGGACAAAAGAAAATGCACAGGGGAGACTATTGATCAGATCAAACTCAAGACCCTTCGCCCCAACCCGAGGCTGCCCGCTCGCGTAGGCCGCAGTTGCCACGGAGACGCGGTGACGCGGTGCACAACGTGTATTTCAATCTGGAGCGGCGGCCCCCGCACTCCGCCACTCACCATCGCCGGCGTGTCTCCGCAAATCTGTCACGTTGTCAGCCATGCTGCGCCCCTCACTCCTCCCCTCTCTGAAAGTGACTTCAGTCAATTCGAGAAAAACAACCAATTTTATTACCAACAACATGCAAACTCTTCACTCCGTGCGCCTCTTAAGCTGAGTTTGAGAGACAGCTCACAACAGACATGAGGTCATCGCCCCCGGCTTAGCTGCTAGTATTAATTACAAGACGACCACGCCAAACTTCAGGAGCATTTCAGTCAAACGGCAAACATTGAGACATTAGTGGAGTCGAAACATAGATTATGATTAAAGCTTTACGATTAAAGCTGAAGAAAGCCTCGAATGAAACCCCCTCAGGGGCCTGGCCAAACAGGAGAGACATGGTGTTTGCAGCATGACTGCGCTGGGGGGGTCAGATGGGGAGAGAAAGACCCTGAGAACGTGATGTGGAGTGTGTCCATATCCTTTCTGTTAGACCAGCCAGGCAGGATCCGGGCCCAGTCAGGCCAATAGATCCATGGTAACTGAAAGAGCACCGAAATTACTAGAAAAAAACCCAAATGAGTCTTAGATGCTTGCTGTGTGCTCGGTAAATCCAACAAAGCACATCTACATTCTCTTTCACCTTTTACCAGGCAACTCACAATAAATGTCAAGCCTCAATTAGGAACACCTTTTTGACACTATTGACCACCAGATTCTCCTTCATAGGCTAGAAAACCTGGTTGGTTTGCGTGGACGGGCACTCTCATGGTTTAAATCATACTTATTAGACCGGTTTCAATTTGTGCAATTAGATCAAGAGTTCTCTGACTACTCTCAGGTTAAATATGGTATTCCACAAGGCTCAGTGCTGGGACCATTACTGTTCTCATTATACTTGCTACCACTCGGTAATGTTATTCGTAAACATGGTGTAAATTTCCATTGCTATGCCGATGATACACAGCTGTACATATCAATGAAACCAGGTGAAACACTTAAACTCACTAAATTAGAGGCTTGTATCTCTGATATAAAGAACTGGATGACAGTAAATTTCCTGCTTTTAAATTCAGATAAAACAGAGATGATGGTTTTGGGCCCCAAAAATTAAGGAACAAGTTGGATCTGCAGTTAAATGCAGGTGATTGCATAGTTACATCAAGTATTATGGTTAAGAACCTTGGTTTTATTATTGATCAGGACCTTACATTTGACACTCATATTAAAAACACTTCCAGAGTAGCTTTCTTTCACCTAAGAAACATAGCTAAAATTCGGCACTTTCTGTCATTAGAGGATGCTAAAACCTTGATGCATGCTTTTGTTGCATCGAGGCTAGACTATTGTAATGCCTTATTATCCGGCTCCTCTAGTAGCTCTCTAAAGAGTCTTCAACTAGTACAGAATACAGCGGCACGTATTTTGACTAGATCCAAAAGTATGAGCACATTACTCCAGTGTTAGCATCACTACATTGGCTTCCTATTAAATATCGGGCTGATTATAAAGTACTGTTGCTAACTTTTAAAGCAGTAAACGGACTTGCACCTTTATATCTGACCGAAATGATTGCCCCTATAAGCCGACACGACTGCTTCGTTCACAAGAAGCCGCCATCTATTACTCCCTAGAATTTTGAAGAGCACAGCTGGTGGTAGAGCCTTCTCTTTTAGAGCTCCTCTGTTGTGGAACGGTTTACCAAGGCATGTTAGGGATTCGGACACAGTTTCAATTTTTAAGTGTAGATTAAAAACATATCTTTTCAGCCTAGCTTACTGCCAAACATAGTCTAGGTGGAGAGATGGAGAAGGCCGTGCCTTAGTGTCTTATGGAGTGAGAAACTTTCCATACTGTCACCTCCTCAATGTGTTACCACCACTGTTATGCTGGTTATCCTTGATCAGGTGTGGATTGTTTGGAACTCTCACATGGCTACGTGTTTTCTCTGTCCCTCTCCTAATAGGTATGCTGCCATAGCTTACACCTGTTGGGGCTAACTGTATATTTCCTATGCTTGTGCTCCCCTGCTCTTACATAGTGCTACTGGCTATAGCACTGCTTTTTCTGACTGCATGTTCTCTTCTCTGACTCGGGGGCACCTGCCCCCGAGCCCTAGATCCTGCGAGAAGTGTGAGCTGCCCCCATCAACCCTCACCCCCACGCCAACCCCAGTTCCTGGATCTGGACCCTCTCCGCGTGGTTTAGCCCCCCGCTGACTACCTAACTCAGACTAACCTTGGACTGACCATGACATGGTCTTTTTTGGACATACCCTGTGCCGGCCAGAAGAGGATGGGCTCCCCCCCTTTTTAGTCTGGTTCCTCCCAAGGTTTCTCCCTACCTAGGGAGTTTTTCCTTGCCACTGTTGCCGTTAGGCTTGCTTTTGGGGGGGTCTAGGCCTGGGTTCCCCCTCTGTTAAGCGTTTTGTGACAATTCTGTTGTGAAAAGCGCTATACAAATAAACTTGATTTGATTTGATTTGATTTGATTTGATTTTAAAGAGAACTCTGTAAGTTAAACAAATTAGAATTTGAAAGGAAACAGCCCAGGAGGTTGTTAAAGTGGCATACTGTCTGTGTCTTTGGTTGAGAAATCGAATCGAATCTTTTCAAACGTGGTGAAATGAAATGGACCTGGATTCAATGAGCATCCTGAGCCTCACGGGTAAACGCAGAGTGCTCCTGTTTATTTTCGCAAACGCAGTTTGGCGAGTTCAGCGATCACAAAAATCGCAGAGGCTGTGTTTGTGGAGACAGAAAAACAAATGAGTGTAATTGTGAATCACAAAAGTTAAGCACAAATGTTGACAGAATTCAGGCCTTGGTGTCCTGTGATACAACTTCTGAAATGGTCTTCTGGACAAGGCTCGGTTGAGTTCCACTCTCTTTACGTGCGGTGACAGCCGGCGTCTTGGTGCTACACCTGCAGACGCCAGCACAGTTTCTGGAGTGCCACTACGATCTCTACATCTCCCTTTACCTAAAAGGCAGCACAGGTCATTCCCTTAAAAACTAAAAGCACTTTGACTTCACAATAAAGCACGGCAGAAAGCTTTTTACAAGCGTGTATCGCGCACGCATGAAACATTCAACCAAGCACTTTACGCTTTTTAGAGAACCCCCTTTTTAGAGAAGTCCCTTTTGGATAGTAAAATCCTGTGCGGCTTGAAAAATTCATAATTGAATTAATCCAATTATGCAATTGAGGTTCTTCTGTGGCATTTAAGGAGTGGGCATGTCTGCCCTTTGTTCTTTGGGGTTTGCTGATATGTTTTTATGCTTGTAATGAAACAAACTGGAGGAGGAAGAAGCTAAAATATGACATTTTCTCGCTGTGCTCATGCAAATGCTTCTCGGCTGCTGGGGGCCAATGACTTGACTGTGATAGGACAAGACACAAAAAGAGAAGAAAAAAACTGACGCCCGACACTGAACACACTGGTTGTCGGGCACTGGGAGAACTGGGCAGGGACAGAATGTGGTATGTGCTGGGAGTACATCCTGGAGCTATATTATGTTTTTTTAAGTAGACATACAGAAATAACAAAATGCATAAATGATAAAAAAATGCTAATGCAACAGAATATGACATTTTCTTGGTGGGCATACTTTATATCTACATAAGTCTATACTGTGCATCACAATATGTCTGGAATTATAAGACTATACTATACTATACTATACTAAGGTATATTAATGCTGTGGGTCCCAAATTGTATCAACCAATTTAGCAGCTGCTAAATGCGTCTGCTAAATGGCATATATTATATTATTATTATAAATGCCTTGCCCTTTAGAGGAATGAGTTTCCCCTTTTAAGTGTAAACAGAATTACAATGAGGGGGAAATGAAAACACTCACGGACACAAACGGCACGCAAATGCGTCAAACACTTTCGTACTTGCTCATACGAACAGAAAGGACTTTCCAGCTGTCCGCCACACCGCACGCGGAAACACGCACGGTTTCGATTCAAGTGCGGCTCCGAATCGCGGAACACACACAATACAAAACGCCGGTGTGCTCGTGCGCTGCGGCGAGCGTCAGCGAGAGGAAATCACTTCCCCGTAAGCGAGCGCTAACGGCACCAGGGCAGCTGCTCCGCCCCCCTTCAGAGGGAGGCCTCTGGTGTCGTTCGGGGGCCCAGAGGAGACGTCGGGGAGAACAAGACGAAGGACCGGGGCCTTCACAACCTGAAAGCGCTCTCTTCTTCTTCCTCTCTCCCTCTCTTCGCTCCCTCGCCTTTTCTTTTCCCTGCGCCTCGCTCCTTCGATTCCCACGGGCTGCCGCCGCTAAGACGCGTTAACCCCCTTTGCGCTCGCGTCCCGCTAAACAAGCCGCGGCGCCTTTTCAGCCCCCCGTGTCGCATCCTGACGGGACGACTCCCGCCTTTAAAGCCCGAACCGAACAAGCGCCGAATAATAACACGCGATGAGAGGGGGGAAAAAAAACAAAATAAAAGCGTGTTGGTGTACTTCATACATTAGCTGTACACGTCTGCTGTCACGGCGCTCAGAAACCCTGCTTTGTTCCTGCGGAGGGTAGCGTGGTTTTCATGTGTTCTGCTGCAGCGAGCGGCGGGATATGAACGTGAGAGCGAGCCAAGCAGGGGGGGGGGGGATGCATCAGAGCGCCATTACGGGACAGCCCCCCGCTACCGGCTCCGCGGCTGTCTGATGGCCGGCACGGTCGAGTCCGCTCCGCTCCCGGGGCTGTCGAACCCCTTCAAGTCGGCTCGCGCCCGAGTGTCGTCTTAGCGCTCAAACATCAGGCGGCGAGGGGGGGGAACTACAAAGGAGGAGCGGTGGCCTTTGAGACGACGAAGGAGGCGACGAGCGCGCACATCAAATTAGCTCATGAATAACACAGCCTGTCCCACCCAGACGCATCTCAGCCTGTCTGCTCCCCCCCCACTTCTTTTTGTGTCTCATAACATTTCCCACACATCACCCAACAATAAAGCAACGCTTGTGAAATCTCGTACGCGAGGCGGCATTACGGGCCGGGCGAAAAGCAGGCTGGCTCACGCCGGGTCTTTTTTCGTCATTCACAATGACGTGGTTATCAATTTTAAGAGCAGTTGTGATCTTGCTTGGGGGGGAATTATGCCCCTCAACCTGAAATGGCCCGCCGCTCCTCCAAAGGTTTCTGTGCGTTAGGCTGCCATGGCACGGCCCTGAATAATTCAGCTTCTGTTAAGTGCAGGGAGGGGTGCAGTGGAGGTGGGACTGGAGTCTCCTGCGTGGAGAGAGGGGGTGCGCGGTGTGTGTGTGTGTGTGTGTGTATGGGGTGTACGGTGTGTGTGTATGTGTCTGGGGTGCACGGTGTGTGTGTGTGTGTCTGGGGTGCACGTGTGTGTGTGTGTGTGTGTGTGTGTCTGGGGTGCACGGTGTGTGTGTGTGTCTGGGGTGCACGGTGTGTGTGTGTGTGTGTGTCGGGGTGCACGGTGTGTGTGTGTGTGTGTATGTGTGTGTCTGGGGTGCACGGTGTGTGTGTGTGTGTGTCTGGGGTGCACGGTGTGTATGTGTGTGTCTGGGGTGTGCGGTGTGTGTCTGTGTGTCTGGGGTGCACGGTGTGTGTGTGTGTGTGTGTATGGGGTGTACAGTGTGTGTGTGTGTGTCTGGGGTGCACGGTGTGTGTGTGTGTGTGTCTGGGGTGCACGGTGTGTGTGTGTGTGTGTGTCTGGGGTGTGCGGTGCAGGTGTGTGTCTGGGGCGCGCAGTGCAGGTGTGTGTCTGGGCTGTCGGTGCAGGTGCAGATGTCAGTCAGAGTGGAGGTGGGCGGAGCTGAGTGTGGGGAATTCTGGGAATGCAGCCGAAGGCATCTGATTAAAGAAACAGAGGTGAGCCTTATGCCACACAGCTGTGCTACAGTGGCATAGTGTAATTAATTACCATTAAGGAGTATACTAATATAAATGTACAGGACATACTGTCTGTTTTGGAGTCAGAATTCACAGCTATGACTGCATGTAAATCACCAACGGTGTAAAAAAAAATCCCTCCACTGAAAGCAGTAGTGGAGTGGTTCTTATGTTTCTAAAATATTTACTAGGTTTTTATTCCAAGTTTACATGGGCTCATAGCAGCTGACTGCCTGCAGGCAGAATATTCACTCATACCGAAAGAGTGAGGTTCTGTACAGGTTATGTAATACTTCTGAAACAGTTGTGGTTATTTTCACTAAAGCAGTCTGCATTAGAGACGAGGAAGTATCAGATGAGAGAAAAATCCTCTTACCCAGGGCAAAACAAACTGCTTTGTCTGAAATCATTTCTAAAATGCAGGGCTTGCTAAGCAGGCAAGGAACAGATCACACAAGGTGGATGAATCCTGGACTAATGTGTTTACAGAAAGGTCAGAACAGCGCACTCGGAGCCTGGAGCACAAACCGGGGGGATGACTAGTATAGCTCTCTCTTTCTCTCTCTCTCCCTCTCTCTCTCTCTCTCTCTCTCTCTCTCTGCCTCCCCTCCCACTCTCCATATCTTCCTATATCTCTCTTACTCTCTATTCCTCCCTCTCTCGTGCTCACCCTCTCTCACTCCTTCTCTCTTTCTCTCTCCCTGTCAAACCGCCGATCCCTCTTGTCTAATCTCTTTCTTTCTCTCTCTCTCTCTCTCTCTCTCTCTCCCTCTTCCTCTCTTTCTCTCCCTCTCTTGTCTCTCTCTCTCTCTCTCTCTCTCTCTCTCTCTCTCTGTCTCTGGCAGGGTGTGACTCAGTTCAGCAGTACGGTTCATGCCGGGACACGTTGTCCAGCAGCTGGCCACTGAGTGATTCGACAGGGTCTCTTGTGCAACGGAGGAGAGGAGCAGAGCTTCTCCCGCGAGATCGCTGGTGTGAACACACCTCGTGCTCCACAGAGAGCACTCACTGCATCACTATGGGGAAGGGTGCCTGTGTACCGCAGTGCTTACAGTGATTGATTGATTGATTGATTGATTGATACATCTTATTTCAGCATCTTGCACCTTATGCTGCCCAGCCCATACAGGCCTATAAAACATTACTACACAGCAGTGCGTTTAAACTCTTTGACATATAGTCTTCAGAAGCTTATTTTTTACATAACATATAAAATAACCCTATTACGCCTGCACATGGGAATATCAAATAATGAGGAGCAGTAAACAAGTCATGCAACTGTCAATGTTTCAGGTGTAACACGGCAAACCATGTGTGTATTCAGTGTACTCTTTAAATTGAGTACTGAAATGTTGATGGACTTCTCGGTTTCATAAGGCTATTTAAAGTCAAGTGTATCGTCATTTTGGCCAATTTAAACCATGTCTGCAAAATATGTATGTATACAATTGAGCATATTTAAAATATTTTCATTGAAAGTACTTTAGGTTATAAATTAAATGGTCACATCTGCATTACTGTGCTTTAGAGTTGAACTACCTGCAGTAACAAGTAGGCACACTGTCGGGGAGAATGGATGGCCTACCTTAAAGCCCCGTTAATAATAAGCAGTGTGTTTACTCGTTTGAGGGGTAGGCCATTGATAATGGTGCTGCAAACCCCACCTTCCCAAGCCAGACACATACATTCCAGTGAATTCAGGTTCGGCGGTTACCAGCTCGTTTCGCAATTGCTAGGTTTGCGGACGTTGTTTACAAAACGAGCTTTACACCATTTAAACAGTGTCAAAGGTCAGGCTCTGCCCCCACTCAAACTGTCCATCCTGGGCCCGAGCCTAGCCTGGCCCCATGCTCACACAGAACCATCTCTCCTGGGCCTGAGCCTAGCCCGGTCCTATACTCACACAGAACCATCTCTCCTGGGCCCGAGCCTAGCCTGGCCCCATGCTCACACAGAACCATCTCTCCTGGGCCTGAGCCTAGACCTATCTTCACACAGAACCATCTCTCCTGGGCCCAAGCCTAGCCCGGTCCTATCTTCACACAGAACCGTCCCTCCTGGGCCCAAGCCTAGCCCGGACCTATCTTCACACAGAACCGTCCCTCCTGGGCCCGAGCCTAGCCTGGCCCCGTTCTCAAACAGAACCGGCCCTCCTGGGCCAGGCCTAGCCTGGTCCTATCCTTACACAGAACCATCTCTCCTGGGCCCAAGCCTAGCCCGGTCCTATCTTCACACAGAACCGTCCCTCCTGGGCCCGAGCCTAGCCTGGCCCCGTTCTCAAACAGAACCAGCCCTCCTGGGCCAGAGCCTAGCCTGGTCCTATACTCACACAGAACCATCCCTCCTGGGCCCAAGCCTAGCCTGGTCCTATCCTCACACAGAACCACCTCTCCTGGGCCCAAGCCTAGCCCGGTCCTATCCTCACACAGAACCATCCCTCCTGGGCCAGGCCTAGCCTGGTCCTATCCTCACACAGAACCATCTCTCCTGGGCCCAAGCCTAGCCCGGACCTATCTTCACACAGAACCGTCCCTCCTGGGCCCGAGCCTAGCCTGGCCCCGTTTCAAACAGAACCGTCCCTCCTGGGCCTGAGCCTAGCCCGGTCCTATCCTTACACAGAACCATCTCTCCTGGGCCCAAGCCTAGCCCGGTCCTATCCTCACACAGAACCGGCCCTCCTGGGCCTGAGCCTAGCCCGGTCCTATACTCACACAGAACCGTCCCTCCCTATAGCCCGGTCCTATCCTCACACAGAACCGGCCCTCCTGGGCTGTATTAACCGAGTGATTACGGCACGCTTGCACAGCGCGCACAGCTGGTGTGGTGGCGAGGCGCAGCGCTTGGGGGAAATGAAAGGGTCGATGGTCAGATTGAGGAGCAGGACGCCGCCGCGGTTCTCTATAGCCGGGCTCTAACTCTGCTTCAGTAAACATAACAGCTATATAAACATGTAGCCCGGGGAAAGCTCACCTTGGATCGGGATGAAAGCTAATGAGAAAGAGCGATAATGATTCTCACGACAGGCATAAGAACGATGGGAGCGGGAGGTGGGCGGAGGCTCCGTAGATATCGCTGCCGAAGACAAAAAGCGCGAGGAAAGCGGTTGGGATTTGTGGCGCACGCACAGCTGTGTGACAGGGGGCCCCAGAGTGGAGTCACTCCCGCGCTCTCCTGGAGGGCTGTGACGGCTCCTCTGTGGGGACGCGGGTAACGAGCTCGGCCTCCAGCGGGGCCGTCCCACGACGGGCTCTCCTACGCCAATTGGTTCCAGAGGGTTTAAACGAGCTGTTTCTGGAAGATGATAACTTAATGAAAAAGACTGAAGAGGGAAGTGTGTGTGTGTGTGTGTGTGTGTGTGTGTGTGTGGGGGAGGAGGTGGTTTTGGGGGTGATCTATGTGCTTGAATTCATATTAGAATAATGCTGCTTATGCACTTAGGTATAAAAAATGCCAATATCACCACATCCTCATAAGGAACCAGTATAAAGGATGAACAGAGGGATGATTGCTCTTTGGAAAATTGTACGTTTATTTGCTCATTAATTCTTCACATAGTTTGATCATAATAATCTCATTTTCATATGTGAAAGTTAATTAGTCTTAGTTGGATACATTTCTGCACCATCCACATTTCACCACTATAAACGTCCACGAGGATCATCTGTGTATTCCAACTGCAATATCCCAATGCCAATCAACTGAATAAAAGCATAATAATAATAATAATAATAATAATAATAATAATAATAATAATAATAATAATATGTGATTTATCCTAAATAAAGCTGTTATATACAGATGTCACATGTATAGCTGGTGAAATATACTGTAGGTGGTGTGTAGCTTCCTCGTGTGTTTATCTACGTGTAAGTAATGCATGTCCACTATGAATTATTCAAACAATAACTCAACTGTGATTTCCGGATTATTTCAAAACTGCTTTTAATATCGGAGATATAAAGTAGCCCGAGGCAAAAGATCGTAGTCCAAGCATGAAAGCCATCTTTATTTAAACCACCAAACTATTTGGGTACATCTGAGGAAATATGATTTCGGTGAATATGATTACATTGGAACACTGTTAAAATAAGGTATCTCGCTACGGCATCTCTGTGCTCTGAAACAATAAATGTGAGATTTCATAAAAGATGAACTGTGTCAGACATGGCTGTTTCAAAACTACATTTCTGAACTCAAAATGATGTGTGAAATACCTGTTTTGGCTCGTGTAGCTGTCGACAGAACATTGACATGACTGCGAAGCATACACATGCCCCTACATTAGGTGTGTCCTGCAACTGCTTTTTAAAAGCTGCAGTACAGTCCTCCAATGGCCAGGTGCTGATATAGCCAACTGTGGAGCGATCATTACAAATCATAACATTTTGTTCAGTGAATCATGTCTATTAACAGTGGAATTGAATGGCAATTGCATGCATTGTACTCATGAAACATATGTTCCATTTATTCAGCAGTATTCTCAATCATGTTCCAATAATACCTGTTTACAAGATAGGGAATATGAATTGTCAGATTTATGATAGAAGGTAATTCACTTATATTACCTAATGAAATAATGACAATTATATTTAAATGATCATATATTTCTATAAAAATTCATGAAAATAGAATACCGTACTGCTTGTAATCACAATGCCACAATCATGCTTTCATATCACTCATGTGGCCAATATTTGACATTAAACTTTTATCACATCCTCATAATTGTTAGCCACATCAGCCACCATTATGGTGAAGAAATGCAGGTGTGTGATGATTGGCCGCATGTATTGTACATATCCACTACCACAGGGTTACTCAAATCCCAGTCCTCGTGGGCCGAGCATGGCTGTTTTTCCACACTCCCTTTACCTGGGAGTCAGGTGTGAAGACACTCTGGCCAATCATTTGCACGAATTGTTTAATTAACTACCTGAGAGAAAGGAAAACCAAAACCGAATTTGGATTCGTGGGCCTGATCTGAGTAACCTTCCACAATGAAATGTGCCTCGAGTAAATGAAAATATAGAAAAATATTGTTTACATCAGAGAAATCAGAAAATACGATTGAATAATACAATGGATTTCCCAGGGCACTGTGCTTTTAGAGACAGATATCTTTACAGACACCTGTGGATAATGGACAAGTGGATAGTGGATAGTGGATCCCAGCTATTTATAAACTGCATACCAAAAAGCTATTGCATGAGAAAAAGTCATTATAGCTACTTCCTGCATGGTCAGAATTCTCTAGTACAGGGGTGGACAGCATTGGTCTTGGACAGCCAGCTATCCCTGGGTCTGGTGGTTTTTATTTTCACCTTAAATTCAGCCCAATTCAGACCCAAGAAACCAGGTGAGGTGAGTTAACAGACTTAATCAGCTGCTTTCATTCATCAATGAAGTGCTGAGTACCACCGAAAACCCGGCAACTCTGCAGCCACCAGTGCTTCAGTATAACCCATTCAGTTAATACACTTCTCGGTGTGTACAAAGTTAATTAATTAAGGTCCCTCTTAATCTAATGAGTCAGTACTTTATTATGGCCAACTACAAGCCTCATTATGTGTTCAACAACAGCGGAGACATATAGCGGATTTCAACTTCAGGCTACAAAATCTGGTTGTATAAAAAGGAGGGCCCTACCCAGCATGCACTGCCATGGGGCAACTGTCAAGTTGTCAAACTGAAGTGTTTTATGTTTTTCCCCCTTTTTTAACTTAAACTGAATGCGATCGTACTCTGAAGGCTGCATCTGATTATTAAATCAACCTTTTCTGATCTGCCATTTATTAAATATGTTTTTTGATTCCTCCACAGAGTGCCTGGCAGTCTGTGGTGGAAGGTTACCGCTGCTATAATACACCTCACAGTAATTATGTAACAATTCGTTTAAAAAACATTCAGCTTACACCCCTGGAAGCATTCAGAAAGCCTCATCAGAGTTCCTATGCTGGGGAATATGGTAATTCTAAAGCGTCTGTTGAAGCACCTAAATTAATATTCATCAATCATGAATATGTAGATCGTAATGTTTTTCCCACATATCACGTCCTAACAGGGCAAGGGTTCATGGGTATTTCAAAACCCCAGGTTTATGAGAAGGGTGTTTAGAATCCCTTACGTTTGTGGACACCAACTGCCACCAGTTTAGTGAAGTGGTGTACCTTCACTAAACTGTACACCACTGTAGAGTTCACTGGATTACTATGCAGCTGAAGCAGCCCAAACAGAGAGCAGGACTTAACATTCCAAATGGCACTGTGCTCTAAAGGTAATTATCAAATGTAACATATTATTACTAATAATAATGCTATAATAATACTACACTAATAAAGAATCATTTCTTATTCTTGATGAATGATTTATGTTTCAGAAATGGATGACAACATTCTAAACTAGAGCTGTTCTTCAGGGTGCTGAGTGTGTGTAGAAAGAGTAAGAGACTCACCTAATCTGTGCACCCTTGAAACTTAATATAATAATAATATCATCTCATCTCATCTTCAGCCGCTTATTCCTAGTTAGGGTCGCGGGGGGGCTGGAGCCTATCCCAGCATGCATTGGGGCGAGAGGCAGGAATACACCCTGGACAGGTCGCCAATCCATCGCAGGGCACTACATACACCATTCACTCACACACTCATACCTACGGGCAATTTAGACTCCAATTAGCCTAACGTGCATGTCTTTGGACTGTGGGAAGAAACCGGAGTACCCGGAGGAAACCCACGCGGACACAGGGAGAACATGCAAACTCCACACAGAAAGGACCCCGGCCTGGATTCGAACCAGAGACCTTCTTGCTGTGAGGCAACAGTGCTATCCACTGCACCACCGTGCCGCCTAATAATAATATTATAATAATAATATATGCCATTTAGCAGACGCTTTTATCCAAAGCGACTTACAGTAGTGAATGCATACATTCTCAGTATATGTGGCCCCAGTGGGGATTGAACCCACAACCTAAACGTTGTCAACGCCATGCTCTACCAACTGAGCCACACAGAGCCACACAGCACCACACAGAACTTCCACACAGCAAAGCCACATGCACCACCACAGCCACATCAAGACCATTAGCACTCAAGATCAATAAGGAACAATCACATATCCATGTGTAAGATTCATGTAATCCCTGATATTGTAATAAAACCACTGTCCTCCAGCCGTGGCACGCAGATCACATTATTCAAACTATGAAAGAGAGGCGTCTTATCACCCAGGACCCCTGGTTGATTCTGAAATACAGTAATGCAAGATTCAAGATTCAAGATTAACTTTATTGTCCAACAAAGTGGGAAATTTGGCTTGGGCTTTTACCCATGCTGCAGCCGTAAAAAGACAGACATTCCACATACAAAAAACATACAAAAATGACCTGCTGGTCATTCCACATACAAAGATCTGCATAAATCCCTTTAATAAAACAACACAAAAATCCTGCAGTGTCCATCCTGGCTTCTGTTTAAAAGTTTTAAAAGCTATTTAAAGTCTTAAAAGCTATTTAAAAGTTTTATTGACACAGGGATAAATGCATTTTTAAATCTATTTAATCTGCAACGAGGGACTCTGAACCTCCTCCCAGAGGGCAGTAGCTGATACTCAGCGTGTAGAACATGGGATGGGTCAGTAACTATCCTATTGCCTTGCCTTAGGGTAGCTTGTTCATAAGTAGACTGCAAGGAGGCACCCTAATTTAATGCACTGCATGTTATTTTGTTCTCAAAATTACAAAATCATCATTACGTCCAATATTGCCAAAAAAGTTAGAATTGCGTTATTGGTAGTAGAACTGTATATGTTATTATTACTTTGTAACTTTTTTTTTTTTTAACCAAAATGAATCACTTATTCGAGTAACAGCCACATTTACATGCAGATAATATTCAGTACTTCAGACTTTTTAACAGGTCATTCGAAATATACAATTTAAACAGATGTATAATTAAGTCTTATAATTCATGTATTCTTGTAGCCAATGTATATATTCATTACTTTTTACTTTTAAAAACGATTGAAATTTCACTCAAAATAACAATGTTTGTGCCATAGGTGTATATGTTATTTGGCCTATACAAAGGTTATTTAGGCCTATACAAAAATTGCAGACAGATTACCACCACTTCCTTGATGAATTTCACATAATAATACATATGTAAAACAAATACTATATTATGATATGATATTGCTGGTTGAAAAGGGAAGGGAAGGGCCGGGCCCAATGGTACAGGCCATGGCACCCCCTATGGACTCGTGGCACTGCACCTGTTTAAAGGATCCTTTATTTACTCAATGGTTGACTTTATTTCGGCAGTCACCTGTATGCTGAAGTTTTTGTTGATGATGGTAGAAAAAATATTGTTGACAACAGAGAAATCAGAAAATACACTTGAATAGTACAATGGCTTTCCCAGGGCCCTATGCTTGACAGGAGCCCTATAGCCTAAACATTGCTAGCTCAAGACTGGGCTATGTCATATGACCTGGAGTCTGCAATGATGAGACACAATTGGCATTAGGCACCTCACCAGGCACCTACAGGCCACTAGTGGTCATTAGTGAGAGATCTAGTTCTCCAATCTAGCGCTAGCTCTCCTGCAGTATGCCTGTAGAGTGTAAAAGAGTCACTGGCTCTCCTGTAGTACTGTGTGTGGCCTGTAGGGTGTAAAATAGTCACTGTTTTGCAGGTGAGTGTACCAGAGTATACAGGCCTCTGTAGCTGCAGTTCTCCTTGTTTGGGTGTGGGTGGCATCATGGTGATGCAAGAGCCAAGTACAACTGGCAATTCCAACCGGGAGAAAAAAGGGAACCAAAGAATAATACGACATGTGCCCAAAAACAAAAGAGGGTGTGTTCCTGTTGAAGGATGTGCATTTGACAAGCGGCCCTTTTGTGAGCGATGGTTTTCTGACAACCATTCATAAATAAACTAGCCTCAGAATTGCATCATATTAAATATATTGTCTTTGAAATAATATTCATATTGACAGAACACGTCCGTACTTTTTTATTTCATTACAAAAACAAATACAAAAATAAAATGGGGTATGCTTGGCTCTGAGAAGGACCTTTCCTCTCCTGACCACAACTCTTTGATGACTGCAACCTCTTTCTTTGCTAGCTGCCTGCTATGTCCCCTCAGACTTGTATCTGACTGCGTGCCTGCTCTCTTCTAAACCACAGTTGTTCCGCACTACCAAAAAACATTATTTCAACATTTTACAGTGCTGCAGCTAGGTTGTGGTTCATAACAATGTTGTAGCAATGTTTTTGCGACATCTTTTTTTTCAAATAAATGTCAGCAAACCAAAAAATCATACGAAATAAACCATATTTTCACAAATGAAAAGTTTAACAATCTTTTTGGCAAGCTGGGCTAGGGGTGTCCCTGGGGCCTGGCTTACGCGATGTTTGCGGTACACCACAATGGGTCCAACATCGAGAGTACGCATTTCAAGGACCAGGGCTCATTTAAGAGGGAGCAGTCGCTCGATCTGGGGGGTTCTTTTTTTGCCGTCAGAGGCCGGACTTTGGCGGTCGATCGCGGAGTTCCAGTGGCCAAAAGCGGAGGAGCGGTCCCTAGCCCTTTTTTTTTTTTACTTTCCAAACGAACATGGGAAAGAATGGCAGAGAACACGTGTGTCTAGAGCCAGCAGTGGCTGAGCCCTGCTCCACGTAGGCGCACACCAGTGCTCGTTTCCCCGAAAAATTGTTCTCTTGTCTGCAAGTACAAAATGTTACGGAGCAAAGCTCGCCCTCAACAGCTACTGCTCGCAGGTCTATCTGAGGATATAAATCATGAAGACAACCATCTCCTTTGAGATGATAAGGTGGCCATATGCATCTTGCAGCAGGCCCTCCACTTTACGTGCTCCCGCCTCTGTCTCTGTCCCCCAGCTCCCCCCCCCCCCACATTTTGCTGGGTAAAGTAAAATGTAACCCTTGTTTGAGACGGCTCTTGCCTTCAATCCAGCTGAATTTGCTGCTGCCTCTTTACCGTAAGATCTTGAGTACCACATGTCCAGATACACACGTTATATAGAATCATTAAATACAGACACATGTATGCGCAGAGACACACATAAAACCTATATATTTTGTTACCTTTTAACATTACATTGTTTTCAAGCAGCTCCATGATGATTAAAGTTGTTTAGTGAACAAAGGACTCCCTTAACACAAGTTCTACCGTGGAAATGACAGTCTTTGTCTGTGCTGAGCACTAACAAAGCCATTACCAAGCTTTCCACATACTGTACCGATGATGCCTACAAAAATACTTTCACTTCAGAGAAAATGAACTGCTGTTTGTTTGTCTGAGTCTGCTTACTGTACGTATACATCACTAAAATGAGCTGAACTCAAACAGCCGTCAGCAAAGACTAATGGCTCTGGCATTTCAGCCTAATTTTAGCAGTTACTGTACAATCGGCCAAATCTTCTACTGCCTCTGATGAATTGACAAGCCTGAAACAAGCACAATGGAAAACAAACAAAAACAGCACAAATGTGACCTGCCATCTGTTTTATTCCTTTTTCTGGGCTAGCGTTTCATTTTGCTTGCATTTCTCATTGGCCTCAACAAAATACAGCTTTTCTGTTCATTATACGGCTTAGTACGACAGCTAATCAATAGCAGGCAGGTGATTGACAGGTGGTGACTACCCAATCAGAGCTCATTAAGCAGCGAACATCATGATATTATGTTAGACAAAAAGGCAATTGAGCTCAATCATCTCATTGGACCATTATGTTTGCCTGAGGTTGTTGAGTGGTTGGAGCACTATGCCCCATTTGCACATTGTTAATATTGTGTGCAAATTAACCAGTAGCAACCACAGACATATTTGAATGAGTAAGAGATAACAAAAAAGAGTTATCTTAAATATATATAAAACAAATATATATAAAGCAAAAAGCTAAATACAATTTTTTCAGAAAAAAAAAACTGATCGCCAGTTCTCTGATACAAAACCACCCAGGTGGAGATAAGACCTCCTCTAGATGTCTTTCTCCAAAGCCAATCCAGATACTGCCATCGTCCACAGGAGTGCACCAAGCAGATAAAGATAACAGCCAAGGCCACAATTCCCACCCAGGTCTAAAGTTATTTCTGGTACTCTGTCTCCGTGAGACAGCCAATAATACACGTTTCATTCATCCCTGTTTATGTTTTTAGGCCAGGGTCACTTCTAGAGAAGTGCCTGAATGGATGTCATTGTAAGTTCAGCTGATCTGAGAACAGTGCAGAGACATCAACGCACTGCCTCGTTTCTGTGCTCCCAGTTTAGTCAGAGAAGGAGTAGGAAAAGTATCAAAGCCAGGAACCAGTTTTATATTTTTTTGTTTCAGTTTGTCTCTTTGGGTTGTTTTTTTTACCCTTGCTTAAAAACGAGATCGTGAACACACAGAGAATGTGGGCTTGCCGTTGAAATAGAAGCTGTGCGTCATGCTAAAATGCAATGTGACCAATCTAGCATTGTTCTCCTCCCTTTGGGCCTTTTGCGTACGACGCCAGAAGACACAGCGTGGCAACGATGACACACTCCTGTGGGAGAGGACATCAAAGGCAGGCCCATGGTACCGGGAGCTACTCTCCACCTCTGAGCAGGATATCAGCGAGCGTGCCAGCTTTCTTCAGCCAAAGACACAGGCTCTGTCTAGAGTCCATCATACGCACATCATACAAACATAAATGCACACACACACACACACACCATTCATATGGTGCAGTTGCAGTCGTCCAGCGGAACTCTCCGTGGTTTTCGTTGTCAAAAACGTGCCTTTTCCAGATAACATTCATTCCAAGCCCTAATTAGATATACATAGATATATCTAGCTAGATGTAGATATACATAGCTGAAAGCTACGTCTTCCTCTCCCAATGTTCGCCAGGCTTGTTAAAACGCTGGAATCCAATGGAATCGGTGGATCAGCAGCACAGACTCACAGCACCGGCACAGGAATACTAACGATTATTAGGGTTCACACAGGAGAAATCGCTCATCCACAGTTCCAATCTGCTCTGCTTCCTCCCTTCTGACCTGTGCCCATCGCTTCATTCAATTAAAGATCGCTTTGGCTTTTTTATTTTTTTATTTTTTTATTTCCCATTCGCACAAAATATTATTTATGTTAATTACAGTTCACACCTTCCCGGTTAATTGTTCAGCAGCGGCAGACTTCGCAGGGCCCCAGCTGAAGCCTGTGAGGTGGGTGTGGGGGGGGCATGTTTCTACTGCCGTCAGAATGGGAAGCCCAGCTGGGCACCCCCAAGCCCATGGCCTCCAAGCCCATGCCCCCCCCCCCCCCGCCCTGTACAGAGGCTCACGGCTGAAACATTCCCCCAGTCACCACAGCATCCCTTTGCCTGGGCTCTCCCCCCTCCCTAAATAATAGCCTCGCATACAATGCGCTCCATTGTCAATTGTTTGTCAATTTCACATCTCGTTAGCTCACATCATCTTCTCCAGTGCGTAACAATATGTTTTTCAATGATGTATGAAGCAGGAAGTGGTAATGATTTAGAGAATGGCAAACAGCTCGAGGCACTGGTAAAGTAGGGTGCAGGTTGAGCAAGGTACTTAAACCAAGTATCTTTGATAAAAAAACACCATATAATTTGAAAAAATATACTTATAAAATATGTGTATATATATATATATATATATATATATATATATATATATTAAATACTGTATATTAAATAACCCTGAATTATTGTAAAAACAGCTAAATATTTCATTAGAAATGTATCAATCTGTAGGTTAATAAATCTTCAGAATTAAGCATGGCAGGCACAAATAATTTACTATGTGGCAAAATGTGCAATTATTCATTAAGTGGAAGGAGAAACAGGAGAGGAAATAAGCTTGCAGTTAGTTTAATGGGTTATCACTTCCCTCCTTTGGTGACTGTGGTAGTGTGTTGTACTGTGGAGTGGAGTCTCAGGGTTTGTAATAAAGGCACTGTGCATTTCTCCAATTAAACAGAAAACTTATGCAAATGTAGCATTTACCGAGCTAGCCAGTACGCAACTGCCCCTGAGTCCGACAGGGCACAGCTGACGGGCATCGTCGGGACAGGAGAGACGCTGGCACTGCCCTGTCTGTCTGCAGACACCCTGGCACTGCCCTGTCTGTCTTCAGGGACATTGGCACTGCCCTGTCTGTCTACAGCCCTGTCTGCCCTGTCTGTCTACAGAGACACTGGTACTGCCTTGTCTGTCTACATCCCTGTACACCCTGTCTGTCTGTCTGCAGACTCCCCTGCCCTGTCTGTCTGCAGCCCTGTCTGTCTGCAGACTCCACTGCTGTCTGTCTACAGCCCTGTCTGCCCTGTCTGTCTGCAGACCTGTCCGTCCTGTCTGTCTGCAGACTCCCGTTGACTGAGAGACAGAGTAAAGATCTTGGAGAATGTCAACGGCGGCATTAAGGAAATGAAATGCCCCGATGTTCATTATTCCATTTAAATGTCACCAAATTCCACATATTAAACTCTCTCTTTTCAAGGCCTTACATCTTTTTGGACTTTTGAAGATCTAGATAACTATTGGGCTATAAGACACCACGCCTCGACTGTGCACTGGCCTCGCCATAAAACCACTGACTCTACTGAGGGAGGAAGTCCCTTCAAAACGGATTAGCATTAGCACAATGATATCTTTTTCTGCTTATAATTAGGCATGATTTTTAACCGTCAGAAAATCGTCCGAGGAACACGTTTGTTTTTTGTAGCTTTTCTCGCTGTCCTGCTTTTGCATGCTTGCTAAACAACCTGATATCTGTCGAGAAGATTGTTTTAATTTACTGCGGATAAGAGTGGCTTAATTACTGTTGAGTAAAATGTTAAATTAAGTATCTACAAGATAATTTTTAAAGGGGGCTGACAGAGTGGGAAAAAGAAAGGCGGCCGAACGGGATCTGAAGTAGTTGTGTATGCAAACCGCTACAATGCGCTTCGGAAGGAAAGGGGGCCTGACAGCTTTCCAATAAAACGGGTTGTTGGGATTCGGGCGCTGCCAGATGTTTTGAGACTCCTAATCCTATTCGTCTCTCCCTTGAAAAGGGAGGGGGGGGAGGGAGAGCTCCAACCCTCTCCCGGTTCGATATCTGCAGCTGCCTGGACGGTGTCGCGAACCCCGCATCGATGAGAGCGAGGGGTGCGGAGCCGGCCTGGCCCGCAGCGCTGGAGTCGGGAGGATTTAACCAGGCTCTCCGGGCGCACATCAGAGCGCTCTGATGAAACATTCATGAGGCTGTCAGCGCTCTGACGGGCCGGCGGGTGGGGGAGCGCACCTCAGATCCGTCCGCAGGCCGGCTTTACACACCACAGCGGCGGCGGCGGCGGACAGGGGGGTAAGGAGGGGGGGGGCCTTTAGGTTGTGAACTAGCTTCGCCCCCTTGCCTGGTGAGGTTTGCCGGGAGGTTATCTCTACACGGGGGGGCTTGTCTTTGTCTCTTATGTTCTGGAGAGGGGTGCCCGGACCCTGGAGAACTCTGATGCTGAAGATTCGAGCGAGAGCGGGGGGGGAGAGGTCTTTTTTTGGTTGTTTAATTTTGATTTTTTGGGGGGGGGGGTTGTCTGTGACATGCAGCTGCTCTGGGGGGCCGAACTAAATCCGGCATGTTCGGACCTGATGTCACCTGGGCCGGTGCGTACCGCTCGCGCACTCTGCTGTGGGCACCGGCTGCGCAGCCGCAGCTCTGGCTGCGCAGCCGCCTCTGCGACGCGGGGGAAGCGTTTCCGCGATAAGCCTCCGTATCGTATGAACCAGCAGCATAAATAAAAGATCTTCCCGCAATGCTGGCATAACCCCACGAGCTTCAGTTTAGTAAGACTGCAGTTAGTGTCCACTCAGTGGTTAAATGTCACACCCAGCGGTTGAATTTGAGATATATAATTTCCTCCAAATGTGTCTCATGATAACAGGCCTCTCTGAAATGCCAGGATGACACCCGTTCTCCAGAGGTTCAGGTGTCCCCCCCCCCCCACAGTCTTACTCCAGGTATTAAACGTGTAGAATAGGCTGTTTTCCAGCAACAGAGCATCTTCTTTGGCACATCACAGAATCTTGGCGCTCGTGGACTCCAATTAGCACAACTTACCTGCAGACCGAGTGAATGTGTCATTTTGACTCACCTAAGCACAGCT
Source organism: Aldrovandia affinis (assembly GCA_029706075.1). Taxonomy (NCBI): domain Eukaryota; kingdom Metazoa; phylum Chordata; class Actinopteri; order Notacanthiformes; family Halosauridae; genus Aldrovandia; species Aldrovandia affinis. The sequence continues at coordinate 2,090,024 of JAINUG010000017.1, forward strand.
GCCAGCCCTAATATCAGTGCTGCCGCTACACTGATTCTTCTACTTTCGGCTCCTGTCTGTAATGTCCAGATATCAGCCACAATGATCTTGTCCCCCGTATGGAAAAGAATGAGCTCAATGGTGCCCTAACACAAGCGCTGCAGCTCTGTTCTGTGGCTGAAGAATTGTGCAATCTGAGCCCACTATTACTGCCAGCAGCAGCCATTATGTCATCATGTGACCAAGGCAGCAGGTGTGCACCTGCACAAAGGTATGCATATGGGTGTCAATGGGAGTATGATTTACTGTGTCTTTGTGCAGTGCACACAGTGTGTGTGTGTGTGTGTGTGTGTGTGTGTCAGAGAGAGAGTAGCGTGGTATTTATGTATGTTTGTGTGTGTGAGAGAGAGGAGTGTGGTATTGATGTGTGTGTGTGTGTGGGGGCATGTGTGTGTGAGAGAGAGAGAGAATGTGTGTGTGTGTGTGTGTGTGTGTATGTATGAGAGAGAGAGCAGTGTGGTACTGATGTGTGTGTGTGTGTGTGTGTGTGTGTGTGTGTATGCATGTGCATGTGAGAGACAGTAATGTGGTATTGATGTACGGGTGTGTATGTGTGTGTGTGTGTGAGAGAGAGAGAGAGCGGTGTGGCACTAATGCGTGTGTGTATGTGTGTGCGTGAGAGAGAGTTGCATGGTATTGATGTACGTGTGTGCGTGTCTGCGTGAGACAGTGCCGTTGCAGTGAGCGAGAGAGACTCTCTCTCTCTCTCTATCTATCTGTGTGTCTCTTGGTCTCCATGCGTGCGAGCGAGCGTGTCTGTGAGCGTGTGATTGGATGTCTCTGCTGTGCCTCTCTCAGTTGATTTGCCGGCCCAGGGCACTTTGCTCTATCAGTCTGGTCTGCCAGCGAGGGTGAGGTGAGACGTGGCCACAAAGTCATTAAAGTGACTTTGAACTCCTGCTCCTCTCTATCACAGCCCCACATGCGCCAGGCTGGCCTCCTTTAAACCCGCTAAATGCACTCGCTCAGCCACTGGAGGCAATGTGCGACACCAATTACACACTACTTTAGAGTCTCTAATTGAAGCCCTTCAGCACCAATATGTTATATTGCCGCTTTTGATACACAAATGAAGGAATCATGTTAAATACTCAAAGTATGTGAGGCGTATTTATGAAAGAGATGGTGTTAATGTGAACGTCGAGGCCTCGGATTTGCGTTTCCTCATAAAATGACTTCCCCCTGCAGAGATATTCTTTATTTGCTGATTACAATGTTGGTGGTGTATATTAATATTGAACATAGCTACCGTGTAAGGTGAGCAAACATTCTCAAATGAGTTTTTTTGGTTGGATTAATAGTAAACATCACACTCTGAGGATACGCAATTAAGTCTAAACACGGTTTACCTAACAGTGTTACCTGCCACCGAAACAGCTATTAAGACTGAGCTTCGGAGAACAATACTGACAGCTGTGTTTGTGAAAGCGCGTTACATGCTTTTCACTGGGGCGTGCTAACGTGTCGTAGTTTTCAAGGTGAGGTGCGGCCTTTAAGCGTAACATCAATTACGTGTTTTCAAATACATCTCTATATTTCTATTACATATACATACTGTTAACTGTGCACCAGTAACAAGTCAACCTGTACATTACACCCATTCAGCAGACTACTCTTATCCAGCAACTTACAAAACAAAGTATATAAGTGCATTAAAATGGCTTAATAAGAGCCACAGAAACAATGGAGACGGATCATTTACACTCTCCACCACACGTAGCAGCGAGAGCAGGGATTTGTTCATGAGGAATTTTCGTGGACATCCCAAAAATACATCTAACCATCTTAAGAGCTCCAGTTTTGGAGGGAAATTCCCAGCCCTCCGCTCCATTCGCAGGGGGGTGGTCACACGCTGAATTCAGCCGTTCCAAATAAAAGAGCCATCAGACGCTCATTAGACACAGCGCCGACCAGAACATGAATTATGCAACGTTTTGGCGCACTGGCCCAAGTCTACCCATTAAACAAAAATAAGAAATAAAAAAATGCTTTTGATCGTGTTGAAGTTTCATTTCTAAATGGGTGAAATGTGGCGCCCTGGTTTTTTGTGCTCGTTTTGTGGAGCCTGGACAAAGTTCCCTGAGAGCGCAAGGGAGGGCCTTGGGGGGAAGCCAAGTCCTTTGACAGGTGTAGACACGGCAGCTTTTCAGGACAAAACCCCAGAAGGCCCGCTCGTGGTTTTAGCGCTTGACACTGCCTCCCCAAGTTAATGAAAAACCCGACCTGGGTGACTCAGGCCTGGTAAACATTTTTCACTATAAATACCGCAGTCCCTGCTGAGCGCCAAAGTGCCTCGAGATCTTCCTTCCGAACGGTTCTCCATCTCATTAGAGATGAGCGCAGATGTGAGGAGAGAGGAATGGCAACTCATTTTTATTTATGTGTTTATTTCTTCTGAAAAATATATAAATAAAGAGGCAGAGGGCTAATGGCTAATGCTATTGCTCACACAGCATTCGAATGAATTTTAGAATTGTGCGTTACACCCGGCAGCCATTGGTGTTGATGTTACAAATGATGTTGATGTTAAAATGTGGTAAAGCTTACTCTAAAAATACATGACTCTTCCATACATCTAGCAATAACAAGACAAGTAGTATCAGTATGAAAAAATAGAGGTAATAGAAGATTTTATTTTCTAGCACGGCAAATAGTTACATTTTATCACTGAGACCACTGTGTCCCTTCCCGATCAAGCAAGGGAGTTGTGTCTGTTATTTCTCGCACAAACGAGTTCTGGTAATGGCACTTTCAGCAAAACAATGGCAGGAAAATTTTAATTTTATTTGACTGAATCTGTATCCGAGTTCGTTTTAGTACACTTCACATGGAGCGCCGACGATCACAGCAGAATGGGGTTGCCAAAATACATACAAGTAGACATTCAGCAACCCCCGATCGTTACCTAAAGGGAACTGATGTGAACCCGGGCAAGGGGAAAAATCACTGCCATCGTAACTCGATGCCCGCCATGGACACTTTGAGCAGCAGGGCCCACCGCGCTGTGTGAGAGCGACGGAGACTCGAGTTGCACTCTGGCAGAGGGGAGAGGGGACCTCCGCACAGACGGAGGACAAAAGGGAACGGGAGCAGAGCTCTCCTCTGCCTGACCTGTCTGAGGACAGCGGCACAGACCCTCACTAACAGCAACAAGGGCAATCAATCACCATCGCTCAGCAGCCAACGAGCCAGACTAAGCATTCACAGTGAGTTAGTCGGGGCGTGACCTCCCCCTCTCTACCACGGGGTAACACAATAGCGCCCGCTGTGACCTGCCCCAGATGAGGACAGACTCTAAAAAATAATTTACAATTAATAACTCAATAAATATTAAAGGCCACACTTCATTATAAGGGAATATTTATGCCGGGCACAATAATGCTGTTGGACAATATACAATGAACTGACATATAACTAATTAATAACCACTTTCATTTCATTCATCCAAACAATTTGTCATCTCTGGATAATAATCTTAGCTACAGGTGCTTAGAATGTTAAGAAATAAGATACTGGGCCCCCGGATGGTGCAACTGGTAAAGGCACTTGCCTGGAGTGTAGGTTGCCCACTACGGCCGGGGTTTGATCCCCGACTGCGCCAGTCCGGCTCTGGCTGGGAGTCCCACTCAGGGTCGTCGATTGGCTGTCTGCCCCAGGGGGAGGAAAGCCGGCACAAGTTTGCTGCATGCACAGAAAGCTTCCCTGTGAGTGTGAATCAGAATCACAGGCAACGGCTAGGCGAGTTCCGTCTCAAAGCAGGTGGTTCGTCGCCATCATCACTGGCAGTCCCAGGGTAGTGGCTGGTCCCATAGTAGTAGGTTGCGGGCTCATGGGGGGGAGGGAAATTGAATCAATAGAGGGTACAACTGCCAATCAAATTGGGAGAAAAATGGGGAAAAATCTGATAAAAATAAAAAAAATAAGATATTGTGCAGACCACAGTCAACTGCCTTACAAAGGAGCCTTATGAACCTTACATGTTTAAAAAACAATGCTGAAAAGGTATATCAAATAAAGATTTCTGAAATGACCAAAAACCCCTTAGTGATATAAAGTATAGCAAATTATATTTATAAATGTTATTTTCCCCTTAAACTGTTGAGACAACCAGCACTGGAGTTCCCTCTCAGGTGAATTGAGGCCTTAGCCTTGCATGGCAGACCAAACACTGAAGTTTCATTTCACCTTGGTTTTCTGATCGTATGACTGCCTCACCGAGAAGCTTCCGTGCTCATTAAGCAACACTCATTTGACAAACACAGGCTAAACAGCGCTAATGGATATCTGTCGCCAGCAGTATCTGAATAAAGTGGACAACTCAGTGTGCAAAAACCCCCAGAAAATACAGTAACCCTTGTCACTGGAAAAGTGTTGTTTTAGCCAGGCATAACTGTCACAAAATCTGTCTGAAAATCATTAACCTTTCCGAGCAGCAGTAAAAGTATATTTCTATTTCTTCGTGAGATTTTATCATACACACGCGGCAAAAACACTGACAGAAACCTTAGAATCGCGACTTTCCGATTTGAGCACAAAACAATTCAAAACTACAGTTTAGTGTGTGCTTTCACAACATTTGTGATGGCACAAAAACATACTCTTTATAACTTGTGTGTTTGCAGATCTATTTACAAGCTGCATATGATACTGACCAAACTATTTACAGCATATAAATGTAGCTGTGATTGTCCTTCAAATAAAAATATCAAAATCTTTGTAGTTAAGTTGATGAAATTTAGATAAATATCAGGCGATACCAAAATCACAAAGCTTCTCTGAATTAAGCACGGACCTGCGGGGGTTAAGCTTACATTTTTATCTCCGCATTACAGTATGCTTTACTCCTAGGCATACGCCTTCATTCAGGGGAGAACAGTATCCATTTGTGCAGCTGAATATTTAGTGCATCTATTGAGTTTCAGTACCTTGCTCAAGGATGAAGCCAGAATTGAACCTGAGACCTTCGCGGGTTACAAGCGTGACCGCTACGTCGCTCTGCTGCAGCGCGCGCCCAATAAACGGCCGCTGCAGTGAGAGAGTTAGCGCCGTAAAAAACGATGCGTGTGACAAGGGAGTTTCATCACATCGTCTCCCAGAAAAAACCCTGTGGAACGCCCATTATCTGCTTTGATAAACTCGCCTCGCATTATTTAATAACTAGTAAATCTAACATTTCTGACTATGCAGAGCACACTTTGAAGGGCGATCAAAGTCGTTTATTAGCACCTCCCACTGTACTGAAAGCGCAGGCGTGCAGGAACAACTGGCTTTGCTAGACCGATACCCTTCAGCTGCTGCTGCAAAGCATGGTCTAAACAAATGCCCACAGGTTAAGATTATTTAAGCTCATAAATTTGCATTATACTGGTGTGCTGGTATAATTTTTTATATTAATGTAAACAAATGGAAATATGATATTCTGCGATCCAGGAATTACTGGAGGACTTCGACAGTGGTGATGCCGAATTTAATCGGGAACATGAAATGGAGTAGCACAGAAATACCAACAGGAAGTAACGAGTATAATGAAAGTCTTTCTTTAAATGTATGCAGACCTGCTGACATTGGGGAATCCTTATCCAAGATTTCAGTCATTTCAAAACATTAAATATGTCCCATAACAGCCGGAAAAGTCACTTTCACTTTCATGGTAAAAGTGTGAGAAATGCTATTTTACATGAGCCAACTTTGATGGGCTCAGGTCCAAATACAAAGACTTCTGTATCATAACTGTTCTACTGAAGCCTCATATTTGCATAGATAAAAGTGATAACCACATACTTTGACCTCAAAATGCGTGCCGGGTACGTAAAATGCATACATGTTGCCAGGTCTGTGTAGGTGTGGAAAGAGTTACTCACTTTAAAGCATTGTAACTACTTCTATATTACATTTTAGTTGTATCATATTCAGAAAATGAATAAAATGGGCAGTGGTTGGAGCCCCTGCAATTGCCAGGGGTAGTTCCACTGCCCAAAGTGACCTTGTTACTATTAGTCTACCTGGCAAAGCAAATGTGTTTTCACTCTGGGTAAAGGCCTCTCGCCTCTTTTCACACAGAGTAAAGACCTGGCCTCTTTTCACACAGGGTAAAGACCTGGCCTCTTTTCACACAGGGTAAAGACCTGGCCTCTTTTCACACAGGGTAAAGACCTGGCCTCTTTTCACACAGGGTAAAGGCCTGGCCTCTTTTCACACAGGGTAAAGGCCTGGCCTCTTTTCACACAGGGTAAAGACCTGGCCTCTTTTCACACAGGGTAAAGACCTGGCCTCTTTTCACACAGGGTAAAGGCCTGGCCTCTTTTCACACAGGGTAAAGACCTGGCCTCTTTTCACACAGGGTGAAGACCTGGCCTCTTTTCACACTGGGTAAAGACCTGGCCTCTTTTCACACAGGGTAAAGACCTGGCCTCTTTTCACACAGGGTAAAGACCTGGCCTCTTTTCACACAGGGTGAAGACCTGGCCTCTTTTCACACAGGGTAAAGACCTGGCTTCTTTTCACACAGGGTAAAGGCCTGGCCTCTTTTCACACAGGGTAAAGACCTGGCCTCTTTTCACACAGGGTAAAGGCCTGGCCTCTTGTCCTGCACAGTGCACAGCACTGGCAATAGCCTGCACGCAGAGTTCTGGCAACGCTTTTTGCTCTGAACTTCCATCTGTCCACAGCCGCTTCTTAATTTAGACTATCTATTCATGTCCATTTCCACTAAGACCTCCCTCTCCCCAACGCTCCTGCCTGCTCTCTGAATATACGCTTCCTTAACCTCAATACCCCCCCCATTCCCTTTTCCCTTTCACACTCCAAGTAGACAAGAACCATCGCTGCCCTCCTCGATGCAAACTTTGCCAGGTAGAGGACGGATGGGTACACCTCTCTCCGGAGAGGGAAACTCAAGTGCTTTTGCGCTCCACATTTCAGTGAATCCCTGACAGAGTGAAAAAGAGAAACATTCAATCTCATCGTAATGAGCTGCAGGCAAAAACATGTTATTACACAATGCCCAGAAAAACAGCCCAAATAGGCTAGAAAATCCAATATTTCTTCCTTCTCCGAGATGTTCAAATGCACAACAAGACCAGAGTGGAAGGTTGCACTGCGATTTGAAATATAAATGCTCACAGCCAGAGAGAACAATGGAAATTATGACATCAAGGAGGCAAAGTGACAACTATCACTCAAACCCCCGAATCATAAAAAAAAATGCTGTCACTATTCTGATAAATTATATAAGAAGATAAGCCAAGGTCACAGGTTTTATTGAGGGAGCCCTTTAAACCCCCCCCCCTCTGAATGTAAAGCCTGAAGACACAAGCAGAAAGTGACATGATAGGCCCTTAAGCAATAATTCATAAGAAAATATTCTTCCTTTTAATATAAACCACCTTGCATTTTTGCAGAACCTGCCGCTTGTCAACTGGATCCAATTTCATCCAAGCTACAGCCCCTGACATTCTCCACTTCATCTTCTCCCTCAACTCCAGGCCTCAGCCTCCAAACAGCTTATGTTGCTATTATTTGAAAAGCTCCATCATCCTGACCTACCACCGAGTGCAACCTACAGTGATTTGTTGATAACTAACTGTCTTATTCTCTTGAAAAAATCCAGTCTAGTTCCTAAAGACAGCCCTACTTTAAGACACTAAAAGACTCCAAATGTAGATCTCTCGATGGCTTTTGGCAGGATTGTCTAATGGATACTACTACCATCATTGAGCAGGGTAGTTCAAGCACTGTGAAGTGTATCTCACTATTGGGGACACGCTCCTACCAGTTCTCCAAGAGAGGATGTGATCCCCGCCACCTGAGCTTCTCTCAATGGGTGTACCACATGGTTAGTCCCTTGTTTTCCCACTAAATCAGATCCCCTACCTGCCCATCTGGTCTCCTCCATATCCACCTACTCCCATGCAACCCCTCATCACATTCACATGTCTCTCTTCGATTTTGCACTTGTTTCCCATTTCCAATCTCTGGTAGTCTGGAACCATACCATGCAGCCAGGCTTTTTAAAATATCTGTGCATATGTAATGGCTGGCTGTAAAAGGGATAAGTCCATCCTCATTGTAGGGAGGAACCCTGTTGATCCCTGTTGTCAATTTAATATGACCAGTCACGATCGAGTAAATGTGGATGAACTTTCAGGAAGTGACACATAGGAGGAGGTGCTTACTCAGTGCACTAACAGCCAGCCAATGAAAAGTCATTCAGCAATCCTGAGGCAATCAAGAAATAGAAAGCTATCACCCTTTTTTCAACTAATTTAATTCGATGGTAAGCTAAGGGCTAGCTGTCTGAAAATGAGATGACCGTGCTCTCAACCCTTCATCCCTACAGAATCACGCTAGGCCTGACCTGCCTAAATGGACCAAATGGGATGTTCCCATCATTAAACTTTCTTACATTCTCATGTCCACTTCCTGTAAATAGTAGAGTCACACAGTGCATTGCTTTGAAGACTGACTACTGTCCGAATACTGTGCTTCAGACTGCAGCACCGAATCACCTTATTACTGTCAGCTGACCCACAAGTGGACCCATAACTAGCTGTACCAGATTACATACATTATGTTGTTTTAATAATTATGGATTATAATTTAAATTACGTTTTCAACTTTGAGCTTCATCTCCTCAAATGACTCTTTCCAATGTGACTGCAGTTGAAAACTCGAATGCGTCCCCACCACGGATGAGGGCATTTTCTAAATGAATGAATAATACCGGAACACTACGAAATTACTATTCCTGTCGTTCCCGTGCGCACGAGCACTACGAGCAGCTGCAGAACCCGCCGTTAAAAGCGGGACATCTCCGCTGGGATTGTTAGCATTTTTCAAACAATTTCAAAGAATGACCAACCAACCCTGCATATAGGGTATAAATATGCGTTTGGGGGGAGGAAAGCGAGGAGACGCTACAGAGGCACATTCAAACAAGGCCCCCTGGGACTGGGTTCAAGTTCCTGTTTGAAGACACGGGCACCAGTCAACAGCGGGATCGGAAAACTTCCCAGGGCGCTGGGGGAGTGGTAATTGCACTGCTTGTCTTTGTTTTATAACACAGAGCATCATCCATTTTAAAACATTTAAATTAATGACTGCTGGACAGGATGGATAAAGCCCCTCTGATAAATGGCTACGGGGCTCTGATGGAGGTATTTTGAAATGATCATCTCCTGTATATATAATGGAGGGGTGCATTGCCGTTTATAACATATGTACACTTGGAGAAATGTGGTTTGCATTATGTAGCCGTGCGGTGTATAATTCTTGTCTTTTCTCAACAGATTAGACTATTGGGCAGATTTCAATAAAGTCAAATGTTTTACAGTGCGTCAAGGATATTTGGACTGTACAGGTAACTGCCAAAATAAAGGCAACCCTTGAGTAAATGAGTGATCCGTTAAACAGGTGCAGTACCGCCAGTGTCCATCGTGGGGTGACGGAAAGGCACGGCCCTCCCCTTTCATACGAATCCCCGGTAACGTTAACATTAGTTAGTAGTTATCGAACATTATAATTCGTACAATAAATGACAGTAACAAATGTTTTTGCTAACGTAACTGCACAGACACGCGTGGCTTCTCCCACAATTTCCTCAAGTTGGGGTCTTTGGGGAAACAAAAGAACAACTTTCTCTGTCATTATTATGATGGGTTCACAGTGAGGCAAAACAAATAGCCATTTTATTGTTTGCGGTCTGTGTGTTCTGCAGCGGTCTCCTGATGCCAGCAGTGATGTAGGCACTCATGTTGTACCTCATGTTGTACACTACAGCAGTGATGTAGGCACCCTCCTGGTTTACACTACAGCAGTGATGTAGGCACCCTCATGTTGTACACTACAGCAGTGATGTAGGCACCCTCCTGGTTTACACTACAGCAGTGATGTAGGCAGCAGTGATGTAGGCACCCTCATGTTGTACACTACAGCAGTGATGTAGGCACTCTCATGGTGTACACTACAGCAGTGATGTAGGCACCCTCATGGTGTACACTACAGCAGTGATGTAGGCACCCTCATGTTGTACACTACAGCAGTGATGTAGGCACCCTCATGGTGTACACTACAGCAGTGATGTAGGCACCCTCATGTTGTACACTACAGCAGTGATGTAGGCACCCTCATGGTGTACAGTACAGCAGTGATGTAGGCACCCTCATGGTGTACACTAAAGCAGTGCTCGCTAGTGCAGAGCAGTGTAGTTTGGAGGTTCTAAGTCAGCACTAGGTGCCAAGTATCTGTTTCAAGGACATTGAGGATCCCTGGGTACTTGTTGAGGAAGAATAGCATTAACCCCAGTTTTTCGTGTTTTAGCGGCAGACCGACAGGCCATCACATCACACACACACACTTCTGCATTTGGTGAAAGCCAATTTGGCCCGGGGAAATTGTTCGGCATAAGGTCAAAACTATGGCGGAAGTGGGCCATCTAAAAAAATGACGAGACGGGACAGGGGAAAAAGTGAAATAAATAAATAAATCTGTCCTTTTTTTCTGGGGCAGTCTCTGAATGGGAAGAAGTTGGTTTTGACTTAATGGAACCGTGAAATAGAAACGCGCAAACCTCACAGTTTTCAGATTTGAGCTTCCAACGTAACATTATAACTCTCCATCTAATCTGGACTTGACCTCACTCAGACTCACAGAGGCATTTAACTACCAACAAAAACCATGATACGACATTACATGACTGAAACTCTTAGACACCAGGACCAAGGAGACCAAGCTGAATGGATGAGGCTGTCGATACGAGCTGACCTGCCCATCCTCTCGCCAATGCTGTCCTGGGAAGTGGAAAAATTGCGATAATCTGACAGCCTCCTGCATCCTGTATGGCTCGAGACCTTGATAATTAACCCTGGCCGTGCTCCAGCGCAGGTAGCGGAGGGAAAGTCAGGGCTTTCCAGCGCGTCTGGCAGACGGCGTAGCTTCCCTGGGCCTGACGCGCGACTTGCATAGGAGGTGCTCTGACTCTCACTGCGACCCGTCGCCGTGGATACAACAGAGCCCTTCCAATGCAAAGGTCCACTGAAGTCATTATTAGCCTACCATTACTACCCCTGGATGCTCCACTTACTGTTTCTGTCCTTTCTCAGTGTAGTAAGAAACCAGCTTTACATTGTACAGTAAGTACATATTCTATCTAACAGCAAGCTAATACATCACAGTAGGAGTCCAATAGGGTACATAAAATGCACTCTACCAGAGTTAATATAACACTGAACATTTTACTGTGCGCACTTAACCAACCAGTATATGTATCACAATAATAATGACAGAACGATATATTTGAAAAGAAAAACTGCACTACAAAAAGATGAAGCCAGGATAAATATCAGAAGGAGCCTGTGGCTTTTATCTCAGCTAGAACTTGGGCTTTTGTGACTGTGGCATTATGAACCATTTATATAACTACAAAGTCAGCTAAAGAAATATGCTAATTATTCTAATCAGCACTGGCTCTGTGTTCGCATGTCAAACTGTATCCAGCGCAAGATGCACTCCACCAGGAATGGGAGCACTAACAGAATTCCACCGCAGCAATGTCTCCATTCAGTGCATTTTTTTATGAGTGTTTATGTACATAGGCAATGTAAGTAGACAAATAATCGTTTAATCTTTTTTTTTTTAAATAGCGAATAGCTTATAAAATACCTTCCTGTGTGAGTATTCACTCTCCACCAGGGCAAAAGTTTAAATAGAGTCCTCATGCCTGTTGAGTAGACAGCCAGCAATGAGCCCATTCAGAGCGTCAAGCTTATACATATCTTCTCAGCCACAGTGTCTGTAAACCAACAGGATCCATAAGCCACTTATTGTTTTCACTGTAACCAGGTGCTTGGCAACACACCACTGCCTCCACTGCCAAGTGCTTCTGGCTTCAACAGAAGACCGCAATATATTATTTCCCTTCGCTTGTACTGTACGTATAGATGTTGGAAGGAGACCCTCACACTCTGGATTCCAACAACTCCAATTTCTGAGCATTTGAACAAAGGCCAGCAAACGAGAAATGTATACCGTGTATGATTTGGATTGCTTTGCTCTGTCATTGTTCAAGGTTTAAGTGAATTGCACATTTAAACAGGTGAAGCAGTGCTTCACCTAAAATCAAACAGACAAAAAAACATAACACACATACTGTATCACATAAAACATATTTTTTTGTATCATCACAACAACTATTTCCTCTGTGAATCAAGAAAAAAAAGTCTCACTATAGTGCAAAACTGCACTACCCTCGGGTTAAAATGTACTTCAGTGAAGCAGAAATTTCTCTGCTTCACTAGCTAATACTATTCAATGTAGCACAATATAGTACTTTATACGCCGTTGATTGGTTGCATATGTGCAATAGTGGATGGCACCATCACTGTAAAAGTTTGGACATTTTGATCAGTGTCGTTTCGCGGTAGTTGTTGATTTCGATTGTAGGACCTCCTGCTCAACAGATTTCAAAAATGTGTATTTTTTTCTTCTGAGTCATGATGTAATAACACAGCGAATAGAACAATGAATATTTGTCAACATTTTAATTTCCTTCCCGTCCTAAAGGGATGCCCACACTCTGCTACAAGGCTAGCTGTATGTATTTGTAATTCTATAACGGTGGGTCGTGCTGTCTGTCAATCAGACTAGACATAATTTATTCAACAATATCATCACCATCCAGTAGGATGCTGTATTTCCCAGGTAAAAAATAGGCTTAAAAGACAGGCGTTTTTAAGTTTATTGATGGATTTGATACAGCAGTACTGTATTGATTTTATTTCCAAGAGAAATCAGCTGAATTTAAATCCCTGGATCACTCCTTTAAGTCAGATCCAGCGTGAGCATGCAACTGGCCACAGCGCTAGAGCTGAAACGCAGACGGCTTCGTTCCAACCGTCACTCCCTTCTCTTCGTCGCTGCGATCAAATTCTGGGTGAAGAAAACAACTAGTGGGTGTGCTGACAAGTGCAAGACTGGCACGGATTAGACAGGAAATAGAATAGTTAATCGTGAGAGGATCCTATTCAACCTCCAGCCCTCTGCTCCTCTGTACTGCTGCTCCGCATGAGGTCGGGCCTCAAGTCTGCGCACCGAGGGGCTCGGTTACTCCTCTCCAACTGAAATGCGCTGGAGATCTTTTGCCGTTACGCATACCACCACTTTATGAACGCAACATAAACGAGCCGGGCCAGGAATCTCGTCTTTCGTGCACCTTCCCTCTCTGGCCTTTGATCTCATTTGTGTGGAGCTGATTTATTCATTAATAAATTCATAAGCAAATGGGCCAGGCGATTGTACTGAAGTGCGATGCACAGAAATATTTTCAGATTGCAAAAAAAAAAAAAAAACCTGTCTGTTTGCTTCATAATTCATTTAGGGTTCTAGTTTGGGGAGGGTGGTAGCGAAAACGCACCCTGACAGTAGTGTAATTGTTAGTGTCTGCCGTCGCAAAACGGAATATTTCTCGCCCACGCCCAGTTTGGTACTTTCATGGTTGGTGATAAAGGCGTTTGCATTATGATGGGTTGGGTTGGGCAGTGCAATGGGATGTTCTGTATTTCACCTCACTTTGAGGCAAGTCGTTCAATGTACAACTACTTGAAATGCAACCCTTCTTCAACTAAGCTGTTCAAAGAATTTGAGCTTTGCACTTATGTCTGGCTCAATGTACGCTAATGAGAGACGGTTGTGTTAAGTATTAAACGTTCACTACAATAATAAATGTAGCCTACATAATTGCCCGCTGTATCATGGAGCAATGCCCCGGATGATTGCAGAGGGTGGATATGATTGCACAGGAGAGGAAGGACCACCAACGTGGAATAATATCGAAATAAAAATAATGAAGAGACTGCTGATGTCCGTAGCCAATTTTAAATCCGTAAAAAATCGTACTTTATTTTAAATTCGGTAAAACCCAAACAGAGATAAGAGTTGTGAAACGACGTTATTTGACACTGGGCGATGATATTTGTGAGCAGGGTAAAGTATATAACTCAATAAAATAATAACATAATGGATATATTTTTCATGTGGGACAAGGGATGCGGGTCAAAATGTGAGATGCCCGCCACCCTATACAGAGCATCATAAGTGCATCAATGAAACGTAGTTAATCTTGTTATAATACACGTTTTAATATATGTGGCTTTGATGAAAAGACCATGCATGTTAGTTTCGTTTAGTATTGCCACAGGATACGATCCAATTACTCACTTTATTTCATTGTAGTGAAAGCAAGTCTCATAACGTGCTCTTCGCAAGCCATGGCGATTGCTCTTCATTAGACATGAAGAAATTGCCATTTTACTATGGTATTAAAGAGAGGAAAGCTGATGATCTGATTAGTCAAAATGACCCAAACCCTCACCACACCCACAGGTCATTTATTCCTCTTAAACCAGCCTCTTCTACAACTGTGCCACAGGTTCGCTACCATCTTTTGTCACAAAACTACCGGAGTAGACAAGGATGTGTCTTCAAGCGCCTTCGTCTAGGATTAGCGCTACTGTCTCCGCATTGCGCTTTGAGAGCGATGCTATCGGCCCACTGCGCTTTGACAACGAAACTAGAGCCCCTAGAATGGCCAACTTCTGCTCAAACCCCACCAGATTTAATAACTGATGTATGATAATATATTAACAGGCTGGTCTGTGCGTGAGACAGTCCTTTTCGGACACAATGTTAGATCGCTAATACTATGATGTGGGCAAATTCTTACTGAAACCATCCACACCACATTCGTTTATCTCATGCAGATAAATACATATAAAATGTTAGAAAACTCATGCTAAAAGTCAAGCCTCTTCTTGAAACCATTAAAGAGCCCAAACCCCTTGCTATTGAAAGAACTGAAGCGCAGGGATAAATCCAACTCCTTAAGGTATAAAGTAGACTAAAGAGGAGCCAGATTTCTATTAATCCAAAGACTGAATTCCATGTTCTTATTACCTTCAAAAGCTTGTAGAAAAATATATAGTCATTAGCCCCAAACCGACCCCACAGTCTCACCACCGCCACAGAGTCCGCCCCACGCCTTGCCCTGAGAATTCCGTTTTCAACAACCATGACCTACCATTGACCTTTCACCTTTAATATCAATTGGCAGTTCTGTTAAACTCCAAGGCAACAAACCAGGTTCTTGAGACATTTTTTTTTTTTTACATGAATGATCTAAAGGCATTTTACCTTCCCAGTCCTCTCCTGACTTTCATCAGTTCCCCTGTGTAGACTCTTTTTTTATCATTTCCTCTGCTGCTCTCCCATTCATGGGAGTAAGGGCCAGTGTCTGCTCTTTAAAAATACCCAGAGTCAGCTGGGCAAAAAATATCCGTCTGTTCATCTTGTCACCTCCCGGTGCCTTCACGCTATTGTAGACAGAGTGGGGTGTGTGTGTGCGTGTGTGTGTGGGGGGGGGGGGATTGAACCAAACCACTTAGGTGATTTCAACTAAAATTAGTACGGGCAGCCTGTGGGCTCCATCAATTTTGGGCCTCCTCGGACTCTGACAAGCACAGGAGAAACTTTCCTCCCAACTTCCCCTGAACTATCTCCAGAGCACCGGAGGAAAAGATGGTGGAGATATGTTGAGTTTCTCTTCTGCACTACAGTCTCACATTTTCCTAAAATATATATATATATATATATATATATATATACAGAGAAATGGGGTAAGATTTCCCTTTAACTTAGCATTAACTTAAAAAAATATATAATCTGAAATTAATTTGAATATAAAGATCATTGTTCAATGTACAAATATTAAATGTAAAGAATAAATCAGGAGAACACATTTTTGTTTTAAAAAAGTATTATTATTTTGCCATATCCCTATTCCATGTTCCTATACATTTTATATATATATATATGTCTTTTTGCTTTGTAAATTATTTGTCATAGTGTCATATTTCTTATGGAGATGGAATTGTCTTACACTGCATTGCAGGCATGTGTCTGTAGATGTGTGTGGTGACAGGAATGATCTTATCTCAACTGTTTGATGAATTGAGGTAATTGAGTGAAATCACAGTCATGATCCGTCTTTTTAGCTCTGCAGTTTTGAGTCGCAGTTTTCTTACAACACACCGACTCTTTTCTTACTCTGTCTCATGGTCCCCCCCCTTTCCCAACAGGCGATCTAAGTGTACTATAAGTGGACTTGTTAATGAAAGTGTGCTTTCATCGTGTTCTATCTTTCATAAACTCTGAGTAACAAAATGTCTGTTTGTATTGGACAACTGCTTATTACAGTATTACTTCAGAGCAAAATGCAAGTTCACTGTCAGTCTTCTGAATCATGGATAGACTGCATTTGTAGATTTTGAATTCAAACTAAAGTACATTGTATTGACAAAATACCCGCAAACACATTTGTTCTACGTCATGACTCGACACTATAATAAATGAAATAAATCAAACTACATAAACTTAATAAACAAAATCAGCCTTGCTGTGGCTATCAGATGTAACGCAAAAAGACATGTTAACAGATTCAATGTTGTCTGGAGAGTCAATATAAGGGGAAGAGACACGCACCAAGTAATTACGATGAGGCCAACATACCCTTACAATAATTGTGTTAATGTACAATCATGTAAATTTAATACACAACGTCCACATTTAAACAAATATATATATATATATATGCATAAATATAGTATTTATAATTGACAATTCAATTGTATGAAGAATTGAAAAAAATTCAATACGGTAGAAAAATCTTGCAAATGTGGCATGTTGTAACTGATGCATTTTGTATTTTGTACTCTATATATCGATATATATATATATATATATATACATATACTATATATTTTCATACATTCGTGTTTCATAAGGGTATTAAACTCAGCCACGGCATGTCGAAATAATAGCTTTCGGTCGAAAAAAAACATTTTCCCATGTGGCTCAGCGACGGCTTGGCCAGAGACTTGATGAAGCTGAAGCCGTCCCACTGAATTCGTCCTCGAGCGGGTTTGGCATATGGAGTGTAAGAGCCGCACCTGGTCCCCTGGCACCGCCTTTATCCCCACCGAACAGGCACTGCCGTCTTTCTATCTCACTGGACAGGTGGCCAACCTGCCCTGAAATATTAATTTTAGATTTACGGTGAGAGTGTGTCAACTCCTCTTTGGACAGTGCACAGAAAGGGGTCCGCGTCCCATATGGTGCCCCTGGTAAACAAATCCGTGTAAAACCAAGAAAAACGAGGCGTACATACGAGAACGTTTCACCTGCCAGAATCGTAATGAACCCGTGTTACTCGTCTTGCCAAAAACCCGGATTGAATTAACACGAACATTCCTGGAAGATGCATCTCGCCTTTATTGTTATCGGTAGGTTAAAACTTTCCTCCGGATAACCCAGAAAACGCATTTGAGCACGTGTGATGCATTGATCCCGAATATTCAGAATATTCTCAAAAGACAACCTCACTGTGACCAAAACTGAATTTTTTGTGCATGGGTCCCCACCCATGTGTACACTGCACAATGTTGCATTGTCACCCAAGCCCTTGCCAGAATCTTCATGCCTATTTACAGTATTTGTCTCCCAGAGCACCCAGTGAGGGTGAAGATTCCCAAACTGTACATTTGTCCCGTTTCCTGGATGTGCCCTGAGTGTTATTTTTAAAAATCACAGTGCAGTAACAGTCTTAAAATATTACCATTTTGTTAATGTTGTTAAAAATTATTTGACTTGTGTGCAGTCATTCATGTTCATTTGATCAAAAAAGGTAATGTCCTAAAAACGTTAATGACACGTATCCTTAAGATGACTTTTCATCACTGAAATATAACCATCAGGGGACGTTACCTGTGTAGTGTACGCGGCGTGAGTGGAACATTTTCTGTGACCTTGACAGAACTGTTTTGGAACAATAAATATGTTCCAAGACTAGTTGGGGAATGTTCTCGAGATAGCCTTGTCTCCCAACCTTTTTATCTGGTCCTCTATAGTGACTGCTTATGGAATTTAATACTGTGATATTGAAGAGTGACAGGTAAATAAAAAAATAAATACATGAATACATTGCACAACAGAGCCCAGCAGGTTAAATTGGCCATTCATTACCTGCCTTTGATGAAGCCAATTTGCACCTCTTTGTGCAACAGGGTGCACGCATAGGACCCAACTGGCTGACAAATTAAACAAGCATGGATGCTAAATTCTAATTCTCAATCTTTGCACTTGGAGACCGTCTCTCCCCTACAGACAAATGCACAAAGTTGTCCAATTTATTTAAACGGTGTGGCAATTAAAATATATTAGTAATTAATTTAAGGTTAAATGTTGGCCAAGAGCCAACAGGGTGAAAGGAAAAAGGCACCCCCTTTAACACAGTATACAGAGACAAGCCATTTGCCCGACTGAATTGATATAATGAGCTGTTGTATGCATCTCACTCAAACTGTAACACATCAAAAAAAGGTGCAAAACTATAATTAATTGTGACAGTCAAGTATAAATAACTAAACTATTGTCTAAAAGCAAAGGCTACTATGGAATAAAACCAATATAGCACAATTTGTTGAGACAGTACTGCTCTTTTGTATATCTGTAATCATTACACTGTTTCATTCTCTTGATGGAGATGTGCAATGAACATAATTGAGACACCAGCAGTGCTATAAAAGCAGGGCACAAATGTTAAAATCCGTTAGCTGGCTGTCAGAAACAGTGTGGGCGCTTCTGAGTTCTTTTGATCAACTCTTTTTGTTTGCCACAAATCTTTTGCAAACATGGCTATCATCTGACAAACTGGCTACCATCTCCAAAATATGGTGCATAGCAAACAAACAGTGACAGGGTTGACCGAAATGTAAGTGTGCAGATCGGAGGTGAACAAGAATAACACCACACCATTCATGGGCCCAACAAGGCAGCAACTAAGACAGACCACGAGAAACGTATCACACAAGTTTAGTAGCTTTGCTGAAAATAAACAACTACCTCAATACACACCATCAGATGGGATTGTTGCATTTGCAATTGTAATTGTTCTTGCAATTGTTACTGAAATAGGCCTTTGTATCGCCCTTCAATCCTAGCTTGGCCTCCCTGCCAAAGAACGAGTGTTTGAGATAACGTGACAGCTTAACCGACGCGCCGAAGTGCACAATCCACTCGGTAGTGCAATCCATGGGCACGTCCTCGATAGAATATCTGCCGTTCTTGGTGGGATTTACGGAAAGACGATGGACACATGGCCCAGAGAGGAGATGTTGTCGGGAGACCACGGAGTCAGGAGAAAGTGAAACCTTCTGATCCCACAGCTGCACATCATTACGCTGTCTGCAGCCTTCTGCTGTTAGGCAAAGTTTAACATCTGTTATTTCTTTACGGTCTACATTGCTTGGCTGGAGAGCTGCCATGTCATGCGGCGAGTAACAGCGATGTCTTAACTCAGCAGTAATTCTGTACAGGGCAAGAAAACAGACACTGAAAGAAACACAAACAAAAACTCTACAGATAAGAGATTCTGGAGTCATTTCAACCAAACAATAGAGATGGAAATTTCAAAATAGGACACATTTCTAACGGAACTGACTCCAGTCCCATTTTATGAGCATGAAACACAAATTAATTTCATTGTTGTCCTCATTCTCAGACACGTTCGGAATGGCACTTAATTGTGCGAGCGTAGCTTCAGGAGACTAATATCCACACATCTTTGGTGGGGGGGGAACGAATGAATAGAATTTCTCTGGGATACTGGGGCATTCTTGTGCTACATAAAATTTCTGAATGATTTCTTTTGTGGCTGTGCTGAAATTCCCTCAATTAGATTGGAGGGTGTCACAATTTTAGAGGTGTAATCTCTGGCCTAGTTTGGGAAAAAAGAGAAGATGAAGACGGGCAAAGTTAGGGGAAGGAGACGTCCAAGGACAAGCCCACCTTCCCTCCCGCCGTAGTCTCTCCTGCAGTGAATACGGCACTGCTAACAAGTCGAAGGAACTGGATTCTTTCTCAGTTCAATTTCTACTCCAAATGCTTTATCGGCATGAAATATTTAAAAATACATATTGCCAAAGCTATATTTAATAGTATAGAATTGAACAGTTCAAAGAAAATAATAATAAGGTTTTAACATTTGAGGATGCATATATTAAGGCCACGTTAAACAAGTTATACAAATGTACAAAAGGCTACACATTTCTGACTAATTTGTGGGTAGTTCAAGAATATGTAAGAGGTTAGTAAATGTCCCTTTTTCTTATTTAATTCAACAGTTGGAAGACAGTTACTCCCACACAGTTACATCATATGTGTGCTAACTATTGTTCTATTGTTACCAATAAGAATAATAGATTTTAGTCAAAATTATAGCAATACAAATAATAATAGTCAAATCTGTTCAAATTAACTGTGGCAGGTACAGGTAGCTACACATAAAAAGAGAATATACCATGGGAGGATATCTGACCATGGTGAAGAATTACAAACAAAAACATGAATACAATTATTTTTAAGGTTAATAAAATAGGTTATATTTGTGGACACACCAATGAACAAACATAGGGATTTTGTACAGAATTACAGTACAGTTGAATCAATGAGAATGTGTTTTCTTGAAGAATGTGGTGACAGGCTCACTGCATAACTACACACATAATTTAAGTGAAGGGATCTCCATCTATTGCATATTCAATTAAGATTAAATGTTAAAGCTCAAAAACAAAATCTATTCTCATCTGCTGCAAAAGATCCATAGTAACTGCTGATAAAAAGATGATTTAGAAATGTATTAAATCATTCCACGAATGCAATGCAATTGCTTGCAACCTCTGATCCATGAAAGAGTTCTAGTACTCGAGAAATATCAAGGCTGTCTGGAGAGGCCTCTTACAATAACACCCACTTAAACTCCATTAGGCTTCTGCTTGCACAGTTGAGAAAAGCTTTTATGCCTAACACTTAAACAACAGATATTTTCACTTCCCTGTGTTACATAATAATCGCAATTTTCCACTAATCATAACGCTGGCATGAATATTAACGAATATTAATATTAACCATCTTCTTGTCTGAAAGCAATCCGCTGGCAACCGCCTTTTCGTCATCTGCTAAAAAATACGCTCTTAGGTATTCATCATGACTGAGATGGAGAGAGGAAGCTTTCCTCACCTTCTGTCAAACACACTCAGGAGGAGTCATTTCTTTGTTTTGCATCTGAATATGTATGCAAAAAAGTCACCCTGTACAGAATTGTCTCAGCAAGTAAGGCAAGTTTTCTTTTCTGCAATTTCCTTTTTAAATTACTCCTGATCTTCTACAAATTAACATGATAGACTGCACTCATGCCCCGACTGACAGACGGATTCAGACGCACATGCACGTACCCACTCGGGCACACAGACACATACGCAGCCAAGAGTGAACTAGCACTCAAAAGGCGTAGGCGAATGTTTTGACCAGACAGTGGGTCAAGATGCTCTCATGTGCCTACGCACAGAAACAAATCAATAATTTCATATGTTTGCACGCTTCCATACCCAACAGCCCTTCGTGCGGACAGGGAGTTTGACATTTTGATTGGCGCTAATGTCCGGACACTTAAAAGATTAAAGCTGAGAGCTGTCCAACCCTTTCTGAATACCGTCGAGGAGAACGGAGGAGTTTGGTAGATTTTCTGTGCTCTGCAGACAAGCAGTAGGCGGACATTGCCACTCTCCCATGTGCTGTGAGCTATGAAACGGACAATAACGTGGAAAGATGACCCGCCACTTAAAGGCCAGACTTGTCTGACAAGCGCTCCCTCAAGCAAAGATGTACGGCATTTCAGTGCAGTGTGTGTCTTTATTCTGCATCCTCCGCTTGTGAAAAGTAAAAAAATTACTTTGTTTTTAAACATTTAAAAGGTCATGAGACACTTTTATTCATACCCAGACCCAAAAAACCTCTACAATAATTTGAATAGTAACTCCTGTGGACTGATAACAGACGCTCTGGGGTGGCCGCTGGCCCTCCCCTCCCCTCCCCAGGCCCCCGCCGCCCCCTTTTTGCCTGACAGAAAATGGGCAGGACAGCAAAGAGGAAGGGCGAGATGTAAGCCCTGCCAAGCTAAGCTGGAGGGAGCTTAAAGACACATGTCCTCAAATAACCATATTGAGTTTCAAAAGGGAGCCCCCATTAGTGAGCTCTCGCTGAGAACCCCCTTATGCCCCCCACTGCTCCACCCCTCAGCGCAAATTTCCACCACGTTGCCATGGCGAGCTCAATTCCCAGCTCAACTGTCGCTAATGGAACGGCACTGCACTCGCGGTTGTACGGTGGCACGTTAGCTCAAAGCCCTTCCCATCCTAAGGCCCCACAGCTGAGGATCTGCCACCTATTGGCCTGTTTGCATGTCACTCACGTACCAGAGGACAAGCGACATAATCCTTTAATACCTCAAATGAGGCAAAATGCGTAGGCATTGGATGACAGATTTCTGTTTCTCTTCTTCTCACCTATTCGTAATGAGGAGAACAGACTGTATCTTAATACCTCACAGTACCATGATACCTGAGACAAACCGATAATGTGATAATGTAAATGATGTAATAAAAGTGACGTAAGGAAAAGCTGGCAACTTCCAAATAAAATCAACAATAAAAGCATATGCTAATCAAACCCAAGAGACGTTTTCAACTAAATGAATGTGACTAATGTAAGAGATTAAAGGCAGAAGATTAATATTTTCCAATTATGTAGGGGGTACACTCTCAAATCCAGATTTTATTTGAAGGCTTATGAGGGGAAAAGGAAATGCTCTCAGGAATAAAAGTGATGGGTTTAAGGTGGGAACTGGTGAATGAGAGGTCACTGGTACATTGTCAGTACTAGAAAGGAGAAAATGTGAAAACAATAACAAGTACACCAACATTAATACTGATAACCATAACACTGCCGGCCACGGCTGATAATGAATGCCTTTCCAAAACGCTTCAGGCACCGAGCACAGCACTGCTCTGCTGTGCTGTGAGATATCAGTGCAATTTCTCTTCTCTTCTCTCCCGCCCTCGCTCTCCTCCTCCTCCTCCCTTCGCTGTTTCTTTTCCCCACTGTTTCCCTCTCTCAGTCCTGCTCCATTTAACATGATGCAGGAAAGACACCTTATGTGAACCAGACAAGTCAATGGAGTGATCTTCAAGTCTGGCTCTTCGATCCACAAGGGAACTTGAACCTGTCTCAGAAAAGGTTCAAATGTTATCTGCTCTGTATCAATGTCTGGAAT
Organism: Aldrovandia affinis; assembly: GCA_029706075.1. Lineage (NCBI taxonomy): Eukaryota > Metazoa > Chordata > Actinopteri > Notacanthiformes > Halosauridae > Aldrovandia > Aldrovandia affinis. The sequence continues at coordinate 2,113,278 of JAINUG010000017.1, forward strand.
CAAACCTAAACCTTGGCCCTGCTGCTGAAACAAATTCACGAATCCGGGGCCCGGTGCTTCTTTCACTGACGTTTTTGATTGAAATAAAAACCCCAACTGTAGGCCTGGGGCATTGATACTTTCATTTGACATGGGGCCTCGACAGAGAACCATATAAATGCCACCTACTGTATTACTGTATGCTGCTTCTCGCAGAAAAATGTCTCACATACATCAGACAGGTGGGTGCGACACATTGGTGGTGGTCCAGATGACTTCCCCCCCAACCCCTCTAAAAAGTGTTTCGAGATCCTTAAATGGGATGAAAGTTTGGTTTAATTCCAGTGGTATCTGGCAAAAGCAGAAGGCTGTTCGGACTCTGCGATGGCCCGGCAGAATCCGCTCACGTTCTTCTCTCCCCGCGTCTCGCGACGCTTGATAACCGTCCTCCCCCCCATGGCACAAACTGATAATGTAAGATGCTTCCAGGTGAGCTCATTTTAATTGTGAAACTGGCCGCCCAATCGATGCCCAGCTGTCTCCCCCTACCATAAAACAAAGCAATTTGAGAGCGGTTGGAGGCGGGCCAACAGGGGAGGAGGGGCAGGGGGGTGTAAATGATGAGACAGAAGGTCACTGCTTTACTCCCCCGCTACGCCTTTTACTCTGCCGTACTTTGTCTACCTACAGTCCCAGCGTGCTCCAAGACTGATGCTGAGACGTATTATACAGAAGTGCTTCACCATCTGTTTAGCGCGCTGAGACCTGGCGGCACACTGCAGTAGGGATGGGAGAATTAGGTGCCGTGACACGAAGAAATGGGTGGAGCTAACACACGCCATCGGTAACTCACTGATCTGAACCAATCGTTGTGATTTGTTGTAAAGAGCAAAACCTTTTGATTGGTTAAAACAAGTCTTGATTGACAGCTGATTGTAGCTCCGACCATTTTTGGGTGTCACGATGCTTCATTCTGCCCTCACTACAGCACAGAGCCTGACCACGGTTCCACTGACCCTGCTGTACGTGAGCCCCGTTCTGACGTGACCCAAAACGGGCGGTCGGGCGTTTCGCCTGTCGTACAAGAGCTCAACATCCATCTTTAGGGCTTAGCTTCTCAGGTGCCGTCCACGCTAGCCTTCGGTGCATTGCCGTCGTTTGTGAATAGATGCTGTTTATAAATACATCGCCAGTGGGTGATGGAGGAGGAGGAGGAAATCCTGATTCTTGTACTTTCATTATCCCTCTTTCTGGAGAGGCCACAACAAAAAGAGTCAGGAGGATAAAGCTGCCTGTACACACATCCGGCACAGGGGTCAGGAGGTGAATAGTTTGCCTCGTTCCTACCGTGAACTCTCGCTGATATGTAAAGGGGCCTGTGCTAATCAAGCTAAGGACTGTAAAAGGCTTCCTGGCTGTGGTATTTCAACCCTGGGCAAAGGCACCTGCTTACGCTTCACACACCTGGGCTCTGGGGGACTATTGTACATGTGACCGACTGACATGCTGCCAGGGCTGGGTCAACTGCCCTCTGACCCACCTCAGGTATAGCTGACATACAGCCTGACGTACTATCACTGTGTGAGAAACTGTGACTGTAAAAATACATCCATGATCAATTTGAGACAACTGAACCTGAATGGGCATTTCATTATTAACTGCCAAGTCTGACAATCGGTTTAGCACAGTGGCACAGTGGTTAGTGAACTGGACTTAAACAGAAACACGGAGGGGTTGATACAAGCTACAAGGCACCAGCCTTTATAGACATGAGCAAATTGCTTGAAACATCCAGCAGCATAAATGAATAAAACACCTAATGCAAGCTAAATTGTCCTGGATATGGAGCTCAGTGCATCAAATACCTTCACAGTGTGTTTCAACTGTATTTAGTTAATTGTTAGTTCGTTAGTTTACTAAAGCGGCACGTTAACTGGAGGTGGACAGAAACCTCGGGTGTGGTGAAGCGGCGGAGTGCACTCCTGTCACCTGTGCTGCCACGACCTGCTTGCGTCATCCTCTGAGATCCCGGCGTGCGCTAATGCTGCTAAAGTCTGCAGGCTGTTCGGCCTGTCAAACTGAGTGGCTTCTTCGGATGCTTTCAACCGCCCGGGTTTAAAATGCATCTATAGAGCTTTCAAAAGGCACGGGCCCAAGAACTCTGCTTCACAATGGAGATGAGACGCAACGCTGCCAGCAGAGATGGACCAGGTGTCCTTACATACAGTAGATCTGGAGGATTGTAGAGGGGGGAGGAGCACACACACACACACACAGACACACACAGACACACACACACACACACACACACACACAAACACGCACATACACACACACAGACACGCACATACACACAGACACGCACACATATGCACACACACAAACACGCACATACACACACACACAGACACGCACACACATGCACACACACATACATACACACACGCGCACAGGCACACGCACACACACAGACACACACATACACACATACAAACACGCACATACACACACACATACACGCACACACATGCACACACACATACATACACACGTACACACACTCACACACACACACACCGACACACATGCGCACACAAAGACACACGCACACACACGCTCACACTCATGCACGCACCCACACACGCACACATGCACCGTGACTTTACAGCAAACTATTTTCACATTCTTGGGAGTCACGTGGCCCTCCAAATATTTCACTCAAGTAATGTTGTATGTCAAGTAAACAGCTGCCAGCTCTCTTTGACAATAGCTCAGTCTACAGAGAGGAGCCGTCTGTGGATCTGTTCTCCAGACCAACGTAACGTGTTTGCAAAATCAACTTGAACATGGACAGATAATAGATTGCACCTCTATGACATTAAAAACAGTCATTAATAAAGAAATAGATTACTGCAATAGTGTCAGCTTACAGTTGCTTTACTCTTCACGGTGCATTCACGCGTCAGTGACAATCAAGGAAGCCCTGCATGTAAAGGTTCCATTTTTGCATTATAACATTACAGGGAAGAGCTGCAGTGGTAAGAGCTGCAGATGGTTTCTAAGATGATTTTGAGGGCTAAGATAACATGCGATGCACTGGCTGCCACTGACTTCACTGGTTCAGTGGATCGTGACAATCGAATCACAAAAGAGCTCAATATTGAACACCAACTCAATATTTGAACAGAGGTGGTGATAGGACACTCGCACAATTGTTGTTCTATAGCAACATATCGCAACTTAGTGTAGGGCAGGGGTCACTAACAGGCGGACCGCGGTCCGGGTCCGGACCCAGAAGCCGTCCTATCCGGACCGCGTCCCAAAACCGATAAATTATTGAGAATTACTACATTTTGACGGAGCATTTCAATTTTAACCGGCGCAGCTTTTCTAGCATTTACGGCACTGGTTTATCATTGCACCAGGCGCAAAATTCCGAGGGACGCAAAAGTTAAGAAAACGAAAACCTTTTTTTTTGTCGACAGAAAATGGGGCGCCGTTACGTGCGTCGCACCACCGGACCTTGGCTTGAGGCCATTTTATCTAACTTTTACTTGAAGACCCCTGGTGTAGGGCATATTACAGCATATAGCCTTGTATCTATTCACATTCACCTTATGTCATGCATTTCAGTCCAGATACTACAATGTAAAAGAGAGAGGACCTGGTTAGATTTTGTCACAGTTCTGTTAGTGGGAAAGGGGTCTGAGATGGGACAGAGAGCCAGACCAGTACAGATTTGTTTTTAAACTGAACCTTATTCTGCTTGTGGAGAACCCTTATACGTTCGTATAATATTTGAGTGCATGCATGATGTGTGTATGTGTGCGTGTTTGAATGTGGTTTGTATGTTTGGTGTGTTTTTGCATTTGTGTGTACAGGTGTATGTGTGTTTTTTGTGTGTGGTGTGTCTGTGTACGTGTGTATGCGAGTGGTGTGTACATGTGTGTTTGTGTGTGTGTGTGTGACTGCATATATATCTGGCGCACTTTTGTACCACTCGTGAATATTTGCCCCAAATTGATATTCTCTGAGGTAGAACTGATACAGGAATCATGAGATGCATAGTGCCTGTAGCTGTGTTGGCACAACTGTCCTGAGATAATCTTTTAATTTGTCTCTGCATTTGCACTCAGTCAGAGGATCCGCACACCTCAAACAGAGTCTGGATCTGTGGAGCACTGCTGCTGTCTGATAGGCCATTCCCACAGGCAGAATCGAGCCTTATCAGTCAGACACGAGACTCCATCATCACACTCTCTTGTGTTCACTCTACAGGGTAGAATCAAATGTCCACATGGAAATGGGCATTTAACATATTAATGCTGATATTACCGCAAGATTTAAATACTGCCTTGGTTACGATGTTGCGCTCTAAGTCTTCTCCGTTAGGCATACGGATGCATTCAGGACTGTATTTGTCTGGCAATAAGCTATATCCCCTGGAGGGCACACCTGACACCCTATCATTAAGCAAATCACTGAGTAATTGTTTTATCTGGAATGAGATACGCCAACACTCGATGTAGGCCTAATGAAATAATTAAAAGTATTGCTTTTCCGCAAAGCTAAAAATAAACAAGTAATATATACAGGGTGAGGTAATGCAAACACCACGACACAGGTGTGCCTAGTTATGCAACTATGCATGTCTCCAAAATAAATAAAAAAGTTTGCATTACCAAAAGCATCCAAGTGTATAGTTAATTTTGCTTCACCCTGTATAACAGGTTGTACAATGTGTGCAACTTAAACAGTCAACATTATTTTGGAAGATAGTGTGGAGACTGCATGAAGGTATAAATTAGATGGATTTCCTCAAAGACAGACATTCTGATATTCATTCATCATATTCCTGAGATATTTTATATGATATATTTCATCTATATGCCTTATTTGTATTGCCATTATGTATGACAGTATGTAGACCATCATAAGCCATTATGAATATATGTTAATTATTAGATCAAACATAAATCAGTGTTTGCTTCATGATGCTTTTCGACTCGAGGATGCATTTCATTAAAATACACTCCAAAATAGACTCACACGGATTCAGTGTTCACAAAACAATCACAACAATCACAAAATAACTTCACCTAACTAGTTTGAATTATGAGCCTGCTGACAATGTACCAATTATTTAAAAAAAGGTCATTTGTGGTTATTAAAATGCATCTGTCAAACAGTGTAAACGGGCACTGAAATAAAGTGAAGAGCTCATACGGAGTTCGTTAAAACAATAACCAATGACCGTTTTGACGGAGCCTCTATCATTTGGCCAAAGTTTGCGCTGGTCTCCACGGGTATTTTTATTCTCGGTTCCAATCATCGGGGCCTCACCGGTGAACACAGGACCCAGGGCAGCGGGGAGACAGGGAGACGGCGAGAGAGAAAACCCACATTGATGGCTCTCCTGGCTGCTGATCTGATCTTTGAGTGATGGCAGGGAGTTTGAAAGGCACTTTGTCCAATTAGAACCGCAGAAAATTTCCACCTGTCCCTGACAAAGATGAAGTGGCTTTTCGAAGGGAGCCGTGGCGCGGGGCCAGGTGAGAAAACCCAAACATCGCTGCCGCGATGCTCACGGCGATTAATGAGATTTTCAAGTGCCCCCCCCCCCCCTCCCCAATATGAAATGAAATGGCAGATAGTTAATATTCCTTCACAATTAAAAGCCAAAACGTGTCATTATCTTTGTTAAGGCTATTCTTTATCTTCACCTTTGGGGTAATTTTCATGGGAAGGGTGCTCCCGATTCTTGTCCATCAAAAGAGGAGCGGAGGCGCAGATCTGTCAGTGACGTGGAGGGAGAGATAGCGGCGCCGTGAGCCGCACTGTGCCAAGGGGGCGGCCGACGGGACAGGACTCACCGTACTTATGAACCTGCGGTGTGACTGACAACATCATTTTGTGACAGCTCGTGACAATACGCATTACAACCTCAGCGGATGATCTCTCCTGCTCTGGGCCTCCTGCTTTGAGGCTCTAAGACACAGTAGAATTACAGAGATACCCAGCCTCGCTGACGAGGGGGCCAATATCACAGTCATTAGATTAGGCAGCATGAAGTTTAGAACATTATCAATCAATTTGTGCTGTAAAGTGTACATACAAATATGGAAATCATATCAGACGGTCACTTCAATCATACATTTAAAATGGGTAAAAAGTGTGCCATTTTACTGTATATAAATATACGTATAAGTACGCTATAAAATTCTTTATGTTGGAAGCGACTGAGCACATTTGAACTCGGCAACCACATGTTGAGTTTGAGTAATGTAGACCAAAACATAAGTTCTGATGAGGTAAGATTTCCAAGAGAACTTGAAAGACGAACGAACATGTTGCGTGCGCTCTGAGAACATTGCGCCAGTCTGACTCAAACACGCGCGTGGCTGTGTCTTGCTCAATGCAATCTGAAACCGCACCGAGAGTTACGTAAGTGTAGCCAGGGTGTCCTTTTCGTCTGGTCAATGTGTTCATAGCACAAGAAAACCCTTTATCAATGAGTATTCCACAGTAAAAGATCAATCTTGATCAAAAGTCTACGCACAAGAGAAAAGATGTCCTCCTCATGACTGGCGGGTCATCGTCCTGGGTTTCCTTCTTGCTATTTCCGTTGTATCTATTTCAGTCCCTTCACTTAAAAATTGCATTTTAATAACCTGACATTTTGAAAATGATTACTCCTTAACTATGGGCATTAGGGAAAATAATTAAATAAAGTGGCAAATATCGAGAGTCAGTGAGACAAAGGATGGGTGACTGACATAACTGATGCTGAAGAACGGCACGCGCTAAAAAATCTTTTCCATCAATTTCCGTCACAGTTTTGCGGAGTTGTTCCGATCTTGTTCCAGTGTGACAAACGCTGTGACACATTAATGTGCAACCCTACAGCCAATGGGCTGCAGCCTCTTTGATTGGTTGTCTGAACAATCACCAATCAAGCTCCCTGCTCTAAAGATATGAATGTGGTATATGAATGGTATGTTTAATTCCTCAACAGAATAAGAGGACCATAATCACTTCTGTCTTGTTTCTTTTCACCGGATCAACTCGTGAGTGGCTTTGAGTGGATGCAGGACTAGATTAGATGTGATTGCTTTGAAGGTGCATCATTAGGATTTGACCCTCGGTGCAGATCACTGTTAAAGTAAGCCATGCACTGCATTAAACAGTGTAATAGAACAGCTGGTTTGCATTTGATGAATATCAAATCATATAGACGTTCCACAGTGCTGGATTTTAACAAGTGTGTATTTCGTTTAGAAAATTTGCGAACTGGGCATTCAGTACAAAACACAGGACCAGCATGATGCCCATAGCTTGCATGTTGCAGTGTGGTAATAGAGATCAACATTAGCCATTAAAAATGTCTGCTCTTCAAAGTGACTTACATTTTTCTTTCAAAAAATATTTAAAAAGAAGTGTGTTCATAAGAAATCATTTGTTGGAGCCATTTTCATTCATATATGTTATTGACAATTATATACAGTGGGGTCCAAAAGTCCACTAAAAAGGTCTGTTTGTTTTCATCATTCATCAAAAACTGACACAAAATCTTTACTCAGGAGAACAATTTGACCTCTAACTACTTCACTAAGTTCTGCTGACATAATTACAAACAGCTGCAAAAACTTTTACAAAGTGTCCGTTTTAAAGATTAAAGCACCTGCAGTAACAACAAGGACACACAGAGGACCATATTAATTACATCAATATCTGGTTTTAATTGTTACAAGACCAAAACAACTCACACTGTGTATTAGGAGTGTCAATGTATTAAAACTTGTATTAAAAATAAGTGTCACAACATTTTGAGGAAATTAAAGGCAATGGTGTGCAAACAAAATATTTATAGATATTTGAATTTCATACCATCCAACTACAAACTTAAAAAACATTTGTATCAGTGTTTTATGACATTCTTGAATAAAAAATGCCACATGATTAAATATTTTGTGTTCGTTTTCGATGAACGATGAAAACAAATAGATCTTGGTTGTGGACTTTTGGACCCCACTGTACATTATTATTGTTATTAGATATGAAATTAATATGTTTGAGGTTTATATTGTTTACAAACAATATTGACACATTATTTTCATTTAAGGAAATGTGTTTTTTTAGGCAAGCACCCCTTTTTTCTGCCCAGTGCAAACATTGTCTTGAACCACCACACCACACCACACGAGAATTTTGGATTACTTTGGATGTTCAAAATGTAAGACTGTTTCGGTACAGTTTTTCAACCACTGCTTTTTATCTTACCTTTTCATTTTTGAGCCGTAGAGCATAAATATTTTACGTTTACTCACCATATGCTATCGTTTGGACTGGAGTTTATTTGGCTGTGCGTATCAAAATCTTGCCTGGTTTCCCCATGGGGGCTTACTGGGACACTGGAAAGCTACTACATCATTATTTCCTTTTTTCTCTATTTGTGTAGACACAATTATTTCATTATTTTGCATTTATTTATTCAGCATATTTATATTTATTTCAATATTATTTTCAGTTTCAGACAGCATATTTGATTAGTCACATCAAATCATTAGATCACAATACTTCAGTCAGTATTTTAATGCTTTGTTTAATACGTTTTATTACTTCGATAAATTATAAATATTCATGAAGGAGAGCTTACCCTGCCTAAAATAACAAGTAATTAATTGCTATTATTGAATGAAAATCTCATTGCAGTGAGTTGTTATTTACACATAATTTTAGGAAAATATTCCATCCAACTACAATTTTCAGTCTTGGGTCCTGTAGAATATTTTAATAGAAAAAATAGTGTTTACAATACTTACAAATACTACAAAAGGTAGTCTACTTGTAAAATACGTATTTGAATGTACAGGTATTGGCCAAAAAGGTGGAAACACCAATATGATATGACTGTGATATCCTGCTCTGTTGAGTTCTAGACTGACCGTTCTTGATGAAACTGTTTGCTCACGTTCTAGATTGAAATTTGCAGTCAATTGATTTGGAGTTCCTTGCCTGTTTAGCCTTGCACCTCTAATGCACGGACATCACAATCAAGGAGTATGTGCTTCCAACCACAGTTGCTCTTTGTTGATGATGTCTTTCCCTCAGAGTCCCATGCTGACAACACCTCAGCCGCTGTCCCTTGTGAAACATCAGCAAGTCGAGTTGTCTAAATCACTGAAGTTCCTGGAAAATGTGCCCAAACAACGTCACTCCTCTTTCGCAGTGACTGAGGTCTTGTCTTCTAGCCATACAAGACATAATTATAGGCAACCAGCATTTTTGTACACAACCCTGAGCATGCTGGGATGTTAATTTCTTAATTAACTCAGGAACAACACCTGTGTGGAAGCACCTGCTTTCAATATACTTTGTATCCCTCATTTACCCAAGGTGTTTTAGCCAAGATTATACCTTTTTCGCTAATATCTGTACATATTGCATCATTTTTTTAATGTTTTACATTTTAAGCATTTAGCAGACGCTCTTATCCAGAGCAACTTACAAGATGAGCATTAATACATGGCATGATCAATCATTGTTTGCGCAAGTCATCATACGATGAAATTGTGGCAACCATGTTTGTTTCCATGAAAGAATAAAATAGCATTGGAAACCAAGGTCTGCACTTAACAACATCGCAATCAGTAGAAAAACATGTACAAATGAAGTGGGATATGGTCACTGATGCTTCAACCCTGAATAGGAATCTTTGGACATTCTATGGACAACCAAAGGCAATTTATAAATGTAGCATGGCAACAAACACTTAAAATGTGATTCCAACTAGCTATCAACAATGTGGCGCAACTTCAATATTTTTACATTTATATTTGGTTTTTGATCACAGCAATAAAATAACATGACAGCGGAGACCGGGGTTCAATTCCCCGTCTCTCCAGAGTCGGCTCTGGCCGGGAGTGCCACCGGGGGGCGATTGGCTGTCCGCCCCAGGGAGGGGGGAGGGAAGCCGGCATGACGTTTGCTGCGCACAGGAGTGGCCCTGTAGTACCGGGTTGCGGTTGGACGCTTGGCGAGTGACGTCTCGGAAGAGGCGTTAGATCGCCGTGTCACTACCGGTCGCAGGACTACGGCAGCGAAGTCTCACTAACAGGGGGGGATTGACATAAAATAGTGGATCTAATTGGATACCAGATTGGGAGAAAATTTGATAAAATCAGAAACAAAAATAAATAAATAAATAATAATAACATGACAGACACGCTCATCATAAGATAAAAACCGATATCATGAGCAAAATTTGCAAACTAGTTATTTGAAAATATCCAGGAAGAACCATAAGAGTCAACATTAACACAAGGTCCTTTTAGACAGCAACGCTATTTGATCACCTTAAGTAAGACCTCCAACTCACATCTAACATAACTGAACTCATGTTCCAATTGTTCCAATTTCAGTGCTAAACTCTGCTGGTCCCACAGGACCACATTAAACACCAAAGGCCAGATTTACTAAGGAAGTAGTCGCAGCACAACAACAGTCACTATAATGCAGCTCTTTTCCGGTCACAGATACCGACACATTAATGGCCACTTTACTAAGACAGGTTCTAATTATGCAATCAAAGAAATGAAATGCCCTCATTCGCAATTTTGTGGTAGGAGACCCACATAAAAAAGGTTCAGAAACAATATGGCACGCTTACATGTCCAGATCATAAAGCGCCAAGAAATTAATACAAAGTAGCGAGGGAACCACAAGAAAAAGAAAACTTACATAAATTACAGATCAGGAAATGGTAATGGTCAATGAGGTACAGCATCACAACACCGTATTACAGCATAGGAAAATAACACCAACGGAGAGGAGACATTTTGAGTGACATCATAAAAACATAATTCATTCGGCGTAACAAAGCTAACAGCGTATGATGTAAAGAAAACACGACATGATGTTAAAATAGAATATTAACACGGACAAAATGACAGGTTACACAATCCACATTGTAAAAACCTTGTTTTGTTTGTTGAATGTCTTTTTTTTTGAATGTTTGAATGTTGAATGTTTTTGTTGAATGTCTGTTTACTGGAATACATACGTAAAGGCGCACCTCGGAGAGTGCGAAAGCCCAGATTATAAAAATCCTGCAACCCTCAAATGGTTTATTTGAAAATATCAAGTGTAATTGTAGAGAGTTTTCCAAAAATCACTCAGTCCACATTTGTTCACGGGACCAGTTTTTCAGACCAGTTCAAATTACATTTTTTTGTTTCAGATTTTTCTCCCATTTACTCCCAATTAAGTAAGTAAGATAAGTAAAATAGCCTTTATTAATCCCGGGAGGGGGAAATTTGGTTTGTCACAGCAGCAATGATACAGGAGACAGTGAAAGAACACACAAGACATACAGGACATAACAGTATATTGTTATATTAGACCCGCTATTTTATGTCACCACGCGGGAGGCCAGACCAGTTCAAATTAGAATCACCCATAAGAATTAGATCCTTATTGTGGTCATATTCTATTAAGAGTTATAGAATGTGAGCTAGGCTATATCAGCGCTCAGCAAAACACCGCCTGCTTCCAGGTATTCAGAAACATTCTCACACAAAGAGGAGAGTCACAATTAAGGCAAGTTTTAGTAAATCAGACGGAATACCTAATCGGCCTAATTTACAAAATCTCCATCCTGTTTTAGCGCATTCACTCCAGGTGTTCATGTGCACGAACACATTTAACTATGTATCTAAAGGAAAGGCGCAGAGTGATGTAAGTAACCCCCACAAATTACATCCTAATAGGGATTTGACCCATTGCGACCGTTTATCAAATCCGACGTAGATATTGTGACCTTGTAGCCACTGCTTTTGCATTCGAAAAGCAGTCGCAATCCTTTCGTAAATCTGGCCCCGAATGTACTGCGGAGGCAGGTTTTCGAAGAGAATAATTAGTCTGTTGGTTCAGCACTCAAGAAATTGTGTAGAACATTGCCAGATTTTTATCAGGTGATGAAAACAGAGTCTGATCGTAATCAGTGTTCCAAAGTCGCCGGGGTGTTTGAAGAAATCAAGATGCCAAAATGGAAGGAAGATTTGATTAAGTGCATCCTGTGCCTATGAGGGATAGATCACTATCATTTTATTCATGGGATTATGTCTTTGCTCGTTAATCAAATATAAATAATCAAATAAGTACAGTGTAAGTGACACTGATCTCCAGCCTACTTATCCTCTGATCTTCTTCAACTTTTTGTTCATTAAAAGTATCAAATTAACTTTATTGAGTGCAAAATACTGAAGTATTGAACTCTAGCATCTACTTTAAAATATCAGCAAGGAGCTCGCCAATAACAAGTCACCTCAGGTTTAATGCAGCGATATATCAGTGTAGTGTAATGGTTAGGGAACTGGACTCGTAACTGAGAGGATGCTGGTTCAATTCCCAGGTGGAGCACTGCCGTTGTACCCTTGAGCAAGGTACTTCACCTGAATTGCTTCAGTAAATATCCAGCTGTATAAATGGATTGTAAATAAAGTACGCTCTGGGTAAGAGCGTCTGCTAAAAATGCCTAAAATGTAAAATGTAAAAAATATCAGTAGCCATGCCTCAATAACATAACATATCTACTGACACCTGATAGAGATTACATTTAAGTAGAGTATTATTATTATTTATACTATTAATAGGATTATTATTTTTGTAATGACTATTATATAATACAGTTATCGATATGTTGTATTCCTTTACATTCTAGAAAAGATGGATGTAGCTCAATGGGAGTATCATTGAAATGACCAATGAAATTCTAAAACTTCCAAGAACAAATGTGTTTTAAGGCATCAACAATGCCAGCAGTTCCCAGTTATTGTGTGCAGTTCTACCCACGTGCCTGGGATAAATACCGGGGGCAATTGTGTTTTATTGGAAGGCTAGCGTAAATTCCCACCCTGCAGCTGTCACCAAGAAGCTTTCTTCTCCTTTCTCCCTTGCGGTACAGTACATTTTAAAATAAATATTCAATAAATAATACTTCACACAAAAATATTTGTGTTGCTCTTTTAGAATAAGAAGAATAAGAAGCAGAAGAGCAACAACAACAACAACAACAACAACAACAACAACAACAACAACAACAACAATTTCTTAAGAGGACAAGACAAGTGGAATGGAAATTATTTCCAGAAAAGCAAAAAAGACAGAAACACCCATCCCTGGTGGAGTACAGGGCAAAAATAGCCAGTAAAGTTGAGGAAACTGCTGACTGCCACATGTTGTGTCGCCATAGCCATTCCTTTATGAGCACATAAAAGAGGACATCTTGCAAAGAAGTATTTAAAGATGTGAAAAGTGGTTTCAACTGCTTTGACCCCTGTCATTCATCCAAAAGTGTACTCCGGTTGGTCTTAACGGCAGTGAAATCTTCCATTTAATAATAATGAAAATGTGGCGTAGTTTGGAGATCCTGCGTGCTGATCTGGGTTCTGGGTCTTTGCAAGTCAAATACTACAGGTGTGATGCTGTTACCTTTTGGGTGTTTTACAAACACAATCTGCGTACATGCTAATGTCTTGGGGATTATGGAAATGTGTATGCGTTTCATCCCATTACACACACAAAGTGTGTAACCATTGGTGAAGCTTCTGTTTCCCCAGAAGGAAGAAAAATGGCATTTTCCAAGAAAAGGTTATCTTGATCTACACTGCATGCCCTATTCATTTATCACGATTACAGCACAAGACTGTCTCGTGTTCAACAAAAATAAATGCTCCTACTCACACTTACATATACAGTGCCCCTTTAAGGTCTACACCCCGTCTCAAATATGTCACCTTTTGTTGCCTTACAGCCTGAAATGAAAACATATTAAATCTGACTTTTTCCACTTTAATTACACATTTTACACTACAACTTCCAGGTGAAAAACGAATTCTCAAAATTTCTGAATGCTGCTGCTGCCTTCTTCTCACTCCGTTGTCGACCAGCCAAGCTCGTACAACATCAAGTTGGAGGAAGACGCTTCATGTGTAGCTAGTGCAGGTAGACTGTGGTTGCCCGATTTACCAGAGGGGGTTGCTGGTCCACATACATCCTGCCAATTGAAATCCCTCCCTCCCTGGGCGACACTGCAGCCAATTGCAGTGCTACAGTGTAGGTTTGCCCTTCCATGAGGGGTGTACTTTACACTGCAGTGAATCTACAGTGTAGGTTTGCCCTTCCATGAGGGGTGTACTTTACACTGCAGTGAATCTACAGTGTAGGTATGGCCTTCCATGAGAAGAGTACTTTACGCTGCAGTGAATCTACAGTGAAGTTATGGCCTTCCATGAGAAGAGTACTTTACGCTGCAGTGAATTTACAGTGTAGGTTTGCCCTTCCATGAGGGGTGTACTTTACACTGCAGTTAATCTACAGTGTAGGTATTCCCTTGCACGAGGGGTGTACTTTACAGTGCAATGAATCTACAGCGTAGGTCTGCAAAGCTGCACCAGGCCTTGGGTGCTTATGCGACAACACTGAGCTAAAGGTTAAAATGTCTTCAGAGCACTCTATCCATGCATCTAGAGGATGTTCCACTCCCTTCTATTTCAGCTAACTAACTCATATATTAACTTCTGTAAATGGGACATGGATCTGAGCAGTCTGCTCTCACTGGAGGTTTCGCATCAAATTCGGCTTCTGCCACCAGTACAGTCTTATTTGCCAGCCCCACTTCTGCCACTTGTGAGTTCCACTCCAAAATAAAACTGTCCGGCTAGAGTACAACTTTTCAGCTCTGTTTAAGAGAAATGGACTTTATGACTTTTTCAGTTCAAACGCCCAGTTTAACCACTAAAAGGGGGTCAGGTTCCAAATATACAAAAGAAAAAGTTTTTTTAAAGAAAACTGTTTTTCACCACAATCCTTATAACTTTGCTTTCTTTCATTGTTTTATTCTCAGGTTACAAGCTGAACTTCAAATGCTATTGCCGACTGAACCCAACCACTGGGTCATTTCTTATTTACAATATAAATATGTATTCAACATGTATTTAATGAGTACAATATTAACAAATGTGAGTCAAGCCTGTCTGCGCTAAGGCACAGAACAACTGTCCACACAGCTGTACTGTGTTATATATAGTTCCATATTATGTCTCTTCTGCGGTTTGCACATAAGAAACACAGGGACTCATTTTGCAAGAGGGCACTTTACATGGCGTGCTGTATCAGGGCTGTCTCTTACGAAGCTTTTTAAGCTTGGCAGTGTGTTTGCAGAAGCACACTAACAATTAAACAAGGCAAGGTAAGAAAATGTTCAGTAAGACCAGGAATAAATCTGGTTGAATATATTCCATGGGTACATTCTGCAAAGCACACCTGAACAAGCACAGTTTGTTTAAATTAAAATATTTTAAAATACGGGGCCTCCAATAGCGTATCGGTCTAATGCACCCGTATTGGCTGGTCCTTTACGAGTGTGAGCTGCCTATTACGGTTGCGGTTTGAAACCTGACTGTACCAGATGGGCCCTGGTGGGGAGTCCCAATCGGGGGCGGCGTTTGGCTCTCTGGCCCAGGGGAGGGGGAGTGTGAGTCGCCATGAACTCAGAAGGGTGTCTACAGAACGTGGGTGGGTGAATTCCGTCTTGAAGGAAGCGGAGTTCGCTGCCCTCTGAGAATTAGCTTGCCTCATAGAAACGAGTTTGTGTGGGGAGGGCAAATCAAAATAAATAGAGGGTATAATTGGCCACTAAATTGGGATAAAAACGGGAAAAAATCAGAAAGAATTTATTTGTATTTTTATTATAATAATGATGATCAATAGAATGGGCGTGCATGTCTGCATTGATCTGCATAATGCGGTCACCGATTGCTCCATAATTCTGAAGTGCAATCTTAATCAGTAAAAGAAATGTAGACAAAGCGATAACTCAAAGCAAATGATGGGGTGAGGGATATCTGTACCAATGAAATGCAAGGGACAACTGGAAGTCACTGTATAATTCAGCTGCCTTGTGGCGATTAACACAATATTTTTGCATTTTGCCGTGTGTTTGAGCACAGCGCCGCTCAAGCGGACTCAGTGGGATTGCTAATAAAGCCTTGATCTGATGAACGAGTGATCTTTCACCCATTTACACCCGGGGGGAGAAAGGCCTTTGCTCACAGCACAGGGAGCTGAGGCTCAAATCCACAGCATCTGTGACAGGGAGAGTTCAGGGCATTCAAAATCCCACCGAATGAGATCTGAAATACCCCCAAAGAGGCTACATGAAAAACGTGAGTCGCGCTGCACTCTTTTTTCAATGTTCTGTTGGAAAAAAACGCTGTGCATTCGAATGAGCCTCCAAACAGCTCCGCTCATTAGCCGGGACTTCTGCAGGCCGCGGGGGCTGGATACAGACCTGAGGCCACAATCTGGCGCCGTGGACGTCAACATGCACCGACAACACACCCCCAAATACACACATACGCACACAGATACACAAATACACACAGATACACATTCACACACACACACACAAACACACACTAGCCTGTACAAACACACACACACACATGCAAACACACACACACTAGCATGTACAAACACACACATATACATATATACACCACACATGCACACACACACACACACACACAGAGCTTTGAAGTTTGGAGTTAATACACTGCACCATAAAACACACCAAGACCCCTCAGCAAAACACCAAGACATCCAGAGGCAATATGACAAAGCACGCACACCTCAAAGGTTTACTGTAAACTAGAAAGAATCAATTATCATATCACAGGCTACCTTTTTATGTTTGACAAACGCCTCAGTCATTCTGGTCCTAGGCTCTCTAAGGCTAACTCGTTTAATTCAATGCTGATTTTCAAATTAGGTTCCCTCGGCCAGAATAAATTACACATCTTTCATTTTACAAATGATCCAATTACACAATTGGACATTTACTGCAGCAATTCAGCAGACCCCCTGGCTCAGGGGTACAGCGGTATCGGACCTGGGAATCAAACCTGCAACCCTCAGGCCACAAGCCTCGCTCTTGAGCGCTACTAAACGCCATACTACTGCCCCCAGACTGCCCTGTCCAGCTCACGGTGTTTTGGAATCTGACAGCTTCCTACTACGCTGCCTTTCGAGAAGCCCTACGTGTGCCTCCAGCTCCAGGCTTTCCGGAACATTCTTCAAGGCCTTGTGCGGAGGCCTCCATGCCTCATCCATCTCCTGCCAAGGCCGTGTGAACGCATACACCCGTCCAGCCCTCGCCATGGCTCATAAATAGAGCTGGCAGTGGTGAAAGTCCACTTAAGTGCTTCACAATGGCAGGACCAGTGGGTTTTCTTTTTTTTGGCGGGGAGGGGGGGGAGAACACAACCATGCCAATAAAAACAACACACGGAAGGAGATGTCTACGTCTCCGCTTCCTACACTGTCTGGGATTAGGGCTGGCCCAAATTCATTTTTAAAGGCTTCCAATGCTCGTTGGTGTTTATGCCCAAATACCCGAATGTTTGTTTTCAAAAACACCCATTTAAAATCACAATAAAGTTTCATAATTAGCCACACAGTTTTGCCTGGTCCTCCATTCCTTAAACACTAGTTATATGCCTCATTCAAAATCTAGCAGATGGTGCTTTCGCATTAGCTAATAATGAACAGAATAGAAACAGGACACGCAGCACTGATGTGTCACGTCTGCTGTTATTGAAGAACACATTATTATAACTGTTCAACCACGTCAGAACCTCTACACACTGACCAGCCTGCTAGGTTGATAATACTGACTGTTTCTGCATATGGCTACAAAAAATACAGCTCTTAATTGTGCAAATAGACCTATATGGATAGAACAAATGGCAGTCAGTCTGTTCACATAGCAGTTGTAGGCTAAAATGGCATAAACTCGCACATTCTGAATCTTTTAAATAAAATAAAACCATGCCCACAATAGAAAGCCTATTTTCTATTTTCTAGCTTTCAAATTGAGTCAATGGTTTCAGTAGACTTGATTCCAGAGGTTCTTGAGCCTCATTGAGAATAGACCAGTTATTCTATCAAACTTTTGTCTTTCCAAAAATGTCTGGTCCGAGAAAATATAGGCTAATGACACCTGCTTTAGCCCAAATAGGGTAGCGATAGCGTGATGATAGCCTAGGCTAGGCTAGCTACTGACTTAATGGTATCCACCATTCATTTAAAGGCCTTATGCTTACAAGTTTAAAATGTTCGATCAAACTGGTCGTGCCCCCATAATATGCCGCTTTGTGTTAGTGTATGTGACACTCAGCCTTTTTTCTGCTCATCAGCACATATTTAAAAATTTTCCCAGAAAGCTGATTTCTTTGCCTTCAGCATATTTGCCCTCTGGCGCCACGTGCAACGTTGAGCATTTCTGCATATTTCTTCAGGGGATGATGATGAGACACGAAAGCGGTGCGCATTTAGTCCTAACTGGCTATTTGTAATTCCACAGTTTAATTAAGAATAGGTCTATCTACTAAAAATAATTAGGCCTATGCTGACAAAAAATCTCATTGTGTCGGCAGCCTTAATTAATGAATTTTGCAACAAGTTGTTATGGGGGAAACGAACCATCCGAATGCTGAATTTGTATTCGAATGCTAACAAACAAACATCCAAATACAGTAGTTCGGGCCAGCCCTATCTGGGATATTACAATCTCGGCATTCAGCCAGTGTAAAACAAGAAGAGGAAAACAACATAAAAATCTGCCAACCCAACAGGCATGTACACCCCTATACGACGGTTTCACGTGACGGGGTATTGAAGGTCAATATTGGTCGTGCTTTAGGGCATCATTCTAAGCAGGCTCATTGAGTTTTATGGTGTGGGATGAATGCCATCCACATGATTAAAAGGTTGGTGACACTGTATTCACGGACTTCTGTTCACTCAACAGTTGGCATGTACATACAGCAGACACAGGCTGTGGCTCTTGAGGTGCCCCCTGCTGGAGGAACATGGTCCCTACAGCTTTGGACAATAACTCTTATACATACCGTTGATGCCACTGTTGTTCTGCCAGACCAACTCTTCCCCATCTGCCAGACCAACTGATGTGTTATGAAGAAGTAGTCCTCACAAACAGCTAGCAGCCATGGCTCCTCATTGCTTCCCCCAGGCTAATTATCTTAAGATGGCACATGCATCAACCTGTACAATGTCCTCAGTTCCCTCAAGAGACAGAACCTTTGTCAATGCACAAAAAGTTGCAAAGCTGGTGACCGCTAAAAGTCATCACCTAAACGACGGAAACATCCTCAGCAGTTTAATGCACATTCATCACGCAGGCCTGTTGTTAACATTGAGTTGAACTTCAACTGAATTTTAAGCTTTTTGGAAAGGGCTAGTTTGCATTTCTAAAATCAACCTGCTCAAAGTGTTTGGCTGGATATGCATCAAGTCAATGGCCCCTATGAGACCCAGAACCAAAACCTACCTGTCTATTAAAGATTATACATGGTGGAGGCTGGACACACAGTTACAGAAGAGCGGAAACAAGGCAGCGGCGTATTAATAAGGGCTGCCGTTCCAGGGCCTTCTGTCACTGCAGCAGGGTATGATATTGACTGCTTCCACAAAAAAAAAAACGAAGTGGTTCGAGGATAAAAATAATTTCACATTTCCGTGGGGTTAATTTTCACATATTTATTGATATTTTCATAGAAGCTTAAATATTGTTTTCAAGTTTCGATTAGATACACACATTAAAAAGATAACCACCGACACTTTTCAGAGAACAGCCTAAGGTGTAGCTTAATCTAAGCTTAATGCATTTCCTTAAAAAGGTTAAGAGAGCTCTATGATACACAGAAACAGCATTTATTTCAGCCCCGTTTGTATCTGCAGATAAACTAAACAGCGGTGTCTCTGAACGTGCACTATGATTCTGAAAATATTCAGTGTGTGGAGCAAATTCTCAGCCACATCCTACCACTGTTTTGCACTTTTGTTCGTTCCACATCTGGTGATGCCTGTACGCCGTGAAAAAATAAATTACACTGTGTAACTCTGTAATTACAATTACAAAGAGGTGAAAATAAATATTTCCAATTCATATTTGAAACACTATTTGTGTTTATGTTAACAAAACCTGGCTCCAGTGACACCATAATTATTAGGCCAACGTGAAGTAGAAAGCCAAATAGTATTCCTCCCTGCATTCTAAACATGATTAAAAAAACTGTTTCTAACGCCATGAATTGTTTCTTCAGTATCAAGTATTCCAAGATACTTTGGCCTGGATACAATCAACAAATATTAATTATCTTTGACTGGGTTTTTTTTCACAAACATAGTTTGGCGAGATCAGAAACCAAAATAAACCTGCCAAACTGTGTTTGTGAGGAGATAAGTAAGATACAGTTATATTTACTAGTACGGCAAAGGACAGACTTTGATTGAATAGCCTACAGGTCAAAGTGTGCATATTTTCCATTAATGTAAGATTGAATGAAAACAACAAAAGTAAACTTCCAGCAGAATAAATCAACACTAAAGTCTCACTGAAACAAAACAAATAAATAAATAAACAAAGAACTGAAAACGTCTTTAAAGCATGTCGCGCTGGTCTGCACGTTGTTCCTCAGTTTTTTTTCCTTCTGAGTGAGTTACATAATACAGTCAATGCTTCTTTTTCCTGTCTTTCTCCACCCAGTGCCCTTTGATCCTAAACGTGTGAGGAGATACAGTTCAGCGGACTATCAGTTGTCTGCAAACCGGGCTGCTTGTAGCAAACGCCGAGAGATAAACCTGAAACCTCAAAACAGCTTTGCCTTCATACCTGCCTTTGCCCCCAATTACATAACCAAGACTGGCTAGGAAATAGCAAGTTGCGAACGGAACCCACGTCCTTTTCTGTAGCGGCACATCAACTCCAACTACAAATTCAGCTAAATAAAAACAGCAGCCCAATTCCAGCACTGCTGGAAAATAACATGTTGACCAGTGAACGACAGTGATTTTCTGCCCTCATGGAGAAACTATAAAGGATGTCTCTCACTTTATCTCTCTCAATCACTCTCACTCTCTCTCTCTCTCTCTCTCTGTCTCTCCCTCTCGCCACTGTTTCTGGCTAAACCTGTTACATAACCAGCTTTCATTCCACATACAACGTAGCTGGCTAGCTAGCTAGCTAACACAATAAAAATGTGCTTCCACTGAAATAATGTGTCAAACGAAATGAAAACGCACTGTGTTACTGTATAAACCTGATTTATATGACATGACACAGCGGCAAGCTACATTATGATATCAGGTTTATTTGGACAAAAAAATATTTTCCACCTCACTTGCATTACCGAGTTAGCTAGCTAGCAAGTGAGCTACGTATATCACGGCAGTCTAGAGGGGGTGTGGCCATACTGTCTGTACTGTAAAACACAGACAGCGCACATTCAGCCATATTTTCTATGAGTGCATGGAAATTTTAATTGCTAACCAGGCTTCGCTGCAAAATACATTTGTATTGATATTATCTATCTGCCCACTGTCACATAGTTGTCATCTAGCTAATTACGTTTGCAATGATATCTGTCAACGACAGTAAATCGATAGACGGGGGAGGCAGGTCAAATTAATGCTTCAAACAAATGCATCTGAAATTGTGGTTATGCACATATGTATAGTTAGATATTATTTGGACATTTAATCATCTGTTGTGATGGGATGAATGTGATGATGCAAAAATAAGTGGTTAACGGCGGGGGGCTACTTCCAAGTGACAGCCTCATGCATCTAACACTTTTCAAAACTTCACTTCCTCTACCTTACAGAATAAACCTTCACATATGAAGACGAAATGATAATGCAACTTGCAACTCGGAAATGAATTGCATACGTATATCCAGCTAGCGATATATACATGTCACTGGAGAATCATTCGTTCCGTCTGCAATCTGTAACACTGCCGTGCTGTTCATTACATTAGAAATAAATGCATTCTGCTATTTTGTAGCCTTCGCAATTCCAGCTATCTTTCTCTACGCTAACGGTTAGACATGTCAATTGTGTCAGACGCTTCGGCGGTACTCTCCGCGTTAATTGCACAGACAGCTGTGAAACTTTTGTCCCCGGTGGTTGAAACTGGACTTCGAAACGAATGTACAAATGAACGGCTGTCGTCAAAAATATCCGTTCGGGATGCAAGTGTTCTAAACCACCGTACGGCACTTTTAAGTTGCCGCGCCAGCTAGCTAGCAAGCGGTTTTCATTTAATTCCATCCACCAGTATAGCACATTTCATAGCTCCACCAGTATGGCACATATTCGCAAAACACGTTTCCAGCTTACCTCTGTTGGTGCTGGAGCAGCTCTGTCTTCGAACAGGAGCCTGGTGGTCAGCTTTTCGGAGACTCTCCAGGTTTACCGGGGTGTCCCTGACCGGGGTAGCCGGCTCCGAGGCGCTGTTGCCCGGGTCGCTTGCTGGATCAGGAGGCGATTCCATGTTGAGTTTTTAGAGTATGTTTTTTTAACTATCGTAATTTTTTTGCGACTGGTTTAGATTTCAAAGCTCCGAGACTTCGCCCGACTATCTATTTTACAGACAGTAGAACTATGAAATGTCAATGTGCGAGTCTCGATTGAGGAGGGTGTGTAGTTTTGAATCGTCCACTGGCAGCGCTAGTGAGAGCTACAGTCAAAAGAACTGAAAAGGGGAAGGTTGTCAATAGCCGAGAGAATAGATGAAGCTGTAAGTGGATGATCACCATTCTGGGGGAAGCGCATTGTTTAGCAAAAAAAAAAACTGTTACGAATGAGAAAATGCGTCTCTCACGCGTGATTATGTGACTTTCTGTGAACGTGAACACAGTCATACAGGGTATCTTTAGCTGCTGCTGATAATGACCTGTTGTATTAGGCTTACTGATAACACACATGGAAGATTAATCCAAGTGTCATTTCAATTGGTCATGTTGCAGCTAATCATATTTTTAGACCCTTTCATTTTTTAAATCGAAATATGTTAACCTAATTATGTGCAGTACTTTATTATTACAGAATTACAAAATGTGCAGGTAAAAAAAGGTAATAGGCTACATTGAAAATAAATGTTTTCATAACCAATATTACTGTGGTCGTCCAACGCACACGTATGTAGTCCCCTTTCATCACACAACGAACTATACTGGCATAGTGCTAAAAGATGCTCTGCAGTGGTTTTTAAGCGACTTCACTTCGTCATTTATATTTTAAGATTTACAGCGCATAACTCGTGGACATCTCCATAATTGCTAGCACTGGAATAATTCATAAGGCTTTCAAGAAATGCAGAAATAGCAGAGGAATTCAATGTTTAGTGTGCACTGAAGGGAAAATGAAGGATATGTGGACAGACAGATGGATAAATATTGGGTGGTATTAATTTGAGAACTGTGTATCCTTTATCGGTGTACTTAAATGGTTCAGCAAAATGTCCAGTTGTATACGTGCACAATGAAGCAAATATAAAACAAGAAGTTTTGCTGTATATAAAATAATCTCTTATTGGCCAGTCATTCAGCTAAAAATATAGAAATCGACCAGTGAACTTCATAGAAGATGAGTGATGGTTTAGTGAGGGAATATATTCCCTTTGGTTTGTGTAAAGTGTGAGTGCATTTTTTAGCTATATTATGGACAATGTATTTAGTATTTTTGCTTGCATTACCAAATGGAAAACTCTGCTTTTTAACTGCAGCATGTTTACAATTCTCAGTAGATTAAGTAGAAATAAAAGTTCCATGGTGCGTCTTTCTTAAGGGGTCCGGAGTGTGAAGTGTCCGGAAGTGTAAGCGCTTCAATTTAACTTCTAGACGTGATCTGTCTTTCTGTGTAAAACCGGGCTGTTGCTGTTCTCCCTCGCTCTCTCTCTCTCTCTCTCTCTCTCGTGGTGCCATTGCATACAGCGTAACTGCATGCGCCATGCATTCTGCATGTGATCTGTGACCCGCTGGTGATGCTCTTAGGCAAATCCCCGCCCCTCGAGCGTCGCACGTGGACTTCAGCATGGCCCTGCTGTTGCGCGGGCCACACTTGTGCGTGTGGAGAATTATACGCATATTAAAAGGAAAATAAATGGACACAGATTCTTACGATCATTATGATTATTTTTGCCATCGAACGTCAGATATTCCGAATTGGATATACAGTATGAATAGTCTAATGGATTTTGGGTGGCAGTAGTTAAGGAACTACTTAAGGGGTTTCATATCATATAAACATTGGATTATTATTACTAATACACTTATTATTATTATTATTATTATTATTATTGTTATTATTATTATTATTATTACACTGTTTTGCAGAGCTTAAATCTTTAAACTCGGAGGATGATAAGTACTATCCTTGTTTAAGTGTAAATTTTGTGACAGAAAATTACATGTCCTGACATCCGCTTATATTATAATAGACATTTATAGACAGAGGCAATGCTAATAAACCAAGTTCTTTGAACAGCCAAGTGTATGGATTTATCAAACCTTACTGAGCATTGTACCCCCTTAAGTCGTTTGTTTAATCTCTGGTGCCCACACTGTCATCTCACAAGAACAAAAACAGCAACAACAAAAGCACCTTTCTAATGTAAACAACAACTGCGGGGACATTTTACAAAAACCTGATTGGTGAGTCTGGTCGCTATCGGAACAGGCTTGAGCCTCAGCTACGTCATCAGCAGACTATGACTGGGAGTCTTCAGCAGCTGGACATGACTGTCCTGACCTGGTCAAGAATAGGGTGGGTGTAGGTTGGCCAGGGACCCTCAAGTTAGCTGGTCCATTCCAAGGATGCAGCAGGCACCCACAGCCTATCAGTTGTTAGCATTGATAGACACCTCTCCTCCGATTGGTGTGTTGTCTGTAGGGTCTAAAATGGTCACTGGCTCACAGGTGAGTGCAGCGTCAGTGGCAGTTCAGCTGGAGCAGGGGTGCAGATGGCACAGCAATGGCTCGGGGATCATTAGTGATTCAAGTTGGAGAGAGGAATGACAAGGGGGTCAAATAAATAAATAGAAAACCTGATTAGCCATGATATAGAATGACACAGAATGGCAATACGACAGTTTTTTGTTCATTTTTGTATGTTTATGTTTTCCCACCTTTTGCCACCTCCTATGATTTTATACAATATCAGTACATTGACAATATATGTTAGCAAATACATAATAATATTTAACAAATACATACATACATATTTACCATATGGTAAAACATTATGATGTCAAGTGGTACAAATAAGTCATTTTATGAGTGAAAGGGGGATTTAAAAGCATTTTAATGTACAAATGTAGAATTTGATGAATATGTAAATGGATCCAAGGGCTCTCCGTTTCCCCCACTCCAGAGCGATTTCTTTGGGTATTGCTACTGAATATAGAGTAAGCACCTACAAGTATTCAGGCATTTGTGTGTAAGTGCTGAATACAGGCACAATAACCACTGATCAAGGCTGGAATTTCTCTCATTTTCCATGTCACAGAAGTTGTGTGACAAGTTGACTGTTTATCTGATGTAGGATTTTATCCATTTTTTTACATTTCTGCATGTTTACTTTCATGTATTTTGCCAGCAAACACAGCTGCTGTTCATCTTAAGATAAAATATGCAGTTTCTTATTCTTGAGTGGCTCTGATGTTACACAAAATGACAGAAGAGTGGCTTTGATCAACTGTCTTAGCCATAATATCAAAATCACTAAGGACAACAATATTTGCAAAACAAAATTGGTCATAAAAACAAAAGCACACGAGGAAAGCATTGGCCCTTATGATAACAGAAACAAAACCAATGAATGTGATCCGTGAATTTCAGAAACAACCCCCGATCCATGGGAAAGGCTGGTTTCCATGCTTTTTGGCTCTTGAGTTTAAAACAAGCCGGATTTTGTCTCCAGTCAGCTGTTTCTCGAGCTGTCACTTACAAGGCATCTCGCCTGTGTTTGCACTGATGATGGCCCACAGCAAAATGGAACACAAGATCAAACTTCAAACTACGGCAAGACTTCAAGAGTTCTCTTTCATTCCGCATTGCACCGCTACCTCATTTTCACAATAAGGGATCAAGTTTGACATGCAGAATAACATTTCTTTTATATTGTCTCTTTCAGGGGAAAACAATTGCTGAACATCATCTTGCAAGATGACAGTTATTGTTGTTCCAGTCAGAAGCCTCCGACACTGTAAGGTCAATACAAATAAAAAATCATATACAAACCAATATTAAATAAAATCAGACAAGAATGTTGAAGATTGCCCATACATGTCTGCAAAGAAGAGTGCTTTTTACAACGTTCATTTATCATTATAGCGTTCATATATAATGGTTATAATAGTATACCTTGGCAATCCTGTACAACAATGGCCAATGTGCAACATTACAGTAGCTACAATATGAAACTTGAATGGTTTGGTAGACAACAACAGATAGGTTGTAACAGGGCAAACATGTAATTGCATAATTCAAGATACTCCATAGCAGTAAATCAGTGTGTTCTCTCTCTCTCTCTCTCTCTCTCTCTCAATCACTTTACAGTCATATGACAGTTTGTCCATTAAAAAAAACCATTGCGTACATTTAGAATGAGTCAATTAGTAAAATAAAGAAAAAATAACTAGACCTTCAGGGTGAACCATGGCTCAACAAAGATGAACATGTGAGTTATTTGTACCGAATAATTTCTGAATAAGTTGTTGCAAATCACTTCAATTTGTGGTGTCACAATCACTTTGTCTTGAAGTTTCTCCATGATGCTTTTCAGATTCGGGCTGACTACATCAATCACTCTTCAAGGAATATTTGACAAATATTGTATTTAGTCAGTATTTAGCAACAGTAACCAAAGAATAGTACTTACACACAGATATACTGGTCCAATTCCCAATTACTAGCTTTATATCAAAGCAAGGAAATCATTGTGTGAAGAATTGTTCTCTGTTGTGTCAAATAAAATCACTACTTAAATGGATAAATAGCAGACTGTGGGCAATCATTTTTGCATAAATTAATATGGTATTGAGTACACAGACTAAATCGTTGCTCTCTCATTGCCTTTATGCTTTTTTTGTTCCGTTGAACACAAATTCATCATTTTTGTTTATAAAGATTCATAAATATCGTTACAGTCCAGCACAGTGATCCTGTCTCTGGTGCTGTCTTTCCTTCGCAAATAGCATTTAGCATCGGGCACTGCATTTCATGGGATCAACAGGATTTCATTTATAACAAGAGGAAAAAAAGGGTCCTCTTGAAATGTCCATTACAGATCCACACTTTATTTCTTTATAATTTCTTTCGGAATATTTTATTCATTCGTGTACTAACCTTTTTCATTTAATACATGAAGTACCTGCTGTCACAGCCATTTATTTGAGTAGCATTATAAACCCCTCATGCTGTATAGATCTGATTGCATGATCAGTGTATTTTACACTGCGTGTTTTCATACTGTAAGGACCCCTTTGCTATCACCACGTTGCTATTTATTAAAACATACCTTACATATACTGTTTTTAAAAAGTTAAAATTGTACAACTACTGTAGTCCTTCAATTGGATACATCTTTCTAAAGATGAGCCAATTTAATAATATTGTGTTTTAATAAATATGCATAATGTAATGACTGTGCACCTATACATTGTTGCATAATTTGGCTATTGAATGATTAAGTTGGATTTAGTGTTAGGATTTGGGTTGGGTTGTAAAGGAAACTGGTTGGGGGTGGTCTAATGTTGGGAGTATGGCGTAGGATCAGGAATACGTTTTTTTCCCCAATAATCCATGTGTTTATATAAACCACAAACTTGCATATCCCATTAATCATTCTGTATTAAGATGCAGATACATGATACTTATAAATTAGTCATACCATTTTTTTGTTGCAAGCATTATATATTTTTTGAATACAAGTTTAAAAGTGACTATTTTCATGATTTAATTTGAGGATTGAAAAAAAGTAACACATTTGCAGCTTGGAATTGTTATTCAACGTTAAGGGCAAAGTGCCTTGTGATTTGATTGAATCCCAAATTTTGAGGATTGAACCAAATTTCTACAAGTTATTCATCTCATCCATTTTTACTGTACTGTTACTGTTTTGTCAGTCACCAAAATACAGTTATGGAATCATTGATAAATAATGTCCAATTTAAAGCAAAGAAGCTTGGATGTTACATGACAAACATCTCTTCCAAATGCTGGGAGTGATTCGAGAACGTGAAAAACATACTTGCGTTCCTTCTGCATGGGGATATAACCCCCCCTAACTGTCTGGACTGCCAGGGTGTCACCACGGCTTCAGTCAGACACTGGTGCTAAATTACTCGGGCCTCAACCCCTGCTGTTGCAGCTTCAGAAATGAGCCTCGGCGGCTAATTTATCCCCCAAAATAATTAGGGTTACTCATCAGAGATTTCTTTACTTCAATAGGATCCTACCGTATGTCTGACTTTTTAAATTGCGCTGGAAGTAGACAGTAATCCACTGGTTTTAATGAAATACATTTCTCATCCCGTGGATTTGTCCCACTGAGAGGCTGCGAGCGGACTTGTGTGGAGCTCGATCTTCAGCTTCCTGTGACGCTCACGTTACTTCGCCTCGCATTTCCTGCCACCCACGGCAGAGCCCTCGGCCCGTGCAATCTTACTGGGAGTCAGTACAAACTGCTGGACATGCGTGCAGGCTGATCAACTTCATACGCTAGTCCCAAGTAACCACCATCTATCCTAAATTATGTAATAGTTCATATGAAGTCCATGATGATGTAAGTACCAAAGAATCACAATTTGTATATTAGGCCTCGGACTGGCGTAACGGTCAAAGCATTCGCCCGGAATGCAAGTTGCTCACTGCAGCTGCGGTTAGAAACCCGACTGCGCCAGATGAGCCCCAATCACAGGGCGGTGATTGGCTGTTCACCCCAGGGGGAGGGAGGGCCAGCATGAGCTCACTGAGAAGCGCAAAGGGTGTCCCTGTAAAGTAGAATTGGCCACCAAATTGTGAGAAAAATGGGGAAAAAATCTGAAAGAAATTTTATTTATATTATCCTAATAATAGATCTAATAATCCAAACCTGAAACCAGTGTACTATTATATTGATTAATTAAATGCACTCCAGAGATATCTTTCCACCATTCCCAGGGTGGTAATGTCTCTTTATGTATTATTTTAATTCTAATATCCCCATACTGGAGTCCTGGGCTCTAAAGTGGGTTTGAAAGACTGGGTCTGGGACCAGAGACCTCCACACCAGTGCAATGCAAGGGCTGGGCCTGGCTTCTTTTTAGAAAATATGTTTACCTCAAACTGAACAGGGTGGAAAGGAATTCAGGGAGAAACTATGGAACAGATACTGTTCCATCTGCATCGTTTTCTGTACATACCCAGCCCTAGCATTCACAGTAAAACCAGATGACTGTATTTCTCTGTAAGTGCAGTTTTAAAAAGCTACGAGATACTCCACTGTATTTATGCTTAGGTTTCCATATGCGATTAGGGTTACAAGTGGTGAGACCACAAAAATGGCCGGCTCTTGCATTTAGGGTTTGGCGCAACTCCACGTTATAATCAGTGCCCACTGGCAGTGGAGCAGGAAAAGGTGTTTACGGACGTGTGCGGATGACTGTGGTCTTTGGAGGCATAGCTATGGGTTCTGGCATCACTCAGCTCCAGGCTAATGTTGAAGAGAGGGGAAAAATGTACATAGAAAAGACAGCCCTGTTCAAATTAAAATGTCAGTGAAACAACTCATTGTTGACGCTGACACATCACATGGGAGTGGGCGTGCAATATCAGAAGGGAAGTCGACGACTGAAAGCTACGCTAACGTACTTATTAGCAGTGCCCGTTCAGCTCTGGTTTAGACGCTGACATCATATTTTACACTTCTCCAACACTAAAATGGCATTACAGCTTGCTGGCTTATAGGCATTACTGGCGGGGCGCCTTGGGAATTGCTCCGTGAGCCACTGATTTTCAACGCTGATGCAGGCCCGTGGAAAAGACTGCCAAACCAGGAGGAGCCGCCCATCAAGAACAAGATGTATTCTTTTGGAAGAAGGAAAAAAATAATACGACAATGCGTCGCTGAATTGGCTGTCCAGATTTCCAATAAGAATGTATGCACCTGGCGAGCTGTGTGAAATTCTCAATTTCTCAGATTTCGTCTTAATTTGGACAATATTAACAACCCTGTCATGGAATAAAATTAAAATGCGGGAACCTCTATTTAAGCTCAGCGGATTCAAGAGTGAAAAATACATAGTTAAAAACACATTTGTGTGAAATCCTGAAAGTAAACATTCTACGAAATGTACATCCGTCAGATGTAACAGCTCCCATGCCCTATGCCTTTGTATTGTTGCACGCTGTCAATGCAGTGTGCCGGGAAGCTGAGAAAATTGTGTGGTTACCAGCATGGACTCGCCATTTAGGAACAACATGTTTGTTCAATTTGTGAACCACAACCACATCAGGTGAAGTGCTTCCTGACAGATCGTGTGATTAAAATTTTCGGTTTACTCAAGCAGTTCACAGAGTTGGGGATGATTCATGCAACAAAGAGAAAACGGCAACCGTGTTTTGGATAGAGCAGAGCACCATCTGCATACTTGAAAATTGACCAGAAATGGTCAAAAGAATTACGTTTCTTTGAGGTTTCATTTTGCTCAAGAGTGTGCATCGTCTGTTAATCGTTCTGTCCGGAATAACTAATGAGCTTAATCAGCAATGCTTGCCTGCTATAATTGTGAGTAATTGTTTGCACACAATATATCATTTGCATGCTTCTCAAGAAGCTTGGAAGTTCAGGTTTAAATGGTTTCAGATATTCATTTATTTTCCCCGTTCAAAGAGGTATTGCTTCTGAAATGCTGCTGCAGTCGCAACAAATTAAACAGGGGCAATATAAACATGTAATATACAATTTAATAGCTTGTAAAAAATTTCAGCAAAAATAGAAGACAAAAATGTAACAATTCGTCTGTCAGGAAATATAATTCGCATTTGAGACCGCTGCAGCACACACAGGGATTGTAGGAGCAAGTAAGCAGGCTAAAGTTCTTTATTTAAAATCCTTGATTTTGCTTTAATTCATATTCTTTATTGATTTTTGCATTTGACACGCTTTGAACATCGCAGGTAGGCAATCAATGTTATTCAGGTGAAAAGCTGGTGTGAAACACAGTAAGTCCTTGAAAATCTTTCTCCGGGTGCCTGTGCCTCCGCGCGGATCAGGGATGATGCGAGGTTAACAGGCAGGCTCAAGGCTTTCCCTGATTAATCAAGCGGAAACTCCCCGATGGCTTTTCCCAGTTCGCACGATGAAGGATGGGCCGCCTACCGACTGCAGCCGAGTGTATACCGATGATGCACCTGAGAGTACATTCTCTAATACCACCTCCCAGCGTCTGAACGGGGCCAACTACAGACTAGCTGTGCTTTGATGGGGTAGACTTTTCACTCCAGGGAATCACTCCTATCAGACAGCAGTAAAGAATTTCACAAGGAGCTGCAGTTCCACGCCCCCCTCCCCTCGCCTCGACTCACTCCCCCCCCCCTCTGGATCTTTCCAGGAAAATGTCAACCTCCTTGACCGCTTGCTTTTCACCTCTTCCCCCTGACTTTAAACTTATTTTTTTTTTTGTTTTGTTGTTGTTTAAAAAGCATACGATGTAGTAAGACATGCGGAATCGCATGAGTTGAAGTAAAAGTCTTTACCTCACGTCGCCTTACCACCCCCAAGCCTCCCCCCAATGAAAACCTGGGATGAGGCAAGGACAACTTTGGTGGTGCCGGTTTAATTTTTGAGTTATGATGAATTATGGCAGCCGTCTCTGAGAGGACCTGGAGAAGGATACAGCACATCTGAGCCGGGCCGCGCTTCACGTCTGCCTGTGTTTAAAAATGATTGATTAAGCTGACACACACTCAGGAGAACATGGCTGCCCCATTTCTCTTCCTCATTACATAAGACAATATTTCAAATCAATAGAGTACACGAGAAGACACCAAAGGTACCGGGACATCCTTCAGACAAAGTTGGAGTGCTAACAACAAGCGAAACCCTTCAGGGAAAACTTGTCTTCTGCTTGATCCTCGGTCTTAACATTGACGTAAATATATATGTGAGCTCCGTGCTGGGATTTTATGCGGCAGAAAAATAAACTAAAATATTTGTGCAGTCAGGCTTATGGTCGATGTGTTCTTAGGCATGGCTGTAACGAGTTGGGGGATGGGGGCATGTCCCCCCAATATTCAAAAGTCATATCTGTCCCCCCAAATAATTAGTTTGATAAAAAAACATTCCCCTTCATTACACCCCCCAGATGTCACTCTCTAGTTTCTCTCTGACAAGGAATTGTAGATTCTGATATTGAAGGCATCTTTGTTAGGTCTTCAAGGAAATAAAATCCATGGAAATTGTTTGGTTTCATAAGTACACATAAAGCCATCTGAGGACCAATGATTTGGAGGTTGCTTGGTAGATCCAATCATGTATTTTTCCTGGGTGTATTTTTAAACACTCATATTAGGGAAGGAGTTGCAGGGAGTGGGAGAGAGAATACGCCACTGTATTTCTGACATTGGAAATAACGAGTGTTGGACTGTTGCGTTTGTCTATTAATGGAAATTTGTGTTATTTTTGGCTTGACCAAATGCAATCTAGGAGCACCAGGAGCCTCATCATATCATATAGTCTACTATTACATATTACTGGGGAATTCCATCAGAAAATAAAAATATAGGTATGCTGATATAAATGTTGAAGATAGCTGGTATAATCTATTTCATGTGATAAATCAATTTTTTCCATTTAAAGCCAAATGACATAATTTGTGTGGCCTGATTTCTCCAGGTATTAAGCCATAAAGAATTACATTTCTGAAACAGTGAAAATATGATCATATACTATACACAGTATATACTGTATATACATATGCATATCGAATGGTGGAATGCATATGTAAGGGTCTGCATAAAGGGGACTTTATGCAGACCCTTATGCAACAAAAATATATTTTCCATATGTGCAGATCATATATTATCAGATAATATATTACCATTCTAGTTTTCATTATTAGTGTCAATTAACCACTGATCTCACAATATTTTCAGCTTGTACTTACATATAACAATGGCATCAAGAGATGAGATGCAGGTATGTAGGTGAAATTAGAAGAGATACAATATGTAATACACGATATAATTGTACGTATTGCAAAATATATGTGGAGTCATTTTGTACATTCAAATATATTATTTAATATATTACAGTATATGTTTCAACATATGTCAATATACTGTACGTGCGTTGCTTTGTTACCTCCACGTGAGGAGAATTCCTCTCTTGTTTCTACGTGACAAACCTGTTTTATTTGCGAGCCTCACTGTTTGGCTCACCGGGTGACAGCGGAG
Organism: Aldrovandia affinis; assembly: GCA_029706075.1. NCBI lineage: Eukaryota > Metazoa > Chordata > Actinopteri > Notacanthiformes > Halosauridae > Aldrovandia > Aldrovandia affinis. The sequence continues at coordinate 2,146,619 of JAINUG010000017.1, forward strand.
CTCCAGGTGCCTGTGCAGAATATTAGCATGCGGAATTAGAGCATGCATCTTCCAGGGCCCCTCTTATCCGAGGCACTCGTGCTGACACACCCTGACGTGGGCTGAGTGGGAAGAATGCGTCGCTGCCACAGAAAGGTATCCTGTCGGCTTGTGTGACTTGCCTGGAGTCACGAAGACGTATGGCGTGTGGATGTGTGGAGTGCATACACGGTAACAAAGCCAATTGATCTCTTAATAAAAGGTGCCAGCCTGCCTCTTATTTTTAACTGCTTTGGATTAAACCCACACCTTTGTCCTCAGGCAGCTGTTGCGGGAAGGAATTTGTCGTTAACCCTTGACCGGAACAATTTCCCGGGTATCGCAGAGCTTTAGAATGGATGTCTAAAGCATTACATATTGCACATTTTTCAATTCCGTCTGAAGGAGAGCGTACACCGACCTGTATCAAACGACGGCGAAACCCTAAAGAGCCATCGAATCCCACTCGACTTCTGAGGGGGGGCTTTTTCTCTTACTGTCTCGCTGCAAAAGCCTGACAGGTAAACTACACTGATAGCTGGGATTGTCTGTTAAGGGCAGCAGGGAGGGATGGATGACACCCTCTGTCTAACCCTGTCTATCCCTCTGTCTCGCGTCATACATCTCACCACACTAGTGCCTTCTTTTTTTTAGAAAATTTTAAAAACATTTCTTTCAATCTTCATTTTCCAAACAGGAGTACTGACAAAACAAACAACAGCAACAAAAACTAAATAGAAAACCCCCCACAAAACCTGACACCGATAATGCCCAAAATAAATGCAAATAGGGCCCCCAAATCTTTTAATATGTAGGTTTCTCAGTTATATTCCTGTATATTGCTTTTTCATATTAAGCTATTTTAAGTAAAGAATTGAACCACTGATACCCGACAGGAGTGCCTTAATACTTCTCTCTTGCTCGTGGTTTATTTTGACCATGGACTAATTGCAAAAATGTAGAACATTTTTGGAAGATTATATTTTTGGACGGAGAAGTAGGCTACCATTAAAGAGCAGTCATGGCTTTCTTGCAGAACAAGGGTTTTAGTGTGTGCAAAATAAAAGCATATTATGTCTAATCATGACTAAAAAACTTTTATGCACTTCACTCGATGAGTAGAGCAACAGTTATGAGCTGGGATAAGTTTTGTAGAGAGAAATGTTCCTGACATTAATGGCCTGAGGTTAATGTTCAGATAATTTTTGTGACTCTCTGCTCAGCACTGAGGTCGTATAATGAAAATCTGATGAGAAAAAAAGGCATGCAGTTATTATTTGAGAAACTGAATCAACAGAGGGTCAAATTGGCCACCAAATTGGGAGAAAGACAGGGAAAATTTCAGAAATATATATATATATATAAAAGATACTAGACTAACCTGTCCAAGAAATGTAACTGCACCACTAACATCTCCTCTTCTTTAAGAACTATAAAAGCATAAAAACAAATAGTAATGCTCTAAGTAGCCCATGTTGGAAACTCATCTGCAGCACTGCTAATGTCTCTCCTCTTATTTATTACTATAAATAATTAAATGAAGCTCATAATCAGAAATGATTACTGTATAAAAGTATGAGTAAAGCCTGCTGTGGTATTACTGACATATACAGTATATGTCCATAACTGCTAATATGTGTCCTGTGATTCAATGACTATAAATGTATAGAATAAAACGAATACTGTATACAAGTTTTAAACAGAAGTTCACCGAACGCAAAATGTGGTTTTTACCTCACAACCTGGATACACGTCTGGATACGGGACATCTGCAAACGTCTCGTTTTCCCATCTATAAAACATGAAACGGCGAAGCCCAGGGAATTTGAAACTGTTTAGTTCATCGCGCTGACAGTTTGAGAGTCACCCGGGTGTGGAGTGGATGTTTTGGGAGTACTGCGCGTAAAGTTTTAATCGGAGGAAAAACACGAGACAGGAAGACAAAGTGACACATTTGAGGCAGTTCAAAGTGATTAATGACGGGACGTGTGATATGACAGAGGAAACCTTGGCACAGGGGCGCAGAGAGGGAATAATTGGGGGGCTCCAAAAAGCTCAGATCTCCTTTGAATCGACTGGAGACGGGGAGGATCTCCACCGCACTCCCCACCTAAACAGCCTGAAATATCACAAATGCACAATATGCACTGCTTAGGGCGTTTCGTCCTCAGTCCTGCAGTGCCACAGATTGATTGCACAGTTTGATCGATTTCCCTAAGAGTCTGAGCCTGGCATTGTCCACCAGGTCACTCGTTCTGGAAACAAGTCGCCTCCACCATGTCTCAGGCCCTAGGCCGCAGCACCCCCCTCTCCCTCTCCCTCTGCATCCTCGGTGACATGGGCAACCTTGACCTACCTCCCCTACCAAAAGCAAACTACTGTGGGTTATTCTCGTTTTGGCCCAGAAATGCATATTACCAAACCGGAAAAATAAACGCAGCTCTCCATACGGCGATGGCACCATTTTATTCATTGAATACATTCCCGGGAAACACATCACGACATCAACAACAGCATTCAATGAGGTGTGAAGCCCGTTAACAGCCCACCTAAATATCACCGCCAACTGATCATCTCTCACCAATTCGTCACTTATGTATATTTTTTGTGTTTTCCCTTCTTTTTTGGTGTTATGTTTTTGTTTATTAGTTATTTACTTATTTTTTTAAATACATAATTTACTCAATTGTTATTGCCCCCCTCCATTCTTTTAAATTGTAATAAATAATTTTTTCCCCAATTCATAATTTACTTATTTTGTTATTTGTCCCACCCCTCCTCCATTGTCAATTGTTGTTTTTAACATTAAGCTCTCTTTTATAGAGCATATATTTTTGGTCAGTCTTGATTTTCTATACTGTCCAGTTTTGTGATGTGTTTTTGACATTTCCCACTGTGGTGCTTGTGTACGGGTGTATCACTAAATGAATAAAACAAGAAATTAATAAGAGTCTGAGCCCCTGAATATTTAGAGTCTGAATGGTGACATGCTGAGTACCTCCAGCACTGGGTCACCTGCATTCATTTTATCCCAATAATACATAAGTCCATAATAAATCACATGATGTAGTAAGGATGGAGTAAAAACCAGAAACATCTCTGGCACTCCAGGACCAGGGTTGCCTACCCTTCGCTCAGAATGTGGAAGATGAAGAACAGAAAAGCAGAGTTGCCCTGCCCACACACGGTTGAGAAGGAGCTCGGTTTTCATGGTGAGGGGGACATGCTACCAAACAGCACCACCTAGCAGCTGCTGGGATCAACTTCCTATCACCAGATCAGCAATAAAAAGATCTGATGTGGGAAAAGAAAACATATTTAAATTGATCACCACTGGAACAGATTTTTTAGCTCAAATGGTCTTTGGTTAGTTTATATTCTGATATTTGTTGTCCCCAGGGATTTACATATATTGAAATGATGGGTAAAATATCAAAGCCAGTCATTCATAAATGATCAATGGTACAAATGCACACATTTTCTATAATTTCTTCAAAAGTTTACTCATCATCTTATCTTTTATCTCATCATCATCATCATCATCATCGTATCATTACTATCATAATTTTATAAGAAAGATAGCATAAAAAGGCTAGATATGTATTTATGTACAGCCTTCTCTTTGATTTTCTGGCTACAGATCTTTGCAATGTTTTTTATGTACGTATTTGGAATTACTTTTTTTTTTTTAAATGTGCAAACTGCCAATGGCTGGTGTGCAGAGTTTATAGTGGAGTCAGGAGAGTCAGGAGGTGAAAAATGGCTCAGTTATTTGTATCTGACAGGAGTTAAGTGTTTCTCCCGGAGGTGCACATACTCCCCATGGGGATCCAGGAAGGGCCCATCTCTCCCTCTGAGAGCGCGCAGTGGAGCAGCAAGCACACACACATCATTGTGCTGGCTTACAGGAGCTTCTGTGTGTGTGTGTGTGTGTGTGTGTGTGTGTGTGTGTGTGTACTGTATGCTTGTGTGTGTGTGTGTGTATATGTGTGCTATACTATGCATCAATGGGAGGTGTACAGAGGAAGGTGTGCTATGTTTGGTTTTAGTATATGTCTGTTTGAAAGTCACATGCATCTTTGGAGGTGATAGTTGATCCACTAGAATACAGATAACAGATAACATGTTTTATTTCATAAAACAAAAAACACATTGGGTACAAATAATATGCTTACATATGATTTTCACAAGTAGCAATGTAGTCGCAATGTAATTGCAGAAATGTGGTTCCCATTTAATGGAAAAGGCTGCCCATTTTTCTCATTGCCCTGGAACTGGAGCTTTCTCACATCAGTTTTAAATCCCCTAAAACTGCTGTGCTTGTCAGTCCAGATGGGGCCCAGGACAGCTGAGGAGAGAAAAGGCTGCCGGATCACGCAGATGGAATGGGAATGAGCGAGGAATGGGAATGAGTCGGGATGTGCGGCTACTTGGGAATGAGAGCGAAGGAGGAGTGCGCGGTAACGATGAGCCGAGGCTTCGGAACAATTAAAGCGCTCTCCCTCGTGACGCTTCAAAGGGAGATTAGAGCGAGCTGCAGCAGACCAATTAGAATGGAGACAGGAGGAATCCTTGAGCAGTACACTACTGACTGGCTGCACTGAACTTACTGTATCCAGCTGCTTGGAGGGGGCATCCCTACCCCCCAAGCACATGCTGAGCCATGTCATACCCAGCCTGCTCCCATTTTATACACACACACACACACACACACACACACACACACACATACACACAAATGCGTGTACACACATACACACACACACACACAAACATGCATATGCATACAACACACACAAACATGCATATGCATACAATCACACACACATTTACACACACACACACAAGCATGCATATGCATGCAATCACACACGCACACACACATGGTGCACACACGTATCTGAAGTTGAAGTTGGGGGGAGAGGTCATTTAACTCAGGTTCAGCTTCCTCATCTGAGCAACCTATGATGTGCTTCCATCACTGCAAAACCTGCACAATGGCTAGGTGAAGACCCAGCATGGTCCTTGTGTGCAATACCAACAACACTTAGACACTCAGACACATACCCTCTGGATGAAAGGTGAACCTCAGCCAAGGAAGATACACCTGGCGACACAATCAAGAGCTGAAGGGCCTGGCAGCAGTCTCGGAGTAAAAACATGCAAAGATCAACAAGCTACCCTCCAGAGTAGACAATCCCAAGCAGAGAATAACTTTCATCCGGCAAGGCCAACGGCCAAGGAATAAAGACCTCCATGTAATGCCTTCACCAGGAAAACTGAATGAGACTGGAAAATGCTGTCTGATGGTGGCCAAAGATGGATTTTCCCATCAGAAATAGGGACTGCCGACTTGAGGCCTGACCTGGGACTCTGGTCCAAAGCAGCACATACAGCTTACCTCGTCGAGCTAACCTTGGGAAGATGCTGTTAATGAGGCATATGTGAGGAAGCTGAGGCTAAACAGTGAGGCTGGAAGTTCAATGTTTGTCCAGGTGAAGTGTGTTGCTGGGGCTTTGTAGCAGCATCAACAACCAGACTACTTAAGGACATCTGGATTTATTTATTTGTTTATTCAGATGCCCATTATTATTATAATTTTTTTTATTATTTCAGATTTTTTCCTTGTTTTTCTCTCAATTTGGTGGCCAATTGTACCCTCTATTTCTTCAATTCTCCCTCCCCCATGAGCCCGCCACCCACATCTATCTTTTCCCACAGGGAAGCCCTCCGCACTTCTCGACGAACTCGTGCCACCCGGGATCGAATCCCAGCCACAGTGGGCAACCTGTATTCCGGGCGTACTCTTTTACCGTTACACCATCCAAGGCCCCTCCGATCTCTGTTCTGATTTGCGGCCAGACTTTGTACCAAATGATAAAATCACTGCCAGATATCGCAGAAAGGAGGAAATAATGGGTCTAGATGAAGAGGAAACCGCTAATTGGCCTCCAAAGTAGACAAAGGAAGGGGCTTGGACAAGTATTGAGGGGGGTGGTTCTGTGAAGCCAGAATCACAGTTGAGCCTTCCTGAGGGTGGCCTTTGGGCCTATTCACCGGCCTGATAATCCCAGTGACATATTTGACCAAGCTCATTTCATAGCAAGGACTCTACAACGACCTGACCGACTAGCCATTGTGATAGATACTCAGAGTCCGCATAACGGGGCCTGAGAAATCTCAGAACAATGTCGAAACTCCATCCTCCACCTCCATCCTAGTAGCACATTAACACCCGAAATATTCCAGCAAGCAACATTAGTGCTCTTTATGCACAGGAATTTAACACCAAATCCTGTGTAAGAGATGTTAGCCCATAACTCCAAGGTAGCGAAAAATAATAGCTCTCAAGACGACAAATGTCAGAAAGCATATGGGGAGACTGCGTCTTTGAGCAGCAGATTCCTTTAATTGGCTGAGTGGGGACCGGCTTCCCTCCCCAGCACCTCCCCTGTCTCTCCTCTTCTTCTGCATGTTAACAAAAGACACAGAGATGTCTCACGCCATCACGCTGCCGGCACGCTGAGGGTAAAGAGTTATGACGCACAGCTTCAAGGAGGCCTTAATATAACCCTGTTTTTATTCCTCCCGTTTCATGTTTATTTTACTTCTCCTACTTCTCGTGTGGCATTCACACAACTTCACCACTCTCTGAACCTTTTCTTTATTTATTAAGCCAGCTAGATTGCACTAATAGCTTCGAGAAAATACTCATCAGAACTGACTTCATTCAGGAATTTGTGACCAAAGAAGGAAAAGAGAGGGTTTCTTAACATCCATACGACCCTGGCATTCCAAACATTGCTGTGATTCCACCCTCCTTCAGGGGAATTAAGCAGACAGTGAAAATAGAACACTACTCATCTACAAACAAAAAGGTTCTGTCAAACTGGAAGAAACAGTCTTGGATTTATGGTGGTATATAGATATATAATAACAATTCTAATAATAGCAAACGTGATAATAATCAGAACAAAAACAACAACAAACATTTCAGGTTTCACCTGGACTCCAGACTTGACTGGAAGCAGAACATTAGTGCCATCTTTAAAAAGGCTCAATCTAGGTTGTTCTTTCTCAGGAAATGTAGAGCTTTCGAAGTGAGAAGAAAACTCCAGAATGTGTTCTATTAGAGCACATTAGTGAGTGTTCTGATCTACGCAGTTTGTTATAGACTAATAAATATGGTTGGATGAAAAGTTGGCATATCCCCGATTCCTTGGGGGTGGTAACTGTGCAACAGACTAAGAAAAACTGCACCCACAATTTTTATTGCCTTCAATTATTTCCCCCTTGGGAATTAAGTCAGTCTGTCTGTATTCTACTTGAACCTCCCAGTTATGTAGGACTTCACCTCAAAGTTCATGCACTTACCTGTCTTAAAATAAGAACACTCATACAACAATTCTTCTACTCTCAAAGGCAGCATCACATACCACCTGTGGTCCACAGCCAATTGGCATGAGTCTGGCTCTGTCTAGCTCTATGTTAAAGAGCCAGACTGGATACAGGGCTGGGCGCAGTAAAGAGAGTCTGGCTCTGTCCAGCTCCACGTTTCAAGAGCCAGACTGGATACAGGGCTGGGCACAGTAATGAGAGGAGGCCTCTGCTGAATTTGGGTGGAGAATCAATATCAGCCGTGCGGTGGGCTCTTATCCAGCGCTGAGATATTAATTCACTCTCCCTCCAGTAATTACTTAAGTATGTTCTTCTGTCCACACGGACCTCGGAATGCAATCTTTGATTAATACAATAAGTCATCGTGAAATTTCAAGAGCCCCCATTAAAATCCTTCTTCTGGCTCACCAAGAAACCGGACACCCCGAGGAATAGCTGCACACAAAGACTGAAGACTCACACCGCAGCAGAATCTGCATTACTGCAGAACATGAAGCACTACAAGTGTTCTGGTGGAAAACTGTGATTTTGGACAGATTGGACAAGTTTTAAATGAACCGATTTTATGTAATTTCATGATAACCAGTTCTGAAGTTCTCTCTTTATGAAAGGGTATCCGCACAGGCATACGATGACCTATTTCTAGGCAGAAATCCCTCAGCTGATTACTGTCCAAAATGTAGGTACTCATGCAGCTCATCCATCAAGCACTCCATAAATGCTTTCACAATAACATTTATGTTCGGTTTGTCATATTTTCCATGGCCGGTATCCTGGCATGGATTTTACACATTAAATGTGCATTACACACATGTTAACTGTTGTTAACTGTGACCGCCCCATTTGCTTTGTGAATCCCATATTACGTTGTTCAGCTATATCCCATATATGAAAAATTTAGAATTATGTCATGTTTTAGCTGTGTTCATTAACCGTATACTGTGTTTGACTACACAGGTTCCATGTATGGGAAATCCAAAACAAGACTAATTCATTGAAGACACCATTCAGGAGTGCATAGGGACCTGCATTGCAATTTAGCCATTTGTGTGACGGCAAGGTTAAAGTCACAGGAGATAGCAAATAGCAAAATAAAAGAATACAGCATGTTGGCTCTGGAATTGGTAGACCTTTGATTCCCCTTTGAGATAACGGGTACTAATATGTTTTCCCCTGTGGGTGCTTCACTATAACAAACTGCTCAAACAAACAGTTTAGGCTGCCATTCGTACCCTCGTCTGTTTCGTGTCTGTGATTCTGATCAACATGCTGACTGTTAATGGTTGCCGTGGTTGTTTTGGAATAGGCATGTTTGGTGATTGCAGGCAGCAGTAGATGTATCCAGTTGAGTCCAAGAGGGAGGTGGTGTCTGTGGTGTCCCATAGTTGGATCTGTAGAGATGCCAGCTAACCTATTCCCCGCCCCCCCTCTTGTCCATTCACAATGTCCCATTCTGTTCAATTCTACTCCGAACACAAAACCAAAAGTTCTGACAGTGTACTTTTTTTTGTTGCCCAGACTAGTGGCTCTCAAACTCAGTCCTGGTTGACCCACTGTAGATGCTGGTTTTTGTTACAGCCACTCTCTTGATCAATTAAGTCTGTTGAAAATGTGTGTAAGTTCTACCATTACTTTTTCCTTATTTTAACACAATGCAGGTTTGGCTCGTTGCCAATTGCTCTGTCAATTAGCTCTTCGTTTTCCACAAATGGTTTAGTTTCAGTGACCAGGTGTCCAGACTTTTAACAATTAGACCCCCGCTGATTTCACCTGCCAGTCTATAATTCAATTAATTCAAAAAGGTAACCTTTTTCTCAAGGAATCGTGTCATATAACACGTTACAGAAAATGATGGCATTAGTCAAATCTGACTGATTTAAAGTCCTGGTATGTGAATATGGGACATTAATTGTTCATGGCATGCACAGCTATTTCTGACATAATATGGCCTTAAGAGAGTAAATCATGCTTTAACAAAAATTTAAAGTATCTAATTAAGAACAATTAACAGATAGTTACAATTCAGAGGTTGCAATTATGGTTGTAACGAAAACCAACATACAAAGTGGGTCCCCAGGACCAGGGTTGAAAACCCCCGGCCCAGACCACATGGAGAGAAGCCGGCACTTTTTAAAAACTGATCAACACAATTTAACAAATAAGCGAGCTGGAAATGAAAGCTCCAAGGTCTCTTTGGGTCTCCATCATTTTTAATCAGGGTACTAATGTAGGAGCTCCTCTCCAGTGGACAGCCATAACTCACAATGGGAGGATACCTTCAAAAGGAAAAATCGCCAACATTTTTACATTATCCCCCTTCAGTAAAACAACAATGACTTTTCCCAAGAATAACCGGCTCATCACACTAATTATTTAAGCATATTAAAACAGATTACAGAACTAAGTATTTTTTGTTGTCGATTTGCTCTCCTTTTGACTTCTGAAGTTCATATCAAGTTGCTATTTTCTGTATGCTGAAAAAATATAGGCTAGGTTTAATATTGTACATTTACTACTTGCCTATAAAAAAAATAGTGTGTAGTTTAACTGTACAATGCTTTAAGAATATAAGAATACATAATGACAAGAGTATTATTAACCTTATTATTGAAAAGCAAAGCTCCTTCCTTATTCGTAATGCACTTAACCTCTTCATTAACTTTCCCTTTTCTACTGCAATATTGAAAAAATTGCTTCGGATTACTTTTTGTATCTTGGGAATTCTTCAATTCAAAGTGCCTTTTAGCTGCCCTTATTTCCTTTTTAGCCTTAGCCCGAATATTACAATAATCTACCTTGTTTCTCTCTGAATTGTCTTTTTTATATACTCAGTACGGTCTCTTCTTTTGTCTCAAAAGCTCCCTTAAAGATTTAGTCATCCACTGTGGAGGCAATTCTTTCATACTATTTTCTTTTTGGTTTGAATTGATTGTGCATCAACAATAACCCATTTAAAATTAGTCAATTTTTCATTCACAGTTTTGCATTCTAGAAGTTATACCCAATCTATATTACTTAAATTTGCTCTCATTTTTATTAAAGTCAGCTTGTCTGAAGCAAAACATTCTACAGTTAAAGCAGGCGGCCTTAACTTGCCAAAAATATCAAAAGTGACTGCACTACGATCACTTGTCCCTAGTGGTTCCGCTACCTCTGAGCTGCAAATTCTGTCAGGATTATTGCACAGTAATATGAATGAACTGAAATTCAGTGAGATAAAATCTGAGATAGGTTAGCTTAGGAGGTCTCGTCATATAGATCTATATTAAATGGACATAACATCTAGTGGTAAGTGAATCATTACACCAAAAATGGGTGGAGATACCATATGCTACCAGTAACCTACTGATTTGAACCAATCATTGTGTTTTGATGTGAAGAGCAAAACCTTTTGATTAGTCCAAACAAGTCAAGTGATTGACAGCTAATTGTATCTCCACCCATTTTTGGTGTCATGACACCTCATTCTCCCATCACCAGTAACACCTCAATGGCAAAAGGAATTGAGTTACAACTAATGCTTATGGAGTAATACGATTAGGACATGTAGAAAAAACATGGCACGACACCATCATGAAAGCAACACTTATGTTCAATACCAATATCCCTGTGAAAGCCTCACAAACAGACGGTTGACCACTCGCTGGGAGCTACAACTGTAGAGAGTATAAAGGCATTGGTTTCTGCAGGCAGATGCCTTGATTTGGAGAGGATGGCATAGAAATGACAGAACCTGGAACGTTTAATCATTCAATTTTGGATTCACTTGGAATGGTGAAATAGCCTCACATGATGTATTGCCAATGGCCCAGACTCAATAAACATTTGTACCTTAATACTGTCTTAGAAATATATGCACGTGTGAGGTTTTTTTCCTTCCCAAACGGTTTGGCGAGTCCAGCTAATACTCTAATTAACTTGCCAAACTATGTTTGTGAAGGAAAAAAATGAACAATTGCATTCGTTTGCAAGTCAAAGTTAAGGACAGATTGTTGGACGGTTGACTGAATCCAGGCCAATGTCTCTGTCTTGTGGCAGACACTGTTGTCATGACAAAGCCACACTGCACATTGACTTCGTGCAGGCAACCCAACTCTCCTCCGAATTAGCAACACTTTCTTTGAGTCATTCATTTTTTCTCTCATTAATACCATGGCACAATTAGTGCAGCCCTTTGTGAATTAGTTGGAATACGTAATGGACCTCATTTGCACAATCTCCTCCTTGTTTTTGCATGAACATCCCCAAAATGCATATGCATGTAAAAATGACAAATGTATCGCTACCAGACACGCATGCCAAAGCAATTTGGATTGAACGACCTGACTGTGACTTTGACCCATCGCGAGCGCTTTGTGAACCCCAAGATCCCTTTCTTTCATGGCCACAAAGGAGGTGCAGTTCTTTTCTTCTATGAAATATACCATTGAGTGTCAGTTGAATAAAATAAAAATTGTGATAAAAAAAATCATTCAAATGCTTGGAGGTCCATGAAAACCACAATATAAATGGAATCCTTGGAAACTATTATTACTACTCTTACGACGACAACAATAGAGGAACCTGCAGGATAGCTTTGCAAACAGACCTTTCCACGGAGCCAAGATGAAGAAGTGAAGTACTGCAGCATAAAAATAAGAGTTTGTATGTGGAGGAGAACAGTAACAGGTCAAACTAACCCTGCCATGACATAAAACACAGGGCCATGCAGGTCATAAATCTATTGATTTTACAATAAACATCACTTCATTCTATCCCCAAGCGTCCGCTTCGACATCTGCACCACCTGCTCCAATTAACTAGAATAAAAATAAAAACAAATAAAAGAACAAGACACATAAAGCACATGAGCACAGGTTTATTTTTTCAGGGAGGGAAAATAATCTGAAAATGTCAGAAAGGATACAAGACACTTGACTAATAAAGATGTCCTACTCAGTTCTTGGCAGTGCTATAAAGTGAGACCGAGCAACAGCATGTGTGTTCATATTTGGCTGTGATATGTTTTATTTTCAAACATCTATCACGCCCGCCTACACACACGCACGAACACACACACACGCACACACAAAAGCATTGCATCACGATGTAAATCCTCAGTATTCAAACTGATCAAGACGATGTACAGACATTTCTAATTAGCTTTTAACATACATAGAGTGACTCCCATTGCACATGTTTACACCGACAGTAAACATGTATACATTGACTGTATGAGACTGGGCCGAAAAACACTGGAGAATAATTCAGTATACAAAAAAACCTTGCTGAAATTAACCTTTTATTATCAGAATGGAATGCTTGGCTTCCGGCTTTACTGTAATGTATGTGGGAATGAATGACATACAGTATGTTTTTGACAGGAAACGACTGTTTATGATGCTTCCTCTCTCCGTGTTGCTGGCTAATAGCGATGTTGTACTGTTTGTTCCGAAATGTAGAAATCACAGGGATGAATCGTGGTGTTATAAAGCTATGGGGCTTTTTACCCAGTAACTGTTTCACCCCACTAGACAACAAAAAAGTCTTAGCGCTCTCGTATTTTATGTTTTTTATTTCCACTCAAAGTTATCTCAAGAAAAGTTATTGAAACTCCAGAACTCTCGGGTAGTGCTAAAGACCCATATTTCACTCCTCAGCCTGGAATCTTTCGCTGGCATCTGTGCTGCTCACAGCAGGTAGGGAGAAATCCATCCCAGCCCTCTTGGGATTTGCATAATCTCTTCGTGGCGGCGGAGTGGCTGTTGGGCTATTTACTACCTCGTCCTGGGACTGGAGCTGTCTCCCAGCATTCCGTATCCGAGCGGGCTGGTCAGCTGTTGCTTTTTAACACTCTCTTTCTCTGAGATTTCCCTCCGCACGCCTTCACGCTCTTATCTTACCACTCTCTTAACGCTCTCCGACCGCCGGAGTTCCTCGGCGAAGCGGAAATTGTCTTGGGGCCTACTCGCGCCTCTGTGGGAAATTAATCTCAAGCCATCGTCAAACAATGGTAATCACCTAAATAAAGGGAACTTGATTTATACTTTTTTTTTTCTTGTTTTCTTTCTTCTATTTTTGCTGGTTTTTTCCATTTTTTTCTCCCAATTTAGTATCCAATTGTACCCTCTCTCTTTTTCATGTCAATTACCCCCTCCCTCATATGAGAACTCGCTGCCGTAGTCCCGAGACCAGTTGTGAGCGCTGCACCACCTACTCCGAGCCGGCACCCATCTAAGCCGAAGCCTGTCACCATAACACACACGGCCACTCATATATGCAGCGAGCTCATTTGGCTTTTATCCCTCCCCCTCCCTGGGGCGGACAGCCAATCGCCGCCCTCTAGTGGCACTCCCGGCCAGAGAGGAAACTGACGCGACTCGGTGGAATCGAACCCCGGTTGCAGTGGGCAGCGTCGGAGGTTCTACCGCTACACCACCCCGGAGGCCCCCTGAAATGCTGTTTATATTGGTTGCCTCACACTTAAAACAGTCTTCTCCATCCCCTAAATGTGTTTCATTGTCAACCTTCCCAGGTGGCACACAGGGTAGGCCTAGATTCAATCAACATTTGTCCTTAACGTTGATTTATAAATACATGGACTTAAGCCATAGTGTTTGTTTTCTCACAAATTTTGGCAAGTTACCATTGGTGATTGCTGAACATGCCAAACTGGATTTGTAAATAAAAATGAAAACTTTGACGTTCAAATAAAAGTTAAGTACAAAATTTGTGTTATTTAATTTAGTTAATGTTAGTGAACTACGTCTGTCTTAATTCTTTCTTTGCTGGCCTTCCTTCTTTCTGTTTTTTTTGTTTCTGATTTTATCCCATTTTCTCCCAATTTGGTAGCCAATTAGACCTGCTATTTTTTTTATGTCAATCCCCCCCTAGTAATGTGAGTTCGCTGCCGTATTCCTGTGACCGGTAGTGACAAAGGCAAAGTAACGCCTCCTCCGAGACGGCACTCGCCAAGCCGCCGACCGTAACCCGGTACTACAGGGCCACTCTTATGCGTACTGTCGGCTTCCCTCCCCCCTCCCTGGGGCGGACAGCCAATCGCCGCCCCCTGGTGGCACTCCCAGCCAGAGCCGACTCTGGCGAGACGGGGAATTGAACCCTGGTCTCCGTGGCCAGCGTCAGACGTTGTAACCACTGGACCTGGCCTTCCTTCTTATGCTCTCATGAATACTGCAATTCTGCTGCTAGACTCCCTCCTTTCTCTAAAGATACCCCTTGCATGAGAACATTCATTGGACCCCCTGTTGTTGCTTTGCCACTTTCTTAGCTTTTTTTGTTCACTTTGTCTTGTCCCCTGAAATAATCGATAGGTCCATTGCATATATGTGTTCTCCTATTTCTGGAGCTCATTTTTTGCCATCACTATTTTCCCAGCAGAGGAACAAATATGACTATATGGATGATGTCTCTCTCCTAAAAACATGCCTTCATCTGTTTTTCCATACATAAGTTTTGGATTTGTTCATTTGTGGATTTGTTAACATTTTAATGCATCCTGGATTAGACCATTTGCTATTGTTGCTGAAAATAATGGTAATAGTAATAATAATGATTATCATTATCATTTCCATCACATTTTGAATTATTGAATTGTGATTACTGGGTGATATTAATGTGCCAGACCACTGCTTCTCTGGTGGAAGCCTTATTTCCAGGCTGGTGTCCGGGCTGCCCTGAGTGGTCGGATTCTGAAGGCTGGGGGTCAAGGCGTTTCGCATCATTGGCAGACAGGGCTAATCGACTATGTCCAAAGATGAGGATCTGAATACGTTTATCTGAATTCCTTCCCCAGTACCATCCCCCTCGTTATTCGCTGGTGTAATTTGTGGTGCTGGCCGACCAAATGTGTCTCTCAGGCAGCGCATTAGATGGGATTACACATGCAAATATAATCT
The DNA here is from genome assembly GCA_029706075.1 of Aldrovandia affinis. Classification (NCBI taxonomy): domain Eukaryota; kingdom Metazoa; phylum Chordata; class Actinopteri; order Notacanthiformes; family Halosauridae; genus Aldrovandia; species Aldrovandia affinis. The sequence continues at coordinate 2,161,930 of JAINUG010000017.1, forward strand.
ATCCAGACACACAGCCCATCACTGGCAACCACGTCCAGGGAGAAGGAATCATTTATAGCGCAGAAAAGGGAACGTTCTGATCATGAATAGGAAGTGCTGATAATTTAGGAATACATACATATATTGTCAAATCGCTGATTTGATGGAGCAGGGCTTCTGAATTTCAAAATGTATGATACTATTACACTCTCTTACACACGCGCACCCAGCAATACACACACACACACACACACAAGGGAATATATAGACTCAGCAAATGATGAGCCTAGTTGGACTGAATGGCCTGTTCTTGCCATTATGTAATCTTATATTGTTATACAGTATAGCACCTTTAATGGATGTCAAAGTACTTCACAATGGGGGGGGGGTTACCCTCCAAATCTATCATCAGTGTGTGGCGCTACAACTTGGCTGATGCACGGCGGCCATTTTGTGACATACATGAATATCACTGCGACTGACACAATGCACAAGCCCTGTGAGACGGGCGCCACTGATGTTTTGTGTTTTGTCAAGATTCTGGCGGACACACACAGCGTCACAGGTTTGCATGTATGACTCATTGTACTTGTGCATGTACGTAGCGTGTGCTGGCCCGCGTTAACCTATTGGGCAACATGGGCTGCAGCCCAGGGCCCCCGGCCACTAGGGGGCCCCGGGAATAGCAAATTACTGTAGACCTACATTGAATTTTTGAATGCGAGTTTATGGTGTTTTGACTGTTACTGTACATTTTGATCCACTTTCCCACCTGTAGTAGTCCACATTGTCCTGTCGCAACAATCAGTGTCAGTGAGAGTGTGTTTGTATAGTCTGTTCCCTTTTGCGTAAGGATTAGTGGTGGGACTCGATTAAAAAAATTAATCTAATTAATTAGAGGCTTTGTAATTAATTAATCGAAATTAATCGCATTTTAATCGCATATCAATATTTGACACGAGAAGCAACATTTTTCAATTCAAATGGATTTTGGTATACGAGTGAATCAATGAATAGACATATACATACGTTTAAGCAGCAAAATCTTGTTTATTTTAGCTACTACACAGACCAGTGCAATTTTGAACAAAGTGCAGCAATTTTAGGAATATGATAGTGCAAAGGACCTTTGGAAGAAGCTGCTGGATTTTTTTCGAAATTGTCTTTCTGCATGGCAGTTCATAAATTGTGTCAGACGACGCAATCTGTAGCACCTTTTCTAGCCCCTTATCTTCGACCACCGAAAGTGGTCTACAGTCCACGGCATACCAGTGAGCCAGTGAGTTGGTTACTTTGTTAGACGTGGTCTTACTCATCTTGGCTCTGAACCCCGTCATCTGGTCGAGTGTGGGTTGGCGACTCTGCTTGCTCGTACTAGGACTAACGCAGTGTTTCTCAAATAGTGGGGCGCGCCCCCCTGTGGGGGCGCGGTGCGATGCCAGGGGGGGCGCGTGTGACCAGAGGCGTAGCGTGGGGGGTGCAAGAGGGGCGCAAAATTGAAGAAAACGTTAAAAAAACAACCTTTTAGCATCGTGGACCGGTTCCGAGGGCGCGTAGCACCCCCCGGTCCGCGAAATACATAAACAGTTCTCAGCTTTTTCGCGTAGCACCCCCCGGTCCGCGAAATACATAAACAGTTCTCAGCTTTTTCGCGTAGCACCCCCCGGTCCGCGAAATACATAAACAGTTCTCAGCTTTTTTTTCGTAGCAGCACCCCCGTCCGCGAAATAAACGAACTGTTCTCAGCTTTTTTCGCGTAGCACCCCCGGTCCGCGAAATAAACGAACTGGTCTCAGCTTTTTCCGCGTAGCACACCCCCCGGTCCGCGAAATAATTTCTTCTTCCTAGGGGGGGCGTAACAGAAAATAATTGAGAAGCACTGGACTAACGTTAGCCTGATCAGCGTTAGCTCTGGCTTCCACGCTAGCTGCAAAATGTTTAGCATTGAGGTGATACCGTAGGCTTGAAGTGCTCCGGTGATATGCAAATTCTTTGTTGCACAATGTGCACACAACTATTCTCTTATCCACACTTCCATCAGGGAGTTTTTTATATCTAAATATCCCATCCACCGGGCCAAACAACGCGGTCTCATCTGGTTCTTCCATGTTAGCCTACAACGCTCTACTCAGAGTGGGGCTTTGTTGTCTGACGTCACTCAATGCACTTTGTGCATCGGTATGATCGTCCACTGAGAAACGTTCCGTGGTGTCTGGAGTGCAAAAATATAGTGCGATTAAAATGCGATTAAAATGCATACATTTTTTTAACGCGTTATTTTTTCTGTAATTAATTAATCGAAATTAACGCGTTAAAGTCCCAGCCCTAGTAAGGATGGCTTTGTCTCGGGAGCTCGATTCTACAAGTGGAAATCGCCGTCGGTCCAACTTGGTGTGTCGGAGGACTTTCATCTGTTGCTGTAGCGTCACGAGCAGAGGTAAACCTGTCGCGCGGCGCAATCACGTCGCTACATGTATGCGCGCTGTTGTTCTTCTTTAGTGAAATTAGAAAATGACCTATGCCAACTTCACGTGCGATAACATTTTGATACTTAGTTGCTGAAATTGGCGAGAGAAACGCACTTAGCTAGAGCTATAACCTAAGATGTCCAAACAGAAAGTAATAAATTACTATTTATAACGGGTTTCGCTCCAAAAAAAATATGTTGTAGCCTATTCCCCCCAAGCAACCACCATTTTATAACTCAACAAACTATTTCAGATAAATTCATCTTAATTCGAGTTCGACTGAAGAAAACGAAGTGGGCTAATTTTGCATGACCGAATAGCTTAGTTGTGTTGCTAAGTAAGTAACGTTAGCTAGTTGAACAACAACAACAACGCAATTTAATAGCCTAATGTTCTCTATACTAGCAAGTTGGCCTGTAATTTGTAGCAATGTTTGGACAAAAGTATTTTTAAAAAGCCAGTATAAACTTAAATTATGTCAAGTTTGCTGTATACATTTTCATTTATTGTATAATTAGATGCAGGTTTTAATGCTACGTGTTGAAATTAAAACGGTAGCTAAATTAACTTGCACAAAGTATGATACTTTGTCCTATAGGTGAGTAACATTAAATCATTTATATCAATGCTTGTTTTGTTGGTGCTAGTGGTTGAACGGGAAGTGTATTGTTTTGTGCATTGTAATTTGTGGTCAAATTTCTGGTTTGTAGGCCTACTTTGTACACTAGGCTACTACTCCCTTTCATTATCCTGCCATGCTGGGCAAGGTTGGTCATGACTTGAACTCATGCGTTCGGGTAACAGACGTGAATATTTCGAGAGCACTGTAATATAAGTCGGTACTCTTTGACGGCTTTTAATACATTACAACGTTCAAAGTTTTCAATTGCAGGTCTCATTCTGTAACATATTCACTATCTACTTCTGATATCCTTTGTCATAGGCCTATTTGTCGAATGTGCGGCATGTCTTTGTCGTTGCCAGGCCTGGTCGCGTCAATGTGCTTTTACTTTTCCAGTTAAAAATCGTGGACATAGGGCCCCAGGAGGTGTGTTAGCCCTGGGCCCCGGGGAGGCTTAACGCGGCCCTGAGCGTGTGGCATAGCTGTGGCCTCCCTGGGGCCATGTTCTCTTCGTGAGGGGACGAGGCCAATGGGCTGGATCAAGGGGCTTTAACCTGTGTGGCTGGGGGCGGGTGAGGGGAGGGGAGGGGAGCGGGGGACTCTATTATGTGATGGCAAAGCAGGCATCACTGCTGGTACAAACACACAGAGACCATGATGAGGGTATAGAGGGAGTCCTTGTAGCAGTTAGGCAAAGTCGTTTTGTGTTTGGCTTCTGCTCTCAAATGATCGAGCAGTGTGTATTTGGACACAAAGTACGTCCGCATCTATAAAAACAAATAGCATATTATGGCTCTCTGTGGGCTCTGAGTGATGGCTCCAGTTTGAGGCGATTGAATTGATTACTTGAGCAATGTGGGCCCAGCTGTTTCTTCTCTTTTTTAGTCCTGGGGAGTACTCCCTCTGCGTTTTTCTGGCCTGGGCCTTTAACGAAATTCCTTTCGCCAGCTTCCAGGCTGCGAGGGATCACGAAGAGTCTTAGCAAGTCCTGCTGCCGACCACGGCTCCTTCGTGCCGTGAGCCCTCCAAACCTCCAAAATAAACTGCTGCCAAAATCAATATCCTGCTGCATTAGTCATCCTATGAGAAAATGTACACAAATGTGAGTGCGTGTGTGTTCATTTCATTATTTGCATCGGAGAAAATGCCCGTGGACATGAACAAACCAGCTATAACTGCATGCAACATGATCTGATCAGCGTTCCTTGTCTCCTTACATGCCCCCGCCCCCAGCCACACACACACAACTAAATCTCCACATCTGTTTAGCCTCCAAAATACAATTAAATGCTCACAGGTCCTTACCCTGACAAACAAGCCTCTAAAGATTGCATTCCAGTCTCCCTCTAAACACACACCTCCTTTCGCACATAACCAAATACACACATACAAACACACATACATGCCTCCTTTCACACATAACCACATACACATACAAACACACACACACACGCCTCCTTTCACACATAACCAAATACACACATACACATACAAACACACACACACACACCTCCTTTCATACAAAACCAAATACACACATACACATACAAACACACACACATGCCCCCTTTCACACATAACCACATACACATACAAATACAAACACATATACACACACGGTCCCCTTTCACACATACAGTAACCACATGCATACATACACATACAAACACACACACATATACGCCCCCTTTCACACAAAACCACATACACAGACAAACACACACACACACACTGCAAAACCAACAATTAGCTCAACACAATCATGGGATGTTTCAGGGGATGAAGTGGTTTCAATGAATTAAAGCACGAAATTAAAGACCCTGCTTCCCAGAGGGTCATTCTCTAGCTAGACCTAACAATTTAGCATTAAAAAAACATTTCCCTCCTCAGGAAGTTTAGATATCTCAGATATACAGGAAGTATTTCTGCCGTGAGTCCTGACCTATGCAAATAGGCGACTGTCATTTAATCCAATTTATATTATTGCGTTTATTAAAAACACATGTTCCTTTCTATAAAGTCGAAGCAATTTATCCTACACTCACCACAGGAGTAAATAACTCAGAATGATGTGGGAGGCATAGTTAGCGGTGTGCTGTCTGCTGATGAATGTGTCCTGGCTGCGTATTTCTCTCTGTCACATCTATTTGTTGTTATTATTGATCAAACTAAAGCACACCGTAGCACAGAGCAGAAGTCACCTTGTAATGCAGGCAATAAGTCTTCACAAGAACGCTTTCAGTCTTACCTGTCAGCGCCATTAACATCAACGTGCGGTGGAGGAAGAGCACAGAGAAAGAGAAATAGGCTTAAAATATATTTATTCTTACTGCAATGTCTCTTTTGAGTAATCCCTTAAGTATCTCATGCCAGGACAAACTGGTTTGGGTAAAAAACACTGCATTGAGCATTGTCTAATCCATTTTATGACTGACAGGCTGGTCCCCAAACGTTCACACAAATACATGCTGAAATGATAGCCTGTATTCGGTAGGTTTTTATACTTGCATTGTTATAGTTGTACAGTATCTGATACTTGTGGCTTAATTTCTCTTGGTACAATAAAGTACTACTAATTCATTCACGTATTCTGATGATGGCCAGGGACTGCTTAAATAGTGACAACAGAATTGAAAATATCATTTAGTTTCCTGATAACTGATTTTCTATGGTCGTTCACAATTTGCATGATAACAATATTCAGATTATAATTTATTGTATGATATATAATGTGTTCGAAATACATATAATATATTCCTCTTTTAAGCCCTCCTCCCAGATCCGGAATTATCATAATAGGGAAATCTACCATGGAAAATGAGTCCAGAATGAAGGTCTAAGGAGCTCAGAGATTTCTTAAGCTTCCTCTGCTGGATCTTGTAGCTAACAATAGCCCACAGTTCATCAAGCGGGCACCATTTACTTCTCCAGGGTCAGGTTTTTCTAAATCCCAAGACCTTGGATTGGTATTGCAAGACAAAATCTCCCTCAACCGAAATTCACTAGCAGCAACTCATTAGCAATAGCTGTGATTTCACAGCGCGTTACCCATACCAGAATCGCACTGCGGTGCCAGAGGTTTTGGGTTTCGGGTTCGGGACGCAGGTTGCTCCATGATCACCAATGAATTTATAGCTTTGGGCGGTAGGTATCGCAAGGAAATGTGAAAGAAACCGAGACAAGCTGGTTGATCGTGTAGCAGGTACAAAGCTGTACGGCGACAAGGGAAATTGTGTTAAAAACAGCATCCATTATAATGAAATGGTGCATTGTTGTTGTTTTAGGATAATAGGAGTTTATATGGTGGGGGATTCCCCCCCAAAAAAGGAGAGAAATAATGTTGGATATAAAGAGACAACAGGAGTTGCTCATTACAGTTAATTAACTTGTGGTTGTTTGAAATATGAAAACTTGTTTTGGAAAAGCCCAGTTAGAGCAGTCATATGAGGCTGCTTTAGGTCTTTGCCCCATCTATTCAGCTGAGCACAGGAGCATGGCTGTGTTGCTTTTGACAGCGATAGACTGTTGTTTTCCAGACTTTTGTTTGAATTTGTCTTGCTTCTTGTCAGAAGCACAAGGAAAATGGATTGAGATCTTGCTGAGCCTCAATCAAAATTGCCCAAATAAAAGTGTCCCAGCTTCCTCACGGAGTCAGCAGGTGTGAACACTGTTCCATTGTTCCATGCAGGTTCATATTAAATAGCTGACTGAATATGAAATATTATGATCAGTAAGCTATGTCGGGGCGGCAGAGTAGTACAATGGTTAGGGAACTGGGCTTGTAACTCAAAGGTCGCAGGTTCGATTCCCAGGTGGGGGCACTGCCATTGTACCCTTGAGTAAGGTACTTAACCTGAATTGCTTCAGTAAATATCCAGCTGTACAAATGGATTGTATGTAAAATAAATGTTAACTGTAAGTCACTCTGGATAAGAGCGTCTGCTAAATGGCTAAAATGTAAAATGTAAATGTCACTTCATATATTTACAGCAAATATATGCTACCGATATTTTAACAGCGTGTAAGCTTTTCATCATTACTTTAAAATGTCTGTAAAGGGCTCTGCACACCTGCAATAAAATCACTGAACAGATAAAGTTATTTATTCAAGGTGTTTTAATCAAAATTATGTTTCAGACTTTGCTTGATGCCACCGTATGTGTGCTGTTGATATTTATTTATTTTCAGTTTAGTCTTCGCACAATAAAAGAGATGATAAAATATGATCCAGTTTTCTTTTCTTTTCTGAAGTGTAAAGCTTTGGGATTAATTAGTTTGCCCAGGTACGGGAATCATCTCACGGAGAACAGAGGAGAGCGCGAGGAGAGGGTTAGGCCCACTGAGGCCCACTGGAACGCGTAGACGCGGTGCTGGAAGCGGGTCGGCCTTATTGGGGAATGAATCACCCAAAACTCTGTGGTTAGACAACACAAACCACAGCGCTGTTGCCCTCTGTCTCTCTAATCCTGACTTTATCATTCATGTTAATATTCCACCACTGCATCAATGTGCTTATATCAAAGCTGGATTATCAAGCGTTCTCGTCCACAGAGGCTTACGCAGCTTACATTTTACCATGTTATCCATTTACACAGCTGGATATGTACAGTGCTCAAGGGCATCACAGCAATAACTAACCCGGGAATCAAACCTATAACCTTCTGGTCACATGCCTAGTTCATTCAATAACATGACATCTGCACGCCGGAGCGAAGAAAATATATATTTCTTTGACGTGAAAAACAGTCTGACCTTTTTCTCGGTGCTGCGGATTCATTGCATAGCGTAGGCTCTGTTAAAATGTTGTTAGTCTTGCAAGGCTAGTGGTGTCCACAGAGACGGAATGAAATGTCCAACTGCTTTCCTGCTCCGTCGCATAGCTAGTGTCACTGGAATTCAGGTGTGGGCCACGGCCTCAACGAAGACATAGCACCTTCAACACAGGTGCTAGAAAGGGTAAACGCGCTTCGGCAGACATTAAGGGAATTTGGGAGCAGGCTGGTCGCAAAGGCACTTCCAAAGTAAATATCGAGCATAAGGGGTTTCTCTTAGGTGTATTTGTGACTTCACTGTCGCCCTGGTAATGAGCAACACATTAAGACGGATTATTTTTGATAGTAAGTAAACAAACGTCACGTAAGATACCTTCACAGTGGAAATCCTGAACAGGATGGTGACGGAGGCGTTTCTAAATGTTGAAGGCGCTGGCGTTCGGGCATGTGGTCCGTGGCGTGCGCCGCTGGGAGAGGAGTGTTCCGGAACATGTGGATTTGGTTGGGGAAGGACGGGGAGGGGGAGGGGCTCTTCTATTTGATGACCTGCCTGGTGTCCAGCGCTGTTTTACAGACCCGGCGAAAGAGCACGATCCTCCCGCGTGAGCGGTGCGTGTGCCTTCAAAGGGCCGCAGATGTTCCGCCCCCTCATTTAAACACCACCTATTTCAGCACACAGCCAGCCGGGTGTGCTTCTGAACAGCACAGCCCCCCCCCCCCGCCAACTCCTTCTTACAACAAACACGGCCCGGCAATTTATTTATGTACTCTAAATGAAGTGCGTTTGGCACCACCTCGGTGTGATTTTGCACCATTTAATCGGGGAGTTAACTTTGACGAAAGGTGGAAGATACTTTTTTTAAATTAAGTCCCGCTCCACCCTCTAAAGATGGTAAATGTTAGTGAGCCTCCTGTATCTGACTCCTTATCACGTTGCCGTTATGAAAAATAGTTTGCTATTTTGGAACCCCCTGGCAGCCACACTGAATCACTAAAGACCCAGAGCTCATTTGTCTTTTGTCAAAAATAAAGCCAAACCCGTGCCATCTCTGGAAGCTGCTAAAGAATGAGGAGGAATGGGAGGAGGTAAAAATAACCCAGCGAAGCTCAGGTAACTACACAGATAAGTCACTTTACAGGTACTGAGTGGTTTTTAAAGTGGGGCTCCATCGTTCTCGCAGTAAACTAAGCCCCAAAACATGTAATTTTCCTCGCCTTTCACAAGTTTAAAAAGAGCTTTTAATTTAAAAACCAAACCTTGAGATAAAGGTCATATTTGAAAACAAATGTGAAGAAATTACATGAAAAAGGCATTTTTTCCATTCAAAGAATTAAGCATCTAAGCACAAAAATTGGATCACTATTTCATACAAACAATATGAAACAGAACTGGCCCACATGCACATACATGCAAACCCCTTCTTCTCAGCAGAAGATACATAATCAAAGAACATAACCCTTGCTTAAGTGCTTAAATTGTAATGATAGATTATGCATTTTGTTAGTATTAAATGTGATTATTGTTAGTATGGTGTCACTGATGCATAATTGAAACAGAAATGAATACTCTGGAGCAAATGATTGATGTTATATTCATGTTGCACCTTGCTTAGAGAGATCAATCATTTTGAACCTCAGGGATTGAAATAACACACAATTATTGACAGGAAAAACTTGTTATTGTCAAGAAAATATGTCAGTCAATTCTCCCCAGTGGTGAAGCCATGAGGGTAGCTCTCATTTATCCCCATGTGATATGAATACTGTTGAGCCATGGTGGAGGTTGGGGTGACTGATTCATGGTGTCATGACACCGAACATGGGCTAACATATGCTCCCTGTAACTCACTGATTTGAACCAATAACTGTGTTTTGTTGTGAAGAGGAAAACCGTTTGATTGGTTCAAATAAGTCAGTGATTGGCAGCAAACTGTAGCTCCACCCATTTGTCGTGTCATGTCATTCACATCCCACTTCAACACTGGGGGACACTGTCCCTCATGCTGCTGACACACACCTCCTGGCAAATGTAAATGTATTTCCTTATTAGATACTTTACCTTTGTATAACAATGTCGATCAACTGAGATCTCAGTTCTCATTTTCAGAGATGACCTGGGGAATCAAAGTATTTATTTATTTATCAGGGACATAGCAAAAACATTGTTAGAATGTTAAAGAGCGAGCATCAGATGCATTGATGGTAGGTAATTACGTAAGTGGGTAGGGATTGCAGGGGATAGTGTAGCCAATCAGACGTACAGTAGGATTAAACGGCCAGATGTAGAGATACATTTTTGTGGGAATTTGACCTGGACACCGGGGTTAACAAACTACTCTTTTGAAAAGTGCCATGGGCTGTTTAATAACCACAGTGAGTTAGGACCTCGGTTTAGTGTCTCGTTTAAAGGACGGACTGTTGAAAATGGCTGCAAAAGCAGGGGAGGCTGGTCCTGATGATCTCACCAGATATGTTTAAGCCTGCTTCACAAACACAGGCCTTGGCAAACACCAGCAGCCATGTAACTCAGTGAGGCCAGCAGGTCCACAAGAACAAATATAGTACTATTACACATTGCAGGCCCCTTCACTGTGGTCTGACTGGAATTGCTTCTCTGTGATGTTACACAAAGATGCCCGTTTTCTGGTGAGAGGTGTTAAATACCTGGAGGAAACGCCTGGAGTGGAACAGCTCTAATCAGAAATGGACAAACTGGGTGTCATAGAATGCACATAAACAATGTACAGCAAGGATGTCCTGTCTGTGCTACAGGATATTCAGCTATCTTTTTATTCACAACGCTTTCCTTCAGGAGCTTAACATACACATACCACGGTATTGGTTTATTTATTTAAATTTTAGAGGCCTTTTCTCTGCTCCACTTGTCAATAACCAGCAATACTCTGAACAGAGTGCTTTGAAGTGAGTGCTTGAGAAATTGCAGTTTCTTTTCAAGTTAGATCAACCAGAATACAGTGTTTTTCTTTGGGTACCATTAGCAAACCAAAGGAACATTTTCCACATTTTTTCCTATAACACTGAGGGCCAGACGTACTAAAGGTTGCAAAAGCAGTCGCTACAAGGTCGCAATGTCTACTTCGGATTCACTTAACGGTCACAATACCACCGGTGTCTTTTTCCCGCATGCTGTAGGAAAGTTTTTCCTTTGGACACCGACGTTTTATTTACATCCTCTACTATTCGTTTTGCTATAGCCAATGAATTATTTATTTTTGTGATGTCACTTTTTAGTGACTGTACCTCGTTGACCATTACCTCTATTTCCTGATCTGTACATTTAAGTTTTAAGAGTTCCCTCATTACTTGTGCATAGTATCCATTTCTTGGCGCTTTGGCATCTGGACGTTTAAGCATGCCATATTGTTTTGGACCCTCTTTTATGGGTGTCTCCTACCACAAAATTGCAAATGAGGGTGTTTCATTACTTTTATTGCATAAGCAGAACCAGTCTCAGTAAATTGGTTGTTAATGTGTCGGTAACTGCGACTGCAAAACAGCCACAACATACGACGGTCGTTGCGCTGCAATAATTTCCTTCATTAAAACTACATTTCATGGATAATTGTTTTCCACTATTGATCAGATATCAGTCATAAATTAAATCAGTTTGGTTAATCTATTTCCTTTACCTTTTTTGCACGTGTTAACACTCCTGAAATGCAATTGACTTAAAAACATTCAATACAACAAACACCAGCTTTGTGCAATGCACTACAAAACAAAAAAAGTATCAAATATTTTTGGCACTGTATGTTACTGTATTCTCACAGTGCTTCTCTTTGGAAATGATGCTAATTTGCCATTTAAAATCGCTGCCCAAGCCAAATAATGACTTCATCAGTGGGGTGGTTGGAGACGTGCGCTAAGTTTATCTTCGGCAAATCGATCAGCGGTGCTTTAATACGGGTCTCACGTAATGGTCTACTTCTCTCCGGTCCTAGACCCATTTGGAGATTCCTCGCTGTTGGGCAAGGCTTCTTAATAGAATTCCAATTTGACTCCCACTTTGCCACCGTAATTTGAAGGCAGGCCGTGTGCACCCTCGGAAAGTCGATGGCGGTTCATTTGCACGCGCTGTTTTACATTGCCTTTGTACTCGGCAGCGCGGGGCGCAGAATTTCAAGTGCAGTTCAAATAACAATAAAGCTGCTTATTCTGCCAGGCCCTCTGGGGCAGCAGAAGTAGCCCTGTCTTCAGAAGAAATAAAACTCCTACCCATTTCCCATCATTTTCTAACAATAACCTGCCCACAATGCCCAGTGACAAAGGGAGCTTTTATTATTAAAATTTGCGCTCTACGGACCGTTGCGTTAACCCTTAAAAGGACGGGCTATGAATGATTTTTGTTCTGTGGTGCAGTGATTGAGAAGCTTTGTACCCATCTTAATCACCATATTTACCATGGTTTTTGGTAAAAAGGTCATTGGTCATTGTGCAGAACCAATCAAAGCTGAACAGAACTATGATTAGTCCTATAATACCTTTTTTTTAAATGGATGATAAGAGTATGTGTTAAAGCTGAATAGCCAAATAATTACTGCACATTTTCTGCAGCAAAAAGAAGAAAAAAACACCTTGTGGAATACATCGCTATCAGCTAGCAGACTACATTACTCCTTGCATATTTTCCTGTCAGAAATGAAAAAAGGAGCACATTTTTTCAATGCAATAAGATAATTGTCATGCATATTCACAGAGGCCTCTTTGTATGTTTCAGCTATAATTAAGCTATGGTTCCCTATGGATTTCATGAAAAATGCATATGGGGTACCACAGCTACAATGCTTAATGAAAGACATAATTGATCACATGTCAATTATATTGAGTTAAGATATTATCACGCTATCAAAAGCTGACATACTGTATGTACAGTACTTACATATATTTTTTCATTTTTAGATTAGGCATAAGCATAATATATACTAATATATATTCGTTTGAAACAGACATTTACAGGATCTGTGGTAATATGGCCTTTGTAACCAAACCAAATGAAATAATGAAATATGGCGACCATGAATGAACCCAAAATAGCTGTAATTTCATTTTCTGAGTGTCAGTCATACAGGAAGAACATAATCTTTTATGAGAGGAATTTAGCGTTACACTCACATTATTATTTACATGATTAATGGGTGCCCATTATCCAGGTAGACTTACATAACATACATTTCATCCATAACTGGATATTTCACTGAAACAATTCAGTTTGAGTACAGAAACAACGTCAAGGGTAGAGGGGCTCATTCAACACTGCCCAATCTAGAATTCTGGTTACGAGTCAAACAAGTAAAGTGAAACGAGACCACAGGGACATACAGTGGCCCGCTCAGGTGCTGAGGAAAGAATTTTAGCCCTTCTGGGGAAAAAGAAACACTCAGGAAATACAATGAGCTAAAAATGAGCATGCTAATTTCATAAGCCCATTAGGACGAACAAACTTGAATCCTTCATGCACAAACTGAACTGCTCTCAGAAAGGCTGAGCACCAGAAAGCATTAATGAATTGCATTGTAGGATACTATGTTTTGTAGGCCTGGATAATGGACTTTGTGCCAGTATTTTCTTGTGCATTTTCTTGTGAATTAATGTGTTTTTGTGTCTGTTGTAACATGAAGCTTTTATGTATTGTTATTTTGTTTCCGCTATCTTGGCCAGGTCTCCCTCGAAAAAGAGATCTCTATCTCCAGGGACTTCCTCAAGGCACTTATGTACCGTAACAATGGAATTTTCCCTGAATGTACTAGATGCCTTTTTTATAATATGTGCCTTTTTATATGCTTATTTCATCTTTCTATGTCTTAATGTGTATTGAGACTGCCAAACGAATGTCCCTCTTTTTGGATATCAAAGGTCTTCTAATCTAATCCTGGTTAAATAAAGGCTATATTAAGCTGTGGTGGCTCTTTTTGCATTTTTTGCTATAACCAGCCAGGGTACTCATGGGAACTGGAGTTCACGTGCAGCGGTCATGCATAGAGGCATAATCATTGAAGAAGTCATTACGTATTTGAATCAAAAGGGCACACCTAAGCGCTTATACATTTGCAGATTTCTATTACACCCAGCTAGCTTGTTAAGATTAGAAAAATGTAATTTCTACATAAAAATGTATTATGAAGAAATGCCTTACAAATTGAAAATTAAATGACTACCTTCCTACATTAAACATGCTTTGAATGAGCTTGATGGTTATTTTTCCCTGACTTCCTGACACTTTCTTCAGTCAACCACAGTGCACTAACCAATAGGAATTCCAGTACCGGTCTGCAGTGCTCTGCTTACTGAATGCAGACTTGAAAAATCAGATTGAATGAACAAATCTGATTGGTTGTGAAAGGAGAGTGAGGGTTCCTTGGCCCCATGGTGGGTGGAGCGACCATGTGCGGCCAATCATGACACAGCAAATACACTATGACTGGATATGAACTGGAGTCACTGATAACAAATGATAGCTCAGTAAGTTTTGATGATTGTGATGCCTCACTCTCTCATCATTGTAGACTGGTTTCCTGTGATCACAAGATACATTTCTTCCAGGCGCAGAGCAGACAGTCTGATTTTAGAAGACATCCTCCACAGTGTGAATCAAGCCACAAGTCAGCCAGCCAATTAGACAAGAGACAGATCACCACTAACAGATCAATGATGGTTAAATCCCTTAAAATAGCAACCCTCACAGACCTTCGAATGGTTACGCAAAGTTAATTAGAAGTGGTCCTTTGTACACTGACAGCATAATCTGCTCACTGTAAAGGACCTGGTCTTGTGTGTAATATGCATTCTTCATCAAGTCTGAACGAGACTTAGTGAAAGGGTCAGGTACTAGCAAGTGAAAGACAGGTGATAGGACTCAGTAAGACTCCAAAGACAGTTCTTTGCAAGAGTATAAAAAATCTAAGACTAAAAGCTTTGACTTCGTTGCAGGCAAAGCAGATAAGAGACTCACTGTGCTCAGGGATTCATCCAATCCTACTGCAATGTGTAAGTTAAGGCCCCAGTGGTAATTAGTTCATCAACTTATTTTGTTTCACCACAATAGAGTGCGTGTCTTATCTGGAGAAGTGCAGCTGCAGGGGTATCCAATTGGAGATGCCAGATGTCACTCAGACTTCAGCGTCCAATAAGGGCTTACCGTTGTGGTTAGGGGCAGCCTTAAGCCTTAAGTGAGGAATACGTTCTGACCATACATGTGAAGCATAGAGTGGTTCCTGCAAAGACCAAACCATATAAATGTGACCGTGTCTACTTCAGGAGGAGAGAATTACACCGTGGGTCCTTGTGATAAAAAAGGAAGTGGCGGAGTGCTCCATTACATTAGGTTCATTAGGTCTTCCTGATCCATTAGAAGCCACAATTAGGGCACTACATTAAGTCATGATGTAGGCAATTGGCACACATATTATGCATGTACACTCAGAAAAAAGGTACCATGTTGTACCTATTAAAGTAAAAATGCTTGTCACTGTGGCAGTAGGTACTGAATTGTACCTTTAGTCAGAAGAACATAATTGTACCCTTGTGAGAAAAATAATGCTGTTTGTAGTACAAGCCTCATTTCCATTCCAATATGGCTCCCAAGGTGAATAAGGATTAATTACCCTACCTTGGTACATATCTGTGCCTTTCCTCAATTTGTACCATTTCAAAACCATATCATGAAGGATCGTATGTTTACCTTTGAAGGTAAAATGAACACATTTGTACCCTGAGGAACAAAGGTTCACCTAATTGTACCTTTATTTTTGAGAGTGTACACTCACTGGTCTGGGAGTGCTGTTAGCCAGATCTACAGTATGTCACTGTTGCTCATAGAACTCATGTGGATGCACTTATGTCCTCGTGTTGTAAGTCTCTCTGGATGCATCATGCTAAATTACTGTAATGTAATGTAATTACTGTTATAGCTATACATAGCCTGCCAATCATTCAAGAACATGCTATGCAGAATATATGGACAACGTTGTCTTCTCTAATCAGATGGACTGAAAATTCCTAACTGAAATGCTTGGTACGTAGCAAGCAGAAGAGTTCACAAATCCTTTAGATTGCAGCTTCATCCATGAGGTGCAGTTAATCAGGTAAACCAATCAATATACAATTTTCTCAGTCGCTTACAATTATCCTATTGAATTTGATATCATAATCATATCAGTTATGATTTTTTTGTATTTTGACCACCATGTTGATTGAATGCAATTGTTTTGTTAAAATTTGTTTCAGATTTTTTCCTCTGCTGGTGACTGAGGAGTCGGCACTCGCCCAAGCGCCGACTGTGATTCAAAGACGTCCAGAGAAGCTTTTCTGTACATGTGGCGAGCTCATGCTGGCTTCCCTCCCCCCTTCCCCTGGGGCGGACAGCCAATCGCACAGCCGGGGAATCAAACCCCGTCCCAGTGGGTAACCTGCACTCCGGCAAGTGCTTGTATCGGTTGAGCCACCCAGGGGCCTGAATACAATTGTTGACCAGATATGTATGACCAGATAAGTAGTGGAGTTTCCTCCATAAAATACTGCTAATAATAATAATAATCCAGGATAAAGGCACAATTGCAATAAATAGTTAAAACTTCATAATACTTTTGGAACATTTCTATTAATCTCAATTCATATTCAGTATATTTGGAAAAGTTCCACTCAAAATCCTAAAAAAGCAATTCCACTAAGTATGCAAAAAAAATGTGTAAATCCTTCAGGCAGACTTTTCTGAAATTAAATAGGTGGAAAATATCATAAAGCAGCTCTCTCAGCCGCTAAGCTTTGGACACAGGCCAAAATTGAATTTTTAATTAGAGGTTCTTGTGGTGGAGAGTGGACGGCTTATCGGGTCATAAACAAGTATGTAACCAGCAGGCCTTTGAAAAGCCCTTTTGAAAATCACTCTCAGGCACGTGACACGGCCAGCCAGGGAATGGGTGGGCGGCTCAACGGGATGCAAGATTACAATTTGCGTGGGGGCAAAAGCCTGCAGCTGTGTAATTTGAACAATTACACAATCACCAGAAGAACACTACAACAAGAGTGCAGGGCTTTAGAAAATGAGAGAGACTGCCTGTGAAATTTGTATAAAATGGAAATAATTCATCAACACCAACAATTACAAGGCGGAATCTGCCATGATTACTGAAATGAGTGCAAATTAAATAAATGTGAAATACATATTTTATAAATACTGAAATTGACATAAATACGGACAAATCAGACTCATGAAGCCAGTGAATTCTTAAAGGAAAGGAGGACAATGGTACAGTACTGAGCCAGAAAGTATGGCTCTTGATTAATTTATTCATCTATTTACTTATTGTAGTTTGTACAAAAGTCAACCTTTTTTCCAGTCATGGAAAACTTTTTTTTCCTTAATTACAAATACAAAAAGACAATTATTGATTCCATAAGTATCCACACACCTAGATAAACTCTGTGCAATCAATTGTCTTCAGAGGTCACATAATTATTTGATTGGAGTCCACCTGTGTACAAGGTCTTTCAAATGATTTAAAATTAAATTCACTTGTCTGTGAGAGGTGCATTTCCAAACAAGAGCTTCATCATAAAGACCAAAGACCACACATTCAAAGCAAAACTGAGAAAAGGTTCTTCAAAAGCACCAATCAGGAGAAGGACATAAGAAGATTCCAAAGACTTTGAACATCCCCCAGAGCATCGTTAAGTCCATGATAAAGAAATGGAGAGAATATGCCATGCAACTGTGAATTTTCCTAGAACAGGTCGTTCTCCAAAACTGAGCATCCGTGGGAGAAAGGCACTTGTTAGGGAGGCCACCAATAGGCCAATGAAGCTCTGAGGGAGTTACAGTCTTCCATGGCAGAGATGGGAGAAACTGTCCATGGGACAGCAATAGCCCGGGCGCTTCACAAATCTGCATTTATGGAAGGGTGTCAAACAGAAAACCATTGTTGAAGAAAACGCACATGAAATCCTGCCCACAGTTTGCCAGAAGGCATCTGGGAGACTCTCAAACCAAGTGGAGGAAGAGTCTTTGGTCTAATGAGACCAAGATTGAACCTTTTAGGCTCAACATTAGGTGCTGTTTTTGCAAGGCGCATCATCCCAAGAACACTATCCCTACTGTGAAACTTGGGTGACAGGAGCCTAATGCTATGCTTCTCTGTTTCAAGGACTCAAAATAGAGGGTCTGCAAAAGACCTGGGACTTGGGAGAAGATTTATATTCCAGCAGGACAATGACCCAAAATATACAGCAAACCCCACATTGGAGTCAAAGCCCAGACCTCAATCCGATTGAGAATTTGTGAAAAGATTTGAAAATTGCCGTTCACTAATTGGGGTGGGCAAGGCGGGCTTCATGGAAGATGCAACATTAGGATACATCAGGTCATCACAAGTTATAGTTTCACCTAGCTAACCATTTCCTCCATGAAGAAAGAGAGACCCTTCAACAATATGGTCTTTTAAAGATGTTTGGGACAGGGATTTGTATATGCAATCAGATGTGTAGTGAGCTGAACCTAGATGTCTGCCTCACCATTGTAGTGCTGACAAGTCATATTACACCTCATCCAGGTGCTTCACCATCTGGAGAACAGTACAGGAGTGCAGTGTAACACCGCTACAGTGGGACAGAGTGCAGTGTAACACAGCTACAGTAGGACAGGGTGCAGTGTAACACAGCTAGTGGGACAGGGTGCAGTGTAACACAGCTACAGTGGGACAGGGTGCAGTGTAACACAGCTACAGTGGGACAGGGTGCAGTGTAACACAGCTACAGTGGGACAGAGTGCAGTGTAACACAGCTACAGTGGGACAGAGTGCAGTGTAGCACAGCTACAGTGGGACAGAGTGCAGTGTAGCACAGCTACAATTACCCGTTATCCATTTATGGATTAAAATTATGCTTTTCCCCCTTTTCCTCCCAATTTGGAATGTCCAATCGTGTTCTAAGACACGCTCACTACAAACTCTCACTGCAATTTCTGTCAATTCGGTAGAGTGCAGACAAGCACATGCTCTCCTCCGAAACACATAGCAGCCACCACTTCCCAATATTTACACATTTTTGATTAACTACACATATATTCAGACTAAGCTATATATTCCCAAAATGTGATCCATATGAATTATTTGACAAATATGTCATAGAATACATATATTTTTTATAAGATGAAATTTGTGAGGAAGCAAAACTAATGTTTTACAATGATAGCAGAAAGTGACATGACAGACATTGAGCTGAAATTATTTGTCGATCAAAGCCAGTTTATAAAACCTCTGCCCCCTCTGTGATAGCCGGGTGCAGGGATATGTACACCAAAGAAGGGGCATAATAGCAGCATGCTCACACACCACTGAGCACCGCATAAAGGACTAGGGTAAGGGATGGAGTGGCCATTTGAGGGAACATCAAGCAATACAAGGACTTGCAGGAGAGGAACTGTAGGAGATGTGACAACAAAATGTTTCCTTTATTTATCTGAAGCTTTGTGACAGGGATGAACAATGGTTATTAACAAAAAAGGCCACGAAATAAGAATAATAATAATAACAAATGGGATACAATGCTGAATGACAAAAGACATTTTGCACAATAAATATATTGCTACAGATGCCAAATACCCTTCACCATGAAGCTGCATGTGTGGGAATTCTGCAAGACCCCCAGAGCAGCTGCAGCCCAGAATGCTGAGACGCACAGCAGCGTCTGCGCAGTCAGCTGCAGCTGTGCCCTGAACCGCACCGCCTGCTTAATGAGCCTCGCTCTCTCCCCCGTCCCCAAGGCCCCGCGGAGACGCTCCTTACCCGAGGGAGAGGGATGGTAATGCGGCCGGCGCGCTCTACACACACCCCGCCGCTCCCGCGGACGCGAACACACCTAATCGCTCGTCTGACCCGCGTTCGTTCTCGTCCCGTAACATCGATACCACAACGGCGTTGAACCCCTGGCCCTTCCATGCAAACGGCCCGTTTCCATTTCAAATTGAGGAACAGTTCAAAACCCAGATTGAGACCCAAATTCCGCGATACTTTATGCTGGAGATGAAGAACGGGGAAAGAGGGATAGCACGGATAGAGACCGAACCGTGTTGACGTCGATTCATTTTGAGATTGAGTCCCTTCATCTTGACTGAAAACTAAAAAAGGTGCATTAATTGGGGCTTTTGCTCATTTTCCAAAACACCCCCACATGTTATGCATTGCTATCTACAAGACAAAGACCGTGCAGTTGCATTACATTTTCAAAAATGAAAGGAAAACATAAAAGCAATGGCTGATTTTGAGATGTTCCATTTACAAACAGCCGATCACAGGTTAATGTTGATGTCGCAGACGGGCTGAGTCCGAGTTCCAAAATGAATTGTGCCGGAGACGGAAAAGTCTGTTTATTTTAAGATGCCAAGATTAATTTCCTCAGCAGCCAACGCTTCCTGGGTTTTAGATTCATGGCTGGGTAGCAGAGCCCCTGTGGTATTTTTTTACGTTTTAAAAACCATGTCTAAATGGCCTTTGCTTTTTTGCAGCGGCAGTCACGGATTTCCAACATGGCTGACTGCTCTCCAGAGTTATACATTCCAATAAGTGAGAATGCGAATCCATTCTGCTAAAGCAGAAGTATTTCTGCCATTTCCTATTTCCAAAGCCAATGTTCCTGTTCCTATGTGAGGTAAAATATCCAGGTGTTGACACAAACTAGTGTGCCATAAAATATAGTGAGTGTACAGTACATGTTCACCTGAAAGGTCAGTGTATTAGTCAACGCATGTTGTGTATGAGCTGTTCCCTGCATCACCAATACATATATTTAGATCTTCAAAAATCCTTTATTTCGTGCTCCCTGATTTATATTCAAGATTATTAGAATTATTCATAAATTTCTCAAACAAACATTTCCCGAGCACTAAAATACTAAGGACATAATAAATGGAGCAAGGTTGCAATTATTTTTACAAGGTGAATATAGAACTATACCTTCAGGTATTTCTGGAAAATACCAAACAGCAGAAACACGAGCTGGGGTGCCGTGAAGCTGAAACAAGGAGCCTTAACAAATCTGTCTGGATAGTCTTTAATGTGAGATTTATTTTCTAGTGCAGATCCTGTATTTTGTCAATGCTTACTTTCCCAACTATTTTACTTACAGGCACAATTGAATATTTCAACTCCTGTCTTGTCAGCCTAGAACCAAACTCTCCTCTTTCAATTAATGATGCAAGTCAGTCTTGCTGCCAACCGGAGCTTTTCATTCGAGTGAATGGAGAAATGCAAAACCCTGTCGAAAATGTTACTTTTCCAAGGATCGCTCTCTGATCACTTAAAAATGCCGGGAATCACGTGGAAAACATTTTGCTCACATATAAATGAGTGATGTGTGTAAGGTGAGGATATCAGTGCTTATAAATGGAGTGAAAAGATCAAACACAAAAATGAAACGTGGAGAGAAATAGCAGAGGTGTGTGCTACAACTGCACCTGAATTAGATATACCGTCGCTGGCAGTAGGGAAAACAACCACCAAACATGTGAAAATGATGGAGCAATCATGGGCAAATGTAGTCATAGGACACCGAATGGAACACTATTATCTCTCCCCTGGGTTCAAGCCAACAGGCAAAACAATATTTTGTCTCAATTTAGTTTTTGCGTGACAGTGAGGGATACGAGCTCCTTATTGTCTTTTTTTGTTCATTGCAAACTGTACTACAACAGCACACACGAGAGAGTTGTTGGCTGGGATCGGAACCTCAATCTGTCGAGCGGTTCACAACAAACATTCAAAATATCAAAACAAAATATCTGGGAGGCTGCTAACGATACCAACCTGCTGTGGGGAACCTGTATTCAGGAAGGCCTCCGCTCCCATCTTTGTGATTAAAATAGGGAGTGTATTGGTTCAAATTCACAGTACCCCTGTCTTTGTGATTAAAAGGAGGGAGTGTATTGGTTCAAATTCACAGTACCCCTGTCTTTGCGATGAAAGGAGGGAGTGTATTGGTTCAAATTTGCAGTAACAATAAACAATATTTGAACAGTCTATTTAAACACCTTCTGCCCGGCGCAGTCGGCCACAGTTGTTGAGAATGGGCGATGAGGCATTGGGTGAGATTCCCAGCCAGTTTGGAGGTTTTTTTCATTAGCTGCCAACTAAGCTTTAAATTACTGGAGGATAATTATTGATAATTAATCATATCATCTGTTTCTCCTCGTTCTGATACAAGTCCAACAAGCTTCCTGACCCCCCTCGTCAGAGTTTAGTGGTACAATCCCAGCATTCGTACCCTCTGCTCCAAAAGAGGACAGTATTATCAACACTGGGTGGTAGGGGTGCACTGCAGAGTGACGCCAGGCGGACACAACCCTGAACCAAGCCTAAAGATCCACGTATTAAACATCACATGATTTCCATTGCATTGAGATTGCACCACAAGGCAAGTTAGCTGCGTGCTTCAACAGACGAGAACATGAGACCACGGACGTTTTCTTGTACCTCGCTCCTTTAGCAAGCAATAAATACAGTATAAATGGTGGATGAGGAACCAGCAGTAGCGGACATCGGCGCTCACAGGTTTGGACCAATATGGAGCCATCAATACTGCATAGCTCCCCTCTGGCTTGCTTCTGCTGTCCATTTGCTTCTCTGCTCCAGCAGTATGATTCCTAGCAACACTTGTCTTCCTGTTAGTACAAGGTTGATCTGTACACACAGCCAATGAGATTCACCCATGGGTTTGTCATATACTGGCAGGGGGGGGCGGGGCAGTTTGTGGCACGAAGAGAGGCAAATTGTGATCCACATTTACCCCCAAAGGATGGGCCATCTTTGCTCCGAGCTCCCACTCCACTCCGGCGATCGTGATACACGCGCTTCGTGATTAGTCTTGCCTCCTCGACACAGCTCTTCACTAACCAGACTCTGTCCCCCCAGTTCACAGAGCAGGAGCTCTGTCTGCGGCAGGCTGCTGCTTGCGCCTACGTGGGAACATACTTTATCTCAATAATTAATAATTACAGGGGCGCTGAATAATTAAACTGAACTTGGAGGCTTTTCGATGCAACAGACCGTTGCACGCGGCTGATGGATGCCTGGGATTTGGTGCCCGGTGCATTATAGAGGAGACAGAAAATGTAGTGCATGGCTGTGTTTCCTCTTACTCCACATCCATTGATAAATGATTCAGCTCAACATCCGAAAAATGACCTGTGGTCTGAACAGCCTTTTGCACTGGAGTTTTCTCCTATCATCGCACAGTGTTTTGTGCTAAACATATGGACTTTGAAAGGACTCTTTGTAGCTGTGACATTGTTAGACAAGGTTAGTTCTATAATATTGAGTCTTAACTGTCATGGTCATAATAAGTTTGCAGGCAGCGTAAGCAAGGCAAAATGCTTACTCGTAGGTAGGGCACTCTGTACACTTTATACAGATATGGAATGAGGCCTGAAGCTATACTTCTCTCACTTGGAAATGAATGAAGAGTGGATGACAGACAGAGACAGACAGGTGGAGAGACAATGAGTGAGAGAGGGTCCATTTTAGAGGCTCCCACAGGCATTTTCCTGACTGCACCAAGAAAGGGTTATTCTGTGTGACAATAAACCCCAGGGGAAATGTTTTGTTGGGCATACAGTACTGTTCTGTACAATACATACAGAACATCAAGAACAAGATATATATCCTATCCATACATATGTGATATTACTTGGATATTTTATGTATATATACATACATATATTAGCAAGAATCTATATATACAGTGGGGTCCAAAAGTCAGAATCCACTAACAAGATCTGTTTGTTTTCATCATTCATCAAAAACGAACACAAAATGTTTACTCAGGAGAACAATTTGACCTCTAACTACTTCACTAAGCTCCGCTGACATAATTACAAACAGCTGCAAAAACTTTTGCAAAGGAAGTGTCCTTTTTCGAGATAAAAGCACCTGCAGTAGCAACGAGAACACATAAAGGACCATATTAATTACGTCAATAATTGTTACAAGACCAAAGCATTAATTGTTACAAGACCAAAACAACTCACACTGTGTATTAGGATTGTCCATATATTAAAACATAAATGAAAAAGGTGTTACAACATTTTGAGGAAATTAAAGGCAATGGTGTGCAAAATAAATATTTAAAGATATTTCAATTTCATAGCATCCATTCTCCAACAAACATTTTTTTAAATTGTAATAAAAATGTTAGTTTTCAATGAACAATGAAAACAAACAGATCTTGGTAGTGACCTGATAGTATATATATATATATATATAATATATATATATATACACACAGGAGGTAGGTTCCAAAATAATGGAACACCATAAACACCAAATGAAAAAGGACTCGTATTTTGAAGTAACTAAATCACAATTAAAAAGGAGTCTACACATGTGTTTCATATTAATGTCAATGCTAATTACCAAAATGTTTCTGCTATAAAGGAATCAAACACTTTAATATGCGAGTTTCTAAAGCAACGTGAGAGATGTAACAGATTTTGAAAGAGGTAAAATAGTTGGTGTCCCAGTGTCAGTTGGTGTCAGTCACAGAAATGGCAAATTTATTTCACCTGTCAAGGGCAACATTGTTGATGACAATTCATGATGGCATACGCCAAACCAGGAAACACTGCATCTGTAAAGTTGGTCGGAAGTTGAAGCTCACCGACAGGGATAGACGGACACTTAACAGGACAGTTGCAAAAGAACACTAAATAATGGCCTCAAAAATGACCACAGAATTGGATCCATGACACACTCTCAACAAAAACTGTACGGTGTCTGGTGTCTTGAGGCCCTGCAGCTCAACAAATTGTCTACCCAAGACTCCATGACAAATCCAAATCCAATTCTGTTTTCTTTATCACCAACTCCCAAGTACACCAATACCCAGCATGCATCATTTGTTTAAAGACTGCTGTTTGTTTGTTTAAAGACTTATTTAGTTAAACTTGCTTTTAACCGATTGTAGACATATTTATTATTTTATCTCACTTTAATTTATGTATGATTGCTTGTTTTTATTTGTGATTCATATTTTCTTTTTGCCCATCAGTATTATTCCGTCAGTATCTTTTTCTTATTTATTATTTTTCCTTGTAAAGCATATAAAGCTATAAAGCTTATAAATAAATAAATAAAAATAAGAATAATTATTATTATTGGTTTTATATAGTCCTGAATGTCTTGCTGTGCTTGAGTGCCAAATCCCATCTATCAGTCTATCAGCATCTTGTAATAAATGTTCTTAAATGCACAATTAGTAGGGATGCTCCATATGTAGCAATAATCTAATTGAACGCCATTTTCTCAATATCACTTGAACCCCCCATACCACTAGGAGTTAAGTAACAGAAGTGGCCCTGAGTTTTCTCCGACCTCTGAAATTGTCATAATTAATATGATGACATTTGGGCGTAGAGAATCTGCTCGGAATATAACCTGACACTAAGAGGGTAAATTATTCATAAATGCAAATTTATGTCAGAAACCAGTGCAGCTGCATCTTTTCAGACATTGTAAGGTAAGGCAATTAATGGGGAATAAATTCAGTCACCTCCACGAGCCACCAAGGAGTAGGCTTAGAATTTCACTGTGATCATTTTTTTTCTTACATAAAAATGTGTGTTACCCCCTTCTCATTGGGTTGTGTCTGTGAGCATGTAGCAGGGAGCGGGAAAACACGGAGGCAACAAGCACCTAATTTGTGTTTAGCCTTTATTCTGAAGTGTGTTTATTCTCACAGGGCTTCATTATTTCCAGAGGCTTCTCCATTTCTCCTCTCTTCCCTCAGTGAGATAATTTAATTATATTCACAGAGTAATGAAGAACTGAGCAGCATGACCACAGATATAAAATATAAATATTAAGTGAATAAATTACTATTCTTTTTTAGAAATACTCCACACTCAACATATACTGTGTATATATATATATATATATATATATATATATATATATATATATATGTATACACACACACACACACATATGTGTGCGTGTATTTTTCACATGGTTTCAATTTTTATGTCACTGCCATATTTCCTTATTACAGCCAAATACTAAATTATATACAGTATTTAATTAAACCCTCATTTCTTTTTTTGGTGGGGGGCTATTTGACCAACACATTTCCAATGGCACCTAATTGTACTGAAACTGTTGTGCTATAACTGTAATGTCCATTTAATTGTACTTCTGAACATGATTACATATCTAATGTGTAAATAATGGTTCAGGAGAAGAAGCATCCACAAATGCAAATGTGAATAACACTTTTTATTAATACCAACAATGCTCCTGCAGGAAAATAGCTTTACTACTTTGACTTGCTTTGATCTTTTCTACATTACATTTTCTACAAACTCAAGAGTAAAACTTTCCTACAGTACAACATCGAAGTTATAAATGAAAAAGAACGTACATTGCTGTTAACGCTAAAGTATATCCATCATGGTTGTTTTTCCCATTTCCGCATGGTATTTTGAGGTTTTGTACCACGTGGGGAAGGGAAGTATAACAGAACTTGCGTTTAATTGCGCACGCAGGTGCCCGTGAAGACATCCCGGTTTGACTAATACATGTGGCCTTGCGTTATTTGTAGCGGGATATTTCTGCTGGAGGATTCATTTGCAAAGTGCCTCAAAATGCAGAGCACCATCTGTGGCGATGGAAGTAACAACTGTTGCTGGTGAAATTAGCCAGCTCCATCATTGTGATGCATCAATGGAGCACGCACGCTTCCCAATGACCTTTCCCTCTGCCGAAACCAAGCCCCCCTTCCGGTAATATAGACGCTAACTCAAGTAGGTCAAGCACCAGGTATGAATCTTCCTCCGTGGGGAGAGGTAGCCGTCGCCAGGCGCACGCCGCCGGCAGGCGTGACAGACCGCGAGTAGGGGCCGAGGACGGAGCGCGCGGCACGTACGCTCTTGTGCCCGTACCAGTGTGACGGGCTCAGCGTGCACTTGGCCAAAGTGCCGACTCCCGCCCGGCGACCAGTTGGTTGCTACCTTTTATTTTGAAAGCAGACATTTATTACGAGAAGGGGCGGACACCGCATCCGTTTGTAACGCTACTTCCGAATAATAGTTTTTGTTG
Source organism: Aldrovandia affinis (assembly GCA_029706075.1). Classification (NCBI taxonomy): domain Eukaryota; kingdom Metazoa; phylum Chordata; class Actinopteri; order Notacanthiformes; family Halosauridae; genus Aldrovandia; species Aldrovandia affinis. Next base: position 2,188,868 of record JAINUG010000017.1, read on the forward strand.
TTTCACGCTCAAAAACGGACACAAACAGAAAAGAAAATGGCTGATGTCGAGTAATTTACTTCAAATGTAAAACATGCTCTCAAAAACAGCTGGTTTAATGGATTCGGCCCTAATGATATGATGACTCAGGCTAATTGTCCATGTTACTCAGAGGCAAGGGCAGGGACAAGGGCACTGTGCAGCACTTTATTCCCATTAGCGCCACTGGAGGGGAACTGTGACCAGTTAGTTCATCAGTAGAATATGCGATGTGTTTCTCTGCCCAGTCTATCGTTTTTAATTCAATTGGAAATGTTTGGCTGGGCTGTGTTGTAGCGTTACTTAGTTTGACACATCTGGAGCTTAGCGTTGAAAATTCCTCCGTAGATAGTATAGATCCCTTATGATTACATAGTTTTGAATTACATAGATGCATGTTTTCACATGCTCTAAAAAGTCATTTGAGATGTTTATCGTATCGTATAGAAAAGTACATGTATTACGTCAATAGCCCATTTTCTGGCAAAAATGTTTTGACACAACCCTCTAATTCTAAGCTCTTTTGATAAGGCCTTATGGACCAGTGGTACCATTATATAACACCAGATGCATTTGTCTTGATGGACTTGCATAACTTACCTTTTATGTATTGTCCACTGATATTTGCAGCCATGTGGCGGAGCGGCTTGTGACCAAGAGGTTGTGGGTTCACTTCTCAGGTGTAACACTGGGGTTGTAAAGTACTTAGCCTGAATTCCTTCAGGAAATATCCAGCTGTACAAATGGGTTATTGGAAAAAAGGCCATGTAATTTGCCCTGGATAAGTGTTTCTGTCATGCAAACAAATAAATGACACAGTTGGGTACTGAGGAAATACTGAAGCACTTCAGACTGAATACCTTCAAGACACTTCTTGGCACTAGTTCAGTTCCCTAAGCATGGCTCTACAACTGCTGCCCATTTATTTTTAATATAGCCATAAACCATGTTTTATACCACACCAATTCTTTTGAGAGTTTTGAGGCTTGAGATAGAAAAAGATTTAAGAATATGGTTCTGTGGTTTGGTGTGGCTCAGTAGGCAGAGCATGGCGCTGACAATGCTTAGGTTGTGGGTTCGGTTCACATTGGGACCATATACACTGAAAAATGTATGCATTCACTACTGTAAGTCGTTTTGGACAAAAGCATCTGCTAATGAGCATATATATAATATTATGATTCACCAATTTGTGCCAATTTTTTTTTATGAGGGTGGAACATCTGGTTTTAATAAGTACCTAAATTGTTAAGGACCAAACTTCACATAAGTTTGTTTTTATTATTAATAAATTATATATATATATATATATATAATACATATACATCAGTGTACATGATTTGTAATTATACGAACAATAATAATTCTGTGACTCATTCCATTTCCAGCAGGTCTCTGAGGTGACAACTTGTTTTACAGGCAAAGGTTTAACGTGTTTAAGCTTCATTCCTTTACACGGTGTTGACAGAGCACAGCATTAAAAACCCAGAGTCACGTGCGCCGATGTCTCTGGAACAAGTGCTCACTTTCCTCTCTGCATGCCCCTCCCTCAGCACAGGCTCCTGTCTCCCAACACCTCTGACCCGCACCTGCGACCGATACATTCTTTCCTTTGACTTGGCCCAGTTACATAAGAGCCCCCGTACACAGGCCCCCAGGTGGAATGACGCAATGCCCGATGTGATTTTTTTTTCTCCTGCTGCCTTTAACAGCCAGTTCCATGCCAAACGTGCTTGAGTTCCCCCACTTTGAGCAAAGGGTCAGCGCGTTGACCCACTGACTGCCACGAGGACTCTATGAAGACGCTCAGGACTCAATGGTCATCCGATGCCGTTCAGTCAACGAGAGACGTAACATGTCGAGTCACCCACCTGAAATTCAGCTGAAAAGAGCGGATTATGATAGATGTGCAGCGAGTATACTCCTTTTTAATCCACCCAAGCGTGAAAAATTTACATCTAATTGAGCTCTACATCAATTGCTCAGCTGACCTGCCCTTATGGAAGGTGACTTGTTCAACAGGTTATCCATTACGACAGCGTGATATGTACTGAAGCACATCAGGTGAAATATCTTGCGCAACGGTACAACAGAGACCCACCTGCATGGGAATTGAACCTGTAATCTTCAGTTCACGAGCCCAGGTCTTTAACCTCACAGCAACCCGTTTTACTGCAGCCAATGAGCTACTTTTGTGTTTGGGAGGAGCCAGAGCAAACACAGGGGGACCTATGCCTGACCTGCCTGTTGATCTCCAGCCAATGAGGTCCTATCCTTCACAGAAGAGGAGGGCCCCTATAACAGAGTCGTAGTCTGCTGCTGTCGGTCTCTTGTATGTGTGTATACACCGATGGACACAGAAAACAAAGAAAGAAGAAAGAAATCAGTGATAAATGTAATAATTCAGTTAGATTGTAAGCCCTTATACGTAAGCCATGTGGCTTAAGGGAGTCCAATGGACTTGTGTAGTCCAATGCTGGCCCCTGCTCCTGTGAGACCTGCAATGATTGTGCTGAGTTGGCGGTACATGTTCATTCTGAGGTCACAGGGGTGATAATATGACATCATGGTGTCCTTTTCTCCACCCCCGAAACCCGTTTAGTTCTCACAATGCTGCCCAGCTGTGTATAGATGAACCCCCCCCGGCCCCCGCATGAAGGCACACCCTAAGGGTGGAGTTAGAGGCCCATCAGGCTTATTCAGACAACAGAGCAGAGAGGAGTGTATTAAAGCACACAGCTGCCGTCTCTCTCTCCTGCATGACTATAACTCTAAGTACAATGCTTTCATCTATCAATTACAGCTTGCAAACTGAATAGAAATAAACTCAAGTCCCATGAGGCAGTGACAAGGTGAAATTAAATTTGGTAAATAATTCAGTGCATCATATTTATGGATTTGCAAGGTCGCTGGTCGTATGATTTGCTTCACCTTTACTGAGGACACTAAAGAATTTACATCTTCCTTGTAGACGTGAGTCAAATTCTCCCCAAAGCATTTTTACACATTTTTATGTTCGCTCAATATGTTTTTCATGTACGAGAAAGCAGCAACAAACGAAACGTTTAAAAAAAAATAACATCTTCCTTTTCTTTACATTTTAAAACCATATTCATATATATTTTTAATAGAGATGCACCGATCGATCGGCCTCTGACCGGAAATGGCCGATTTTCAGCTGATCGGCCTCAATCGGTGACTTGATCCCGATCACTCCACATAGCCGATTCTGTGCGCCGGTTGGCTCCTCGCCCCCCTCTTTTTCACGTGACGTGCGCGTACCCATGAGCCAATGCAGACAGATCAGATGAGCGCAGCGCTGAACACTTAAAGCTTTCAGTTTGTCATACATGTCAATCGAAAATAAGCCGCGGAGGAACAACCTCGAAAACGTTCGAACGACCAACCTAATCATTTAGGTTGACCAACTCGTTTTTCTACAGTACCGTGAGGTACCGGGTTAATTAATAATGAACTTCGTTGCGCTAGTTCGGTTCCTCTGAACCATTTTCCATTAATAGAACATGGTGGTAGTGCATACACTTGACGTAATAATGCCCTGCTGAAGCACTGAATTGCACTGAAATCATTATGTTCGCTAATGAGTGACGTTATGAAACAGTGCTATTCACTCATACAAATCTAACTTATTAGACCTAATGATAAATTAATCTAACGATTTCTAGCTAAACCACAGCTGTGCGTTTCCACTATCAAACAAACTCAGAAACGGCAAGCATCGCCTCTTTTCCAATTACTCCTAGTTTGAAACATTTTTATCTAGGCTTTGAAGCTAGTTAAAGTCGTAGTCGTTAGGCTACCTGACTCACGCAAATAACGAAATTCTGCTGAAGAGCGGCTTGTTTCAATGCCTTTGACAAGCTCCGCAACTGAAACATCCGCCCTTATATCGCTACAAGTGTTTTCCATTGCACTATATAGAATTGGGATCTACTCTAATCCACCTCTAGCAAACAAATTAGTCTAGCGCATCATAGGTTCGAACTAACCTGTTTTCCATTAGCATTGTCGCAATAACTTTCTGATGCACATCAAGTTGAAGCCATATAATTATTTAATGGAAAAAGGGCTTGTGTCATCTGTCATCAGAATATAACGTTAGTGTTTTAAATAAATATTTCCGGACTAATGGTCTGTCACCATGTCAGTACATTTAAACTACTCTTTTTCTTTTTATTTATTACTTAAAGGCTACATGCCACTGTTGTTGGATTCTCTTTTATTCATCATTGAATTTAATTTGCACAAAAAAAGAAAAGCTCTGTCCAGTAACCTGGAACACTTTTTTTATTTTGAAATGTGTTTTAGTGAGACCTACCTCATGCTTCTGACCTACCTCAGAATTGTCAATCTTAATTTTCTATTAAAGCAAAGTTACAAAAATGTTTGTGTAAGTTGTCAATTATTGTTTTTAGGAGAAAAAAAATCGGAATCGGCCAAAATCGGTATCGGCAAGTCAGACTAATAAAAAATTGGAAATCGGAATCGGCCAAGAAAATCGCAATCGGTGCATCTCTAATTTTTAATCATATTTCATATCTTAGAAATGGAAACATACTGTGTGTCAAATGTGCCTGGAATATGGACAGTAGCCTAAAAGCCCCAAAGGAGAAAGAGCATGAACAGAAAAGCAGATGTACTTGTAGATACGTCAAACAAAGGTGGCTCTCAAGACCACGCCCACATTCTGGGAAAAACAAACAGGTCTTTAATAGCAGCTTGATGTATTTGAAGGTAGATTGAGAACGCCTGAATATACTTCACGCTAAATACGCGTACGTAAAATGGCTGCCATGCGTAACCTGCGGTGTTTTGGTGCGGACCTTGTGCACTTCCTCAAGAATTAACGCAACGCGTACGCGAGGTGCAATACCGACATAAATCATGGGGGCAGTGTACCACGTGTGATGTCCAGTCTGAGACTGAATGAAGAAAAACAGGAAGAAAGCGAAGAAGAAAGCAAGAGGTTGACACCGCTGGTCTGCGCATCTCCACGATGTGTCATTGCCACTGCATAGCTCTATGTATCTAGACAAATATTCATGGCAGAATAGCTGGCCAGACATTTCCAGTATTTTAAGCCTGGGCATGGAAACATGCAAATATTAATAGAAGCAGATCCGAGATTGTTATGTCCGAGCACAGCGGAAAATGCTGGAGAAACGTTACTTTAATATTTAACACACAATTGCGGTCATTTACTTGTCAACTAACGTTAGATTTATGAGGCTGACACTTATAAAGAAATGCAGCATTTGTCTTAAAAATTGGGGAAAAAAGAATTTATTTAAGGCAATACTGAATATAGCTTTTCCTCTACGGTCCACATGACAAATACAATGTTTATTAAAGTTAAGTTAAGTAGTTTGGGAGTACGTTATGATAGCATTAACTGGACTGTTATCCCTTTCGGTTGTACATTTAATGTAAAGAATCAACGAAAATGTTCGATTTCCTGGTCCACAGTAATCAGAACTGGCGATGTAATCCAATCCACATGGTAAATAAACTGGCAAACCAGCAGTACGTTACCTACGCGATTTATCTGCCACATAGTGGATATGGCTTTTAAACATCCAGGCAGACGTAAAGTAGGCCTACGCAGTGCAGTATGTGAACAATGCCCCTCGCGTTGGGTACGCATACGCTTACACATACGCGAGCAAAGTGAAGTGTATTCAGGCCTTAAGATGTATTAGAATAATGCCAAAAAGCTTCTGTGTGCCATTCTGCCATTGCAATTAAGCCAAAAGTCCAGATTTACGGTTTTTCACATTGCCAAATCGAGAGACCAAAAGAAGAAATCGATGGCTTCAAGCCATTCGCCAAGATGAGCGCTGTAATTTACGGAATCCAGCATTTAAGGACATGCAAATGTTTCGCTTATCAAAGTCATTATTTTAAAAAGGAGCGTGTGGCTCTAAACACAGTCACATAGGCTAGATTGTGCACAGTTAATAAATAATGACCAGTAAATTCATTAGCTAGCTAACTCAACTAACAGTACAACGAGTCCAACCAACTTGGATAGCTAGCTGGAGTAGCGTACGGTCTACATAGGTAACTAATCCAACTAGTTGGTTAACGATATACTGGCTTGTCAAGTTAGGTCATTCATATTAGTTACCTAGCTAACGCTAGCGCTGTTAACTTTGTATCGTCCCCTTCATTGCTACTTTGAGCTAATCTTCACTCAAACGTCATGCTATAACAGATCGAAAAAAGGAGAGATCAGTTAGACATCACATAGATCTACGATTATATAATTTTTTTTAACGGCTAATGTGGGCCGGTGTTGCTCACTTTCCCAGGCCGATTATTTTTCTCCCAGTCCGTTTCTGTTGCAGGATTGATCTGCTAGCGACTGTTGTTGTCAGTAGTACATTTACCGTACTTTAGTTTAGCTGCTAAGTGTACTACTCACAACAGTCGCAAGGCTATGCAGGGTGTGGTCACAGGATCCACTTCAGTGTATTATATTATTAAATAAACTGGAAAGCTTAACTTTACCTGGAGATTCGATGAGGTATGAGTAGATATCTGGGCAAGGAATGTCTGTCTTTCTCTGTCCAATTTCGTTGGGTCGTTTGTCCAGCTACTCTCGGATAAACTAAAGGGGCGCGATGGAAGCCCTATCATGTCAAGTTTTACTAAGTAGCCCGAACGCACAGGAGCAAGGTGGGAAAATGCGTTTTTGACATGACAGGGAAGCATATATTAGCAATCAGAAATGTAAATTATGTTTGTGTTCAATCGTGTCTGGAATGGATCATTTTGTTTGCGTTGATGGCGTGTCCATTTTCACCTTCATGGGCAAGGGCTACTCTGAGATAAATCTTCCAACGTCCACCCAGTAGAGGTGTGTTCTCTTTTTGCCGGGAGCGATATTTCTGACTCTATTACTCGCCGGGTTGGAATCACGCCCCGAGTTACGGCAGAGCCATATGAAAAGTAAACCTGAAAAAGTGTCTAATCAAAATTTCCATAATTCATTTCCATGCATTTCTTCCGTGCGAAGGCGCGTAGCGTGGAGAGAAGGGGGGAGGAGACGGGAGGCTGACTGAATACACTCACTGTCTTGTCGAAAGAAAAGCGACCCAGTCAGTGCCTAAATGTATAAATAACCTCCGGTAATGGAGAAAATCATTGTTCATCAGGTTAAGATTCAGATTCTCATGTTTCTATGAGGACTGGCAGATGCCTTTTGTCCGCATTGTTTATGATGCACACTTCAAAGCAGAATTCTCTCCCAACTTTTCGTTCTTGTGGTTGTGTACAGTACGGCAGAATCCCTCAGGCATTGATCTGACTTTTGATGTTGATTCGTATTCTAATGCACAGCCGCTACACTCCCAACTCTCATGGTTAAAAATGTGCTGTATCCGAGTGCGTCTGTTCAGTGTTTCCCTTCGACTGATCACATGCTGACGGCTCATTGTTCCTGTCCATACACGTCCTCCTTGATTTGGGAGACAAATATTATTTATTATTGGGCTTTTTTTTCGTGAAATTTGTTGTTATTCCTAAACAAAACGCCAAGATGCCTTAAGCTTTCCCGTTGAAGTGCACAGCTAGTTGCATGGTAATGTTATAAAAATTTAACTTCTTTCCTTTTCTAGGGGATATCATAGTTTTTTGGCCATTCATTTAGCCAAATTGAAAAACATTGTACGATTTTCTTGAAAATAAAGTGTTTTGTCACCTCCTGCTAGAGTGATACAAGCAATAGGCCTATCTAGTGCCAAAAAAGGAACAAGTTAAGTGGACATTTTTTTAGAGAGGATGTGCAAATCTCTTGGCTCAGCATGGGAAAGAAAGAGCCATTTGTCAGTCACACTGTAAAATACACACACTGCTGGAACGCATTGATGGCTGGGTAGGTTTTAATTCACATGAGCATAAAGCACATTTCCCGTTGTGAGGGAGTTCTCCTTTCCTCTGTGAATCAACTGTATTATTACACCTGTTACCGCTTAGTCTGCCTTCCATCCAGCTTACAAACAGCAAACTGCAATGGACAACTCTTTTAAAACACTTTATCTAATTACCACCATTGGCCTCCAAAAGTAGAGTGCTGTTCTTGCAACAAACTGATTGCCTTTCCACTGTATCGTGCCTTTCATGGCGCTCAAAGCACTTTGTTTTGGGGCGGTGAAAGCATATTGCGCCAAAACAATCATCACATATCAGCTGAGGTGGAGGATGGAGGGAGTGTATTTTGCCAGTCACAGGAAGTATGAATTTGGTAGCCTGATGGGGAATTTGGCCAATTCACCTGGGGCCACAGGCTATTTTAGCTGTCACTGTATCAGGACATTGGTTTTCTGCTTGGTCCAGAGAGAACAGCCAATACAGTCCTGTTTAGCTCAATATAACCTTTTGTTTCTCCCACTACAAAGTAGTTATTCAAGCACTGTGGCATGACAGAACAAGAGACAAACATCAGTGGCAGAAGAAGATCACTCATCAAAAAGAGCCAATAATCAATCAATAATAACCAAAGGGGAAGAAAACAACACCAAGAAGATCAGAGTCCAAACACATGACTGATGATCAACACATCCTTACACAAACTTTGTACAAACCAGTGATTCAATTTTGTATATGCTCACACACAATAAGAAGGAGAGCCACAGACCACCACGCAGACTTCTGCAGGCAAGGTAATGCTGTAATGCTGGTACAGATAATGAATAAAGATTCTGAACCTGCGCTGACCTCGAGTGTTGCGGCCTTCCTTCGGTCTGGATTTATGGGAATTTTCCACTACAACTGGCCTCATTCATTGCAAGAATGGTGATATTCGATGCACATCATCATTTCCTGTCTGTAATATGCTCCAGGCTGTTGGTAGTGAAATATCTGACTGCTTGTGTTTTTCTAATAACCAAGGAAAATTGGGTACAGTTTGTATGTCATGATGAAACTGATTACAATTAACCACCATACTGAGACCTTGCTGTTAAACTGATAAACAGCGGGTGTTTGTGTCCTTTCTATGGCATTCAAGATAGGATATCCTGCCTACTTTGAGAGAACCTATTCTTAATGTGAGGTGTGAAATATTGAATACTAATCTGCTCCATGGTTTCTCAGGACTTTCAGAGTTACTTCTCAGCACTTGGAGAGTTACAAAGTTATTTTCTAAAACCTTTTTCTTTTCAATCTGAATTGATATTATATCACATCATATGTGTCATGGGATGATGCAAGTGGAGTACTGTGTCCATTTCTGTGCACCACACTACAAGGAGAACATAGATGTTCTTGAAAAAATACAAAGAGGGACAACAAGACTAGTAACAGGTATCAAATATTAATATTAAGTTATGAAGATACTAAATGTGTTCACTGAAGAATTGCTTGAAGCTTTTAAAAATGTAAAGGGATTAATAAAATGAATGACATAATCCGTCAAATTTATGTATGTGGTTTTGTGTGGCTCAGTAGGTAGAGCATGGCGCTGACAATGCTTAGGTTGTGGGTTCAATTCCCACTGGGACCATATACTGTATAGTGAAAAAATATATGCATTCACTACTGTAAGTCGCTTTGGATAAAAGTGTCTGCTAAATGGCATATGCTATGCAAATTGAGATTTATTTACAGAAAAAGATGGCAAAGGAAATCATATTTTTTCTCAATGCATGGAATAACTTATCCGGATTCATAATAGAAGGAAAGATCATTGGATTGTTCAAGGCCAGGTTAGAAACAGTGCTGGATGCATGTCACAGTATCTGTATGTAAAATGCCTGGCCTAGATGTGCTGAATGGCCTGTTCTTATCACAAAATCTTCTATTTCCATGAAGAATAAATGTCCCATATTCACATCCCAGGACATCAGTCAGATTGGTTTTCAGACAACTTTCATTTTCTGCACTGTGTTATGTGGCAAATGTTTCCTTTAGAATTAGTTTATTTTTTATTTTTTATTGATTATATTATAGACTGATGGGTGAAATCAGTGCAGTCAATCCCAATTGTGCAGTGTGGACACCTAGTCACTGAAACTAAACCATTTGTGGAAAATGAATAGTTCAATGGCAGAGCAAATCCCAACGAGTGAAACCTACATTATGTTAAAATAAGCTAAAGAAAAAATGATGGTAGAACTTAAACTTAAAATCAAGAGATCAATTAAGGTTGTGGAACAAAAACCACTATACACAGAGGGCCCCCAGAACCAAGTTTGACAACCCCTGTCTGACAACATTAAAGCTATAGAATAGACTTGGCCAGAAAAAAAAGATCAATGCCCCACAGAATATACACACTAAATTCCAGCCCTTTTATTCACAACACCCACTAAAAGAATTTGACAAACAGAGTAGAAAGTACATTAAAATTCATATTCTTAAAATATACCACATAATTTTTAAAACAAATTAAAAGGAAAAGGAGAGTCCATTTGTACATATTTTGCTGGGGTGCAGGCAGCACAGGTGGAGTACCGGGTACCTGGGGGTCACAGCGAAGATTTATTTTATGTACAGAATAAAGAACAGAAGAAGAATGGCTGTGCGTGCAAGCGTCTCGCCAAGCGAGCGGAACAGCTGCTGGCGGAGAGGAGAACTGGTCAGGTAGGACAGGCTGGAAATAATAATGGCAGGCCCATCTGCAGACCCGGGGCACTACAACCCCCCCAGGGCCCCCCCACCACCCCTCCCGCCGCATTCCTGCCGTGTGGAGAGCGCAGCGTGGCCCGAATCAGGGAATTTATTCTGAGCAGACCAAGCTGGGGCAGCGCTGGTAATGCCACACACTCTCACTCACTCCCAAGGTTCACACGCTCCACGGCAAGTCATTGCCGTTAACACAAGTGAAATATCTAGCTGTATAAATGGATTGTATGTAAAGAAATGTAAACTGTGTAAGTCGCTCTGGATAAGAGCGTCTGCTAAATGCCTAAAATGTTAAATGTAAAATGTAATGCTGTTGCTGCATATTCAGTGTTACACTGTGAACTAACCACTCAAGAGACAGTATACAATCAGGTAGATAGTACAGTACAACCTAGAGCAAAAATACTCCACAGGCTCTGAGCCACTTCGTAAGTTTCCAAGCTATGTAATAAATTAGATCTGGCCAACATGAGGGAACATGCTTTACTTTACATGTACAAGAATATCACATTTTTGCATAGGAGCACATATCACAGTGTGACATTATGAATTTATTTGATGGTAATGCAAGTTTCAGATTAGGAGAGATATATAGTGTTCAACCCCATATATCGTCACATTTTCAATCAGATGAAGAATGCACACAGTACTATTTCACATTTCCCAAGACCTGAAGCTTATGCAAGTGATTGATGAGGATAAATGACTTTCACTTTCACGTGTACAGTATTAGCTACGCTATATGGCCAAAAGTCAGTGGACACCCACTGTTTCTCAGGGTTTGGGATAGGCCCCTTAGTTCCAGTGAAGGGTATTCTTAATGCTACAGGATATGAAGACATCTTAGCCAGTTGGGCGCTTCCAACTTTGTGGCAACAGTTTGGGGAAGGCCCTTTGCTGTTCCAGCATGACTGTGCCCCTGTGCACAAAGCGAGGTCCATAAAGACATGGTTAGACGAGTTTGGTGTGGAGGAATTCGATTGGCCTGCACAGAGCCCTGACCTCAACCCCATTGAACACCTCTGGGGGGAATTAGAACGCCGATTGTGAGCCAGGCCTTCTTGTCCAACATCAGTGCCTGACCTCACAGATGCTCTTTTGGCTGAATGTGCACAAATTCCCACAGACACACTCCAAAATTTTGTGGAAAGCCTTCCCAGAAGAGTGGCAGCTGTCATAGCCGCAAAGGGGGGTCCAACTCCATATTAATGCCCATGGTTTTAGAATGGGATGTCCAACAAGCTCATATAGGTGTGATGGTCAGGTGTCCACTAACCTTTGGCCATATAGTGTATATACTAAAATATGGCTGCCAAACCTTGTGATCCTTTCATCCTTTTCTGTCATACAAGTAAAGGTTGTGCTGTGGGAGGCTAATATGTATTTGCAACTGAAGCATGGAACAACTGTACATTTATTGTTTACATACATTTTGGCTGTGTCTATACACAATTTAAGTACCTCAGCACCAAAGGTCCATCAATACAATGATCCTAAATCGCTCCTGTGAGGATAATTGTTTTTCTTTATCCATATTTGTCGAAAATCATTTGATACAAATCTGTATAGCATGCAGTGTAAGCCTACCAATGCTAATTAGACTCTGCAATAATGTGTTATGTGAAGGAGAAATCGTGGTAGAAAGAAGACAAAGCTAACAAAAACAGTCAAATTCCTGGCCTTGGGAAGGTCAAATACCAATATGGCAAAGTAACTAATAAATCCACAGCAAAATGGGAGCACATCCGACAACACCAATGCCTCTGTCCCATTTCAGTAATCTTCGTTTCTCCCTACTTCCTTCCCTCTACTCCCAGCTCTGGTCTTGCCTAGGGCAGAACATGCCCTGTCCTGCTGCTACCCAGCAGACACGCAACCCCATAATTCTTCTTCCTGTCCTTCTTCTTCTTCTTCTTCTTCTTATTAATAATATTGACAGGAACACTAAACAAAATCATTAAGAGTTCAATACCTAGACTATCAAACAAGGTGGTTCACACATCCAGCCTTATAAAAGTATAATATGTGAAAAAAAGTAATGTAAATCATTCTGGATAAAGTTATCCCCCCAGCAAACAATATAATGTAATAAGTCTCATAATTTAATATAAAGTACAGGTAACTTCCAAAATAAAGGAAACACCAACATAAAGTGTCTGCCACCAGAACAGTTTCAGTGTGCCTTGGATTATACAAGTGTCTGGAACTCTATTGGAGGAATGAAATGCCATTCTTCCACAAGAAATTCCATCATTTGTTGATGGTGGTGGAATCTCCCATAAGTGTTCAGTTGGGTTAAGATCTGGTGACTGAGATAGCCATGGCAATTTCATGCTCATCAAGCAATCCAATGACCATTCATGCCCTGTGGATGTGGCATTGTCATCCTGGAAGAGACCACTCCCATCAGGATAGAAATGCTTCACTATAGCATTAAGGTGATCACTCAGAATGGCTTTGTTTGTATTTATTGGCATTTACCTTTGAGTTAATGCCAATAAACTCAAAGCATTGAGTGGACCTAAGCCATGCCAGGAAAATGTATCCCACGCCATAACAGAGCTTCAAGAACTCTCCAATTACTCAAGTGTTTCCTTTCTGCTGGCGTATATATATATATATATATAGTTACCTGTATATATATATTCTGTGAGATATTAAAAGTAAAAGTACTTGTTGATCACATAACCCTCTGTTAGTTGCAATTCAAACTTCTGAATTCTTCAAAAACTTCCCAAATCAAAATTGATTCCACACTGACGTTTCCTACACCAAAATGACAAAAAAAGAAGTCTCACGGGTTCTAATCACAGACAGCCAAAGAGGTTTAATTTAACCATTTATTTAGTTTGCTATTTAATGAAACGTAGGATTAAAGCACATCTATCACAATAGTCTGGAATAAGTGAATCCCAGCTTTTGTGCCCTTAATGGATTTTGCTGGGGACTAATCAATATTTTGTTATAATTGACCGATGGGGAGAAGTGAGGAGTGTGGGAAGTAGAATTTTGATCATTTATTCCTGGAGAAGAGTGGCGGGTGTGATGAAAATGAAGGCTGGAAAAACTGAGAAGAATGGAATCATCCCGAGAAGCCAAATATTCGTCAAACCTCCTCTTTCTCCCTCATTTCCCTTTGAACTCGCTCAACAGACCGACTTATGATTCCTTGCCATAGACCTGGCTGTTAACGACCGCAGTGCAAGGGTTCTGCAAAAGAAAGTTGTAAAAGATACTTTTTAAAGACTTCTGGTTCCATAAAACCTTGGCAGGTGCAGCAGCTTTTCACTGTGACAAAGAGAGCGGCTTTACGGTACCTTTACCGGACCCAATACGGCATCTCACACACACCATAAATGACACTACCCCTGAGTCTACTACCCCTGGGTATGGAGACGTATCAACAGGAGTTTCATAATGCGTGAGTTTAAGAGGCTACGCCGTGAGTGACATCTGGAGAGCAGAGCAAATCAGCAGGCATTGATTATCAATGTGATGATACTTTACTTCCCCAGTTCAAATGGCTTCACAATTCCCTCCCTCAGCTGATGTGCGGTAAATGTTCTGGCACAAAATGGCTGCGGTGCATCGCCCAAGTGTGTTCTACACATTAGTGGTGGTTGAGGTGAGCTTTCCCCCTTCTCTATAGTGTGCTTTAAGATCATGAAAGGTGCCATATAAATGCAGTCCATTATTATTATTAGTAGTATTATCATTTGTACGGAGTCTCTAGCACTATTTATACGAAACATTTCACTGCATGACATGACACAATCCCTGTCTTCACGCATGTACCTCCATAACAAAGGATATGATTCGTGATTGCATGAATGCTCGTTATAATAAAAATTTAACAAACTGAGACAGTGTGAAAAGACCAAGTAGAGTGGTACTCTTTTTAACAGCTCCAGAGCACACCGTGCTTTATATTTCATTTAAAGCACAGGTGTAAAAGCAACTCCCCCACCCAGAGGCCTTCTAGTGTTTATACCTAAACCATGAATACGAGTGCAATGTAGCATAGCATTCATGGCATTACTGGTTCTAATGACACTGACATAATAAGGTGACTATCAAGTGAGCGTTACCAAACCAGTCAGAGCTCATCAAACCTATATATAGACAAATATAAAAATCAAACCCTTGTCCAGTGGTGTCTTCTGTGGGTGGCGCATTGAACCCCAATTGAAACTGAATAATAATTAGGCTTTTTAGCCCAAATGTCCTATTTTTATATTCTTTTTTGAGGAATTCAGCTTACATTTGGCACACTTGGTTTTTGCTCATGTCAATAACTATTCATGTTAGTCACTTATCAGACATAGTCTTTAGGTCTCACACATGTTGTCATAGGTCTTGGTTGCTGGCCACATGAAATTAATGCTCCTATTATTTGCTGCATTTATCAAAGTATGTATTCTTACCCATAGCTCAAAGTCATCAAAAATTGCGCTTGAAAGCCTTGCGGCAGATTGGGTCTAGTGCGCTCACAAATCCCCCCCCAAACCATCCACACTCGTCAATGCACTAAAAACTAAAACAGCAACCGGTGCATGGTAAATAGGGGAGAGCAGGGTAAGTTGTCACACGGGTAAGTTGTCACACTGTTCATACCTCCAACCACAGGGGCGCCATCTAAAAAATGGAATAGCTGCTTTGGTGCAATTAGGGCCAGCTTGAATTACTTTGCACAGGTGGTCACAGGCCTCTTTAATTGCAGTCAAGCAGAAGGCGTTCGCCTTTTTTCCTGCAAAAGTAAGTAAATGGTGTCGTGTATTTCATGTAATAAAACCGTGTTAGGTATAAAAATGTCCTAAATTATGTTTCTGTACCGAATGAGGGAAACAATAATGTGTTTATTTATATGTTAGCTGCAGTATTTTGTCGAACTAACCGTGTTTTTTAACAAACGTTTGCCCACATGCCCGTTTGGGGCTAGTTGTCTAAATGGCTTTGAGGCAAGTTGTCACATGAGGCTAATTTAAATTTGTTTTTGAAGGAAATATGCATTGAGGGGAGGAAGGAAAGGAACAAACCATCGAAGGAACCAAAAATAAAGTGAGATGATGGTGCGAAATTATAAAAGAAAGACAGAGAATGGTAGCACAGCTCCGGATATAATGCTGAAGGCAGTCAGACAGGTGAAGCTGGAGAACATATCAATCAGAAGCACAGCAAACGATTTTAATATAAACTACCGTACTCTGGCTCGGTATTGTGAAAAGATTACCAGCGAAGAGATTGTCAGTCAGGCAGCCATGCCAACAACATTGGTTGGCTATAGAAAGCCACGGCAGATATTTCCACCTGAGTTGGAGATGCAGCTGGTTCATTATATTGCCAGGTCAGCGGACATTTATTTCGGTCTGTCGCCTAGTGAGACCAAAAGACTTGCCTACCAGTTTGCTGTGGCACACAAGCTGCAGTTCTCACCAACGTGGGCTGAAACAGAAAAGGCCAGCTCCGAATGGTTTACAGCCTTTTAAAAAGGCACCCAATGCTGTCGATAAGAAAGCCTGAGGCAACGAGCCTTGCCAGAGCTAGTAGCTTCAACCGGGAAAATGTAAATGCCTTCTTCGACAATTTAGCCAATGTGCTGGACAGGCATCGATTTGGACCGGGGACATATGGAATGTGGACGAAACTGGGGTGACCACGGTCCATAAGCCTGACAAAGTAGTGGCCAGACGCGGATTCAAACAAGTAGGGTCGCTGACCTCCGCTGAAAGGGGGACACTGGTCACACTGGCCTGTGCTGTGTCAGCCACAGGAAATAGTATACCTCCATATTTCATATTCCCCGTGTCAACTTCCGAGACCATTTTTTAAACAGCGGACCACCTGGCAGCAGGGGGCGGCAAATCCATCGGGGTGGATGAAAGATGTGCACTTTGTTGACTTTCTTAAACATTTCACTGAGCATACAAAATGCTCAAAGGAGAAACCATCTTTGCTGCTTCTGGACAACCACATATCTCATATGTCCATTGATGGACTCAATTACGCCAAAGAAAACGGCATAATTATGGTCTCGTTCCCACCCCACTGCTCTCATCGGCTTCAACCCTTAGACAGGTCTGTCTACGGGCCGCTAAAAAGGCACATCAACACGGCGTGTGATGCATGGATGAGGAACAATCCTGGGAAAACAATGACTATTTATGACATTCCTGGGATTGTGGCAATCGCGTATCCTGTGGCGGCAACCCCCCTGAACATTCAGGCTGGCTTTAGGGTAGCTGGGGTACAGCCTTACAACAGGGACATCTTTTTGGAAACTGAGTTTGCGCCATCCTATGTCACGGATCGCCCTGCCCCATCAGGCCCCAGCACCAACCCTGCCCTGCCAGGCACAAGCACCAACCCTGCCCTGCCAGGTACAAGCACCAACCCTGCCCTGCCAGGCACAAGCACCAACCCTGCCCTGCCAGGCACAAGCACAGGCACAGAGACACACCCAGACCCGGTCAGTTCCCATCCCAGCAGACTACCAACTCCAGAGGACCTCCGGCCATTTCCAAAAGCTGGTCCCCGAAAAAACAAGCTAATAACGGAAGAAAGCGGCGTAGGACCGCAATTTTAACAGACACACACCCGTGAAGCAAGCACTACAAATTGAAACATCGCAATCTAAAAAAGGCTGTTTCTGGGGAATAAAAGGCAAGGGTAAAAAGAAACCTGGACGAGTCACCAGCGGATGAAGGGGAATGCTTATGCCTAGTCTGCATGGAGCCATTCTCGAACAGCCGCCCAAACGAGACTTGGGTGCAGTGTGGGAGATGCAAGAAGTGGGCCCATGATGCTTGCACCCCAGGCCACACAATTTATGTGTGCCAGAACTGTGACTCGGAAGATGAGTCTGATTAGATGAGTTCTGTAATGAAATGTACTTGGTTGTTTTTTGAATTTTAAAGTAAAAAGAAATGTTTTCTTCACAATTACTGTGTTGTGTTCTTATTTGTTGATAATCCAATGTGACAACTTACCCACTGGTGGGGTAAGTCGTCCCAAGTGCACACCCTCTATGTAACTGTCTACAACTCCATACTGAAATAATACATGAAAATGCAATTCATACAAAATATGTGCCCAAGACTTCCACCTTTCATTTGGTATGACATTTATACCACTCTGATGTATTGTGCCCAGTACAGGTAAGACACAGTGGAAAGTGTGCCAACATACCCCGCTCTCCCCTACATATACGAGCTTCTCTATTAAAGAGGGGGGGAAACTATTGCTGACATCCTGAAATTATTTGTTTCATGCACACGGGGCTTTTTCAAACAAGTTGTCGGGGACGATAAAATTGATGGAAATGTAAGCGAAAAAGAAAAACCTCAGATTGCTGAGGTTCACATTTGGAAATAGAACGGTACCTTCGAAAGCAAAGGCACATTAATTGTATCGATTCAGGTTTAGAAATGTTTAATTCCTGTAGAAAGCGCGAGCGTCAGCACTGACTTGACTCTTGGCTGAAGGGCGCCGTTGTGTTTTCGAAAGCCGTGTGCTTCAGATTGTCAGCGTACACAATCACTTGAGAAGAGCTTAGTTTTGCCTCTTGCAACATACTATTGGTGAATTCAATGAAGCAAAAAATAAATAAATAAATCCACAACTTCCAAGGCCCTTGTTTAATCATGCGAAATATCACCAATGCAACACAGAGAAGGGAAAATAAATTATATGCAAGTTATTTTATCGCACTTTGAGGCGCTAGCAGATTTTCAAAGAGAGGCTTTCACTGTTTATAAGTACTGGTTTTTTACCTGACACATGACGGACCATTTAAAAAGAGTCTTGTCAGGTAGAGGCTCACAAGAGAGAACATTGACCAAATCAACCTTCAATTAGATGCGCTAGCAGAACAACAACACAGCGTGCGCTCAGCCGTGATTATCCTGTTTCTCAGTGGTACACATTGTAGCTATTTCGCCAGGAGCCAGGCTTTCATCATGGGTTTGCAGGGAGAAGAAAAGGGAAAACATAACAGCGCTTAACCAAGTAAAGGGGAGGGGAGGAAATGCATTTTTGTGAGCAAAACATCCCTCCTCTATGTTTTTTTAGACACTTTGTCTGCCATTCTACCATTAATGGGCACTGTTGCTGAGGGACGTCTCGCGGAAGGACGCTCGAACATATTTAACTTTAGTTTAAACCTAAATTGACAGGCTTAAAAAACAACTCAGTCATTAAATTGTAAAGCGATTGCACGCTTCCCATCGCACTGTATGTACCGTTACACTAAAGTACATTGTGTTTACGTAGGCTAATGTGTTTATTTTTAATGGGGGGCATATGGCTATAGGTGAAGATGTGATTACACGTCACATAAAACATCCAATTAAATCTATCTAATGTTCCAACGTGGCCGTTTCCTTGGAAGCTTCCACGTTCAGGGCGGACTTCCCAGCTAACCAAATAACGTGTTTTAACGTGTTTGAGTTGTGGGAAATTGTGTTGTGTTTGCGATTTGTCTTAGGGTCGCAAACACGTCCTTAAAACGCATGTGTGACGTTGATATATTTGTTGCTGTGGTTTGGGGTGGTTTAAAAAAGAAACGTTACAGAAACGTTGTAGAACGTTGCAATATTTTTTTGTGCTAGCTGTGTTCATACGGTTTTTATTCACAACACATTGGTGCTATATGAATCATTGATTTGTTCAGTTTGACTACACTGCCTATTCCATTATGATTTTATGTTACAAACATCAGTTTGGTCTATACAAATTTAATTAACCTGCTGTGACAATACACCTGTACCACCAGGGAAATCTAGCTCTGTTGACAATTAGGAACTCTCGGATCGTCCATCGTACGGAACCCAGGACCGTCTGTTGACATTTGCACTTGATGGGTTTGAGTCTGAGGCGACGTGTCACTTCCCAGGTATTTACAAGCACAAAGTGATTGATTGGATTTGTCTGCTTGTCGGGGTAAGTTATTTAATGGAGGGCGCATATCTGCTCCATCTGAGTAACAGCTGACATGTAGCCTACCACCACTCTGACATGTGACTGTACACACCTGTCCCTCTCTGGTAAAATAACATTCTGTAAGCAGACAGTATCCAGTGTTACAACTTTTAACTTTTCAATATTTGTGCAATTTGAGGTTGCTTCCGAATCTGCAGCTTGCTGGGGAGGAGATGCATGCAGAATTAAAATGTGTTAGTACTGCAGGTTGTATGTAGTTGAACAGTACAACATGATTATTATATCACGTTTAGAATATGCTGTCTCAGTTCACCTCTGAAATCCATATTATTTATATGTATAGCATATACGTATATGATTATACATGTTGTATATAATATATATACTTTACATAATTATATACATTATTATATATAATGATTCTTTATTTTTAACGGCACAGAAAATGTTACTACCACATCCCTATTCTAATGCTCCACTCCCTCTCCAACCCGCATCTCACAGTTTATTCAATTTATCCCACTGAACAAATATATAGCATTCCCCTCACCCACGTAAAACTGTTCAAAATGATTCATGTTCTACTCGAGATTGGCCTCTGGCTCGAATTAGTTCCCGCCTCCCAGCATCCTTTACATCGTTAGCGCCTTGTTCTGAAAGTAATAGCCATAAACTCCCACCCTAGGGTTGTGTAGAAGTAACTGCGGGGTCTGCTGGCTGCCAGGGGTAATGGCGCTATCAGGTTAGCAATTCTGACCCAAGGTAATAGTCTTGGGGAAACACTGTCATCGTTTGTTTCCTGCCAACCTTTGATTGTTTTTTTCTTCCTTTTATACTATCGGAGAGAACAGGATGCTTGTTGTGGGGATACTGCTGAATATAGAAATGTAGCATCTGTTTGACTTTAGAAAAATAGACAGCGTTGTTCAAGCTATAGAAGATGCCAGCTGGTGTGAATGTGCTTGCACTCTCTACATATACATATACAAACAAATATATATATATATATAGTAGGGGGTGCACATATAACACATACACACACATATTTACACCACAATACAGACATAAAAGTAAACCCAAATTTAAATCTAAAGACATTTTGGCAAAACATATCATGTGACATCATGCTTTAAAAAAAATGAATACCTAATATCAATATGATGCAAAATTCTGTTCATAGGACTGAAACCCATGTATAGCCTAATCATGAAACATAGCAGATGTATTCAATACAATAATACCGAAAACTACCAGTATTTCAATATTGTAAGGCTGCAGAATTATGAGTTTGTGATTTGATTCAACACAGATGAACAGCATGAAATTCCATGAAACTTTATCCCGACGCATAAGATTCCACAATGAAAAGTGATTTTGAATGTACACTCGTTCTAACTGGTTTGCCCTTTACATGATGCATTTTGTTTTGGAATCATCGTTTGTTCCTTATAGTTTAGAACATAATGAAGCAGCATATGATTCAAAAACAATAAATGCATGATGGTAGGCTACGTGATTCTCGCGATAATTTCCGGGATACTTGGATGTGGATTCTCTAACGTTAAGTATCGGAAAAAAGGCAAAGCACTGAACTTTTGGGGCTTTATTAGAAAAATTGGATATTCATTGGAACTCATAGGAGGCCACTAAACACAGTAACACTGGGAATTATTAATGGAGTTCAATGCTGCATTCTGTAGGCTACATCACGTACATTTGTAATTTGTCCATAAACAAAACACAATTGAAATAATGCATACCTCTCCGGCAGCGGCGTGTTTAGGGGGTGGCCTAGGGTGGCACGTGCTACCCCTGGAATCTGATTGGCCACCCCAGGTGCCACCCCAGATGCTTTTTAATTTTGTTTATTTTATTGGCACTTTAATTTATACTGTGACCGTTTTCAATATTGTTGGCACTTTATTTTAAGTTTGTTGGCACTTACTGTGAGAATGTGCACTTTCTTTTGTATGTACATGCAGCCTACTTTAAAGAATAAAGTATGGAAGTTTTATATTACATTGGTATGGTGCCACTCTGTTTTGTTGTGATTGGTATAGGTTTATTTATCTTTTAAATTAAACACAGAAATGTAAGACACTGTAATGTTAGTAATTAAAGTAGATATGGGTAGTAGAGACAAAAAATTTAAATTAATGCTATTCCGTGCCCCCCGCCCCGATGTGCACATTTGTACTTCATGCCACCCTACATAAGTCAGTGCCCCACTTGGGCCACCCCAGTCAAAACAGTCTGGACATGCCACTGCTCTCGGGTGTTGATAGAAATGGTCCCTACTCCCTACTGCGCTCACTTGCCATGTGTTTCCTTCTATATACAACAAAGATATAAATCCGTTAAAGAAAGAAATACAAAAACTAACTGGGTCTCGAACCTAGGTAGCTGCCATACCTTGCCATACCCAAATGACGCCACTGGTTACAAATCAACATACTAAAGTACTAAATGTGATGAAAAACACCTTACCCACATAAAGTTTCAGTTTCTATAATTTCAAAACAGGATAGAAACAGTTGCTTAGAGGTATGCATAGGAAAATCCCAGTGGGACACACACGAAATGTCCAAACATCTTGAAAATAAAGCTCCAGTTCTTTAGAAAATCGACAAATTAAAAGAAGCATGTTGCTTACATAAATAATTATGCTTGTAAATGTTACAATGCAATGCAGGAAATGGCTAAACCATAAGGAAATGGCTATCAAGCTTTCAACACAACTAATTAGCCACTACAGAAGGAAAATAAATAACGTTTCAGGCAGACCTTGTTGACATAGCCTGACATTCCGTAGATGGCCTTGAGATTGGTTCTTGGTCTTGTCTTTGGGGTTATTGTGTATCAGTGAATTATTTCAAGCAGCAAAGAGCTCGACGTTGGTGTCTGTGATCTCAGGTATGGTTGAGTCGCGGCTACTTTCGGAGAACGGCTTCGCCTTGACCTCACACACTTGAAAACACCGTTAATTATGTCAGAGCTTTTCTTTACAAATTCCACAGCAAAAAGAGGGCTGCCAAGGAAGAGTGCGGAACAGAGGGAGTGAGGAGTCAGCTGGCTGTAGCCGTGACAGGCTTTTGTTCTGAGCGACTGCGCTTCGGAGAGCGAGCTGAGGTGCCATCGCTTGAAAGCCCAAAAGATGCGCTGCATCATCAAAGTCCAGCAAGCCTTCAAATATCAGCCAGAGATTAATCTTTTCAAAACATGTCAATGCCCTTGATCCCTTGATGCAATCGCTGAAATGTGAGGAGAGAAATAGTAGACAACTCATCATGCATTTTAATGCAACAGAACTGGAGACTAATGAAAAGATTTAAGACAGTGTAGTGAATTAATGAGAGCCTCTCTCCACAGTTATGAGTCTGACAGATACCACTGAATAGCAATCAAAAGTTCCCAACGCTGTTGTCAAAGTTGATGTTAGTATAAAAAGCGTGGTCATAGCACAGAAAGGGATAATGATAGTTATAATCTATAATGATGATGACCCATCTGTTGCAACTAGTTGCATCATAGAATGTTTTTTTTTACCCCTCCACTCTGTCACTTAGTTTCTTAGTGACAGGTTCTCCATCTGTGTTATATGTCACTACATCATGATATTGAAATGCCACTGATTGGTTTGCCACTGATTGGTTAAACCTATTTTATCATGGGACCACCGTATAAAAATGTGTCTGAAAACATTGTTATTGTTCAACGTAATTTTCAAAACAATTGTAGTTGTGTGACCAGCTCCATTCGTCAAAACTCTAGCAACTCGCACATTTTGATAAATAAAGCTATATTTGCAGTTCTCTTAAATAGAGCACATAGTATGTTGGCTGTTCAGTTCATGTTTAGTTTTCAGTGTGGTCCCGAATTGAAATCCACCATACCTTTAGTGGAAGTGGTGTTTGTGGGCCAGTAGGGGGCGGTCTTCCCTCTGACCAAATAAAGCCCAATGCCCCACTGCAGTGACAGGGGCAGTGTGCTGTAGGAGATGCTGCCATTAAAGATCTCATGGCACTTGTGAAGGATGTGTGGTTGTTGTGTGTGTGCATTTTAATGTTTAGGATTAAAAAAACTACTGGTATAAACTTTATTCTACAATTGTATGAACTGATTGTTGCCAGCTTTATGTGAATGCACTGATTTGCAGGAAAACAAATCAGTTGATAGGCATGCTCTCCGGTTATAACTAATAATTTCAGGCCCATTTAACCCCAGGTGGGCTGACAAAGGGAGACATTGTGTTCTTTATGGCAACAAAGTTTGGAGAAACAGGGTTAGAAGGCTTTTACCTACATTTTAAATCATTAAGCTAACAAGTTTGATGCCATTCATAGTCTAATCCATGAAGTCTTTGCCAAGGTTGTTTGTATGTTTCGCTTGCTGGACAAATAAATTATATTTTATATTTTTGGGCTCTGGTAAGTTTTTTAAAACCTTTTGGTTGTCTGAAGAATCAGACAGCTTTGTGAGAGCACTTATCTCTAGTAGGGGATTCCCTGGTGTCTTGGCAGAATAATTGTAATTGGCTCAATAATTCCCCTCCTGTCTACCTCAGCTGATGTGTGGCGAGTGTTCTGCCATAAAATGGTGGGTGCTTCACATTGGTGGTGGTTGAGGTGAGCTTCTCCCCTTCACCTTAAAGCGCTTTGAGCTCATGAGATGAAACATGCTATTTAAATGCAATCCATTATTAATATTATTATTATAATTATAATTGTATAGTGGTTAGGAAATGAAATGACATTTTATGTCTATCTATTTTATTTTTTATTACTATTCATTTATGATTTATTTCTATTCAAATCTTTTAATGGTCATGTTTGGTCTGTTTTATCTGGAAACCGCTTTGAGCGTCACGTTTGAAAAGCCTTTTATAAATAAAGTTATTATAATTGTAAACGTGATATTATTTCATCATTACACCAGAGAACGTAGGTAGTTAGTTAGTGAGCAGTGGAACGCAAGAACGGCTCCCCTCCAAACGGAATGAGCATGCCCAGCGCTCACGCTCAGAGGATTAGTGTCTCTCCTGGTTTCCCCCCAGCTCTCGTCAGCCTGCGAGAGGGTTGGCGTCCTCCCCAGCTGCCGGGTTCAGGCGCGGGTCAGCGCAGGGCAGCAGTGCAGCGGTCGTGGGATGAGGAAGATGAGCAGGTACGCTTTCATGCCCTACGCCAGGCACAGAAAGAGCTGCTCTCATAAAGCACTCACCACTGCGCTTTGTCTCCCAAGATCAGTTACCCTGGAGTCGGCTCGGGCAGATGGATCGCCTGCATCTTTCATGAACCGCCCCAACATTTTCTCCCACCTCCCCCCCAATCACGTCCGTTCTGGCGCACTTCCACCTTTTACAAAAGTGACAAGTTGGCCGTTTTTCTCTTCAAGCGGAGCGGCAGTTCACACCGTAAATCGAATCCACATGCCGTGGGGTTTTTCCTTTTTTCGAGAGTGCCTTGTGCCCCGTTTCCGGTGCCAGATATGAATGTCTTTTACCCGCCGAGCCCCACTGTGGGGGCGTAATTGCTACGGGCCGAGCGACTCAAGACGCCGATATATTACTGGCCGAGCGCTCGCTGCTCTTTCTCTGGTCAGATGGTCAATGCTTGGGGGCAGTGAGTCACACTGCCTGCGCACAAATGGTGGGCGTTGCGAAAGGGCCAGGTGCAGCTGCCACCGGATCCAATTGGCACCCGTCTTCTTCCCAGAGTGACGGAGCACGCGGATAAATCTGTGGGACCCCCCGGTGTCTCTCATGGTCATCCACGTGCACCTTCATGTCTGTTCTCTGCGGCCCATGTGAACGGTCAGGGGTGACCTTGGTCTCTCTTGTGACTTGTACGGTCTTCTCACGCCAACTTCCATACCGCCCCCACTGTCACCACACAAGTCACTCCTTGCTATGTGATACCCAGCTACGTTTGATATCTGACGCATCGCATCACAGTGTGGAAATCTATCAGAAGCCTCGTGAAGCCATTGGCGGACCTACCCCAAAAGCTTTTACTCAATTGTTTTTACGCGTACTTTTATGCAATTCTCGTATGGACACAAAATGCAAAAATCACAGCTTTGGTTTGTGATTGGACCATGTTACGCTACACACCCAAAATGAAAACTAGCTGAGGGAAGTTGTGAGAGGACGCATGTGCCAGTAAAAACAAAAGGGAACTGAGCTATCAACATGGTGGACTGTGGACTCTGGCTCATTCAAATATTTTTCATATGGATATGCACTTGAATTCATTGCATTGGGTCCTCTCCAGAATTGTGAAACTTTTTTGTGTCTAATCTCTTAAAATTCACTGCGATTGACCTTGGGCAACCGTTCAATTCTGAGAGCCAAGTTTGCTCTGTCTTTTCAACTGTATCAGGGAATATTCTCACTTTTTCAGGGCCATAGATCTGCATTGCATTTAAAATGTAGGTAAAGTACAATAAGAATTGGTGCCTTGCCCACACCCCATTTTCCATCTATGGTATTTTTTGGTGTTGCAAAAAAACCCTATATATTTATGACTGTTTCTGACAATATTATTGCAGTCTTCCTCATTTTGACCACCTAAACAAATGTCATGTTCAGTTCATAGCTAGTATTACATTAATTAACTATTATGAAGTACTGGAGAAGGTGATCAACATTGTGATATGTAATTCTCTAGCCTGCGAATTTCAGGCTTTCACAGGACCGCAAATCTGATGGACTTTCCCTTTAACTTTATCTTGCTGATATGCTGATTCCTCCTTGACCTGAAACTGACCCCTTACAGCCCTGCCTCTATTGTATTCTGGGAAATCTTTTGGAGGTCCCACTTATGAGATCACACTCCACAGGCTATGACAGATATAATGAAATACCACAATATCCAGTTTGCATCTTCAAAAACTCAACAGTTCAAATGTTGATTTATTTT
The DNA here is from genome assembly GCA_029706075.1 of Aldrovandia affinis. Lineage (NCBI taxonomy): Eukaryota > Metazoa > Chordata > Actinopteri > Notacanthiformes > Halosauridae > Aldrovandia > Aldrovandia affinis. Next base: position 2,215,387 of record JAINUG010000017.1, read on the forward strand.
TTCTCTGGGGAGTTAAACAAGCTGGACATTCTGGGGGGGGGGTTCCACTGCCCAATTCTCACTGAAAGCACGTTCCACACATTTCTCCTGTAAAACCATATGATCTGTGGAAACACACCACTTTCAGAGGGCTTGGTAGTGAGTACCATATTTTTCTGTCAGGTCAGCCATTTGTCTGTTTAGAGAACCTGTGTCTGTGTGTGTGTGTGTGTGTGTGTGTGTGTCCGTGTGCATGTCTGCCTTTCTAATCAAATTTTAAAAAATAGTGGTCAGTGTTGACTAGTATCAACCAAGAAAAAAACTGTTTTAATGTAAATATTGTGAGCCGGAACAATAGTTCCAAATAGTTCCAATGGTTAAATCCAAATGCAGATGTTTCAGTGCAATGCCTTATAAGCACAGAGAAAGAACCGAATATGTTTGTGAAAGGTAAATATCATCAAAAATTAAGAGTGATGTATTTGAATTTGCATATGTATCCCTCAAACGCGAGACTCCCTCTTATTTTAATTTATGATTAATCAATTGTAAATATAGTCCATTTACCTCCAGGGAGGGGGATTACAAACAGCCATTACATACAAACATGACAAAAAATGTTTTATCCTACACTCTAAAAAATGATTCAGAGGGTTAGTAAATAAAGCTTACAATTAACAAGTAATTTTAGCATTAAAAATAGTTTTTTTATTTAATGTAGTTTTTGGGCTACATTTACTTGAAATAGTGAGTTCAGCCAAAATGAAATAATATTTTTATCTTGGTGCATTATTATATCCAATTTTAATGCACAATTTTGCATCAGCTCAACAACAGACAAATATTGAGCTGGGTCAATTCAATTACTACACGCTTCATAATGTCCCATAGGCCTTTGCGAATGCTACAACAATTATTTATTATCAAGTTATGTTCATGCTGTAATACTTGGAATTATGTTGTATGAATGTCTCTCTCTCCCGTTACGGAGGGTTATTGTAAGTGAACCTTTGATGGTATGTGTATGTGACCCCCGTGCGTTTGTCATGTTTCTGTGTATTTCCTGGTGTCTCAATGCTCTGCTCTAATAAAGTTTTGATAGTACTCAGTTCAGCTTATTTAAGCTTTCAGATGTTAAAGAAAATCATGTTGATGCTACTTAATTTAGTTGTATTAGTCTAACAAAATGATGAAATGAATATTAAGTAGGTTCAACTTAATTTATCTTTCAGATGTTAAAGAAAATCATGTTGGTGGTATTTAATTCAGTTGTGTTAGTCTGACAATGTTAGGCTCATAGCATTTACTTAATATACCCAAGTTGGGATTACTTGAAAAGATGCGTGGAAATTGTTACCTCAATTTTTAAAAGTATATCCAGTATACTATTTCTTAGAGTGTACTATTAAAATAGATTCCGTTTGTGGACCACCCTGCTGTCAATCTATATTCACATTATTGCGAAGGTTGCGAAATTTTGAACATTGTTTTTTCCCCAAACATCTCCTGCTCTACCAGGCATTCAGAGCTTAGCTTGCACAGCTGACAAACAGCACAACTGGAGGAGGGAGATTGCTTTCCTGTCCTCAGACATTATTGTGCAGCGCTGTTAAATTTGTCCTTTTTCTGTACACTGTGATACCGCTGTAGCTGAACTCAATTGAGTCACAGTATGCTTTCAAAGGCCGCTTTTGAGAGGCGGGGAGCGGGAAGGCCGGGGGAGGCGGGGGTCACAGCCGAGACCTTTGGCACCCCCGACGAGCGTGGCAGGGGTCCGGACCATGCCCCTTTCCGCCCCGCTGAACCAGGGGTCAGTGCGCATCTGAACCCGTTTACGTGCGTCTCAGACTCAGGTGAGCGGGGCTCTCAACCTGCTTTGGCCCTGCCCGCGCACAAGCTTCCGGGAGAGAGACACAACAGCGATCCCCAGAGAGCTCTCCGGGTGCGCTTTGTTCACGGCTCACTGAGAGAGGCAACACCGCCATCCCAGAACGACAGCCAGAAGTGCAGAGAAGAGGAGTGTGGGCATGCACATGGCACACACGGCGCACCTTGGAAAGGACTTTCTTTTTGATGCGACTTCAAAGGAGCCCTCCTACTCTCTGCTCTCCTCGTATTGTTCATCCTCCGGTGGCGAGGGGAAAAAGACCGCTTTTTTGGGTAATACCTCCATCTTGTGGACACAATCCCCTCCGAGGTAGTCACTCTGAGGTGCCCAGTGCACAGTCAGTCAGTAAGGCTGCTGACATTATGTGTGGTGAAAAAGAATGCAATGACCATGACAAAAAGTGCAATGACAATAGTAGGGTTAGCCCATCTTAGCACCCCGTTAGCTTTAATCAGTACTGGAGTGTTTCCTTTTTCTGACTGCCGGTAGATATGATCTTAACGTAAACCTAAAGATTAGCTTGAAACAGGAAGTCAAAGTTTTCACAGACATGGTGAAATCTGATTAAGAAAATTAAAATAACGTTTAAGCTTTAGCAGCGAACACCATCAGTGAAAACATTTCCCCGTATTACCACCTGTTAAAAATCAGACGGGAAGTCTCCGGATTGTCACTTCGGTTTTGGCGGGTTGTTCATCCTGCGGCAGACTACTCGGATCACACGCGAGGGCAGCCTGCAAGAGTGCAGTAAAAGCTATCTGGTGGAGAATCCATCTCGCAAAAGCCGAAGATTTGAAAATGCAACATCTGTGCGAGGATAGAGTTCCAAAATGGCTGCCCCTTGGAGAATGCCATCGGTGCCTGCCCAAACTTGGGCTTGCTGCTGCGAGGGCAAGCACAGATGTTAAAAATGTACAATGTCAACTTGCCCTTATCTACAGTGGCTAGAGGATTGCCATACTTCAAAAAAGATAATAAATTACATATAGAACTAGGGCGCAGAAGATCTCGAGCACGTGACTATCTGGGCTGTCAATCTAAATTTCAGCAGGTAGGCCTACCCTCCAGGTGTTCCTGTATGCACTCCGAGTTCAGCAATTATTTGCCAATCAGCGTAGACTTGTGACTAATTACATAATTAGGGACTAATTCTGAGGCGTTCATCAGTACAAAACAATAAAATGACGTTTAAAGGGTAAGTGTGGAGAAAGTGAAACATGCACAAACAATGTTGAGACACATTTATTTTGATGACAGAGTAAAACAATATCCTACTGTACATACAGATGGATTTATTCATTTTGCATGTCTTTCAACTTATTTGCTGCAAAAATACGCGTGTGGCGAACGACATGCCCACGTTTTATGTATGGCATGGCCATACCACTTTTAGATGACAGGTAGGCTAATAAAGTTTTCAGCATTGGCAGCCACAAATTGAAAGTTTTTTGACAAAATAAAAGTTTCAGCCTGTCCTTTTATTTTGCGTTCGTCTTGCGCAACGGGATAGCAGCTGCATTGCTGGCTCTCATTTATTTCTTCCCTGCACTGCTCAGGAGTCACCACAGTTAATTTGTAGGCATAGTCTAATCTATTTTATTTAGTCATGTTTTAATAGTAGGTTAGGTTAGTTAGGCTATATCTTAACGGAGCGAGTTGTAGCCTAATTAAAAATACTCGCAGTTCTACTCAAATGAAGAGAGAAGGGAAGGCGTTTTTCAAACAGAAATCTGAAATAGCATAGCCTATATAGCCTACTTGCAAGGGTTTGACAGCCTGATAGTGATAAAGGGGAGATTATCTCTATTTTATGCGATACCAGAATTATTTTTCAACTCTTAATATTGACCAACTTCACCCTTTATTAGCGGGGCACTGCAGAATCGTGTTCACCCGCTAATTCGTCAAGGCAGCACGGGTTTCGGTTTTGAGGCTTAAATCAACTTTCCCTCATTCTCCAACGTCTTGAATTTAGTTTAGCTTGTAACTGTACTAAGTCGTTGGTGAAAATAAGTGACCATCAGCTGTCCTACAGGTTTATAAATCTGAGTTAAATGAGGAAGATCTACTGCCATCTGTTCTGAATTAATCCTGCAAGTGAAAGTAAAAAAGGCATGATATTGCTAATTCATTTAATCATGTAGGATATTGGCTTAAATGTGATATGTATTCTAATGGTAATACTTTTTAGTAACGAATGGCATTCTTGGGGACAGTTGATAGCCCCACTATTGCATAGCAGCCTAGGCCTATATGGCACAGCCAGTTAACTTAAGGGTGTGATGCTGAATTTTCTTATTGAATGGGATGGATAAATAATTAATTGGCACTCAGTTACCTTTTTAATTGAGTCAGTTCAGTATAATTTATTTTTAGGCCAGTAGACTTTCTGACCTAGGCTACCATCCCAACTGGGCCACTGGAAAAAAAACGGTTGAACCCTGTGCTTTCTGTGGGGGATATGGGAGCATGTTAGTGTGTCGTTATAACCTTAGAAAACAGTATTGCACATTTTCTTGCTGAGAAGATAGGCAGTTCACACGTTCTGGGATCTTAACAGGGATCACAAGTAAAAGGAAGGTTAAGTCAGGCTGAGTCTGCAGATCACATATGTAAGTGCCTTCTAAACAAAGGTATCGATGCTTCTTCACATGAGTTGAGTTGCAATTTCATTTGTTACTTCAGATTTAAACATAGTACAGACCCAATATCGGTGTCATATGAATCCTTATAGTTTCTTAGAAAAAAAGGTTGTGAAAGGAAATAACCCTATTAGAACCAGTGTTTTGTGTGATGTACTCTCAAATATGGCTGACATTTCGATTGTCTATATTCACACAAATACATGAATTATCATTAATACAAAATATAAATATTAATTTCAAAAGAACCCTTTTAAATAAGGCTCAGTGTTGAATATGTTCTTTGCACTGTATTGTGTCAGCACTGAAAAACTCAAGAGTTGGATCTCAGGAACTTTTTGAGTATTGACACATTGTATGCAAGGGGATATGCTGAACTCCAGTTCTCATCAATTATTGGTTGTGTGTTTGTACTGTGATTGTGAATTAATACTGGGAAAATAGGTATATTTTCACTTTTCTGCTATATATATATATATTTTTTTGGAACAAATAGCTGGGCTGTGTTTAGTTTTTGGCTTCATGAGCTACAATGTAGTGTTATTTTCCATCAAGATACAAAGTAGGCAAAGGATTCTGATTTTAGACAAACACACCAACTGCTGTTTAGCTTCCCATATCCTATTCTGTTCACCCACTTTGTAATTTGACTTTCACTTGAAATTAAAAGACAGCTTTTTTGTTGTAAAGTCAAGGTCAGACATAACATGTTATTAAAGCAACATTAGAGCTGCTATGCTACTTGATGTGTATTGGAACGTTTCCGCGTGGGTTTGGGGGGTGACATGCTATTTTCTGCCATACCACTTTAAGACCTGTGATGGCACTTCTGACTGCACGACAATATTATCAGCACAAAAAACACAAAAAAATGAAACCACACCCATCTCAGACTAATATCTCGTGTGTTTGCATAAGGGGAAAGAGAAGTGAAAAGCGGCACGGTTTAATTTATGCTTTAACGGAGGCATTGAAGAAATGGCTCTCTATGTTGCACAACACTGCAATGAGTCTGACCTCGTCCAGTGGTTTGAGAGTAGGGAAGGCAGAATTCATAAAACCTACAATAAACTCGAGCAGCTGATTAATGCATACCAAAAATGTGCACAAGTTCACAGCAGAGACAGAACAATAAGCTATAAATTAATTAAAACATTCAACAAAGTAACAAAAAATCTCCCAGGATATTATAACCCCGACCAATTGAAAAAAAACTAAAATATCACTGAGATATTGTCACCTTACCATACCAGACGGCCACTCAGATCATCTGATAAGGCACTGCTGGCTGTTCCAGAGTCTAGGTTGAAAACTAAAGGTGACCAAGCTTTCTCTATCAAAGCCCCTAGACTCTGAAACAGCCTTCCAGTAGATATTAGAACAGCTGTTTCAGTGTCCTCTTTTAAACCCCTTTTAAAAACATACTTGTACGGACTTGCTTTTACAACCTTTTAACCTTTGTTTTGTATCTTAATGAGTTTTTATTATTTTTATATTCACGTTTGTTTTATGCTCTGTCTATTTTTTGTCTTTTAATTTAATCCCTTTTTTTGTGAAGAACATTGTGCTGTATTGCTGGAAAGGTGCTATATAAATAAATAAATATAATGATTGAAGAAAACACGGTACAGTTAACTGGCTCACAAACATCTCAAGGCTGTCAGGATTTTTGGCTGTATAAGTTTGCAGTCTGGGTGTAGAAAACCTCCCACTTGATTCTATTCCAGGCTTTGACGAGTAGGCTACTGTCACTCTGAACTTTATAATTACGAACAGCACGTTAAGAAAAATGCCCAAATGTCTTTAGATCAATTCTGCTGAAAAATATTTCCCACCGCCAAATGCTACTTGCTAGTTGTTATGAGTTATGATGCAGAGAGAACTATGTATCTTATGGGCAGGTTTTCACACATAGGCTAAATGTCAATCCATGAAAGACAGTAAACAAACTGACAAATATCACATTTAACTAGATTTAGAGCACTTAACTTTTACTTTATTGAAATGGATGACATTCACAGGGGCCCCTGTATGTATGCAAGCGGGCAGCTCGTTGAATTTTTCCGCCTTACAATATTTTTAACACTTTAGAGCAGGTTGCTTATGCTCAATCAAAAACCCCAACTCCTCTAAAAAAATGATTTGGTGACATTACATTTTTGCAGCAGCATTTTCCGACACGTGACAATTCTCACGCTCCTGGTTAAGTGGAAATTGAATGACTAACTGAAATTGTTCCCGCATTTCATGATTGTTTAACATATGGCTTGAAATAGAGGCTCCATCGACCCCTTGGTGGTGAAGGACTTAAACGCATGCAAGAACAGCCCAAGATTTTCTCCGGGCCTTTATTATCGCACGCCTCACAAAACCAGGAGCGGAGCAGGATGCAGGGAGTGGAGTTATCGGTCGGCAGACCGGCGTTTTTATTGCTCTTCTCCTCTCCTCACGAGGAGGCAGAGAGAGAGAATGGAAAGGAAAAATAAACAGAACTTCAGCAATCCCCTCAGGGGTTCTGGCCAAAAACAATACAGCAAAATAATACACTAAATCAAAACCGTGCATGTATACACACTGTTTTTCAGGGTTTACGTGACCGAACCATAACCATAACCCTAACTGTAACCCAAACCCAAACCCCTAAACCTAACCATAACTATAACCATAACCATAACCCGAACCGCCAGTTATGATGGTGAATTTCGGCACGCGTACTTCGCATCTCTGTCCTCTGGAGGCGGAGCATCTAGCCTCTCCCGTTTTAAGCACACTGGAACATTAATAAAATACCACACAGGTGTGTGCACTGGCTGCCCTGCTAGTAGGCGTGGCCATTAATCACCCCGATTCCCCTGTCCAGACCGACGCCTTCCACAAGTAGCCTACATAATATACACATACAGACTGCCAGTCTAGTACGGTTCTACTTTATGATGAGATTATATATCATATGATGAATCTATGATGAAATGATATGCCTTTTTCTCTCTATGTAACATTGTAGACATATGCAAGGCTGGCTTGGCTTGGGATGCTGAATCTGTAGCTGATCTGCTGGTCTAGTGACCGTCCAGTGTTCTGGACAGGGAACTAATCTCTTAACCAGAATGTTTCAGGTTTGACTCTGGGGTGGAGCATATAGAAACAGACGACATGAAAAAAAAAAAAGTAAAGGCAATTCTGTGCAATAGATAATGGAAATTCAGCCAAACTCACCAATTGAGAAATGAAGGCCACTGATCCCTGCACCTATGAACTGGTATGAGATGAAACCAGTGTGAGAATGCTGAGGGTTCAAAAACACAGAAATGGGTGAAGCTGCATTACCATGTGGTATCAACCAGCTGATGGCAGCCTGGGGCTGTAGCCACATATACACACATGTACACACACACAAACACACATACACATGTGCACACACACAGACACACGTGTACACACACGTGTGCAGACACATGTATACATTTGACATTTAAAGTATTCAGCAGACGCTCTTATCCAGAGCGACTTACAAGATGTGCATTAATACATGGTAGGAACAATCATAGTTTGCACAAGAGATCAGTGCAGTGATACAGCGATAGACATTGTTGCAGGCAGCTGCATACCGTACCTGTAACACTGGGAAGGAAAAGGTTATTAATTAATTTAAAAAATTAAAATCAGCAACTAAACAGGAAATCTAACGCCGGGTTACTTACAATTCCTAGCACGCAACGAGACAATTCCAGACACAGTAAAATGCACACTGTATACACACACAGACGTGTACACACACACACACACACACCATTTAATTGCAGGCGGCCGTGGGGCTGATCATAACCAGACTGGTGATGTGGCGGCAATGTAGAATAATAGAGAACTGGGCTTGTAACTAAGAGGTTGCAGGTTCGATTCCCAAGTAGGGCACTGCCGTTGTACCCTCGTACACTCGATTGCTTCAGTAAATATCCACCTGTATGAACGGATTATACGTAAAGAAATGTAATCCTTATCCAGAGTGGTGTAACTCACTTTGGATAACAGCGTCTGTTAAATTCCTACAATTTGATGAAGAGGACAAACTGGGGTACCCTGGCTCATACTGTTAGGTGCAGTAGTGCACATCATGTGACTTTCCACACAGATATCCTTTGTACAGAGACAGGCCCTGATCTCAAATTTGTTTTATCCTCAACACTTTTTCTCAGATGTTAAACTGAGAGAACAAGAGATGCAGAGAAATATACAGAATTTCGTAATTCATTACCTCCCAAAAAAACGGGGGGAAAAGACGATATCCATATTTAATGTTTATCATGCCGGCTGGGGATAAGCAAATGAGACTCTTGCCATTTTCCCACAACCCCCTTCAAGATGGTGCTTGACATCTTGGTGACAGATCTCCGTTGAGTCCTCCTGGAAAATTACCCACATGAATTCCTGCGAACAGAAACAGCCTTGTCACTTTGCATCAGGGCCCATCTGTCTAACAAGAATCATCTTGTTGATGCATTGTGTTCTCTTGAGTGAGAACACGATTGTATAGGAAATATAATTTAAAAATACCTAAAAGTGCCAGTGCCAACTGGTGGTCAGCAGCGCCGCGGGGGGATGCATAATTGTCCGTATTGTCGGCCAGGGTCAGAGGGATTAAGCCTGATTCATGCTAGAAATGGATTACGCGGGCCAAGGCGGCATGTGTTTGCTTCAGTCTCTGCAAAGTTAAGTGATTCATGGCCCTTGCGGTCAACGTGGCTAGCGCCGATGGAAGGTGTCACACGCACACCGACACAACAGCTGGCGGTAAAGAGCAAATGATGTATGAACAGAACCAGAAGATAAGATTTGGCGCCTCTTTTTGTAGTTCTCGAAAACTATGGCAACGAATGGAATGTCTTTACAAACCGATCTCGGAGGGTTTTCCTTTTCTATTTGCAAACTTCAGGGGGTGTTTTGAGGATCTCTCTGATCTCTTTCCAGGAATTTGCAGGCAATATCTTTGTAATCAGGGCACGAACACTCATACAAACGTGCGCACTTGCGTACCTGCTCGGCTGAACCGTCTTCGAAAGACTCCTGAAAGTTGTTGTGTAGTTAGGGTTCTTTCCTAGACAGCCAATCATTGCAATGCCATCTGTGATGGCGGCCACATTGTTTAAATTTTTTGGAGGTGCACGATTCCGCGCTCAGACCCAGCAGACGGACACCTCAATTGCGCAATAACGCCGATGACGCCTGCTGGGCCACATCGTCCGTTTCTAGGGTAGACTGCAGTGTGAAAACAAGGGCGACTGACATCAAGTTTTTCGGAGGAGTGCACGTGCTTGTCTACGCTCTGCTTTCTGGGAGGTTGCACAGTTTAGAGAGGGGGGAGCATAACAAATAATTATAAAACCACATAAAATTACCCAGAGAGATGGCGGGAAAGGTGAGGACAAACATGGAGAACATAAGAGCAACTGGATAATAGAAATGGCCTTTTCCTTTAAATATATCCACCTTTCTGATATGCAGCAATAGCAGCAGGTATTGAAAGCAAAGTCATCAAAATCCATTTTTGCATCACAGAATTTCAATCAGACACGCAAAAGCGCTACTTCAAATTCTTTGGGTTTGACGCAAATCAGTTGGTCTTATCTTGTATGACTCATCTCAAGACAGATTTGTTTTATTACCCGAGAGGTGGCAACATCATTTGTTGGACCAAATCCATTTGTTGGTCGTATCCGTATTTTACATCTGTAAAAGTTCACAGAACTTTTATTTAAAATGCTGGAATAATCAAAACATCAAAGCGAGAGAAAACTGGGGGGGAGGGGGGAGGGCATCTAGTTTCCCTAGCGACAGCATTTCTTTGCCCCCTGTTGAACAATTTTTTGAGAGACTGCATAACGTAAGTCACACAATTTTCCAACAGCCTTCCTTACTGACAGGAAGCAAGGAGTTATAACTCAATCTCTTCCCACGGCTGGAATAGCAAGCAGACATCCCCTTCCCCATGGTTAACCGAAGGCTGCTCTCCTCTTGTTATTGTCTCCTCTTACCATCCTTTCTTTTCTCCCATTGGGAAGGGTGCGTTCACGTTTCCCCCGGTGAGCAGCGTGCGGTCTTCACCGAACGAGGTCTCCCATTAGCCCATTAGAGTGTTTCTACGTGGGATCGCTGGAAGTGTTGGAGCACGGCTGCATCTCACCGCCTTGTTTCCAGAGTCTTATCTTCTGCCTCCGCCCCAGAGGTGTTCGTTGCCGTGTACTGTGCCATCCTTTAACCACTCAAAGCAGCTGCTACCCAAGCACACTGTTGAGTGGAGTCAGGTGTTTATTTTTTAGCGGGGTGCCCACTCCTGCTGGAGACTGCTGTGTTCGCTGAACAAGACATCTGCCTCCCACCACCCCATAATAAAGACACACACAAACTCATGGCCATGCCCACGCCCACACATACACACATACGGATTCGTGCACCCACACACAGACACACACTTGCAATGTTCAAGGAGGAAAGAGACTCTAGTACTCACTTGCAGGCAGGCAGGCAGGCAGGCAGGCAGACACACACACACACACACACAGACACATATGCCTAGGAAGGAAATTAAGGAGAGCTTTATATTAGTCATGACAAAATGAATCCATAAACACTTCATTGACTGTGTTTCAGGCTTTTATTTGACTTTTTTGTTTGTTTAATTGTAGCAAAAATATTCCAACCCCCAGTGATTATGAGAAATCCTTCAAAACTGAGTTACTATAGGGAATAATGGCATAAACAAAACCAGTTTATAATGAATAAGATTTAATGTCAGTTTTATAGAAAATAATACGTAGTGAGCCAAAACACATACTTGAGATACTATTGTAGTGGAATAAGCAATAAGGGTGGTGTATATGTTATTGTAAACTGAAATGAAAACAAAGAAGGCAAATTAATATTGTAATTATGGAAACCTGAGGCAACAGACCCATTCACCTCAGTCCATACAGACAATATTTTATGCAACGTAATTAACAGACAAAATATATATATATATATATTTTAAAATATATTTGTTCGTTTCTTTGGTCCACCAAGTTGATCTTTGATTACCAGTTTTTACAACTCTTCCAATAGAAGTTCCTTGCACATAATATTTGCATAGTCGTGTAATATGTTATATTTGCATATAATAAGACAGGGTTTGTCCCAGCTCAATTCCATCGAGTACATACTGGAATATATATAACCTCGTACATACTGTACCACTGGCTCCTTTTCCAGATGGAGACACTAAAGCTAAAATTGCCGCTGAACTCAATACGGTATACAGAAATAAAATAATGAAGTCCTCCCTGCTCCACGTCACTGCACTCAAAACCACAGAAAATCAAACTGAATAACGTGAAATAAAAAGGACTGGGCTATTACGGAACCCACATAAACCACTCTATATTCCATATATTTATTCTCGTGATGTACCTTTCAAACATTTATCCATTTTAACACGACAATCAATAACAACATAGACCATAACAACCAAAACAGTGGGCGAATCACTGCTTTACATTCATCTTTATATTTTCTTAACCAGTTCATCAACATTCGTGTGCATTTGGCGTTTTTTTTAAACAATCAAATGCTATCCCTCCTGAGGCTAAGTTCCTCGTAGGCAGTGTCCTATTGGGTTGTAAACAGGAACAAGCGTGCGGGAGGGAGGGAGGGAGGGATTCTCAGTGCAAAGTGCTTTCCGTCCTGGTGGGCTCAGCTCTGGTTCCCCGGCTTCAGGAAGCGCTGGGACTTCTGCCTCACCATCTGAAGCTGCCGGCGGGCCAGCTGTGCTTCGGTGATGGCGTTGCACAGTTTCTGCGGAGGGAACGTGAGAGCCCCGTCAGGCAGGGTGTCGGAGACGGCCGCGCGGAAACGGCAGTTACGGCAAGCCGTTTCAAAATGTAATCGAAATTGACTTTCCCACGGGAAACAATGGCCAGTTTCAGCTACCTGAAACCTGACGGTTAAACGTTAAAGCGGCTTTCCAAAGGCGTTCACAAGCCCCACCCTTTAGCAATCGCAAAGGGTGAAACGAGGAGAGATGTGTTCACGTTAAGCATTATTTCTAAGCTTTTTTTAAAGCTGGATTTGGAAAGAGAGAGGGAAAGAGGTAGAGACAGAGATCCACTTCCTCCAACATTGTGAGAAATATTCTGAAATCTGAAAAATATATATCAGTCAATTTTTGCAAATCAAAAACAAATTCCTTTCCCTGAAAAATGTGGAAAGCTGCAGGGGGAGGGGCCAACAGCTCCACTTACAGCCCAATAGGGACAACCTGAGGGACAGTGAGTAACCAACCAACACTGACTATCTCTAATACATATAAATTATAGTAATATACATAAACACTTAATTAATAATTATATATTACTATTAGTTATGGTATGTAAAAAAAAAACTAAGAAAAACAATGTTGTAGTTAAAATGTATACAATATTTGTATGTTTCATTTTTATTTTTTTGTATGCGTGTTATGCTTTGGCAATATTTACTCTCTGTATTTCAAGCCAATAAATCATCTTGAATTGAATTGAAAATTGAGAGAGAAAGATAGCACGAGAGATAGAGAGCGAGGGAGAGAGCGGTTGTGGAGGAACAGGACTGGTGACAACTGAGATCTAGTCTCAGAAAATGTATGCACAAGCAGAGAGGAAGAGGTGGACATGAGATCATGTGTGAATTTTGTGAAAAACATTCAACATTGCATGCATATTTATGATGTAGATTTGAAGGGTAGCTACCTTTCCGGATTGGGTATCCTTTCTGGATTTAATAACTTAATGGATTAGCTCATGCAGTCTCATTTTCTTACACGACCAACAAATAGACTGGCTAGCTAGCTTTAGAGCGTCACACCTGTTCATTCAATTTTCTGTAAATATTCATATTCATGCAAGACTGTGATTACTGGAAATATTAACACATTTTGTAGTTCCCAGAAGCACTACAATCTAGCAGACACAGTTCTCCATTGATGCTGTCTCACTGCATACAAGGGGGTAACAGGCAACACAACTTCCTGTAATTATGTGTGGTCTGTTCATACCTATTAAGCGCAGTTAAGTACATGGCTGTCACCAGGCACATATAAGACTTATGGGCAAGGTTAGCATGCTGCTAGGTTGCTAATTGCCATGTCTCAAGGGATTACAAGGGCTGTTTTTATTCCAAGCCAGGTCCAATTACTATTATTATTCTTAATGTATTTGTTTTTTTAAATAACACACTAGATTTAAATGATTTAGAAAATCTAATCCCCAAAAGAGTACATTTCTAATTTACCCATGAGCACACACAACACAGGTCAAGATTAAAAACCGTTGCATGCAATCAACAAAGAGTGTGGCTTCTGTTCTCCAGCCTTTAGTAGTAATTAGGATGCTGAATCAATGTTATAATCATGTGTGCAAGTAGGGGGTTCAGAGATCTGCAGGGGTAAAACATGAAAACAAAAATGTTTTGGCCAATCTCTGTCAAAGAGATGAAGACCTAAAGAGCCTGATGCACAAACAAAAATGGCAGTACTATGGTGGGAGGAGTTAGAGGTGTGTTACCTGGGCGATAGCTTTATTGCAGTGGGAGGAGTTTGAGGTGTGTTACCGGGGCGATAGCCTTATTGCAGTGGGAGGAGTTTGAGGTGTGTTACCTGGGCGACAGCTGGCTGTTTAAGTTGCACAATTTTCATTGGCTCCTGTCCGTCCTTCCTGGGGATCATCATTTTGCTCTGTTCCTATAGAAACAAAGAGCTCATTCCCATTCCCCTCCAAGAGACCCATTTTTACATTTTTCATTATCATGTGATTTTACGACAGCATAAAGACTCTGTGAGCCTTGCCACGGTGCCAGAGGCGGTCGCTGAGCGCCATACCTTGCAGTAAATCCTCAGGTTTCCTCCATCCACACAGGGGGGCCGGGAGAAGTGTTCGAATAAGCACTCCCACTCCTTATTAAAGTGTCCCACAAACTCGATCTCCTTCACACACATGACCCGCCTGCGGCACAAATATCACGCTGTAATTGCTCCCCCACACGAGAAAAACAAAGGTAAAAATATCACACTATCACAAATATCACAAATAACACTGGGGCAAGGTGGCTCAAACTTCCACAGGGCGAACAAGGGACCACCACAGGACACATTAACCTGGACTACTGCTCATTAACACATAATCATGTCATAACTTGCAGCATGATGTTTTTATGCATTTTCCCTTTCTAGGAAATGTGCCTTCGCACTTTCAGGCTGGCCGGCTGATGTTTTGTGAGAGCGGCGAGCGCTCAGCCCCAATAGTTCAGCAGCTGTGCAGCGAGCCGCCCTGCAGTAGGCCCACAGGCCATTGTGCTGACCTGGATGCCGCATGCAGCCAATCACAGGCAAGAGCGGTGGCATAGCAGTGCCCGTGTGTCGCGCACCTTACCTGTTGGTCACTATTATGTTGGTTTTTTTCTGGCCAGGGAACTCGCAGTGTTCCCGGAATGTCTCTCCTTCTAACTGTTTTATCTCCGACCGCTGAAAGAAAGCGACAGAGACCTCTGCATTGTAAACTGGCAGTGTGGAGCTCATTTCAGTGTGAGTGAGCTCATGTACACACTGTCTACTGTAATTTGAAGAATTAATTTGTCCTTTTTCTCTTATTCTTAATTGCTATGACCAGGGGTGCACATCCTCAAACGTAATCGGCATCCTCAAACATGAATTGTGTACCGAGCAAGACGACAAACTTTTGAAACATACGTGACTTTAGGTTTGATCAGTCCATCACTCATAAGTTAATTAACTAACTAACTAAGTAAATTAACTTACCAGGGATGGACTGATCAAACGTAGTCACGTCTGTTTAAAAAGTTTGTCGTCTTGCTTGGTACGCAATTAACGTTTGAGGACGCCAAACTGCGTACTGGCGTACCACTTATGTGCACCCCTGGCTATGACCTCACATGCAAAGTGTTTCAGCAATGACAAATACACAGCGATGTATGTATTTTGTTATTTTGTTATTTTGATTAATTCATTATTTTTATTGGAATTCAAAACTGCCGTACGAGTATTTTAAAGAAACAAATTCTGACAACAAAAGTAAGGAAGCGTTTTTTTTATTATAAGTTTATGATTCAAATGCCCTTACATGAGACAAGTAATAGTGTATACATGATACACAACTTTAAATCACAGTTTTCACTTCGAGGCTAAAAGTACATTCAAAACAAAATCAGACACTTAAGCAGTGGAAAATAATACATTTTCAGGATTAAATAAACACTTGTTATGCAAAAATGCGATATATAAATAAAACATTTAAATTGAACACATTTCATATCAAAGTACATTGTTTCTGCCATGCCTCCTATAAATAATAAAACGTATGAAAATAAATTGATGCTTTGCGTTGATTTATATTAATTTGGACACATTATTCCTGCTATTCTAAAAGCTGAAGTGTACAGGTACATAAATGACTACATAAGATATAAGGTGCATGACTACAAGTTTACAGCCAAAATAAATTATGAGAGATTTCTTTAGGAGTCATTTAGAAAAATATAGTGTACTGTTGCCAAAGTAGTACACCAATAATGCAAAAAAAATCTAAAAATTTTTTTTTTTTTTAATGAATTTACTCATACTATAAGTTTCTTTCCTGTACCATGGTATGCATTTTAACAGTCCAAACTGCAACATTACAGAGAGGTATTTTTTTAATTCACCCAATTAATAAGAAACTGACAAAACAGATGAGGCTTGTCTTTATGGCCAGCTCAGCAATGCCTGTTGTACATATATCCACAGAGGTCCTAACGCTAAAACAGGTTCTCAACTACTTTACGCTCTGTATGACAAACTGCTTTGATTAGGCTTCTATATTTAATCCTGTACGGAATGCAAACTTGGTGATATTTGGCACAAGGCAATCTGTCACAGCCCAGGTATCGCAAATATTCCTAGTTCTGGCTGAGGTACGGAGCCGCAGTTTTTCTGGCAAGCAACACATTTCGTTTTAAGCCAAAGAAACCTGAATACCTGGTGGTAAAATGTTTTTTTTCTCTCACAAAAAATGCAGTACAGCTAAAGTATAGCAACAGGCTACATCCTGGGGGCTTAGGCCCAGCTACACAGCTTCACATGCTAAATTTGAACTGCTGCATTGAAGCGCTTTTTAAAGGCAGTCTGTGCTTGATGATATCCCTGGCGTTGTAAAATGTGTGAGCTGTATTATTACGTTTCCGGAACACAACATCAAAGTCAAAAACCCTTAGCACAACTTGTTTCATAACCACCACCACACACGCGCATACACACACTCGCACACACACACACACACACACACACACACACACCCCTGGCAACCCCCTCCTCCCCGATTATTCCTTTTCAGGCAGCATGTCAGAAAGAGAAGAAAGGAGAAGAAAGTTAGATTTCCAAGAGAACCGCACGATTCACTGACATGACAAAAGATGAAAATGTGAAAAGATCTGACAAATCGTTACCCCGTTTAAAAATAAACTCTGCAAGTATGCAATACAGTGCATTCGTATGATCACAACACGTCAGTTATTACACTCGTAACACGCAAGGCTAATTAACTGGCTCACTGGTTTTCCGGTTGGCTAACTTGACTTATCTATATATAACATACAAGAAAAAAAACGATACAAAGCAATCACTGCGTGAAAACCCCCAAATCTTTTCAGTCCTTCTAAAATGAAAGAATTCCATGGATTCCCTCTCAATGTCTATAATGACGTCTGTTGTATGGTTGCTACACTGACCTCTTGCTCTAGATGCGATTATTCTTGCCATTTTAAATGCACCCGTTGCAGGTCGCTCTGAATAAGAGCATCTGCAAAATGCCTAAAATGTTAAATGTAAATGTCTCAAAAGCACTGGAACTGATTTTTTCGTTGCTGTGCTTGTAACTACCGTACAAAAATGGAGAGTGGTGCTACCATGACTTCAGACAGGTTAATTATATCTTTACCTGTCATCACAGGCATCTTTCTCACCCAATCAGAGAGCCAGAACAGTGTGACCTCACAGTCCACCTCCCGCCCCCAGTGCCACCCCCATGCACTGACTGCCACACAGAAATAATGACTGACATGTTCTAAACCTAAGGTGCTTTTCTAGCAGAACCATGAAAGCAGTCCTAAAGCAGTACTCTTATGACAGTAGTTACCGCTACTATGAAAGTACAGCAACAGAATAGAGGATAGAAAAAAAGCGCCATGCCAAATCTGCTGTATTTGGCATAGAAATGTATGAGTTTTTCCCCCAATACTGCATTAAGTAAGTAAGTAAAGTAAAATTTATTTATATATATATATTAAGACAAGACCACGCATGCAGACATCTGCCATAGGTTGGAAGAAACGTTCGATTGGTGTGCTGGTGTGCACGGTTGGCGTTGGAGTGCCGTCTCACCTGGAACAGGTCGAAGCCCTGGGAGGCCACCTGGTCGTACGGCCGAACGATGCCATCCTCACGGATGAGCCGAACGGGCCTCAGCTTGGTCACCTCCTCGGTCGATTCTGCCGCCCTGTCAATCAACATCGGGCGTCAGCTCTACGCCAAAACCGGCGGACGCTTCAATTCTGTGTCGTCTCTCAGACTTGAGATTAAATGTAACCTGAACAGTACCCCTGTATGTGCTTTAGATCCTCCATTGGCCTACTGTAAGAGGCACATTTTACCTCCTTAACATCCCTTCTTACTTCTTACACCCTTCTTAAAGGTGCTAAAAAAAAACACTTCAACATTCTTGGGAAATGTGGGATTTCTTCTTTTTTTCCCCCCAAATTCAATTTTTAAAACGTATTTGCATTATTATTATTTACACATTTCACAATTTAAAAAACCAAGTGTAGAAAAACAGCTGTGGCTCATCAAATGGACCATCAGCTGAGAAGCTGTGCTTTGCAACAGCGTGCGATCGCAACCCCCGAGAAGCCGTCGGTTCTCACCTTTCGTTACCTCTATTGGGAGAGCATGGAACATTAAGCACAGGCCATTTGGTTATTGGTAAATGCAGCATTTGTTACGTATGGTGCAGAATGATGGATGGAGGAGATTCGGAGTGAGGTGTGGTCTCCACATTACGCAATCACCAGGGCAACAGCAGTGAGTGGGGTCACCACTTTGAGCAGGGCTCTTAAACCCTGGTCCTAGGGGGTCACAGGGTGTGCTGCTTTTCATTTTCACCTTAAAACCATCATCCAGTTCAGACCAGAGAAACCAGGTGAGGTGAGTTAAGTGTCCAACCAGCCACTTTGATGGATCAATTAAGTGCTGAATGACAACGAAAAGCAGCACACCCTGCAGCCCTCCGTGACCAGGGTTGAAGAGCCCTGACTTAGACAGTAGAAATAGCAGGGCAGGGTGTTCAAGACAGAAGCAGGGGTAGTCGTCGAGGCTTGATTGCATGAAGGCCCTTCTGTGCATATTCAGGCGAGGCTGAGAGAATCCCAGCTTGGGTTTACAGTGGATTCGGCATGTGTGCCTGTTTCTCCGTAAGGACGGGCGAACGACTCACGTTGAGCCTCGCCCCCATACCACGACCCCCCCCCCACTCTATAAGGACAGTGAAACCCAGGGAAAGTATTTTGTTGGACATAGCAATAATTGATGAAAAAATCCACTGATTTGCTGTGAGTGTAGTATGTCTCACTACATAGTCCCAGTTACTGATTTAATTTTTCCAAATAAATATACCCAGGGAAGGGGTGTCCAATCAGAAGGGCTGGTGTGGGTGCAGGCTTTTGTTCTAGCCCAGCACTACACCCAACTCAACTAGTCAGCTAATCGGGTTAACCAAAACCCAGGCCCTTCTCAGATATTACTGGACACTCCCGCTGTAGAGGGTTATTGCAAAGCAGGTGCCCCCTAAACACCTGTAAAGTGAAACGAATGAGTGTTGTTTCTCTGTGCGCAGTAAGATCCCACAGTAACTGAATGCTACACCGCCCCTCCCCCCCTCCCAGTTTCAAATCGTTACGGGTTTGTACCGCCCCATTGCAAAATAGTAGCCAATAGTAGCAAAATAGCTCCTGCACAATGTGAGGTTGAGATTGGTTCTTTGCAGCAGGCCAAATTCCGTCCTGCAGTGCAGTGCGCTCGTGCAGTTCAGCCCAGCCCAGAGAGAAGAGCACCCGGGGGAGGGGTGTGAGTGAGGCCGAACCCCCCCCCCTCCCTCCCCGCCCTCTTTTAGGTCCCTTCAGCCATCCTTAGATTGAGGCTGCACACTCACAGCAAGGATGTTAACAATCCATTAAAAATGATTCCCCACTGACTTTCAACCATTTAAAAGTGTACATGAATACTGTGATTTGATATAAAAAAGATATATATATATATAAATATATATATATAAAATATGTTCAACATATCTAGATTTCAGAAATAAACTTTCTTTTATATGATGATAACTTAATTGAGGACAATTTCTTGTTGCCACTGCGTTGAGGGGCAGCAAAAAATTGTTCTGGCAAGACTATAATCCTGTACCGAATCGATCTAAAAAGCAATGATCATTTCTGAAAGAGAAAGACAATGTAAATACCAATATTATCAGATGTGAATTTAGGCTCTTTGGTTGTACAGCTAGCCATGTCAACAAATAAAAACATTTAGCTTATAAATCACATTACAGGTGAAACAAACGCAAGTACAAACTGATGAAAGTGATCAAATGTATTTCCGTAAATAAATAAAAATGAATGGCACCAAATTAATTTGGCGGACATAAAAAGCATTGAAAATCATGTACACGTTTAAATGACAGAGATTTTAATATCCCTAAATTAGAATTCAAATTTAGTTATTTTAAATAAGGGAAAAGCTAGTGGTAGCATATGTTCCTCCACTTTTGAGATGTTTAAATCTGTTTTAACAGGTGCCTCTCTCAGGGCTTGGCTGTTCGTCTCAAAATGCTGCAGCATGGAAGGGCAGTCGGTTGCAGTGTTAAAATGATGTAGGGTTAAATGTCGAGAATTCATTAATACGATCATTTCTTTTCACCCGCTGGCTTGTACAGTAGATTATGAGCGTATAATGCACTGTACAAGAGGTTACACCCTCCATGGTCACGATGCAACACTTACCTTTCCGTGTGTAACGTCCCTGTCAAAACCTCCATCATGCCGGGCGGAGCATACTCTACCACCCAAAAGGCCATTTTACAACAGTCAAGAGCTTGGGCCTGCCGCCGGCCGCCAGCCGACACTGCGGTATGAGCTCAATTCAACAAGCTTAATAGAAACCGGTCAAAGGGGCTTTGCGACGCCCTGCGCGTGACCAGATACTCACTCACTTACTTAACCATGAAAAAACAAATTCCATGGGATTTAGTGACAAGGAAATGAAAACAGAAAATTAGTCAGCTTGAATCACCGTGACGGACACAAGAAAGAAAACAATCAAATGAACAAGCTAAAAGAAGACTAAAGAGAAACGACTTCGTCTGGCATCTCCAAAGTTGGGGTTAACTTTGAAAGTTAACTCAATTGAATAAAAGTTAAATAAAAATGAATACCTTCTTGTGAGGTTGTGGCATGCTCTGATAGTCAGTAAACGGCTGCATGTTTTTACTGGAGGAGGAGTCACGAACAGTGAGGGGTGGAATTCATACCTCTGGATCCCCTGAAAGGTGCTGCTGGCCATGTCCACGATGCCCCCCGTGGGGCGGGCGACCACGCCCACCAGGCCCTTTCCGATGCCCTTGAAGAACCCGGCCGCCCCCTCCTTCTTCGCCCCTGAAACAAACCAGGACGGCCGCTTTACAAAAACCAACAAACACACTACGATAAAAGAAAAAACTGCCAGCATGTGGCACATTACCTGGGCTCTTGTTCCCTGCTTTAATGGCAGACCAGATAACCTCCCAGCATTCCCAGGGCTATTGTGCAATGTTAGTTCCCATCCCTGGTGACGACACAGCTCCGCACCTAACCCTAGCCTTAACCTTAACCTCAATGGGGCCCATAACCATGCTGATTGGTGCTTGTGTACAAAGAATTGATACTAGGTATGGGAACTAGACTTCACCATTGTACAAGCCAGCAGTGTATTAAAGTGTGTAAATGGAAATCGCAGCTAACTGTGTTGCCTTTAAACAGTGTATGATTTAAACAAGCATTCCACTCGCTAGCAATACACAAAGCTCTGCTTGTTAACCAGTGTGGTAGGAGGACTCTCAATAAGTGGTTCTCTGTGGCTCAGTTGGTAGAGCACAGCGTTGGCAACGCTTAGGTTGTGGGTTCAATCCCCACTGGGGCCACATATACTGAAAATGTATGCATTCACTACTGTAAGTCGCTTTGGATAAAAGTGTCTGCTAAATGGCGTATATTATTATTATATTATTATATTAATGCTGTATATTACCTTTCCAGTTTGAACAACACATAGGAGTAGCTAGTTAGCTACAATCTTACTGATATGACAATAAAGCCTGCCATATTTTTCATAATTTAGATTTTTTTTTTAAACTGCCAGTGTGGGAAGGTCATTTCTGGGTATGCCGACCAATGCCAGGCTTCAACATGCTTGTTTAATCCCATACCTGACATCATTGGGATGCAGGATGTTACTATAGTGAAGTCGTGTAAAAGAAAGACAAAAACTAAAGAGAAAAAATATCATAACCATTTAACAGCCTTTGCGAGTAATAATATTAGCAATGCATCTGACGTTTGAAGTATGCTTTCACATCGGGACTGTGAAACAATACAGCACATACAGTCACTGTGGATATCAATCTCCTTACAGAGTCATCATATTACACTCATTTAAGATACATGACTGAAAACATGCGGCAGAATGTACGGGGTGTACAGACGGAAAAATATTTGATTAACATCTAGTACTGAGGGCTGAAAAACGAGTACAATGTCAGAGGATGGGAAACGCACCTTCCACGGGCTTCGTGACGATTCCTGTCACCCCTCCAACGACACCCTGAGAAAGGACGGGAGATGACCGTTAGGGTTCCACGGAAACGGTTATTTTGGAACACTCACAACCTGAAACTCCATAATGGGTGAATTCCCTTTAATAACTCCCCCTAGTGGCAGAGCAGTGCCTGGACACACCGGATTACAGCCGTAGGGATATGGAGAGCTGTTCGCAATATATGTGGTGATCACTCACCTCACACCATCATGACTGGATGTACAAAACAGGTGCAGGTGCAACGATAAAGGTAAAATCCACATTCACTCAACGATGTGCGTGCATCACTTAACCAAACTGCCATTTACCTGCACAGAGTGATTTTAATTTTCAAAAGGTTCCTGTAATGTTATTAAGCACAGTTGAGAATAAAAAGTAAATCAAATTAGTTATAACACATAAATGCATTTCCTGTACGTTGTATGCATCTAGTGTTCCAAGTTGATCCTATTAAGATACTTAAGATGATCTATGTTTACAGGCTGCTAGGATCACACGATATTTTCTGTGGCACTGAAGATAAAAAGATTTAATAATTATAAAATGCATCAGCTAAACAATATTATGGCCTTTGCCTTGTGTCTGTTAAATATAAAAGCCAAGGCAGCCCATTTGATCTGTAATGAATTCAATGCACGACATAATTTTCTACTAATTACTAATATAACAAGCAACATGGTAATTCTAGCATCACGGAAAAATGATTAATAAATGGTCCAGCTGCTTTTAGCAGTCACAATAAAGAATGAATTCATATTCATAACAAGGCAGACAGCGGAGCTGACTTAACCCTTAAGCACCTACACAAAAGGACAGAGACTGGAATGTGAGATTACAGCCACAAAAAGGAAACATTTTCAGCCAAATCTGGACTGTCGCTGTTAGATGTTCAAAATATACAGTGGGTATAAATATTCGCCCCCTTTAGCATTTTTCACATTTCATTTTCTTACTTCATGGAATCAAAATGGATTTAATTGGGATTTCTTGCCACTGATCAATACAACATAGCCTACTCTGTAATGTCAAAAAATTCCAAAGGGCTGAATACGCAATATATCCATTATCCAGAAAAAGAAATCTAAAAAATCTCAGAGCTCTTAAAATCGTACAAACATGTTGCCCAAGTGCATTATCGATGTTCTAATCGGACGATACTGTCTGTGGCAATTTAAAAGGTTTGGGCATTTTGTGTGAGCGGCTTCCCTTCACACAGTATGGAGACGAGAAAAACATGCTATACCCTTTTTACGGACAATTTACCTCGCCATTAAATTACCGTGTAAGGCTGTAAGCTAAGCATATTTGAGACGAATCGAGACATTGTGGTGGAAACGTGGCATGTTTGCATTTTTTCCGCGGCTTTTAGCTTTTAGCTTGAAACCGCGTGCAACAGCGGGCCCGCGCAATTCATATTCATGTGATATTTGCTGTGAGGCATTTGTCTCTCCTAAAAATAGCGCACGGGACCAAAGGCCTCACATGGCAGCCCTGCTGATCGGGAGCAGACGATTGCTCCTTTGCCGAGAGCGTGCGGCATGTTGTGGAGTAAGCACAGTAAGCCTTTAAAAACGTCATTTCACAGGGAGTAGATACACTGCGTAAGGACATATTAAATAATTCTGCTTCACAGGCAGCAGATACACAGCGTAAGGACATATTAAATAACGTCGCGTCACATATATTCTCTTCGGATCCTACCTAGTGCTGGCTACTTTGCATTTAGATCGCAAGCGAAGACATTGGGAATAGGCATAGGAAGCTAGCTAGCTAGCTACACAAGTCCTCGCTTGTCATTCGTCGCTGGAGAGCAACAGTAACAGTATGGTGCTGCGAGTATACCGCTGTAGTGCCAATTTGCTGAAGGCTGGCATGCCGGCTGCTGCTGCAGAGAGCGGCCTTATAGGCGTTTGCTAGCTTACCCGCTATGAATTCTGTCAGGAATGCTTCCAGCCAGTCAGTATCAGTGAGCATCAAACCAAATGTCTGCTTCCAAACCCCAGAATAAATTAAAATAAACGTAATGCAACGTTAGCAATGGCATGTTTACATATTTTTTGTTCCTGAGCATTATCTTTATGAAGAATAGAAGTCACTAATGTTTTGAAATGCATTTGCGTAGTGATTTAGAAGGTGATGACGCAATTTGCCGTGCATATACATGAAAATAAGGCATGGTTGTCAGCCAATCAGAATCAAGTATTTTTCCAGGCAGTGGAATATACATGTATATCATCTATATCATATCGTCAAATCATATATATATATCATCACTATGTATTATCATTATATAATAATACACAATTATAATAACTTACTGAAGTTCAAAGCGAAATGAGAGCGGCCTTTCATTTCTCAGGCAGTATTAGAACATTCCGGCACAGACAGATGTACTAAAAGCGATCAGGTTTGGCAGTGGATAGGTGAGGTAGGGCAAGGTGTGAAGGTGTGGGTAAAGTTTGGCTGGGGATGGGTAAAATCAGGCAGACGGTGGGCACCTTGAGAAAGCCCTTCCCTCCTTTGGCCAGACTCTCCCCGAAGTCTCTGGGCGGCCGGTTCATCTCCTCCCTGCGCTTCTGCTGGTACTCTTTGTCCATGGTGATGGCAGCCAAACCTTTGCCCACGGAGCCGGTGATCCGAGACACCATCCCTGCAGCTCCCCCTTGAGGAAATCAGAGGGATGACAGTGGCTAAAAGCTCTGCTGTGCTTGACCGCGTTCACTCGAGATGCGACAAGGACGCTTTTTGTGAACCACACCACGATTGGGCCGCAACCTTGTCCCATCACAGGTATGAACCAATCAAAAGACTTTGCTGAATCCCCACACTCGTGTTCAAAGCTGGCATGAACAGAGGGAAAGAAGGAACTAAAGAAATAAGTACATCGGTATAATCAGTCAGGGGAAGTCCATTCCTGGAGGGCCGGAGTGTATGCTGGTTTTTGTGCCAACCAAATATTCTGGTAAAAAATGTTGAACAGCTGTATACAACCAATGCTAGTTCACTCCTATGTCTGACCTCAATCAAATGTTTTCACCAAGGATACACGTGCAGTCTGCAGCTGTAGCTCAGAAATATCAAAAATCCCAGATTAAATAAATGATTGGGCTAATTGAATAATTAAGAGCAGAAGTGGGCATGAAATCACGAAAGGATCGGCCCACATTGTGTAGCCCTGCTCTAAGTCCACCCTTCATAGCTCACTGCTTTCCAATTTACACCCTGACAACAACATATTCCCTCAAACCCATAACCAGGCTCTACAGTAAATCATGAAATCCACTCAATATCGCTCCCCTGTACCTCCAACAGCAAACCCCTCAGATCAAGCAGGGCATTAAGTTCAGTCACTGCACTTACTCATAAAACTATATTTACAACTGAACAACATCCTCCCGCTGGCAGTCAGCGACCTCTTCCCCAGACACCCGACACAAAGAGAGAAAGAAGCCTCACCTTCTCTATAACACACCTCAAAAACCCCTGACCATGCTACAGTACTACCGTGGTTCCGTGTGGCTCAGTAGGTAGAGCATGGCATTGGCAACGCTTAGGTCGTGGGTTCAATCCCCACACTGGAACCACATATACTGAAAAATGTATGCATTCACTACTGTAAGTCGCTTTGGATAAAAGCGTCTGCTAAATGGCATATATTATTATTATTATTATTACAAATATAATCATGGCCAAATATCCTTTCTCTCTATATACACCAAATGCCTGCAATGATGTCTATCGCTGTATTACTGCACTGATCTCTTGCGCAAACTACGACTGTTCCTACCATGTATTTATGCACATCTTGTAAGTCGCCCTTAAAATGGATACAGCAGTATGCCTATCACTTACAACCATCAACTCCTTCAGACCTAAATGCTTAAAATGTCTATTAAAACCTAAGCAATTATTCTAAATACATGGAGCACTGTATGCCTATCACTTACAACCATCAACTCCTTCAGACCATTAAAACAAACAAACAAACAAACAAAGACACTACACAATCAGGCCTGCAGCCAGTCTCTCACAGGTAAAAGGTAGCTTGGCGTGGCGTGGTGTTGGGAGGTGCCAATGCAGCGAAATCCTAAGGACCCCTGGCAGACTTCAGCTACCCTACCCCCTGGTGTGTTGAAGGCAGTCGTGTCTCACCACTGTGGACTCCGGGTCATAGTCGGTTAGTGATGTGACAGAAGCTCAAACCGGTGAGCAGGGAGGCCAGCTTTCACTCGAGGTGAGCCCATTTAGCCAACGAGACACTTCGGAGCCCAAAGCAAACCAGTCGCCGTCTGACACAGGCCCAATGGGTTTAGACTTCCGAGTACTTCTAGTTATGACATCCTTGTGCTTGTGTTTAAAAAAAAATATATATTTTCTCAGTGTTTCATTAAAAAAAATATTTCTCCCCCTTTTCTCACAGTTTGGAATGCCGAATGGTATTCTCAAGCCGTGCTCGCTACAACCTCCACTGTCAAATCGGGAGAGTGTACACAAGCAGACGATCCACCTCTGAAACATGTGATGCCATTCGTTGCTCCATTTCACACTGCATTTCACAAGCTCGCACAGACATGAGTTGGAGGAAGACACTTCATGTGCAGCTTTATACCGGCAGGCTATGGGGGCCCGATTGACCAGTGGGGGATTGTTGGTGTGCGACGAGGCACGGACAACCCGGTCGACTGAATCCCTCCCTTGCTGGGCAACACTACTGTCAAGTATGCGTTGCCATATGGGGCTGCTGGCCACTGTTGGCACTGGTGCGGTCGATCAAATCTGGTATCGAATCCAGACCGTGGGGCTCATCTACACACTAGAACAGTGCCTTAACAGGATGCAGACCGTGGGGCTCATCCACACACGAGAACAGTGCCTTAACAGGATACAGACCGTGGGGCTCATCCACACACGAGAACAGTGCCTTAACAGGATGCAGACCGTGGGGCTCATCTACACACTAGAACAGTGCCTTAACAGGATGCAGACCGTGGGGCTCATCCACACACAAGAACAGTGCCTTAACAGGATGCAGACCGTGGGGCTCATCCACACACTAGAACAGTGCCTTAACAGGATGCAGACCGTGGGGCTCATCCACACACTAGAACAGTGCCTTAACAGGATGCAGACCGCGGGGCTCATCCACACACTAGAACAGTGCCTTAACAGGATGCAGACCGTGGGGCTCATCCACACACTAGAACAGAATGTAAGGTTAACAGGATGCAGACCGTGGGGCTCATCCACACACTAGAACAGTGCCTTAACAGGATGCAGACCGCGGGGCTCCTCCACACACTAGAACAGTGCCTTAACAGGATGCAGACCGCAGGGCTCATCCACACACTAGAACAGGGCCTTAACAGGATGCAGACCGTGGGGCTCATCTACACACTAGAACAGTGTCTTAACAGGATGCAGACCGCGGGGCTCCTCCACACACTAGAACAGTGCCTTAACAGGATGCAGACCATGGGGCTCCTCCACACACTAGAACAGTACCTTAACAGGATGCAGACCGCGGGGCTCATCCACACACTAGAACAGTGTCTTAACAGGATGCAGACCGCGGGGCTCCTCCACACACTAGAACAGTGCCTTAACAGGATGCAGACCATGGGGCTCATCCACACACTAGAACAGGGCCTTAACAGGATGCAGACCGCGGGGCTCATCCACACACTAGAACAGTGTCTTAACAGGATGCAGACCGCGGGGCTCCTCCACACACTAGAACAATGCCTTAACAGGATGCAGACCATGGGGCTCCTCCACACACTAGAACAGGGCCTTAACAGGATGCAGACAGGATACAGACTGTGGGCTCATCCACACACTAGAACAGTGTCTTAACAGGATGCAGACCATGGGGCTCCTCCACACACTAGAACAGGGCCTTAACAGGATGCAGACCGTGGGGCTCATCCACACACTAGAACAGTGTCTTAACAGGATGCAGACCGTGGGGCTCATCCACACAATAGAACAGTGTCTTAACAGGATACAGACCGCGGGGCTCCTCCACACACTAGAACAGTGCCTTAACAGGATACAGACCGTGGTGCTCATCCACACACTAGAACAGTGCTTAAACAGGATTTCCCAGTATAAATAGAAATAGAATGAAATGAAAGAGCACGGTTACAGCCTTACCTACTGTGTGTCCCAGCAGGCTGCGTACTCCGATCACAAAGCCCTCCGCAAACTCCTCCGGGCCCTGTACAGCTCCCTGTGACAGACGCGCACGCACACGCATCAAAAAGTGCTCTCATCTTCCACTCAAAACCCGCCGGGAAAATAAATGTCACGTCTTTGATCATTCATTCCGAAGACTGAATTCATTCTTTTACTTCAGCAAACCTTCATTGTGACAATATATATTTTTGTAGGCCTTCTGTACCAAACACATCAAATTGGAATCCACTGAAATGTCATTTAAAAAGGCATGCTGCAAGATTCGCATCCACACTTAATCAATTTTATGAGTATCAATTCAATCAATTCAAATTCAAATTCACACACACACACACACACACACACACACACAAACTGTGTGTTTAGAATATATAAGAATACCTGGAAGGGCTCGTAGAAGAAGGCCTCCACTCCCTCCGACAGGCCCCGGATCAGTCCAAACGGATTCCCCAGCACGTCCAGGCCCAACACCAGCACATACATCTGTTTCAGGAACTGTGGAGGAAGCAGAGCACAGCGTGAACACTCAATGCTGCTCCAGTCAATCCAACTTGCACAACCTCAACATGATTTCAGCAACCATATAAAAAAGGGGGTATGAGGTTCACTGCCCGGGGTCGTGGGAGAGACTAAGGGTATAGCTTACTTGTTCAGTGTAAAAAGGGTTATGAGCAACGTTCCCTCTAATTTTTCATGTGTCTGAGCATATGCACAAACTCCCTGAGAATTCCTTGGACCACTGTGAGCAACATCAGACGTGCACACTGTGGCCACACCAATATTACACCTGTCCAAAACCTGAGATCATAACAAGTCACGTAGCTTATTAAAATAATCAAATTACAGCAGTAATTTCCATTAGATTACTTTTAATATAAGTGATTAGGCCCACTAACAATGAAAAAGTCAAAAATCTTGTTTTTCACGAGCTGTGTACCATATTGTATGTCAGGGTGAGGGTCCTGCTCTGGACACATTTCAGAGATCAAATTTTGTTCACATTAAAACATTCACATTTTGCATAATGAAATGTGTGCTGTAGCACAAGCATGTGATACAGTGTAAAATTCTGTAACTCTGTCTGTAAAATATATAATTAGTTTTTTATTAGCATTTCTACTACTTATAATCTAGTAACAGCATTTAATGATTAATATCCATAAATGAAAATTCTTAATAAATGACACTAGCATTTTGTGCACTGTTATGTCTGTGCTCTCATCCACTATCAGGGTATGCCAGGGTGCATTTTTAACATTGCACATTGTCTCATTCTGCACTATTTCATTGATTGAGTTGACAAATTCAAAGGCATAATTTTTGTTCGCCAGCTTTCAGGAATAATCACATATTTTCCCATGTGATCGTGGATTTGTTGAACCGCCAGCATTGATGCATTCATTTTGATGGAGTAGTATATTGTCGATGAGAATTTTAACTTGCTCGGGGTCGGATTTCTTTTTGTGTGACAGCTCGTTCCTCTTCTCTCGATCTTTTGCGCTCTCCTGCAATAATGTACCGATCCCCATTCCCGTCTTGAGTCTTCGTACAATTCCAACAGCATTCAAATGACTTTTCTGCTGAATGTGACGCTAGAGGTAATCCAACTTCCATTCAGTCCACACTTTTCCCTCCGAAAACTCACTTGCTACTTTGGCTTCGCAGCATGTTTTGCAGAGCAGCCCTTTCTCACTCGAAAAAGAAAAAATCTCGCCCAGTTTCACCTCTTGCGCCCTGTTCGCACATACTCCGACAGCCATTCCATCTTAAAAGAACCGCATTTATTTTTTATTTTGGCTTGGTGAGTGAACGTGCCACTGCCAGTTCGTTTCGCCATAGCAAGGGATTAGCACTTAGCAGCATTTACCTCTCTGTACTCCGCAGCACCGTTAGCTGTAAGCTAACATGCAAATCAACAGCACGTCACGTACGCATAAAGCGCTATTTATGACATTGATTGGCTGCGTAAGTAAATACGTGTGAACTGCATCATATCATTAGCTGGACACTGTTAGTCAACGCCTGTTGTCACCTGTCACTCACTGAGTTGCATTGCAAAATGGTACAGAATAAATGGTTATGTGTTTATTTTATTTACAGTTCAGGTTTAATTTTATTGTATGCGCTGCATAGATTTGCTGTGCGCGGAGAACGTGGCAGCAGTGCGCGAGTGCGCAAGCGCGCAGCTTAGAGGGAACATTGGTTATGAGGTTCACTGTGTGGGTCGTGGGAGAGAGTAATGGTGTAACTTACCTGTTCAGAGTAATGCCGAATCACAGCCCACATCAGCTTCTCTCTCCTGTAGAACTGATACTTCACTTCGAAGAAGGCAAGTCTGCAAAACAAAAGAAGAAAAAAAAAAGATTGCAACTCACTGAACTGCTGATGAGCAGTTAATGACACTCATTTTAAGAGCGCATGTTCATCGGAATAATCTCGTAAACAACTTGCAGTTCATTCATGAAAATGCCACATGGGAACGCTTTGCTAAACGGCTCACTTGAAGATGAGATCGTCCACATCGGTGAGAGTGGCCCCGATGCTCTTCAGCAGTAAGTTGATGGACTGGATGGCCACCATTTCCTGCTGCTCTGAGTCCTCCCCGCTGGAGCCCAGGGACAGACTCAGGTGCAACTGCGGGGGACAACAGAGCTGAGTGAACACCTGCCTCAAACAACCTGCCAGCTGTGGTTAATGTCAAACACAAAACAGACGGAAAATGCTTCAGGTTTTATCAACAATCTTTTATCTGTATCAAAACATGTATGTAACAAAATAAGCCTTTCTTTATATCAAGGCCATTACTTTATATATAATGAAAGAAACCTGCAGCAGAAGTTATATACCACAGGGCCTGGTATAAGGACCCTGCAAGACTCTTATAGGAGAGATGTGGAAAGCGCACTGTGAATAGAGGCTCTTACTTTGATAGGAGATGTGGAAAGCATAAAGTGAATAGAGACTCTTACTTTGATAGGAGAGATGTGGAAAGCATAAAGTGAATAGAGACTCATACTTTGATAGAAGAGATGTGTAAAGCATACTGTGAATATTTACTCTTACTTTGATAGGAGAGATGTGGAAAGTGCACTGTGAATAGAGACTCTTACTTTGATAGGAGAGATGTGGAAGTGCTCGAAGAAGCTGAGGCCTGATGTGTCCGTCATCGATGCTTCCATTAGCTCCGCCTGCAGTGACTCCAAGTCCTTCTCAATGAGCTTTGTCTGAAAGCATTTACAAGTCAGATTCCTGTCGACCATGTCCCTGGAAAAGCCTTCACACGTGATCAGAAAGCTGATCAAAATCTCTGTGACAGAGATCAAACAAAGAGCATGCTTACAGTGCTACATCAAATAACAAATTATTAAATTCCATATGAACTAATCATATTGAACCAATATTAAACCAGTTAGCTGCTAGCAAAACCAGCCATTTTGTATATAGTGGTTACATATCAAAATTAATTCAAAACACAAATAAAACAAATTTTAGGTTGAAATGTCAAAGTTAAAACAAAGCAACTATTAGACACAAGAAAACATTTGTACAATGGCATTATTTTAAGAGTGAGAAATAATTGTAGAAAACCTAAAAAATCACTAACAGCTAAAACATTTGAAGATCCTTTTATACATCAGCTTTTACAATACCTGCAATACAATGAACATAAATTAAGTAGACAAATGAAAATAAACAAAAAAACATTGGTTTTGAACTGCACAAAAATAACAATATATACTCTTCATTGCAGCGACACATCTGTGTTCATGCACTTCTACGTAAAAACGCAAGCTGACACCAGGGGGCAGTGTGACACCGCGTTTCACGTCAACAGCTCACGTTCACGGTCTCTAAATACCAAACGTGACAGCTGTGTCACCTTCTGTTTATCCGCTTCCGGGTCTGAGGCTGGGGTGAAGAGTGCGATGACTGCCCCGAGGAAGCCCTGATCGATCTTTACCGCCATCTCCTGGACCAGAGCCATGAAGTACCTGCGAACATTTTACGCAGAGCAGCCTATTAGAAAATGACAATTAATAACGCGAGGGGGAATGACTGATGTAAACACGGTTTAATGGCACTTGAATGTTTGCTCTGGCTCCATATGGAAGAATGAGCAGCTATATCCCTGGAGAGAGCTGAGATACTTTGTATTAGAGTAGAGCAAACAGAGCCCTACTGCTGAGACCGATAAGCAGCGATCGTACTTACTTAAACTGCATGACTTGGCTGTGCTCGTTAAATCTTGTGATGATGCTGACGTCGATGAATGGTTTCGGTTCTACAAAAGAGAGCAGGGAGATTACTACGAGTTCCCAGCTAAAACGAGAGTGCTCACAGACACACACGCACACACACACACACACATATTCACAGACACAAAATGCACACCCTCACACATACTTAAACATGCGTATATGCAATCACTCAATCGCTCACGCAACACGCACACTCACCTACACCCTCGCACACAAATGTACACCCTCACACATGCACAATGCACTCAAGCACACACGATGCAAACGCACCCTCGCATACACCTTCACGCATGCGTACACACGTGCTCACGAGGCGTGCTAAATCTGGTGTGGTTCAGCTACCTGAGTCTAAGGCGATAGACTTGGGTGGAGGAACTGGATGAAACACAATGGGAAATATGGCCCCCGTGAGCTGGTTATCCACCTGTTTGGAGCACAGAGAACAATGTGACATTTCAGTCGTTGTGCTTTGTTGAACACGGTGTGTAAGCAAGGATGGAGCTTCTTCCGATACTCTCACTACTGCTCAAGTCTTCCTTCGTGGAAACAGCCACATCAGGAATGCAGACGGCATGAACGTTGCCCTGCCTTGGCTTCACTCTGACCTACACTTGTCAGCGTAACGAACAGTCACTGGTCTGGGAGTGTCGTTAGCCTGTGTCACTGTTGCTCATAAAACTAATGAGGATGCACTTATGTTCTCTTGTGTTGTAAGCCACTCTGAATAAGAGCGTCTGCTAAATGACTGTAAGGTAATAGAATAGAATAGAATATACTTTATTGACATGTTACACAAGGTAATTGGAATTAGTTTTTTCACATATCTAGATACACACACACACATAGACCACTATACATATGTATTCCATCAGAGAGGTCAGAGTGCAGGGTCAGCCATAGTACAGCGCCACTGGAGCAGTTAGGGGTTCAGTGCCTTGCTCAAGGGCACTTCGGCAGTGCCCCAGGAAGTGAACTAGCCTTCCTCCGGTTTCCAGTTCATTGTTTTTAATGTAATGTCATGTAATGAAAGTTATGGGCGGAGGGGTGAGCGCGAGAGGCCCAATGAGAGGGGAGCAGCACCTGGAGCCAGTGTAGTTGGGCGCGCAGGCTCCTCTGGTGCGGGGACTGCTTGAACTCCACCTGGATCCCGGACAGGAAGTTCCTGCGGATGCTGCTTGGGTACGGCTGGCGCATGACCATGGGCACGCGGTTGAAGTTCACCTGTCCGGGTTCACACACAGACGGCATTGGGAGGGGCTTCCAGCCTTTAATGTGAGGCCACACCCCCCTCTTTATACAGAAGAGTGCAGAGGCCTCGCCCACTCCCCAAGCCAATAAGGTTTGAACCCACCCGCCACACCACCACACAACGGCCACTTCTGTAATGAAGCAATGACCGAGTTATTTGTTATATCCTGGATTTGATCAGCACTATGGCCGTAATGTTCAAACATAGCCACGTGATTTTTGCCATTAGCGAATCACACGCAGTTAAACCGGGGTGAAGCGAAGGCCTCTTATGGTCTCACCTCTAACCCAGTCTCCAGCTTCACCCAGCCGGCCTCCAACTTCCCACGCATGTGGTTCTGGTAGGCTTTCTCCAGAAGGTTGATGTTCTTGTGATTGAAAGACTTCCAGCGATTCTTCGGCCTCGTCTCCCACACGACCCCGGAGCTGAGGTCAGGACACAGCGGAAGCAGTTTGTTTGATTTTGAGTACGATTGCGAAGGGGCATCTTTTACAGCTTTCATTCGCGATAAATTATTTCTCATGTGAGAAATTAGACTCTGCTGCTGGGGCCACATTATGTGTGCCCTCATTTCCCCCTGACTGGACTCTAATTGAAAACTAACCAGGAAATGACATCACTAACAGAGTTATATGTGGTTTGTCTTTTGCAAAATATGTGTTTGTGAAATCACAAATATACAAGTCAATAACAAGCACCTCTTCATCATATTGCTGTTCATGTATACCCCTTAAACAAATGAGTAATACAAATGAGTAATTAATTTTATTGAATACCATATGTTCAATATAAATTCTAGATAAATTCACTGTTCAACTAACCATTTAATGACCAAGTGCTATTAATTTAGGCATTGCTATTTTTGAAATAAATAATAGTTGGAAGTAGGAACAGTTTGGAAGGGATACAAAAAACTTTATACAAAAAAATACATTATTCATGTAAAAAGCTTGCCCGTGAACAACCAGAGGGACAGCTGCCATATATTTCTGTGAGGGGCAGATATTAACAAAAGTATGTTGCACAATCTCCATTACTTGTCTCCTTTTATAAGCATAAACATTTATCTAATAATATATTTGTTGATGCTACAATATATATGTTGTCAAGACAGTTCAAAGTCCTCAGCTCAACAGCTCAAACAAGAATAATGAACTGAAATCAGCTGAACCACACACTAGTGATGAGAGAGTGAGGATTCATTAACCCCAAAATGGATGCAGCCATCATGTGTTTTTGGAGACTCGCTGATGTGAATGAATCATAGTATTTTTTTTAAATTAGTCATGGTCAGTGATTGACAGCACATAGCAGCTCATTTTGTGGTTTGCGAAGCCTGGCTCTGGCCATCCCCAGTGTACAGTGTGCGGCCCGGGGGGCGGGTACCTGGTGATGCCCACGTAGGCGATCTCCTGCCTGAGGTCGTTGTTGACGAGCGACAGGCCCAGGTTCTGCAGGGAGACGGTGATCTCCTGCTGGAACTGCTCCATCTCCTCCGCCTGCCGGGCCTTGGACACCACCGCCACGTCCTCCGTGAACAGCAGCACCCGCTGCCGCCCATCCAGGAACGACACCCAGTGCACCTGGGACAGGCTGTCGCAGGCGAACTGCCCACACTCGTCCTGCAACGGCACAGAAACAGCACCGGCTACAGAACTGGCCTCTGCTGACCCCTACAGCACGGGAGAGGAACGGCGGCGGCTGGGGCTGGCTGCACCGACAACAACGTTTGAAGGCACCAAATAAACAAACGAATGAATACAAATTGCAGTTAAAATGAAGGTAGCTGCAACATGAAGCTGCAGAACCACACTCCTAATACTGTTAGAACAGGGGTGTCCAATCTTATCCGAGAAGGGCCGGTGTGGGTGCAGGCTTTTGTTCTAGCCCTGCACTAAAACACCGGCCCTTCTCGGATAAGATTGGACACCCCTGTGTTAGAAGGTCCAGCTGGTCAACGGCTAGAGAGCTATGAGCACAACGTGCCACCAGACCATCGCAAGCTCGGCTCTCATCCTGGACGGGATACACCGTAGTTTGGGCTATTAGCAAGATGCTGAAGTAGAACTGAGGCGATATCCACCTTTAGAATTGGATAATGTGCAAACATAAGCATTACATTACATTACAGGCATTTAGCAGACGCTCTTATCCAGGGCGACTTACAGTTTACATTTCTTTACAATCCATTTATACAGCTGGATATTAACTGAAGCAATTCAGGTTAAGTACCTTGCTCAAGGGTACAACGGCAGTGTCTCACCTGGGGATTGAACCTGCAACCTTAACGTTACAAACCCAGTTCCCTAACCAATATACCACACTGCCGCCTGCCAACTGCCTATAAGCCAGGCAGTTGCCATGGATATAGCCGTATATCATATACAGGACGTATGTGGCCGGTCCCACCTTCACCAGGTTCAGCTCTCCCTTCTGCTCCCTGCAGCTCCAGCTGAGCTTGCGGGTCCCGGCAGGGTCGTCCCAGGCGAAGCGCTGCGCCTCCCCCGGCTTCAGCTCTCGCATCTGAGAGGCCCCACTGCGGACACGGCACAGAGGGAGTCACTCCACCCATACCCCACCCAACCTCCAAAATACTGCCAAAAATCTAGTCTCACGCAACTGCTTTTTTAATCCCGTCGTTACTGTGCATAAGAGTTTTACACAAAGGCTGCAACACACGGCCTGGTTTGGGGAGTCACGCTCACGGTGACTGTGGCTCACCTCTGCCGGTAGAATATGGTCACCCAGGGGGTGTGGTTGACGATGAGAGCCGGGGCGGAGCCGTGGTAGTAGTCGCTGAAGCTGATGACGGTGGAGTGGTCCGAGATGTTCACGTCCACGATGACGCCACCACACTGACCACAGGAGAGAGAAGCTGCTGACTCGTGTGTGCCCAAGGGGCACCTATTTTATTTCATTTTAAATGCTATGGCTGACTTATGCTGTGAAGCACTTTGAGCAGCCATTTCATTGTATGAAAGGAGCTACACAAAAAGCGTATTATTATTATAATAAACCTCAAAGGAGGTTATATTAATGTTATATAATGCGTTTGTCAGATCTCACTTAGAGTACAGTGTGCAGTTCTGGGCACCACAAGATATATAGAAGCCCTTGAAAAGGTTCAAAGAAGGACCAAATGATGACCCACTAAATTGGTACCTGGTATGAAAGGTAAGAGTTATGAGGACAGACTTAAGGCACTCAATCTTAGCAAACAGTTTGATTGAGCTTTTTTCCTAAAAGGGATTAACAAAGTGAACTACCAAAGATTTTTTAAGATAAGTTTGGTTAGCAGAACAAGAGGCCACAGGTGGCAAATTCCGCACGGATATTCAGAAGTTTTTCTTTACACAGAGAGTTGTCAATGCCTGGAACAGCTTGTCAGGTCGGGTAGTAGAGGCAGAAACACTTGTGCTATTCAAGTCCAGGCTAGATGCAGTACTAGATACTCTTTAGATGAGGACATGACGAGCCTAGATGGGCTGAACGGCCCCGTTAAGATTATTATTATTATTATTAGTAATAATAATACTTTAAGTCATCTGCATTTATTTATTTTGTTATGTTTTTGAAAATGCAATGCCCAGGACTTCGTATTCTAAGCCACGCTCACCACGCAACCTCCCCTGTCATTTCGGGAGAGCGTAGGCAAGCATGCGCTCTCCTACCAAAACATGTGATTCAGCTGCTGCTTCTCTTCACAATGCAGTCTACAACTTGTCCAGACATGAGTCAGAGGAAGAAACTTCATGTGCAGCTTTATGCTTGGCAGACTGTGGGTGCCCGATTGACTCCCTCCACACACGAGAACAGTGCCATAACAGGATGCAGACCGTGGGGCTCATCCACACACTAGAACAGTGCCTTAACAACATTAACCACCCAGGAGACCTAACTTATCTGCATCTATTTAGCCTCATCACTGACCCAGTTACATAATGCACATAATTTTGTGCATTACAAAGAACAGTATAATATGCTCAAAGTGCGTTGTAATCCTGACATTTATTACGTCCGGTGAAAACAAGGATTGTCCTTTTGTGTTACTGGCCAACACAGAGATTAGAGACCCACCAGGTCCATGCTGAGCAGGGTTCCATTGTCCTGCTTGCTGAAGAAGAAGCTCTTTGAGGAGCACTCTGAGCCCACCGCCCGGACACACAGCTTCCCAGTGGAGGTCTCTGGCCACAGCGGCAGACACTGGCGGAGAGAGGAGAGGAGAGGAGCCGGAGGAGCGCATCAGCGGACTGTGTGTGTGTGTGTGTGTGTGTGTTGTGTGTGTTTGTGTGCATGCGTGTGCTTCTGTGTGGCTCGGTAGGCAGAGCATGGTGCTGACAACGCTTAGGTTGTGGGTTCGATTCCCATCGGGGCCACATATACTGAAAAATGTATGCATTCATTACTGTAAGTCGCTTTGGATAAAAGAGGCATATATTATATATTATTATTATTATTATGTATGCGTATCTGTCAGTCAGCATAAGCGTGTAGACGTACGCGAGATCTATTCCCTTTACCTCTTTGGATGTGATGTAATGCCACCTCCCGTGCATGGTGGTCCCGTCCGCCTGCACCTCTCCCACCTCCAGCTCGTAGGACGACTTGTTGACCAGAGTGTAGAAGGGGCTCATGGTCACTATGCGCGTCAGGTTAAAGCTGCTCATCTGGATGCTGACTCCCACCTGCGACAGAGCAGGACTCACGTGTCCATCAAGGGGCCCACGACAGGACAAAAACGGCGCACACAAAGACGGGCCCGTCCCGTTCGCGGAGCGACCGCCTTACCAGGTACTCCATGTTGGCGGCGGGGCACTTGACGCACCCGTAACTTCCGACCGTGTCCAGGGAGAATCCATCGGACTTGGCGCTGGTGGAGACACAAAGCTGGAGCTGAAACAGGAAGACGGAACAAAGGAAAGTGACGGGGCGGATCAATATTAGTAACAATCAATAATTGAAACGCTGTAAACTAAATAAGAAAAGTTAAAGTATCGAGATTCATTTTGATTTAGTCAGTCCCACTGAGATTAAAAAATATGTATATATTTTGAAGGGAGCCCGGTCAGACAGATGTGTCTAACTTTTAAAATTGGTAACTGATGGCATAGATGGAGGGATGGAGGACCATAAGGAGGGCAGCAGCAGCTGAGAAGGAACGGGCCAGAAAGCTGCAGAGACCAGTCTGGCTTTGAGCAACCGGAGGAGGTCAACGCCACCTTGTTCTTGCTGAAGATGTTCTTCTTCTTGAAGGAGAAGAGCACCACGTCGCGGAAGTCGGAGGGGTGCTTGACGTGGACTTCCTCGGCCCAGTACTGCAGGACCCGGGAGGTCTTGTTGATGATCCAGTAGGGGCTGAAGACGGACAGTACCAGCCGGCCGGGCACGCGGGCCACGTGCACGCTCACGTCCACCGTCAGCTTCTCGGCCGAGTCGCAGCTGAAGCAGACGGGGAAGAACTCGGTCATGCCCCGGTGGATCTTCACGTGGCTGTTCCAGTTCCGGCCCTGGTACTTCACCAGCACCAGCTCCATGATCTCGCCGCTGATGCGGGCGTTCAGCACGTCCGCAGTGCTCCCCTCCTGCAGCTCGTGGGTCTCTGCTGACCCCTGCAGGATGGAAAAGGAACAGCGTCATTGGGACTCGGGCTCATGAACATTCATTCATTAATTTATTCATTCGTTCATTCATTCATTCATTTACGTATGACATATTTTGTAATGGAAACAGAAATATGGAATTTGTCTTCTTGGGAATAAATACAGAAAGAACTGACCTTACAATTTATAACATATAGAAAAAAATATAGTCCTCCATACATATTCCAATCCACGTGTCCTACGAGTTATTATCCACACATGCATTATGAAACATAAAGCAACATGAGAAAATACGTTTGAATGCAAATTAAAAAGTAAAGTAGCAACAGCATACAGTAAACTTTCATTTGGTCATCAGATATATGTCCCTAAATACAAGGTGCAGCAGATTGTACTACAGGCAGTTAGGGGAGTGTGCTTAATCTGAATGGCGGTTGTATATCACCATGCGTAAATCGATTGTAGCTATACTGGACATTAAGCAAGCCATTACATTACATTACAGGCATTTAGCAGACGCTCTTATCCAGAGCGACTTACACAGTTTCATATTTCTTTACATACAATCCATTTATACATTTATATACAATCCATTTATGGATATTTTACTGAAGCAATTCAGGTTAAGTACCTTGCTCAAGGGTACAGCGGCAGTGTCCCCACCCGGGATCGAACCTGCAACCTTTGCGTTACAAGCCCAGTCCCTTAACCATTATGCTAACACTGCTGCCCCCCCCTGGATGCATGCTGTCTGCGGAGAGAATGGTGCAGGACTGACGTCATCGCCGAGTGAGCGGTGTTACCTCCAGCAGGTAGCGGATGGAGTAAGGAAGCAGGTTTCGGATGGTGACCGCGGGGTGCAGGTGGATGATGTAGGCGGGGTCCCAGTCGTCCTGGCCCTGGCTGGAGATGAAGCGGATGTCGTCCGGCACGGCTAACGTGTTGACCACCAGGGGCAGGAAGCTGCTCTCGCTGGCGGGGCACTGCAGGGTCGCGAGCACCTCCGAGCTGCGGTGGACCTGCTCCTTCCAGGCGATGCAGGTGGACGACTGCCCGTACTGACCCTTCAGACGGCCCACGGGCTGCAGGAAGAGCTGACCCCTGCGAGACCGCACCCCAAAGACAACCCAGAGGGGTTGAGGCTCACAGCAGCACAGACAACAGTGGCCTGGAATACACGTGGTATGAATCCCCCTAACAACTCCCGTCTTTCCCGTCTTTCTTTATGTCAATATGCACACAAGAGGTTGAAATACATGTGACTTCCAGATGAAGGCTGACTGTAAACAAAGGTGGACCGGTTCAACTAAAGGATGAAGGATGAATAAGAATGAACCGCACTTATTTGCATTTGATTGATGGCCATTGTTTAACCAGAAAACATGTGCACACTACACTTCCTCTTTAAATACAAATTAAGTGGCAGGGTAATGTAGACTGAATAATCAACGCAGAAAAACATTGCCCGTTCGGAGTCGGACGCGAGTGGATATGAGAGGATGTGAGTGGACGTGTTGCTCTTGACCCCTACCTGTAAGAGTCCAGGGCGACGTGGGACTCCTTTTCTGGCTCAGCGACACCTATGTTGATGAGGCCTCCTGAACTGGGGCAGTATTTCAGAATGGCGAACGGCACCGAGAAGTGGTTCTTAATCTGGAGTGGACGAAGCAAAACGTGATCAAAGTGTGATTGGACCAGACTGCATAATAAGCGTGCATGGCTTCGACGGGGAGGACGCAGAGGAGACAGAGAGAGCGGGGCTCGTACCTGCAGCGGCGAGCGCACGGTGATGACCTTGTTGCCTTCGGTGGCGTCGATCTGCACCAGCACGGAGACGGCCTGCTGGAGCATGGGCCCACGCACGTTGTACAGTCTCCGGCCCGGCTTGTCCACGGGGATGTTGGCGATCTCGCTGTAGCCGGTGGGCACTGAGCAAATCGGGGAAACGAGGAGATTAAACAACACAAACGGGAAATTCCTGGGGCAGCAGAGAGATGTAGCGGTTAAGGATCCGGGCCTGTAACTCAGAGATTGGCGGTTCAAATCCAAGATGTCGCACTGCCGTCGAGCACGGTACTTGTATCGCTGAAATAAAACACCCAGCTGTAAATGGACAGTATGTAAAATGTAAGCTGTCGGTCAAGGCGTCAGATAAGCCAAAATAATAATGTAAGCATTTGCAAAAATTGTGCTCAGACGCTCGTGTTAGTCTTGATTAGTGCTGAGGTCACTGACCAAGAGTGAGGTTGAAGAGGCAGCTCTCCTGGCGCTGGAGGGCAGAGAGCGTGCCCCGGGTCGAGGGTTCGAAGACGGAGTATTCCAGATCCACGCTCTGCCCCACGGCCACCTCGTGCATCTTCCCCCGGGACTGCGAGTCGGCCAAGCGCAGGTTGGTGCTGTGCTGCACTATGAGCGGGATGCCGAGGGCGTTGCGGATGGTGAACGGGGCCTTCTCCTTCTGGGAGTGGTCGAAAGTAGAGGCCGTTCCCTCAGAGAAAGCCTGGCAAACGAGACAAGAGAGAGGGAAACCAATTACCTGCCGTCTGACTTTCATCTATCCACAACCCCTTATTTCACAACGTATAATTAGCATGAGCTGGATCATTCCTGCCGTGGCAAGACCACTACACCGCTGACACAATTAGCTGATAACAACGTACACAAAAGCTGTGGAGTGTACAGCTGTAATTGGGCATCGCAGCAGCTTGACCTGGTTTTTGAAGCAACCGAACAAAGATAAATTACTGCGCACACCACGCCAAAGCGCTATTTCGGTGCTGGATTTCATTAAATATATACAATGTAAAAACGAAAGATTGTGTAATCCCTGATGTTACGGCAGCCGTTACGTCTGATAATCCAAATAAGCCTTACTGACATATAGGGTTGGATGCTTTGCGTTGCCCTATTTGACTGTTCCAGATCTCACAATGAGGACTCCCCCCGCCCACCCTTCTCTCCTTAGAACCAGCCTTACCTTGGCTAAGTTGGTAAACACGTTGAGACAGCATTTAGAAATGGTGATATTCATGGTGTCCTTTGAGCAGATGTTGATGGCCGTCTGGGGGTCCGGGAGAATGACAAAATCGTCCCCTGGAACTGGGCTCTTGTCCTGGACCGGGCTGTTTTTCATCT
This sequence comes from Aldrovandia affinis, assembly GCA_029706075.1. Lineage (NCBI taxonomy): Eukaryota > Metazoa > Chordata > Actinopteri > Notacanthiformes > Halosauridae > Aldrovandia > Aldrovandia affinis. The sequence goes on from JAINUG010000017.1 coordinate 2,258,290, forward strand.
AAAGGGTAATCGAGAATGCCGTCTGAACACAAGCCATCGAATGGGCATGAAATGTCAATGAGAAAACCGTCTCCCCGTCTCCTGGCAAAGAGGTCATAATAAAGCAGAGCAGGTTTAGGCCACTTAATCACCAAAAGCGCAAGCGGAGCACCGTTACACCGCAGTGCGTTCAATCAGGGCTCGGCGCGGCACTGTCCCGTCGCGTTGTGGCCTTGTGGATAGAAATAGATTCGCCACGCACATTACGAGCACGGCGCCGCGAGCAACCGTATCGCCTCGGACACTCGCGGCCGTAATGAGGCCGCATCCTCATCTGTCTGTGATTCATAGAACCGGAATCGTAGTTCCAGAAACGCGGTTGCGCATCGGAATGGCCCGTGCTTTGTTCTAGTTAACAACGTGCTCGCTCACTTCCCAGACAGAGGGCTCCCAGTCGGGTTCCTCTGAAGAGCACAGTGCCAGCAGGTTTGCGAGAGCCGAGCGAGCAGTACCTCCAGTGTCAGGTTCCACCGGCGCTTCCCGTTCTCCACTCTCTCGATGAAAGGCTCCCAGACCGCATGGGCCTCGTTGAAATAATTCACCTGCAACAGAAGCCACAGTTATCCTTCGGCACGCTTGTTCACCGAGTTATACACAACTCACCAATAACACCTCTAATCTAAAGCACAAGGGTCGAGCAGTAGTGGAAAGCAATGACACGCAACACGTCTACGTCGAGAGTACTCAACCCCGGTACCTGAAGGGCCAAGCACCTGAAGGGCGATTCAACCTTGGTCCCGAAAGACCACGGTGTCTACAGGTCTACTCGACCACACGGAAGGTTAAAGCGTCGGCAGGGTTTGTTCCGCCAAAACGGAAACGTCTAGCCTAATTCCACAAGTCTTCGCTTCACTTCCCAATTCATTACATTCATTACAGGGATTTAACAGATGCTCTTATCCAGAGTGGCTTACACAATTTACTTCTTTTTTTTTTTGACAAACAATACATTTATACAGCTATAAGTCTGTGGAACTGTATCAGCCAGGAACTGAAGAGTTCAGATCTGGGCTGCACCTCTCCCTGTAGTCCGGTTTTTGTTAACTTAGGGACGTAGCTACTTAGTATTACACATGTCTACTTGTTTATGTATTGTATTAGGCTTAGGCATTATTTTCCGCACTGATTGTTTTATTGTGGCTACAGATTTACCTACAGGGTCCTAGTTTAACTATGTGGTTGCTCCTAGCACCTGGAACTGTACTTCCCGCTAGGGTGGTTTTCAGCTAAACTGTTCTTGACTACGGTTAACACTTTGTTGTACGTCGCTCTGGATAAGATGCCTGTAATGTAATGTAATGTAATGTAATGGGCTCTAGGTTCGACCTTCACTCGGCGAGAGAGCGGAGCTCCTCACCCACCTCCAGAGTCATGTCGGTGGTGACGTTCAGCAGGGAGGACCAGTTCTTGGCCGTCCCGGTCAGGGACGACTCGGCCAGCAGGAGGGGGACGGTGCGGTGGCCCAGCCCGGACTCCAGGGTGACCTGCACCACCTTCACGTCCACGGCGAAGCTCTCCCCGGCGTTGCGTCCGTCCCGCTCGCCGAAGTTCTCGCAGACCTCGCTGGCCGAGTCGATGCCCAGGAACCAGTAGTTCCGCTCGTGCAGGTTGATGACGGACCAGAGCTTGCCGAGGTCGCCCGTCTCCTCCTCGCGCTCGTCCTCCTTGGGCTTGGCCGTCATGGCCGCCGTGATGGTCATCACGGTGTTCAGGATCACTGGAGAGATCTGATATGCAGATATACGGTACTGATACTTATATACTGATATAAGCAAATGCAGATATAATTATATAAAATAAATATTACAAAAAATATAACAGTACATGTATCATTACTGGAATTGTTACTACAGTGGGGAAGCTGGGTAACAGAGGACGTCTACTGTGGGCATGCACGGCAGGAATCTGATGATCTGCACAATGATTTATGTCTCTTAATGATGGGCTTGCTAACACTATGCAGTGGATATGGGTAATGGGTGTGTGGCTATGGGTGGTGGAAACATAAAAAAAAAAAAAAACCCCACTTATCCATGCAACACTTCGATTTCAATGTGACGTTACTTAAACGAGCGCAGAGATGGCGGCATTTGACATCACTGACTTTAATGATGACTTCCTCCACAATCACGGATCCGACCAGCGGTTCATTTCGACGCTTTTTGGTTTCCAGGACCACAGAGCACGGACGCAGCACCTGGAAGACATCGAGTAACGTCCTGTGAGCGAGAGCTGACCAATTGCAGAAGGGCTTAACCGGCGCAGGCGCGTCGGGGGGGGCTTACCGTGGTGACGGCTTTGTTCTCTTTGTTGCGGATGAAGGGGCAGGCGAGCACTTTGAGCTCCCTGAGGTTGGCCCTCATGGCCTGCACGGCATCGCTGGACTCCATGGTGAAGTCGCACTGGAAGGAGGCCACCAGGGCCGGGGCGTCGGCCTTCATGAGGTTCGCCACGAACACCACCTCAGGGTCAACCACCACCGCTCGGAGCTTCATCTTAGGCACGGAGGCTGAGAGCAAACAAACGTACGGGACCTCAATGAAAACAACCGCCGACTAACACCTCCCACCTACCTGCCACGGGAAAAACGTGTCATCGTATCACTCCTCGCATTTTTTAGTCACATTTAACGAGTTGGTAGCTTCCTTGGAGGAGGAATTATCACCCATGTCAGGTGCTGAAAGGGAAGCCCCGCCCTCACCCCCACGGTCTCTCCTTACGTGCTCTGGGGTCGGCGGTGACCTTTGGTTCGGCGATCTGTTTGAGTGACAGCTGGCCGGGCCTGTCGGGGGCGGCGGGCGGGCTCTGGGGCAGGGCCTGGATGAAGAAGTCGGCCACGGCCATGAGGAACTCGACGCTGGCGCAGACGTAGAGCTTCTGTAGCACGGCCACCACCAGACGCTCGCTGGCGCTCTGCGAGTACGTGACGTCGATCATGGCGTCGGCGCTGTCCTCGTCCCGTTTCCCCACCATCCTGAGGGGCCGGCAGACGGCGGACGCCATTACCGCACTGCACCGCGGCCTACGTTTAAAGCTTACTGTGTATATGACTACCTTTGAATTGTGGCTACAGATTTACCTACAGGGTCCTAGTTTAACAATGTGGTTGCTCCCAGCACCCAAGAACTGTACTTCCCATAGGGTGGCTTTCAGCTAAACTTGTTCTTGACTATGGTTAACACTTTGTTGTACGTTGCTCTGGATAAGAGCGTCTGCCAAATGCCTGTAATGTAATGTAATATGGCGGAAGAACGCTATTCTTGTTCAGTGGGTGAGATTTGAACCTGACTCCTACTCTCAATACAACTCTGTGATGCCTTCTCTCTCTCTGCAATGTTTTGTTTTTCCTGTGAACAACTTTATTTACATACAGAACCATTAGGGGGAAAAAGGGACCCACAATATTGCCCTACAGAACGCGTTGCTGGTTAGATAAACATGGTTGTTTGCATTTACGTTCATAATATATTTGAACAGAAAGCAATCCTGCCAGCCTCAACAATGTGATAGGCAATTGCCGAATTGCTGTCTCAGCTGTAGGCATGATCTCACTATTTTACTTTGTACACTGGTAATTTGTCTTAATTTGGACATTACAGAGACAAATTTAGCTGCAGATGAAATTGAATGGCGTTTCTGTCAACTACCAGTCGGCAGGTTAACCAGGAGGCTGTAGGCTCCATTCCCTTTTTAGGGCCACAAGGTATTCAACCTGAAGTGCTATATTAAAACGTGTGGGATAAACGTTTTTACATTAAAATCATCTGTGGTGATTTACACATTATGCGTGGATAAGGGATTATTTTTCAACACTGCACACAGATCTTAATACAGACTTCTCGCAGTAGAAGCAAAAGCACAGCATTTCTCCGCATCTCACAGTAACGGGAGAAACGCTAACGAGAAGAGCGATCTCTCTCCCATCTCTGGAGAACCAGGACCTCCTGGACCCTTGGGATGGGACACCTGGAGGTCGGCCGCACGCACCTGGAGGTGACCCTCTGAATCCCCGCTCGCATGTCGTCCAGGGTGCAGGCCGTGAGCACGGTGGACACCTCGAGCGCCCCGTTGAGAAACATCTTCCCCGAAGCCTTCATCAGGTGCAGGGTGAACTCCCCCAGGCACAGGCGCGCCTGGTGCTGGCTGACTGAAGCCTCCTGCGCAACAGAGCGGAGGAGTAAAGGTCAAAGGTCACGGAGTTCTCACACGGTCGCCGAAGAGATCCCTCCGCATCTCGGCCCACATGATAACACCAGAGCACCCTTTTTCCACAGCTCTAGGGGTCATCAAAGAGACCGGGATCGTTTGTCCAAATGTCCGTCCCCGTATTGACAGCACCGATGGTTACAGTGCGGGGGAACTGTCATTATTGGAGGTTATGGAGAGCGAACGTGGCAATGACAGTAAATGAGTATAGTAAATGACATCAGCGAGCTGTGGAGAGGCTGACGGACAGATGGAAGCACGCTGCTCTTGCCTGGCTCCACGGGGTACAGATTAAAGCCATGAATCTCTTCCCTGACACAATGACAGAGGCAGGTGTGCACACGGAAGCAGCTCCGCTGTGTGTTTGCTCGAACCCGTGAGCTTTGTGACACATCCTGTTGACTGACCGTGTCTGTCAAGCTCACACACACATACATCATTTCCACCTTCATCGAAATACAACCTAAACCAACTATTCTGCTTAATCCCAGCTGTGGAGTCTGCAGTGTAGCACAGGGGCTGCAGGTTCAAATCTCAGATGGGCTACTGTCGGTGTACCCTTGGACAGTGTACCTGATCTGAATGGCTTCAGTATGCATCCAGCTGTATCAAAGCTAGGGGTATAATTTGCTATGGAAACTCAGAGATGGGGATCAGTTCTCCTTCTGTTTCAGACCCAGGGGATGTGTTATGTGTGTATGGATTTTTAGGGGCTCAGTGTGAGGTATCAGAGATGGGGGCTCAGCTGGGAATCAGAGATGGGGATCAGTGTGAGGTATCAGAGCTGGGGATCAGTGTGAGGTATCTGAGATGGGGATCAGTGTGAGGTATCAGAGATGGGGGCTCAGTGTGAGGTATCAGAGATGGGGATCAGTGTGAGGTATCAGAGATGGGGGTCAGTGAGAGGTATCAGACCTGGGGATCAGTGTGAGGTATCAGACCCAGGGGATCAGTGTGAGGTATCAGAGCTGGGGATCAGTGTGAGGTATCAGAGATGGGGGATCAGTGTGAGGTATCAGACCCAGGGGATCAGTGTGAGGTATCAGAGATGGGGATCAGTGTGAGGTATCAGAGCTGGGGATCAGTGAGAGGTATCAGACCCAGGGGATCAGTGTGAGGTATCAGACCCAGGGGATCAGTGTGAGGTATCAGAGCTGGGGATCAGTGTGAGGTATCAGAGATGGGGGATCAGTGTGAGGTATCAGACCCAGGGGATCAGTGTGAGGTATCAGAGATGGGGATCAGTGTGAGGTATCAGAGCTGGGGATCAGTGTGAGGTATCAGACCCAGGGGATCAGTGTGAGGTATCAGACCCAGGGGATCAGTGTGAGGTATCAGAGCTGGGGCTCAGTGTGAGGTATCAGAGATGGGGGCTCAGTGTGCGGTATCAGAGATGGGGGATCAGTGTGAGGTATCAGAGCTGGGGATCAGTGTGAGGTATCAGAGATGGGGATCAGTGTGAGGTATCAGAGATGGGGATCAGTGTGAGGTATCAGAGCTGGGGGTCAGTGTGAGGTATCAGACCCAGGGGATCAGTGTGAGGTATCAGAGATGGGGGATCAGTGTGTGGTATCAGAGATGGGGGATCAGTGTGAGGTATCAGAGATGGGGGATCAGTGTGTGGTATCAGAGCTGGGGATCAGGACTGAGTGTATGGTACACACCTGTTTGGGATCATTACTGTAGAGCACCAAAGCCAGAGACTCGATATTTAAGTTAAACTTCATCGTCTCCAGAGGCTCCTGCTCCACCTCTGGCTCCTTACTCTCCTTCTGCTTCTCAACTTCACCTTAGGAGAGTGAAAAACACACACAACGCACACACACACACACACACACACACACACACACACACACACACACACACACACACACACACACACACACACACACACACACACACACACACACACACACACACACACACACACACACACACACACACACACACACACACACACACACACACACACACACACACACACACACACACACACACACGCGCACGCACACACACAAAAGGAAACGTGATTGTGAGTGTGAGACCAGCCAATGGTACTTTTCCTGTAGGGCTGCAGTCTGCCCTTCTCTCCCAGACTGGATCATAAATGCATTGAAGGTCCCACTCAGGCTAATATGAGACACGACAGCCTGTAGCTTAAAACAAACAAGGGCCGGCAATATAATTATATTCAAATTACAACTGAATCTCAGCCCGGCTTAACAGCAGGACGGATACAAGCACTCAATAGGGTCATTAGCATCAGAAAAGCCTGGCTTGGCCAGAGATCTCACACTTGCTGTGAGACTGATTCGATTTTCAGCCTCAGTAACAGCTGCAGCGAGAGATACAGCACAACACAGAGCACACTGGATTTCGAAACAGAATGAAAACGGTAAATAAACGAATAAATGTGAATACAAATGAATACATTCCAATTCCAGCAGGCTCTTTCCTACATTGTTAATTGGCAACACTGTCCTGCGTCGTTGTTCGGGGTACGGTGGGGTGTCGTTCCGTGGGAACAGACAAAGTGCACATACGCCCGCAGCTCACCGATCCGAACGAGAGCCATGCCACCCTGAAGCCGCGTGACTCCCCTACCTCTGGGAGACTCCGCCACCCCGATGTACAGGGTCTCCTGCTTCAGAGCCGGGTCTGCGCAGACGCGGCTGTCCGGCTTCAGCCCGGCCGCCTCCCCGATGTTCTCCATCAGGATCTTCAGCAGAACGGTGAGGTCGTCCTGGCTCAGAGCAACCTGGAGAACAGTGAGAACGCACAAGACACGTGAGAACACACAGGACCCGTGAGAATGCACAGGTACCCCGAGAATGCACAGGTACCCCGAGAACGCACAGGAACTGTATAAATGTGCAGTATCTGTGAGAATGCCCAGGTACTGTATAAATGTTCAAGAAGATTGAGAATGCCCAGGAACTGTATCAATGTTCAGGAAATTTGAGAAAGTGTGCAATCTACACTGCTAATAAACTAATAAACAAGGGCACAGAGGCTGCTCAGAGCAAGATATTTGCAGCACAAGTCAGTGACATTCACAAATCTCTGCTCAACGACACTGCAGATCACCAGAATTCACACATATCTTTATTTGTTTTGGAGACCCTGCCATTTGCGATTATAAAAGGCAATGTTTCAATCCAATGGGTAGTGAGGGACGCTTATGATGATGATTAGGATGACAAAATGCAGGCACCTTCATGGGCTTCAGGTCCCCATCGATCTCAATGGCAGCCATCTTGGGAAACCAGGCGGAAGCCAGGTTCCTCTTGACCGACAGGAGGAAATTGACGGGCTTCAGGAGCTCAGTACCGGGCTGGTCTGGGTCTCTGGGCAGGGAAATCCTGACACAAGCGCAGCATGTGGAAATTAATGATGACATATAATGAAAAATACCAGTATGCACTACAAAAACAGTAGCCACTGCAATCTAGTGAATTATATGCAAGTGTACATTTTTGAGAAAATGGACAATTTTACTGTTCTGTAAAAAATCAAAGGTTATTCCTAGTTAAGGTGGCTATGACTTTCATGTCCTTTCGAATCAAACTCGTACCCCTCAATCAGCTATTTCATTCCACTTAAAGTGCTTCCATTGTTTGATATGGTACATGTCTGTGGCTGAATCAATTTGACCCATATGCTCTTAATTAAACTCCCTATCTTGCACATTCCATGGCCCTTTAGGTGCTCAGTGTGGTTCTGCAGGTAACAGCTCACAGAAAACAGCTGTTTCCTCTTTGCCTATTACATTATTGATTGGTTATTTTTTCACTGGCTGTTGCAGTCTCTCAGCTTGTGAATCCAAAATTGAATGAGATTCAGGGAAAATGTCTCGACAGCTAGGACTTCACACAAAGCTTGTAAATACTCACATGGGTGCATTGCAGACTACACAGTCTACACTACACAAAAAACGTGTTAAGCCAACGCATGATTCAAGCACACACATGCTGAATTTCAACAAGAATCACAGAAAACCTGTAGCAAAGACAAGAGCCATTAAAAAGCTTAAGCTAGGGTCAAATCACAGTGTGTGTTAGCCTTTGTGGCACAGCGCCAGAGTCCCTCCTGGGATTCGAACATGCAACCGCCAGTGTACAAGTCCAGTCCCTTAACCGAAGGCCACCGACCTGTTGAGCTTGAGCTGGGTGAGCTGGACGTCCATCTGGTCGATGACCGCTGGGAGAGGACAGCCTTCGACAGGCAGCAGGGAAAAGCTGTTCCGCACCGTGATCAGACCCAGGTCCACCTCCAGGGCATTGAGGGACACGGAGGACTGCGGGATGATGATGACGGGAGCCTTCAGCCGGACGTCCATGGAGAGGCGGAAGCTCTTCTGGGCAAAGTCGCGCACGCTAGAGGCCGCCTTCTCCGCGGCCTGAGCGGTGGCTGCGGTCAGGGCCTCCTTCGCCATCTGGAAGTTGTTGGTGAAGTTCTGATTTTGGGGGAAAGAAAAATAAGAACAAATTGGGAACAAAGTCAAAAATGATCATTGAAACAAAACAAAACAAAATCTTGTTATATGGTTGAATTGTTCAAATGCGTGATTATATTGTTCAATATTGTTCTATCAATAGAGTAATAAAATAAAAGAGATGTGTTGGTAAAATACAAGCCTTACTTTTTTGCTGTGCATGTGGTGCTCGACGTATACTTATGAGCGACATTAACCCAGGCACTGTCCTACTCTTCAACTCGGAGACAGATGCAGGATGCAATAAGTGACGTGAGCAATTGCTGTTTGCTTACCAGGAGAGACATGACAAACTTGTGCAGGTAAAGCACTTGGATGCAGCCCACGTTGAGCTTGATCTTGCCGTCGACCTTGGAGGTGTCGGCGTACCCAGGCCCCTCGGTGGCTTTGGGGGTCAGGCTCATGGCGAAGCTGAACACCTCGTCTCCCACGATGGAGATGGCCTGCCAGAAACCACACAACCGTGAACGGCTACGCTGACCCACCTGGTCTCTGCGACCTTGTACACGGTCTTATCCCGAGCGCAAAGCGCGAGGCCGATATTTGGCCGAGAGAGAACACAGTCCATTAGACGTAGCGACTTGTTTACTTGCCTTTTTGTGGACGGTTTTCGGGTCAACGTTAATGACGTTGAAATCCCGGAGGCGGGCGGAGATCTGGGTTTGAGTCCCCTGCATTAGCAGCGACCCTTGAATTCCTAAACAACAACGCAGAGGGGTTAATCTGGAATATTCCGCGCAGTGGCAGTCAGCAGTGATCCACGCATCCAAACATGCACGCATGCAACAGCGTTTGAGAACGCACGATTCGATACACAAATGAATTATCTACAGACAGCTCCTTCGTGGCTAGACACTGCTACAATTTGAACAAAGGCAAGTGAAGATGAGTCTTTAAAGGGCACATAGGGCTGTCATGTGAATAATCACCAGTAGTTTACTAATACCACTGCACTGACGATTGTCATTTCACACGTATCGAATTAGAATCTAAACTGAAGTTTTCTGGAAAAAAATTGGTGAATATCTGAAAACAAACTGAGTGAAATTGTTCAGTTGGGCCTCCCGCGTGGTCCAGTGGTTACAACGTCCGACGCTGGCCACGGAGACCGGGGTTCAATTCCCCGTCTCGCCAAGTGTCGGCTTTGGCCGGGAGTGCCACCAGGGGGTGGCGATTGGCTGTCCGCCCCAGGGAGGGGGGAGGGAAGCCGACGTGACGTTCGCTGCGTATAGTGGCCCTGTAAGTACCGGGGTTCGGTCGACGGCTTGGCGAGTGACGTCTCGGAAGAGGCGTCACTTCGCCTTCGTCACTACCGGTCGCAGGACTACGGCAGCAAACTCACATTACTAGGGGGGGATTGACGTTAAAAATAGCGAGTCTAATTGGCTACCAAATTGGGAGAAAATGGGATAAAATCTGAAACAAATTAAAAAAAAAAAAAAAAGAAATTGTTCAGTTGGCTCTAGGAGTAAAATGGACCTCACAAATGATAAATGCTTTGGTGTGGCCAAGCACACCATTTCAATGAGAGAGTGGGCAGATATAAGCATAAGTGCCTTTGTTTGAAGAGCACTGAGCAATGCTATACAGCTCCATCATTGCCAGCATGGAGACACTGGGACATCTGGTCACTGGGATCAAGTCTGACATGAAGCTATCTTACCCGGAAACTCGGTCAGTCTTAGCCACAATCACATATTCAGTCTTACCCTCAATATTATATGTCTTAACCCTTAGAGGTCTTGGGCTATTTTGTCTCGTTGCCGAGGACAAAAGACGGGTCGTCAATTTCGTCGTCAGCATCACTCTCGATGTCAGACTCCTTACCAATAATTTCTTCAAGTTCGTCATCCTCGACGCACAAAAGCAAGGTTTGTGGTACATTTAGCATTCGCCTCACGAGGCTCAACTCGCCTCATTTCTCCTCCACAAAAACTCCAACTCCAACTCCAAAAACTAGCTAGGCATTTTTTTCTGTTTCATAATATGACAAAAAATGCTGAAGATATTCAAACAAATGCGACGCCTCACATACTGTATGCGCTTTTACGCACGGATAAATATAATTGTTATATCAAATTAACATGATAATATCTCAGTTTTTACTTGGTCTTTCAACGTCATTCAAAAAACTAGCATGGGGTTTCAAGCCAGCACTTTCGAGTGAAGTTGACGGCAATGCTCAAAGTGACTTCGTTTTATAGCTACAGCGTCTTGAACCAGTTATTGATTTGATCACGCCGGCGTAATCGGCGACTCCTAAGGGTTAATATATCAGTCTTATTCTAAATTCTAACACTGGTATTTTTCAAAATTGTCGATCGGCCTTACCCTGAATCTTTATGTCGGCAATGTTGCAGCTCTCATCACACACAAGGACATTGAAGGCACCGAGCTGCATGATAACCTTCAGATCAATCACGTCCCCATCCGAGAGCGAGCCAGCAGACACTGCCAGAGAGAAGAGATATGTGAGTCAGTGTGTGTGTGTGTGTGTGTGTGTGTGTGTGTGTGTGTGTGTGAGAAGTGTGTGAGTTTTTTTTTTTTTTTTTTTTTTGGTCCCACCTTTTTTCCCAAATTTTCTCAATGCTCAATCATATTTCAAGCCTCGCTCGCTGCAACGTCTGCTGTCAATTCGTGAGTGTAGACAGGCGCATGCCCTGATCAGCGTGATGTCAGCCAGACGTTCACAGGTTCAGCTTGCACAGACGTGAGTCGGAGGAAGACACTGCCTATACAGGCAGACTCTGGGGACCTGACTGACCAGCGGGGTGTGCGACGAGACAGGGAAAATCCGGCCAACTAAATCCCTCCCTCCCTGGGCGACGCTGCCACCAATAACGCGTCGCCCCGCGGGGCTGCTGGCCACAGTCGGTACTGGCACGGTCTGGATTTGATACCAGAGCGTGTGCTTCTAGTGTTTCCACCTGTGGTAACACAGGGAAACCAGCCGGCGATATATGCGCACACGTTTGATATATGTGGTATTGTTACTGTCGTGTGATATTGTATTGTTGGTACTGTAACACTGCAGTCCATGTATTGCTGTCTATATGAGCGTCACCAAAACAAATTCCTAACAACTTCGCGGTTGGTATGGCAATAAAGATACTTGACTTGATAAATCCAATTTTGAAAATGTATTAAAGCAGATGTTTTAGATGACATTAGCTGTGCGGGATGCATCCCGTTTTGCGTTCGCCCGCAGATTGCTTCGAGGACATTCTATTTCCCCTCGGCCTAATTGAAGATCATCTGCACGCCTCCCGATCCACCGCTGACGACACGGCGTAATTGCGGAGACGGGTAAACAGAGCGCCTCGTGCATTAGCAGGGCGCCAGGGTGCGTGCGTAGCATCGTCGTCGCAATTATAAATCACTCACATCTTAAAAGGTAAGCGTTGGCGGTGATATAAACTCAGAAGGAGGCATGCTAATTAAAAAAAGAATACACAGCCAGTCAAAACTGGTCTCGAGGCAGGCAGGTTGAAAGGGAAAGGACGCTAATAAACTGAAGCAGGGAGACGTGCGTTTATGACACATCACTGTTCACAAAGGGACTCCAGGTATACAGTTGCACCCGATCCTTATGAAAGCTGCTTCACCAGATAGCCCATCCGTAAAGCTCAGCCACTTAATATTCACACTTTCCCGTAAGACGGGGGGAAAGGAGACGTTCGCGTGTTTTATTTAGCATCGTGTCCGGGAATCAACAATGCTCCTTTAGAGGCAAGATAACAAGTGATGAAAGGCCCGTGGAGGATAAAAACAAATGTGTAAGAATGAATAAATGTAAAGAGGTGAGAGATTCGTCAGAAATGTGGTGACAGTTTCTATTATTCTAAACAAAAAATCTATGTTGTAATGTGATTATTACAATTGTGTTTCATTGAGTCAAAGTTTACATTTTGGTTAATGACAAACTAACTGGTTTAAAAAATGTAAAAAATATTTTCACTACTGTTATTCCAGGGGTATTCTCCCTCAATCTCACATATGTATGCTATACATGTACATTTATTTATATACATATATATATATATACAATGGGGGAAATAAGTATTGAACACATCAACATTTTGTCCAGTAAATGTATTTCCAATGAGCCTATTCAAGTGCAATTTGCACCAGACTTTGGTATTAACTAAAAAAATCCAGACAAAAAATCTAAACATTGAAGTCCAAATGTAAATAAAGTTATGTGTAATAAAGTGGAATGAAACAGGAAAAAAGTATTGAACACACTAAGAAAAAGCAGTACACCACAGCAAGGAAAGGCAAGGAACCAGCTGAAAACCATAACTAATTAGGAGGCAACTCTACCTCCAATCTGTGCTAATTAATGTCAGCTGGGTTAGAATATATTGATGGGCTATAAAAGGTTTTTTTTTGTTACCAAGGTGCCACACAAGAAACATCTAATGATGGGTAAAAGCAAAGAGCTCTCTCAAGACCTTTGCAACCAGATTGTTGCAAAACATGAAAATGGAATTGGCTACAGACGTATTTCACAACTTCTGAATCTTCCAGTAAGCACCATTGGGGGCATTATCCGTAAGTGGAAGCAACATCACTCCACCATCAACCGGCCACGCACAGGAGCTCCTCGCAAGATTTCTGATCAGAGAGTCAGAAGGATACTTAGAAGAGTAGCCAAAGAGCCAAGGACCACTAGGAAAGAGCTCCAGAAAGACTTGGAGGCAGCAGGTACAACTGTGACAGAAAGGACAGTAGGCAATGCACTCCACCGCCATGGCCTCTGTGCACGCTCAGCCCGCAAGACTCCACTACTGAAAAAAATGTTGAAGCTCGTTTAAAGTTTTCCAAACAACATTTGGACAAGCCAGTGAACTACTGGGAGCATGTACTCTGGTCAGATGAGACCAAAATTGAACTTTTTGGCTGTCACACAACACACCATGTTTGGAGGAGAAATGGCACTGCACATCACCCGAATAACACTATACCAACAGTGAAGTTTGGAGGTGGAAGTATCATGATGTGGGGCTGTTTCTCCTCTCGTGGTACTGGCAGACTTCATATCATTGAAGGAACAATGAATGGAGCCATGTACAGAGAGATTCTTGAGATGAATGCCATCCACCAGGATGCTGAGGATGAGACGTGGGTGGACCTTCCAGCAGGACCATCCAGCAAAGGAAGGACTGGTTTCAGAGAAAGAAAATCAACTTGTTGGAATGGGTCAATCATGACTTAAACCCAATTGAACATTTGTGGAAGCATCTGAAGATCCAGATTCACAAGACAATCTTCCAGCAAGGACATGGGTACTGAGTCCAACCAGTTTGATACACTCTTCTGAAATAACAAACAGTTTGCCTTTAGTTATATATTATTAAATGATAAATGAAAATGAAGACACTGACACGTTAATGATTTCTCACAATAATTATCAACAATGACTTAACAAGGTGGGAAACAGATAATATAAATATTCAACACTTTATTTCTATTAATCTATTAATATTTAGAACAGGCCTGCGGGCAACTCATGTGGTCCTTGGGGGCAACCTGGTGTCGTGTTGGTGATTAGAGGAATGGGCCAAAAAATCACATTCAAGTTACTTTACAGAAATTAAGCTGTCATTGTATTGAATTAAGTATTGTATTGAAGTATTGAATTAATTTCAGTTAGTGTGTTCAATACTTTTTTCCTATGTCATTCCACTTTATTACACATAACTTTATTTACATATGGACTTTAATGTTTCGATTTTTTGTCTGGATTTCTTGAGTTAATACCAAAGTCTGGTGCAAATTTCACTTGAATGGCCTCATTGGAAATACATTTACTGGGAAAAATGTTGATGTGTTCAATACTTATTTCCCCCATTGTACGTATATGTGCTTGTGTGTGTGTGTGTGTGTGTGTGTGTGTGTGTGTGGATAGAGGGAGGGAATGATGGAGGAGCATGGGGGGCGGACATAGAGGGGGTGGAGCATGCCCACCTGTCTTGGCCCCGGGGGCGCGGCCGTCCTCCACCCTCAGCCGCTGCTCTCTCTCGGGGGAGGCCGCGCCGCTCGAGGACAGGGCGGCCGACAGGAAGTTCATGGTGGAGAGCAGGGCCTCGGTGTGCAGCATCAGGTCAAGAGACGAGAAGTTCACCTGGGAACGGGGAGACGAGCGAGTCAGACCGGCCGCTTTCATCGAGCTCACATTCCACAGCGAGGACAGGAGCTCACGGCCGGGGGGGGGAGCAAATCGACTTTCATAATTACATTACATTACATTACATTACAGGCATTTGGCAGACGCTCTTATCCAGAGCGACGTACAACAAAGTGTTAACCGTAGTCAAGAACAGTTTAGCTGAAAGCCACCCTAGTGGGAAGTACAATTCCTGGGTGCTAGGAGCAACCACATAGTTAAACTAGGACCCTGTAGGTAAATCTGTAGCCACAAGACACTGCGCTGCGCCTCCTGGCAGACGCACGGGTTGTCCGCTCAGAGAAAACAGAAAACACATCAATGAGGACAGTTCATCCGCTGAAGAATTGCTTACAACCATGGCGAATAATATTGCAACAATCGCTGTCGTTTCGTCTCCTGGGCGAACCAGCGGTTGACCGGGGGGCTAATTCACAATTTACCGTAAGGGTTGAAAGGCCTGTCTACGCTGAAGAGATGAGAGCAGTTCTGGGAGACCGATGAGGAGGAAGGGGTTCGAGGATACGGTCACGCACGGGTCACGGGAGGAGGCACGCGACGACGGGCTCACTTACGTTGATCATCTGTTCGGTGTTCCTGCACGCGGAGGCAAAGTTGGGTCCGTTGCGGTCGGCCTGCGGGGAGACAGGAGGGTTGCGGTTTGGTCACTTGCCTGGGAGCCAGAGAGAGGCACACTGTCCACGAGCGAACGCAAACTGGCCGTGCGATGCTTCTGGCGCGTCGCTGGACAGCGTCGCACGACCGTAAAAGCACATCGGCTTCTCAACCTTATATCTTTCAGACACGACTAGACTATTTTCTTAGCTTCGATATCTTAAGTGAAAGGTCAGGTGAAAATAAGTCATTGTATATATGGTACAGCCTAGTGCTCATGAGATCCTTACACCCAGCACTGACAGACTGGTATCAAAGCACTGTGAAAGCCAGTCTCCGCTTCTAACATTTTCCTTCATTTGAAGTGTAAGAAACTATAGAGGGACTAAAACTTGGGTGTGGGATCTGGGGCACAGTAGATGCTGGGAGTCACTCGGGCACAGGTAAAAAAAAAATTGGCAACGGCGCCAAAATTGGTGATGGCCCAGGTGCCCAGGAGTTCCATGCTATGAAATTATATAAAATTAATATAAAAAGCTATAAAAATGCAGAATGAGGAGGAGCGCCAGAACAGGTCTTGCAGTCACGGAAGTACACTGCTTTATATATTAACTGATACATCGAACATTCTTCATTCTGACCTGACCTCTTCTTTAACAAGGTCTTCTTACTGACCCCTTGTGTGCCTGGCACAGCCTTCCCCACAGATGAATAGGGCCAAATGTCCACTAACAACAGCTTCTCGGGGCGTCTGAACCCCACAGGGGCTTTCAACCTTCAATTGGCCCCAACCTTCTTGACCACAGAACCGGGTACCTGGCAATGAAAGAGCCATCTAAAGAGGCAGCGTATGGTCTGAGGCTCTTCGACTAGTGGCTTCTGATATTCCTGCCAAACAGCAGGCTCCATTATTATGGGGGACTCCAGCATTCGGAGAATCGGGGAAGGCGTGGGGGCGTTTGTAATGCCGTGGCAATGCTGATCATAAGAAACATTTTCTTTTCGCAGGATAAACAAGATTTACTTTGTTCACACAATTTGCCAGGGAGAGGAGAAGTGGCAAAATCTCATTACGGTGACAAATGACTAAACAGCGCTGAGAGAGAAATGTTTCTACCTTTAAATATTGCACTTTAAGGAGATCGGCACCACTTTCCACCGAGGAGCTGATTATGCTCAGAGGCTCGCCGCTGGAATCTTAGAAAAAACAAAAAGCTTTAAGAACATTTCCACACAAAGACTTCCTACTGGCTATTCCCCTGTGGGATTTAAATTAGGGATTAGAGCGAGACAATACACAAGTTATGTTGTGCGCTAATTATACCAAAGACCAATTATACCAAATATATGTATTTATTGAGTACATTTGTGTTTGTACACTGCACTCTGTTTGAGAGCGCTGGTCTTTGTTACGTGGCTATCTGGCCTACTTTGAAATGCAACGACCACGTAACTGATAAACCAAACAGATGACCTAAGATAGACATTACAGCAAAAGTTGACACTTCTTAAAAGCCAGCTGTGTCCAAACTAATCCAACTGGGTACACACGTAGTGACTAAAACTGAGAAAGGATATTTTTGTACGACCTAAACCAATTTCAATTTCGCTTTCATTTCATCTTCAATGTTTAAAAGATCCTGTTTACAATAATCACTCCTAATACAGTATGTGTAGCGAAATCACGATGGGCAAATGTGTTTCCTGTTAGAATAGGGAATCGAAAATGACTTCGTCATCCACCAGGAAGTGGAAATTTGCCTTGGGCTTCACCTCCCATTAAACACTCAGCAAGCGAAATGCACGGTCACCGCGCTTAAAGTGACAGGCTCGACTGACCTTTGAACTCCAGGCACTTCATGGTGATCTTCTTGATGTAGGTGCTGGCGCACGTGTCGTACTTGCGCACGCGTGTGTCGATGCCCAGATGGGCCACGTGCAGCACCAGAAACGGGCATTCCGTCTGGTTCCGTGGCTTTTTCAGCGTCAGGACCACCTGTGTGCAGTGGCGGCAGACAGACTGATGTATGGGCATGCCACAACCAGGAGGGGGCAGCAGAGAGCGCTAACACAGCGCTCATGTAGAACCAGTGGCACAGCGATGTGTCAACATGTCAGAGAAATGCATCAAGGCATGTTAGCGATGAACAAAATGTACACTATGTAGAAAAGGAGCTCACTGGACCCAGCTTCCCCAGTAGGGGGCGCTAAAAACACACCTCTTTGATTTCAAAAGTTGAGGAGAACGTTGATGGTGTTTTCCACGCCTGCTCCGTCGAGCCCCCCCGGCTGGGGGGCCAAAGGGGCCACCGTCTTCTGCTGCTCGCTGTTCTCCTTTTTTTCTTTGACTGCGGAGAGAAAGGAGAGAAAGGAGCGTGTCAAGGCCGGAGTGTGCGCACCGGCGCCGCATACAGACGACGCGAACAAAGGCGGCGGTCGCGCCTCTCTCCGTTCGGGATTCGTTCACAGTACATTTGTAGTCGGTGCCGCCGTCCCCTTTGGGGCCTCCCCTCCTCACGTCCGGAGCCTGCTCCTTGTTGCCTTCCCCGATGTTTTCGACGATGATTTTCATCAGCACCCCAAAGTCCTCCTGGCCCAAAGCCATCTGCAGCCGGAGGGAAAAGGCATTTCGGCCAATTAGGACCCAGCCATTTATTTCACATCAAATAATCACCATACAAGAACATAATAACACAACCTGGGTCTTGGAATCCCCACTGTGTATGCTTGTTCTCATTCCAAACAATCTCTTGATTAATTAAGGTTGTTGAAAACGTATTTAGGTTTCATTATTTTGTGATGGAACAGATTTGAACACTATGCAGGTTTGGCTCATTGCCATTTGCTTTGTATGTGAATTCTTAATTTTCCTTAAAATGTTTAAATGACCAGGTGTCAGCATTTAGGACTTCACTGATGTAGGTCTGTCAGGAAATCAAATAAAAATGTAAGTGCTTTCAGAAGGAGTAATTTGCCACAACACAATACAGAAAGCATTCGCTGTCTGAGAACTGAACCAAACTGAATAAAAGTCCTTAAATGAATATAGAATGTTCATTCTTTGTAACGAATAGATTCTAATCTAATTAAAAATTAACACCTCATTGTACTTCAGAAATTGCAATTATGGTTGGAACGAAAACCAGCAAACACAGGGATACTCTTGTGTTTTGAGCACCGCTGCTCTAACAGTTTTTTTGGCATAATCCCAGACATTTTGTGACATTTTAGCATGCAGCCATGTGATTAAAAACAGATGAATATCTATGATTCCGTTCGGTAACAGTTATAAAGTGAATCTTGGTGTAAAAATGCCATTTCGATCACGCCGCTCCACCCTGTGGCAGGGAACCCACGTTCATGGACTTCAGGACTCCTCTGACTTCTACCCCTGGGATCTTGGTGAACCAGGACGCGGCCAGATTCCGACTGACGAGCAGCTCCAGGTTTATGGGCTGCAGGATCCCAATGTCAGGCTGGGAGGAGCTACCGCTCAGAGTGGTCCTGAGGACATCGACACAAGTGTTCACATGAGCAATCCCTCTTACAAGCTGCCCACGCACACACACACGCACGCACACACGCACACAGACACGCGCACGCACACACACACACACAAGCATCCACATTCGCGCACGTGCGCACATAAACACATCCACACAGCCCAACGCACATGCACACCAACATGTACTTCAGTCACCCATGTGGAAACAAGTCTCTTCACTGCCCCTGATCTCGTAAAAAAAATTAACATTATTTGCACTCAGAGCAAATGACCACTTCTAAACCAAGGACAAACAAGGATCAGGTGCGTCGAAGGCACTTGAACGTGTTGTTTTGAAAGACGTGAAGCGCTCGGGATCGGGCGGCCCCCCGGCCGTGACGAGGCCCCCTGCCTCACCTGGACAGCTTGAGCTGGGTGAGCTGCACGTCCATCTTCTCCACCACCACTGGGAGCGGGAAACCCTCCGCCGGCAGCAGAGAGAAGCTGTTCCGCACCGTGATCAGACCCAGGTCCACCACCAGGGCATTGAGGGACACGGAGGACTGCGGGATGATGATGACGGGAGCCTTCAGCCGCACGTCCATGGAGAGGCGGAAGCTCTTCTGGGCGAAGTCGCGCACGCTGGAGGCCGCCTTCTCCGCGGCCTGAGCGGTGGCCGCGGTCAGGGCCTCCTTCGCCGTCTGGAAGTTGTCCACAAATTTCTGGAAGGGAAGGGGAGGGGAGGGAAACGAAAAACTCGGGGTCAGTGAACTGACGAACCCGTGCATCGAACCCGCCACCGGAGGGAGAAATGGCGGCTACACGTCGAGACTCCCGAGTGACCCTTCTCGTTCCCCTCCCTCGGTGGAAAGCCATGCAAGAGTCCGAGCAGGCTACCGCTCATTTCTCTCTCATCAAATTTGCAAAAGTAAATAAAGTAATGCAGTTTTGAGGAGGGGGGACCTGCGTGTAGTAGCATTCCTTCATGGTGAGTTGGCGGTAGTGTGTCAAATGGAGGATGGATACAGGCTGAAGGCAGCGGGTACTGCAAGTGAGGCGGTCGGGTGAAGAGACTTGCTCGGCGGGCGTGGAGGGTGAGCTTTTACGCTTCTTTTTTCACGTTGTGAATGGAAGAGCATTCCCTTTCGTGCTCGAATGGAACATTCCGGACCTTTGAGCGATGGCCCCAGGCCTCACCCACATCGCAAGGGCACAGGTGGCACTCCGGCATGCAACACACACACATCCCTGCTTCCCACTGAGAGCTACAATCGAAGAGTCTTTGTGGCAAGCATGTCCTTACTCAGTATGTCAAATCGGCTGTTTCCATACACAATGGGAAACAATATCAGGTGATTGTCCCTTTTTTAACTGACTATAGCAATTTAAAAAACACACATAAATACATAAAATATAAGCACACAAACTAAAGATGAACAATTTTATTCAAAATCTAAAACAATTCAGAATCTGAATTATGCTTCTTTAATACAACCACATAACATTAGTAAAAATATAGTTAATGCGGTCACACTACATAATAATCATTATCATAACCATTATCATGTTGGAGCAAGACAGTGAGTGAAAGCGTTAGTGAGTCATTGGCCTGGATTCGATCAACATTTTTCCTTTACAAATACTTACAAGCGTTTGTTTTGATTTCAAACACAGAGTTCGGACATTTCCAAAAAGCCAAATTGTGTTCAATTAACAGTTGCGCGTGACTGTGAGTGAAAGTTAAGGACGTACGTTGACTGAATACAGGCCATTGTTTGTTCGAAGGCTGCCGAGCAGCTCCATGTGAAACGCCGGCTTAATTCATTAGCATTCATTAGCGCAGCACGCCAGTGTTCTTTAATGCGGGTTCACAACCGGGGATGGAAAGCCTTAATCTCTCTCCTTACACTGACGCGGCCGCCACGGGAGGGCATTAATATTCCTCCGCTGTTGTGACTAACGCTGCTGCTCATTAGCGCCGTTTACCCGAGTGGAGTTGCCGTTTTTTTTTTACAGCTTCAACTCTGTGGGCGTTACGCTTGAACCACGGCTGAATAGACAGGAAAAAAAAAAAAAAGGAGGACTTTTCCATCTGCAGCACAAACTCGGGTCAACAGTGTTTAAGATCCACAAAAGCAAAACATAACAACATCCACCAGTTAATACACAGGCAGGAATGTCAATAATGTCAGTAATGGGTACCAAAACCAAAAAGCGAATGGCTTCTCTCGTGTTTCCTATTGGTTAGAGGAGTGGGAGTGTTTCTGAGTGAGGCTGCAAGGCCAGTGCTAAATGCGGGGGGGGGGCATGCCATTGGCCAGTACCTCATTGGGCGAAGTATACTGATAGCTAAGAGACCCCTGAAAAGAACAAGAGAGTTTTAGGGAGAGAACACGCAGTTGAAAGTAAAGGCATTTGGAAAGGAACACAAACAGGAAACAGAGAGTGGAAATGAAAAGACTGAGCGCGGATCGTAGAGCTGTACTGGGCCCCACCCTGCGTTCCTATTTAGCACCTCGGCTCACGTGACGCCCAGGCCTCTTTCCAAAGACGGGCTACTCCACGACTTCAGCAGAGCTTCTGTGACTGTGGGGACCGCTGTATTCGCAATACATACAGTCTGTCACGTGCATTAGCAATGTCACATCAATCGTTGCCCCTAATTTGCATCGGGGCGAGAATCAGTTTCTCTTTGTCTTTAATGTAGTCGTACTGAAGAACATACAATCACAAAAGAAATATTAAAGAAAAGCAACAATAGTCATCAAGACCTGGAATTGAGCATCATTATCGTCTAGTGCTTTGTCGTATTCCAGATGTTATACAGTGAAAATGCACTTTCAGAAAGAAACCAAGGCGTGTTCATTAACATAAACACATAAATAAATGAATAATAACCATCATATTAACAATACTTATTATCATAATTATCATTATGAATAACAATAAAAATAATACTCATACTACTACTACTACTACTACTACTAATAATAATACTAATACTAATATGAATATTATGATGTGGATGATCTCACCAGGAGGGACATGAGGAACTTGTGTAAGTAGATGATCTGGATGCAGCCCAGCTGGAGGGTCACCTTCCCATCCACCTTGGAAGTGTCGCTGTAGCCCTCTCCCTCCGTGGCATGGGGGTACAGAGTCATCTTGAAGCTGAACACTTCCTTTCCCACGATGGACACAGCCTGCGGGGTGAACGACAGAGCCCCGTGCTTAAAAACCCAGATTACGACAAGGCACCGCGGAGAGACACGCCACGCCGCGCGGGAATAAGAAAAGAAAGCTTTTCAAGAGAATACTGGGCCTCGTAGGGAGGTTCATCCGGACAAAGGAGCACGCGAAACCAGAACACACGATTACAGCAGGAGCGTGGGAATGTTGCGTTTCTTACTTTGTCGTGTTTGGTTTGTGGGTCGACGTCGATCACGACAATGTCCCGAAGCCTGGCGAAAACCTCCGTCTCTTTAGCCTGGACGCACACCGACGCATCGATCCCTGAGAGAAGAGGTGAGCGCTGCCGTGAGCTCTGAACTCGCGCGGGTTTCCATTCAAAACACACCAGTGCTCCGAACACCATCAGCATTTCTCCTGACCTTTGACTCATATGCAAATCAAAGTGCAAGCACACAAATTTGGCGATCGCCAAAATAAAATAAAAAAAATAAAAAAAGGCAGGCAGTGTGGTATAATGGTTAGGGAGCTGGGCTTGTAACGTTAAGGTTGCGGGTTCAATCCCCAGGTGGGACACTGTCGTTGTACCCTTGAGCAAGGTACTTAACCTAAATTGCTTCAGTTAATATCCAGCTGTATAAACGGATTGTAAACTGTAAGTCGCTCTGGATAAGAGCGTCTGCTAAATGCCTGTAATGTAATAAACTAGCCAAAATCTCTGCTGCTCCGCTTGAGCAAAACACTCACGTGGCATTTTGAGACAAGGTTAAGGAGGAACGTTGATAGGTTTAGGAGGAACGTTGATGGTTGTGTTGAGATATCGAACCCCGAATGGAGACGTGCGTTGGCCAGTGTTCCTCTCACCCTGGATTCTGATGTCAGCGATACTGCGGCGGTCATCACAGACTTCCACCCGGAATGAGCCCAACACGGCGTACAGCTTGAAGTTAAAGATATTCTTGTCTTTGTGGCTCCTGGAGACTGCGACGGAGAGAGACACAGTATGTCAGCACTGTGAGGTACACTCAAAGCAATGGCTCCATTATCTCCATCTCTCACGTGCTTTTCCCGATGGCCTCGATGGCAATTGTTCTGGGGGGACACTCGCGAGAAAAACACATCGGAACCCCAATGCAAAAAATAATAATAATCATTTCCCTAAGGAAATCAACCTCAGCCTCGCTCACTGTATGAAAAGAAAATAATTCCAATGCGCAGAATGATTTTCTAGCCATTCCCTTGATTATTTGAGCCGCTTGCTTCAGGGAAAAGGTACAGAGTCCTGAAATTAAAGAGCATCGGGCCCAGGAAATATCAGCACTCAGTTTTCAGATGAGCTAACCTATCCTCTTCCATGCTTTTTTATCCATATCTATAGTCTATTTTAAAGCACCATTTTTATTATTATCATGTGTTATTTTTATTGTCTTCATAGTTGTATTTAGGTTGTGTTGTTCATTGATTTGTGTTTGTTTTGTGTCAACATAAGGTATACCATCTGTACCCTCCAGATATCCAGAATTATTGACACCCTTGGTAAAGATGAGCAAAAAAGGCTATGAAAAAAGGTATTTTTTGTTCACGAGCTTGATCTTGCACTCAAAATATGAGAGAAATCTAACCTTTAATTGAAGTAAATTTATTCAAAGAAAAAAACAATTTCTCAGCTGCGGAGGGTTGATCTTAAACCTTTAAAAATAGGACCTGCCAAATGTGCTGTGCATTTACAATTCAGTTGGATTTGTGAGCGAATACATCCATTCCTTTCAGTGACCGTGAACATGTTAAGCTGCCGTCGTTAAAACGGTGCGAGCGCGAGCGTGAGAGTGGCTCTTGGTGTCGGTTACCTGTTCCCGTCTTCCCGGCGCCGCCTTTCTCCGTCTGCTTCTTGGGCTCCTTCTCAATGGCGGTGGTCAGCTCTTTAGGCACAGCGGCGGTCAGATAGTTGATGGTGGAGAGCAGCGCTTTGGTGTGCAAGAGAAAGTCCAAAGAAGAGAACTCCACCTGCAATTAAACACAATGGACCATGACGGGCTAATGACATACTTGCATCGGTGGCACAACTTAACGCCAACAACCGAATAACGCAGTTATTGCTTCCGAGTGCACAAATGGTACCCAGTACAATACATTTCTTCTTTTTAAAATTGTTCTTGTGTAAAAGCTGCCATATGACAGGGGCTGCTGGGTGGCTCATCCTGCTAAGGCACTGTTCTTGCTCTGGCAAAGTGACAGACGGGCAGAGTGAGAGATGGGCAGAACAAGAGACGGGCAGCACCCACTTCGGAGGGGAGCGCGCTCATCTGCACTCTCCCGAACCGACAGAGGAGGCTGCAGTCATGAGACAGGCTTTTAAATATATTGGCACGCCAAATTGAGAACAAAGAGACAATAGAGGATAAAAGAGAAATAATGTCACGAATGCATATTTTAACAGAAGAATACATGGCCTGCAAAAGTGTCGGACAGAGCACTCTCTTCACTGAAGCTCTAAGCTCCACCAAAAGGATGCATGGCATTTCTCTGCTTTATCATTTATTGAAATCGTGAGCTTAAATATAGCACACCCATATAAATATAGCACCCTTCGTTAGTAGAGCGAAACATGGTATGGATGACGAGCTGAAATCCACAGCAAACCATGGTAGTGTTCCGTTAGCAGCATAGAGGAAAGCACAATATTCAAGTCCTGGCATTCAAGCACCAGGGGGCAGGGTTCCTGCTGTATTTACAATACTCATTTAGCTCTTTTACGTAATCAGAAGATTCATTACTGTAACTGTATTTACTAGATATATTACTAATTGTACATCATTCCTGTATAATTCTTGTATTCCTTATTTATCCCAAAGTATGACACTGAGGGGGAATATTTGCTATATTTGATGGCTATGGTAGCATGGCAATATCAGTCCTGTTTTGTTTTGCCTTGTTTTTATTTCAAACGTCACAGCGGACTGGCAAAGCTTAGCTTTTAGCATTATCAAAGCCTCAGCTATTTCTGAGCACATTAAAAGCAAATTAAGAGCAACATTAGGGGCTTGGTTCTACCAACAGGAAGTATTTAATCGCAGATGAGGAAGTCATTACAGTCAAAAAAAAAAAAAAAAAAAGGGTATTATAACGCCGCCCCTGGGGACTTGGCAAACGGAGGCACCGAAGAAATGTTGTGCCATGGACCAGCCTCCAAATGTGCCAGCATTCGCGTCCGGAAAACAGACTAAGACCCAGCGACATCACCCACCTTCAACGTTTGCTCGGTGTTATTGAACATAGTCTGGAAATTGGGCCCGTTCACGTTGGCCTGCAAGAGAACAACAGGTTGCTGAGGTTAATTATTATTTTATTTTTTTAAACACACTGCACAAATGCTCCACGTTCAATAAAAGGCTGATATGTTTACATCGTATCACATTTAAAGAAAGAAAGAATCTACAATGAATATTTGTGAGTAACATTAGAACTTTAGTTACCCTAACGTGTACTCAAGTTACCCCCCCCAAAAAAAGTGTTCCAAAAAAGAGAGGGAGACACACAGAGATGGCGAGAGGGAGAGAGGGAGGGCGAGGGACACTCACTTTGACGTAGTCCACCTTCAGCAGGTCTGAGCCGTGCTTGTCGGAGGAGCTGATTAAATGGAGGGGCTGATTGTGTACATCTGAAAACAAAGAGCAGGATGTTCACAGATCCTTCAGAAGGCTATTTCTGACAGCGGCGCGTCCATTAATAACTCCCAGCATCCCCTCTGAAGGGCGCCGTCTCCAGACAGGGCCGTAGCCATATCGGGCCGTGCCTCAAAGTGACGCCGCGGCGACCTGAGGCCGTAAATACACACGGGATGTCCCGACTGAGTCACCTGACGCATTATGAGGAGGCGGGTGCACCACTGTGACACAATTACGACATTGGCATCAAAGAATCTCCCGGTACGACACCCCCTCGCCCCCACATCTCCCTCCTTCCCAGTGCCCCGCAGGGTTCAGCCCCGCTGCTGTGTCACACCCCTCAGGCCTCAGGCCAGGCCTACCTCTGATCTCGCAGTAGTCCAGGCGGACCTTGCGCAGGTAGGCGGTGACGGCGAGGTCGTAGGTCTTCATCTTGCCCTCGGCCCCCAGCTGGGATACCCCCAGCGCCAGCACCGTGTTCTCCTGGTCCGCCTGCCGCGTCAGCTCCAGCAGAACCTGGAGGAGAGAGCAGAACCGTTGGGCGCGGCGCCACGGGAACGACAAGCCCGGGAGGACGGAGGAGAGAAACTTAAACCGACTGCAGGAGCGATGGACTTTAATACACTGTACACAATGATGACATCTGGCACATGGGCCTCTTCATTCACTGGGGTTTATTTGGTAAATGAGTGCCCCTTATCGGACGCAGAACTGGATTTTCAACACCGTTCAATATTGCTCCGTGTGTCTAAACACAAACAGAAAAAGGCAACACATTGAGATTTGTTCCAGGAAACGTGAGAGTTTGAAGTTTGAGAGAGAATTTGACCTCCATGTTTCTTCCTGCCAGGATGCCAATGTTTACCTAATTTTGAAAAAGGCAACACATTGAGATTTGTTCCAGGAGGTAAATTTGGCACAGGATTTTCTGAGCTGAGAAATCTTCTGAGGAATGAATATGAATGAGAAGATTTGATGAAAATTTTCCCCACAATCAGTGCGCTGCTGACCTGCCTCCATCTTAAATGGCGTTGGTTCTACTATGGCGCGTTCAGCCCAGTAAATAATACAAAACAACATGCCTCCTTGACTTCAAACTTGAACTGCACTTCAGTCAGCTCCTCTGTCGGAGTCTTCTGCTGACCGTCGCCCTGCGATTGCTCGCTGGCGTCCTCTTCGGAATCTGCAGGAGGGCGAAGCGGTGAGTTATTAATGAACGTATGAGGTGTTAACTTGCATTGGCAGCGAGGGCCTGGGGAGCAAGGCAGGTGGGGGCCGGGAGGGACTGTGTGTGCCAGTAGTGTCAGGGATGATTAGGTGGACAGACTTGTACTTTTTTGCAAGTACCGTGGGATCTGGGGTGAACGTTTTTGAATCAGGAACGCCTTGAGAGATGAATGCCAGAGAAGCTGCCCCATCAACACAACAGCACAAACCTGTTTGACCCAGATCTCATGTCCAAGTACTAACCAAGCCCCTAGCCCAGCTTAGCTTCAGCCATCAGGCAGAAGAAAGCTACACGGAGATGAACGTCACTCGCAATTTCAACTCATAACATAATGAGTGTTATACAATACAAAGTGTTATGAAAAACGGGGAAAACACACTCTGACTAAAGCATAAGAGCCACAGAGCTACATAACGTGCTGCGTGACCACGAGTCATTACCAGACATGTTGACCCTCTCGTGGTCTTTGTTTGACAACCCTACTTTTCAGCCCATTTCAATTATATGGTCATTAAGCCAGATCCCCCTGCCCCCACACTCTTTAACGTTACCGCGGGGAGAGGGGCTTGTTCATTGGCTCTGCGTGAATGGGGAACAATTACGCAGCGCTTGAAGCACAGTGACTGAGGTGAATTACAGGGACTGAATCTGGGTTGAGTACCTGTTTATAGACCTTATATAATCGGCGGTGCTGTTTCCCCCCACAGTATATACATGCAATATATACATGTTTCTCTCATGTTTTTGTCTAAAACATAAAAAAATTAAAAGTATATTTCCAGCAGGGGTAGCTGTTGCACCATTAAGATAGCACACCTCATTCTGTGTTCCTAATAGCGTGCGCACCACACCACACACACACACACACACACACACACACACACACACACACACACACACACACACACACACACACACCACACACCACACACACACACACCACACACACACACACACACACACACACACACACACACACACACACACACACACACACACACACACACACACGTTTATAACATCAAATATAGATATAAGGTACATATAATCACTTCAAAGTCATTTGTAATATTAAGTGACTAACCTGTTACATCCAGGAGCACTGAAGGACCTAAGCTTAGCACTCGAGGTCTGGCTTCAGTTAAGGCCACAGCCAGTACCTGGAAAAGAATGAGTTAACAGTCAGAATAAATGCAATGAACAAATATTAATCTTCCACTGTCATCCTCTGCCTTCAAAGTGCCAAGATCTTGCCAAAAATCTTGCGGGGAAGTCCCATCAATGTGGAACCACCAGACTCAGACACCAGACACCAGACAGGCAGCACAATGCCGGAAATATCATGCAAAGATTGCAAAGGAAGTAGAGTTGCGCTATCAACTGGCAGTTCCAAGATCCCACACTCTCATTTACACTCAATTCTGTGGGCTCTCTGCTCATCACCTGCCAAAAAACAGCTCCACTTTTGTCAGAACATGGTTTTCTTTCATTTTTTTAATTAGGCGCTCCCCATTTCAAATGTTCTAAATGATGTGCGCAAAATTAGGTGGGGATGACATCGGCAGCACAACACAGACCGACCTCAGTCAGCATCACCTGATGTTCAGTACAAGTCCCCGAAATCTCTGCTTTCAGGATATTCTCACCTGCCCACACTTAAATAAACGTACGGTTTAACCGCAGCCCACGGTAGTTTAATCAATATAACATTCATCATGTGTATTCACCAAGCCATAACAGTATAAGCATTGATATCGGAATATTTGAGTGAATCGCTGCAATTTCTCATAGCTTTCTTTCAAAGGCATGGTAAAGAAAAAAACAATATAATATAATATAATAAGAATTATAAGAATATATATAAGAATCTTCCCACTCGGCCCTATAAGGGCCATTGACCTGGCGTGTGCTCGGTACATGCTACGAAACTCAGGTTTCCATATAAATAAGTCCTAACACGTTCATGTGTTAAGTGATAACAGAGAGGTGATAGATGGACGGTTGTATTGTCGGCCTGGGTGACCTGTAAATGCAGTGAGCTGACCTTTCCTGTGGGGGTGCTGGGGGTGGAGGTCATCTGGGGGAGAGGGATGCTGTTGACCAGGTCTAAAACCCCTTGGATCTTCTGGTCCGATATCTTCACGTGCAGCAACGGAAGCTCCCCGGACACTTTGAACCTGCACAATGATCAGTGAGCCGTTTGAAAGCAAATCCTTCAAAGCGAATTCTACATTTGTGAAAATGGAGTGAGAGCTGAGGATGACTGAGACCGCCACAGAGCTGTAGATGCTTGATATGCACTGTGCACAGGGGGTTTTCCAAAATGCAGGTCAATACCTGGATTGCGATAGGTAGATTGTGCATAGTGCCTAAATTATGCCCACTAGCTCATGATTGCCAAGGAAATACAATGAACACAACTATACATATATGTACGCAGGTGGGGGCCAAAAATATGTAAACTTTTGGAAGCAAGTGCTTCCACACAGGTGTTGTTTCTGAGTTAATGAAGCAATTAAGATCCCAGCATGCTAAGGGTTTGTGTGCAACAATGCTGGGCAGGCCTGGTTGCCTATAATTATGGCTAGCATGACTAGAAGTCGAGACCTCAGTGACTTAGAAAGAGGGGTGATTGTTGGGGCACATTTGGCAGGAGTGTCAACCTGCTGGCGTTTCATGAGAAACAGTGTCTAAAGTGATCTCGGCATGGAACTCTGAGGGAAAGATATTATCAAGGGCAATTGTGGTCGGAAGCACATACTCCTGGATCGAGATGTCCGTGCATTCTTTCAAGTTTCAAGGCTAAGAGCAACTGTACATCAGTTGACTGCAAATTTCAATCTAGGGCATGAGCAGGCAGTTTCAATAGGATGAAACTGGATACCACACCCTATTAAGTGACTTCATATTTTGCCAAAAAGGTGGTAAAACCAATATGAATATATATATATATATATTTATAGTGCCCCTTTAAAGTCTAGACATTATGTTTAATTAATATTTGTTTTCACTTTGTAGGGTAGTGGTAGGGTAAAATGTGTAAATAAAGGTGGAAAAAGTATGATGTAATATGTTTTAATTTCAGGCTGTAAGGCAACAAAAGGTGACATTTTTGAGATGGGGTGCAGACTTTAAGGGGCACTGTATGACAGTTAATTATGTTAATTTTACTAAGCACTATTCCTCCTCGGCACCATATCACAGATCATTTTAAAAGAGGTGAGGTACCATACAACCTAACATTTGGGAGAAACTCAAGAAAATGTAAAGCTTAATGTCTAGTAATTTGGCTGTGGGTATACGTATTACAATTTGACAGAATATAAAAAAACTATGCTACTGGAAAACAACTCTTGCCTGTGTTCCGAAATTCGGACTCGTGCTTCATCATATAGAAACCGGTGCATGTAATACTCCTTGCGTAAGTTATAGTTTTAATAAAGCGGAGGAGTGCAGACCTGGGCATCCTGGCGTCTTTGTCCACCATGCACTTGGCCAGCTGGACCTTCAAGTCCAATGGCCGGAGGATGTGCTCTTTGGAGGAGCCCTGCAGGCGAGCCTGTTTCCAGGCGTCTCCTGTGAACAGAGCGGGGTCAGAGGTCAGCTAGCTGTCCCCACACACCTGACCTCTACACCAGCACCTTACACACTCATACGACCGAAGCAAGATTCACTTTTAAAAGTGTAAAGAGACGCAAACCGTTCTTCATGAGATTTTTTATCTAAAAAAACAGTACCAGTCTACTTAACGTGTCTGCTTTGAGTGTGTCCATGTGTCAATTATTTGGACATTTGTAGGAAAAAAGTGTCAGGGAATAATTTTACGTTCCCCATGTTGGATAATATTATTATTATTATTTTACATATTACATTAATGCCCACTGGCTGTGGGAGCTCATTAATGGCTCTGGGAGCTAATGTGCCATGAGCTGTGGCTGATTAGCCTTATCAAAACCCATTGATAGCAAAACAGTATTTGAGGCTATTTTTAAATCATATTCTAAGCTGAAAAAAATACTGATATATTTCAAAAGAACTGGTTCTATATCAAATCTCACATTTAGCTGACAGAAATTGACTTGGATAAAAAAATGATCGGTTCAAAAATGAGAAAGGCCCCCTGATTCTACAAGCTGCAGGTAAAAGAGGGGAGATCCTGGACCCACCGGATTTGCTGTAGAGCACCTGGACACTTCGGAGCTCCAGGGAATATCTCTCGTAAGCCCTGTCCATGATCTCCTCCAGGGAGGAGAAGCTGGCTGACACCTGCTGGGGTGCTCCCTGGTCAACACTGTTCAGCTGCAGAACACAGGGTTTAGGGATCATCCCAATACGATTAGCCCCACAACTACTATATATCATTAAATAACATATGATTATTCTGTATATTTATATATGGTATGTGATTATCCCTGCAGCCACTATATAGCATACTATATAATATTCCAATTTTTTGTGATTGTATTAGCATTTTTCACATTTTATTTTATAACTTAAAGGAATCGAAATTGATTTAATTTCTAGCCACTGATCAACATAGAATACCAACTGTCCAATGTCAAATAAAATAAAAAACCTCTAAAGCTTTTTCTGAATTAATTACAAATAAAAACGAATAATTCCATCGCTGTCATGGAAGACTGGAACTCCGTCAGAGTTGCCATGGGCCTCTTGGTGGCCTCCCTAACAAGTGCCCTTCTCGCACGGATGATTCAGTTTTGGAGTAATGGCCTGTTCTATGAAAAATTGACAGTTGTGCCATATTTTCTTCAGTTCTTTATGATGGACTTAATGGTGCCCCGGGAGATATTCAAAATCTTAGAAATCTTCTTATATCCTTCCCCTGATTGGTGTTTTTGAATAACATTTTCCTCAGATTTTCTTTGATAATATATATATTTTTTTTTTTTTGATGAGTAGCAAGAAATCCTAGTTAAATCAATTTTGATTCCATGTTGTAACAAAATAAAGTGTGGATGTGTGATGAATACTTTTTATACCCACTGTATATACATCTATTGTTTTTTATATATTTATTTACACTCACCTGTAAACTACCAAAGTCTAAAATCATCAGGTCCGACTTCCCGTCGTAGAAGCCTGTCTTTGGGATCAGCAGGTACGATGGTTTCAGGTCAATCCTGAGGTCCAGAATTTTCCGCGTCTCAATTATGTGTGAAAGACCTAGCGATGGGCAAACAAAATCATTCTCGGAGAGGAAACAGGCAAAAGGTGCTCTTCTGGAAAAACCCAAGTCTGGTTCCAGTCAGTTCATTGAGAGTATATAAAAAACGTTCTGCGGTAGGGACTTTTTCATTCACAGTTCTTTGTTAGCTTAGAATATTTGTGTAACTGTGTGTTAGGTCATGTTGGACTTGCACATGCTTATTTGACATTTGTATTCAGCGTTTTTGTAGCACCCTGTATTTGCTTTGTAAGATGTGTTTAGATGTGTTTAGATGACAGCATATGCCAAATGAAATGAAATAGAAATAAAATAATAATAACGTACCAGAAGCAGTCTTCTCTTTAATCTCCTCCAACTTCATGAGAGTGGCAGATGTCAGAACTTCTAAATCCACCCCTTTTTCTGTCTTGAAGAACTCAGCCATGCTGTTTACTGTCAGCTGACAGAGGCAAAAATTGCATTTAAAACTAGTTAAAATCTGTGGCCTTGAAATGCCACTGGCATTGTAGCTGGGGATGTTAAAACAAAGGGCAAACCTGGTGCAAAAGAACTGCAAAGTCTTCTACAATAATCTGTACAGTTAATGACTTCCATATTTGTTCAAGGAAGTTAACTCGCTATAATGAATGATTCAGAGGTGCTGTAACAGAAAGGATTTGGTTAACCTCTGTCTCTTCAAAGTGGCACCTGAGGCTACTTTCTCATTGATTACAAAGCCACTTCACTGAATCTTTGATCCATTCCCCAAGGATCAACGTTGGGACCTCTACGCTTTCCTTGCAAGTTAAATATAAGATTAAACCATCAAAAATACAATCGTGCTAAGGACAGAGGGCCTGTTTTAATTCAGTACACGTTCCTATTCTTACATGTTTGATAAGTTCCCCAAGTATCAATGCTGGGACCTCTACTCTTTTTCCCAAACAGAATGACAGAGAGGGGTGGTTCTGAACTTACAGCATCATAGATGATCTCGACAGGCTGGGACTGGACCCTCAGCAGCTGGTCAGCACTGCTGCCTTCCGGGTTCAACTCGAACCGGATGCTGAGGAGGGAGGAGGTGGCGTCCCCGACGGAGGCGATGAGGGAGGGAACAGCTCCTTGCTGCACCAGGCCTGTGACATACCAGTGCTGCAGTTTGGCCTCCACTCTGGAAGTCACAGAGAGTACGTATTTACAGAGAGCGGAGCGCATACAAGTGACAGTCAGAGGGAGGGAGAGCAAGAGAGAGAGGGCACACGTTTGTATGCGTGTGCAACATAGTCAGATTAAAATGCAAGCGAGTGTGAGTGTGTGTGCGCGCATACGTGTGGTGTGTGTATGTATGTATGTATACATGTTTATGTGTGCTTGCGCAGGTGTGTTTATGTGTGCGTGCGTGTGTATGTATGTGTGCACATGTGTGGTCATGTGGGCGTGTATGCAACTCAGAGAGAGACGCTGGTCTGTAAATATCCAGCAAAATGATTTTTTTCAATGGCCTGCATCCAACCCTCATCTCTCACCCCAGTCCCACACCAATAAATCTCCATCAAACTGGGTCAAGGACTGCAATGCCAAAGAGTAACATCATCATTAGATTCATTAAATTGGACGACTGTCCTGAGCACACCACTTGACCACAGGCAGGACTGTCCAGTATTTATATCCATGGACCCTACTTTCTTCCATTAAGGAGGGCCTTGCTATTTTTGGTATTCAAATCTAAACACTTGGAAATTACTGTCACCTTGTTCATACACATTAAAAATAATTTCAAAAGAACGGTCTATGAGATGTAATCTGCGAATAATATATATATATTTTTTTTAAGAATAGACGTTCACTCCTCGATTTCTGCTTTTGAGGTCAGAGCAAGTTTGTGAGATACCTTAGTGGAAGCAGGAAAAAACCTCAAACATTTTTTTTTTTTTAAATAGCAGGGGCCAAAAGAGGTGCTGTCCGTAAGGCTCAAGGTTTTCACAGTGGTCTTGCAATCTGGTCTTGCAACCACTACCACCCACATTAAAATCCCATTTACTAAATTACCCATGAGCCTTCAGTCAGTAAAAGGAGGGCATTACCCTTTTCCCTCAATCCATGTTTCTTTTTAAGTTAGGGAAGAGCATTCTATTGCAAAAACAGAAAATTCCCCTGCAACCCCCCCCCCGATCATTGAACATTGAAAGCATAATTCAATTAAAGCGTTCAAGTCCATTAAGACTGAGAATACAATAGTGCATGTATTGAGCACAATGGATGCAGCATTATTGCCTGAATCCATCAAGAGTGAAGCAACGATTGACTGAAATGCTGCTTTTTATGTGCTTGTACAGCCAACCTCTTCAGGCTCTACGCTTCACCTTCAACATAACTGCACATAAGTGGGTTCAGGCACATTTAAAGGACAATTACAGCTGTTCTCTAAAACAGTGTTTCTCAATCCATTCCTACAAGGCACACTGCACTGGAAATTTGAATTCCAACCTCCGCTGCCAACCTATCACCTGCATCGGTCGTCTGTTAATGATCACTTGAGCATGATTAAGTGGTGGTTGGAATGAAAACATGCAGGGCAGTGTGCCCTAGAAACACTGCTCTAAAACATTACTAGTGTGTAACCGCATTCATCATGTACATACACACCCCCACATCGCCACATTTGGTATGGCCGCCCCACCAAATGGCACCACACGCTTTTTAGAAGAGTGTACAAACGCAGAGTGTGTCCAACCAAGTCGAGGCTCTATGAAATGGTGCTCAGGGCACGGCTTAAGACCGTGAGTGTGAAGAAAAAGGTGCGGAGGCCGAGGGGTCATGAGTGGGGAGCCGACGAGGGCGAGGCCTACTTGATGGCCTGCGCTCCGGGCCTCTGGGATATGCTGGTGCTCAGGTCGAGCATTTGGATCTTCAGGATCTCGGGAACGTCGGGCCCCTCCCGCACCGTGATGGAGGTTCTGGACAGCTTGAAGGTCACGATCACGGCCACGTACTGAAAGCAGAGGGATGCGGGGTCAGAGGATGCGGGGTCAGAGGTCAGCGCCCTGGTGAACAGGCCCATCGGGCCCGGCGGGACAGTGAGAGGAAGCGAGCACACACCTGCTTGGGCAAGGCCAGGTTGTGGGAGCTGCCGCTGTACCCGATGGCTGTGTAGAGCTTGTCCTTCTCGTCGGCTGTCATCAGCTCATCTATGCCTGCGAGGACGGAGGAAACAGGCCGAAGCAATCGATGGGGAGAGTATAACCGTTTTAAATACAGCGTGGACATTTTAGCGGCCAGATTTCTCTCGTTGCAAAGAAAGACCTCAGGAGGTTTCGAGGGGCTAACACTATAACTATAAATAGAGCATTGCCATCTGTTTAGCAATGGAAATATTCAAGACACAAATCCAGTCCAGTTTGCAGGCACAGTAAATATATCTGTGAGTGTGTGCGTGCATGCGTGTGCCAGACCTGGGCCAAACACTTTATTTGAAATCATTTCAAAACCCTTTAGACACCAGTACAATTCCTGCAGATTACTGACCATTTTAAAAGAAACATATATTTTCACTAATATCCAGGACAAATTTCTTTTTAATATGATTTAGTAACATGCTTCTTTGAAAATTGTCAGGGAACTACAGGAGTGCGTGCGCACGTGGGCGTCTGTGTGCACACGTGTGTGACTGCGTGTGTTGTCCATGTGAAAAGAGACATATTCCATGAGGTGAACATCTCTGCCACGTTTTGTGCGGGTGACTCACTGTCAGTCTCTTTGGAGTCCTCCTGCTCTTTCTTCTTCCCCTCCTTTTTCCCAAATAAGCTGCTGAAGAAGCCGCCGCCCCCCTGCTTCTGAGCCGCCGCCTTCTTCGCCACCAGCTTCTGCCCCGATCGGACCACCTGGACAGGGAAGGGGGGCAGACAGGGATTAGATTAATTTCCAATTCACATTACTACAATATTATGTTAAACACATGTTATTTGGATATTCTTTCCACGGCTTGTAGAGTAAGACAGTAAAAATAAGGCAGCGCGGGTCATTACAGAAGACGTGCGTCCAACATCACAAAGAACCAAACTGACAATCCATTGTACAGCCAATCAGAATCAGGCAATGTTTAACAAAAGATATCCTTCAATGGATTTCTACAACGATTGGCATTTCTGCTTCTAATACCCAAGTGCATGTCATTCAACCGGTTGAATCCAGTCACTATACAAAAGGAACCTTAATAGCACTCACGCGCACACACACAGACACACATAATAGGCCTATATTTTAATTCTGTGGACACAGAAAAGGAAACAAACCTCCATTTGTGCTTGCTGACGGGCCAGGGTTATGTTAAAGACATCAAGGATTTTCTCTAGATCCTGCAGATTAGGAACAGAAAGAGTTTCTTTCATTCAGTTAACTCCAGTGGGTGGGCAATATTCAACTCAAACAGTAGAAATGCACATAATAACATGTATGTTTCAAATGCCCCCTTCATCATTCATGCGAATGTTTTCCCACCAAGACCCGTAGAACCTGCTGACCCATAATATTACACACAGCCATGGCAGCAGTGACATCACCTGAATCTGCTTTTCGGCGTCCTCTTTGATCTTCCCCTGCGTGAGCTTGGCTTTGTACGCCAGTTTGTACACCTTCAGGGTCTGTCTGTGCTTACGGATGTTTGACCACGACCACATCTGGTTGAACCTCCTGATGTGGACTTCCAAGATGCTGTTAATGCCATACTTCCACCTGCGGGAGCAACAGTCAAACAATCACACACACACACACTAACACACCTCTGACTGCTGAGGGGGGTATACGCTTATGAAAATCTTAAAACCTCCTGCCATTTTTGCGATGAGATGCTCATCATTTTGAGCAACCTTTGTATGATGAATGAGGGATTCCCACCTATTTATGTATTACAGGTGGGTGCTACACAAGGGTGGCGGTTGAGGAGATCCCCTTCACTGTAAAGTGATTTGAGTTCATTGAAAGGCGCTATATAATGCAGTCCATTATTATTATTATTATAGGCATTACATTGAATGAGTTCAAAGCAGACAGACAAACATACAAATGCGCCCAGGAGAGTACACAGTGACATATCTTGGCTGATCTGGGGCAGTGTGTACAAAGATTCTAAGAGTAGGAGTGCTGATCTAGGACCAGGTTTCCCCTGTCCATATCCATTGTGAGCTAAAAGGCTAAACTGATCCTAGATCAGCACTCCTACTCCAAATCTTTGTACACACGGCCCCTGGTCTTCCTCAGGTATTCTTGCTCTGAGCTCAGCAGCCACATAATGCTCCAGTCTTCACGTTAAATACTTAAGTGGATAAAATAGCCCAATTCTTAGAACCTAGAAGCACGGACTCACCAGTGTTTGGCATTTCTGCGCACGGGCACCTCTGGCCTATATTTCCGGTAGGGACTGTTCTTAACCATACAGTCGACAGATTCAAGAAGGTCAATCATCGTAAGGTACTGCAAGAGACAGAAACGGCGCGTTACGAAACGCGGTTAGGGCGGGCTATGTCAGCGTGATTACAGTTCTACAGTAATGCCGGTCATTTCCAAGCAGAGGAAACACAATCGCGTTAATAATCGCAAGGTAAACCCATCCCTCGGTAGAAATTACTGGCACAGGACAGTTGTGGTGCCTTTGAGGGGAAAAACGTGTCTCGTTAACAAACCGTAGAAATGCACACAGCCTCTGCAGAACGCCCAGAAGTCAAACATCAAATATTCAAAGTTAAATACACAAGACAAGGAATTACTGTAATACAGGCATTTAAATACAGGCGTCGAAGGAGGACACTCCGTGTGCAGATTGTGCAGGCTGAATGCAGGCCCCCCCCCACGAGCAGACAGAGGGGTGCGCTGGTTTGTCAGCGTACCTGGGGTTTGGTCATCTCGAAAGCGATGTTCTGCACCTCCAGGTACAGGTTGGCTTTAGGTGACTTCAATTCGATCTCAGCGTTGGGGTTGATGCACATTTTCGCCGAGGCAAAGATTGGCTTAAAGACTGCAATGGGAGCAAAGAGGAAAAAATTCTGAACCATCATTTACTCAACACGGGCAGTCTTTCGTACCTTAACAGGTTTTGCACAAAGTAATTTAATCTCTGAATTGAATCGAATAATTAAATTTGTTCAAATGGGAAAAGGTCAAGCTTTATTGTATTGCTCAGAAATGTAAATAATAGCCTCCTGAAGCAGATTTTATACTATAATAGACCCATTATGTTAACACAAGACAAATATTATGCTATACCCAAGTTAAAATTAAAATACAATAAACCTGCCCAATAGTTTTCTCTCCTATATATTTCCCTCCTTTCTTTTCATTGTTGGCACAGCAGCTATGGCAGATAAGACTGGCTGTTTATAGTGTAACAAAAAAACAAGATAGGAACACTCATATTAGTGTAGGTGGCTCCAGATAAAAGCCCCTCGCAGATAAAAGACAGGATTTCCATGGTTTCCCTTGTAGCTTGGCTCGGTTGCCATGGAGAGCAAAGGGAACCCTTCTGAAAAAAAACTGAGAGCAAAGACAACATCCCCATTCTCATGCTAATTTTGATCGGCTTTCTCAGCTCCGCTTACGTACCATATTGGTATCCTTTGAGCTGCTGGTTTGTCGTACTGATTCCCGCTTTGAGCTTGTCCTGCAGAGAAATGAAGACAGGGAGACATCAGAGAGACAAAACAAATAAAATTACCTGTGTGGTTATGATCATGCACAATACTCTCCCCAAATTTTCAATGTCCCTTTTAATCTTGTTCAAAAATGATGGCCGTTCACTATGAATGAAGACTATGGACGTTCATTATGGACGTGCATTGCATTTTTGCTTTTTTTGACCTGCAATAAACCTCTGTACAAGTAGATCTGATGATCACCATGATATTGTGTCAGAATTTTAACAAGAATAAGCATTTATCAGTGTAGATTTTGGGTTCTTAAAATGGTCTCAATTTAGCCTTTTATTGCTAACTAACTAACATACTGACTTTTAGCAAATAAGGAACTCTTACATCTTGTTGGAATTGCTCGAATCCTAAAGCAGCAAATTTGTTATAAGAGAATATCCTAAGAATGAAACTCATATTATGATTTTTATTCCCCCCAAACAAACATTTGATTAACAAAATCATGTAACACTCAATTTCCTCTAGACTGGCAAGTCGTACGTAAGCCTGCAAGATGATCAAGCAATACTAAGGTCAACTCAACAACTACCATTCCAAGCTACAGTGTGGGTAAGTGTTGTGATCAGAAACATGGAGTAACAAGATGGTTGTGAGTTCAAATCCCGTGTGGGGCACAGCTTCTCTTTTGCATTAACCCCTTTGTAAAAAAACCCAGCAGTATATAGTACAAGCTGCTCTGGATAGGGTGATGGAACAATAATATACATTCATGCATATTAATAATATACATCAATGCGCTTTAATGGATTAATCTCTCTACGCCAACACTGGAAATCCTCCTCCCTCTCATCCTGGCACTGCCCGCGCACAGCCCCACCATGTCAGGAACCTCCGTCTGAGCTCAGGTTAACGGCTATTAAGACAATATTACACAACCGCCTGCAGGGCAATTAACCCCTCCATCCACACAAAGGAGTCTTCACGAATCTCTCGCTCTGACGTCAGGCCAGGGCAATAACTGCAAGAGATAGTGGCTCCAGGCGTTAATGGCCACTGACAGGACGCTCAAACACACAGACCACAGGGGAAAACACACAGAGGAGCAGGATCCGTGAATAGAAGCCAAACCCGCTCCCCAGTTGGGGAATACATCGCTTTTTTCCCTGTAGAGCTGGAGCCAGAGTAGCACGAGCTGGAATGTAAGCTAGCTGAGCCGCTAAATCCCCAGGTGCCAGGTCTGTTTAAAAAGGGTACACTACCTAAGCCAGGTTCCTCTAGTTCAGTGGTAGGCAACCCTGTTTCTGGTTTTCGCTGTTCCTCAGAACTTAATAGATCAATTACAGCGATTGACTACACAGTTCTTTCAACTCACCTGTTTTTTGGGTCTAAATCGGGTTGCTGATTTCAAGGTGAGAACATGAATTAGCATGCCTGCGGCTCTCCGGGACCAGAGTTGCATGCCCCTGCCCTAGTTTAAAACTGATGTTGACGAGGTGGCCAGCAATGATCTCTGAGAGAGAGAAGCTTCTCTGTGTAGCGTCTTTCGTTGCCTGCCGCCCCCGCATATGGATGGTGTCGGCCAGTCGCATTGACCCTGGGTCTTTTTCATTGCGACCCTGAGCAAACTCCGATAAACTGATCTCCGTTCCACTCCCATGCAAACAAGCGTCTGAGCAAACACAGTGGTCTATCCAAACAGTCGTTCACTTCCTTTCTATGGAGCAATGGTCGTTAACTTTGACCCAAATGCTAACGCCTGTCTAAACCCTAACGCCTAACTGAAATGAGATTTGTAGAGACTAGTCAGAAGGACGTCACACCGTGGACAGGACCGATTGGATAAGGTTGCCATTTCTGAAAAGACCTTCTTCAGGCCAGTGACTGCTCTAATGTCTTTAACACCACCCCTAATAGCCCACCCTGTTCAAACTCAAAATGGCTACTGGCAAGAAATCCTTTCTCCTTCACTATTTGTAATGTCAAGCATACCTGAAAGGTGAACCATGCGAGCCATTGTATTTCACCTGAGCAGGTGGCCATTTCAAACGCCACCTCTGTCTGAAAATGCTGACACGTGGCATTGTGGGGATTAGCCAGAGCGGGCTGGGCTATGCTCACCAACACTGCTCTCTGTCAGCAGCCGTACACTTAATACATATACAGGGATGTCACAAAGAACCTTGTAAGCCAAGAAAGAAAATGCATAGTAACATTTCATTGTACTTATGCATGTTGTACGGTGATTCATTTCCTGCCGAGTTTCAGAACAAAGAGGCAATGTCTGTTGTGGTAACTGCACGGCAACCCAGAGCCACTTAACTCAGCACAGCTGTGAACATATTCCACAGAAGGGAGAATGAAAATACCCTCGTTATATGCCAAAAGGTTGGGCCAGTGTTTGCGGAACTTGGCTTGTAACTAGAAAGTTGCAGGTTTGAATCTTTGCAATACTGCTGCTGTGCCCTGGAGCAAGGATCTTTGCCTGAACTGCATCAGTAAGTATTCAGCTGCAAAAAGGGACGTAATGCGAGCTATGTAACCTCGGTCAAGGGTTTCCACTGACTGACTGATGGAAGAGAGTTTACAATTCTGCCCCTAAGGCTTCAAATGACACAACAGGTACTTCTTGGGAATGTGTTGCTTTAAGAAGGTGACTTCACACTTTAAATCAAAGATGTACAATCCATGAAAATTAGATTTCTGGGGCATGAAGGTTTTGTTTGTGAAAGGCAGACTTTATTGAGGAGAGTGGGTTAAACTAATTTCCCCTTACGGATAAATCAGGTTTTTATTGTACTGCATTATATTATAGTCTATTTACTGCCTATAAGTTCTGCATTGTAAACATCAGGCTGGGAAGGGAATGAACTGTGGGAACTGTCCCACAATGAACAATGTGTCAACAAAAAACGAATGTATGGGGTGAAGCATGATGGTTTTTCCAGGACACCCCTAATTTAATTAATCACAAATCATTTCATATACAACGGTCTTCTAATTACTCGCATGGAAGCGTGCCAGTACAAATAGGACTACAGAGCATTCTGACCAGCAGCTGAACACATGAGGCCAAAAGTAATTACTCTATACCAGCGAGTCTTTGTCACATGTACTTTACACAAGACATCCTGTAGCTATGACCTCAGCCCCCGAGCACTTAACACTGTGACTCATGCAGGTTAAATGGGTTTTGTCCAATCCGAGGGACTGTGTCCCTACAACTCTCCCCTCCTGATTCAAAGTCAGGGCCTTCTGATGAAACAGCATATGAAAGCAGCTCTCAGAATGACTGTATCTGATAAATGCCTGGTGACGTCTGCTAAATGCCTAAAATGTCAATGTAATTTGGCTCACATAAAAGCCAATGAATAAAATATAAGCAAAACGTAGAGTAAATACGAACAGTCGTTAAAGATGTACCACTTACCACAATCTCATTCCAGGAGCACCTGTAGAACATTGGGCTGTGGACATTCCAGTAGGCACACAGGCATTCTAACCGGCCCAGCTAGAAGAGGGAAACACTGTCAGTGCGCTCCATCAAAACGGACGGGACGCAGACACAATCAGCAACACAGGCCAGCATACGGAGGCAAAGGGTTTCAGCTAAAGATGCATCAACGGCACTCATCCCTCCAACATGACTTAGTCCTGGAGTATTCAGACCCATCCACGCTAATCACAACCTATAAGACGGTATTATTCATTACAAACAACAGAGTACATTCAAATTAGGCTCAAGATATTCAACACGAAGGGGTTTTTGGTTCCGACTGAGGTTACCTTGTAGATGATTTTGGCCGCCTCGTTCAGGATGCACATCTTCCAGTTCTCGTCTGTTGTCTGAATTAAAAAAATAAGAACAATTCAATCCACCTGTAACCTGAATTTCCCATTGACCTTGACCCCAGCATGGTTGCCACATTACATTGAAAGCTCTCTACCTGTGTGTCAATGTTACAGCTACAGGTAGCTGCAAAAATAAAGGAAACACCTGAGTAACTTAAGGGGTTCCGACGGCTCTGTTAAGGTGTGGGGTGAAATTTCCTGGCATTGTTTTTCGGTCAGCTCAACCGCTTATAGGGCAAGGTAAACATCAATAACTACAAAGCCATTCTGAGTAATCAACTTACGATAAAGCATTTCTATCCTGATACGAGTGGTCTCTTCCAGGATGACAATACCAAATCCGTAGGCTACAAGTGCTCACTGAATGGTTTTGAGCATGAAAATGATGTAAACTATATACCATGGCCGCCTCAGTCACTAGACCTCAACAAAATTGAACACTTATGGGAGATTCTGGAGCAGCGCCTGAGACAGCATTTTCTACCACCCTCAACAAAATACTAAATCATGGAATTTGGTTTCTCACTGGAAGAGTGGTGTCGCAATCCTCCAAGAGTTCCAGACATTTGCAGATTCTATGCCAGGGTGCATTGAAACTGTTCTGGTGACTCGTGGTGGCCCAACGCCCTATTATTAAGACACTTTATGTTGATGTTTCCTTTATTTTGGCAGTTTCCTGTGTCTACAGAGGACACAATGGTCCCTTTTAAATCTGCAGGAGTGTTAGTGCGGGGATTTATCACAGGGATTTATGAAGTGTCTACGGAGTGTCCACAGGGAATAAACCCCTACAGCTAGGTGAAAAATGATTCCCACTGGCATTTGCCTAATAAAACTTCAGCTAATGGAATAATTTAATGTCGTGTTTAATGTACAAGTTCTTCTGTTTGAAGTCAAACAGCTATGTGTTTAGTCAGAGCAACCTGCACCGTACCGTGTGGGATACTAGAATTGTAGAATTAGACCACGAGAAAATTCTCCGTAATTCGACTGTGATAGTAAGGGCCACAGTTA
This sequence comes from Aldrovandia affinis, assembly GCA_029706075.1. Classification (NCBI taxonomy): domain Eukaryota; kingdom Metazoa; phylum Chordata; class Actinopteri; order Notacanthiformes; family Halosauridae; genus Aldrovandia; species Aldrovandia affinis. The sequence goes on from JAINUG010000017.1 coordinate 2,302,048, forward strand.
TTTCTCGCTTAAAACTATTTATGGTAGCAGTCAGAGTGAGTACACTTTCAGGTTCTGTATGCCTGGGGTAAACATTCTCAGGTAGAGAATTTGAAATATGGGTCAGGCCAGGTGTGCGGGAGATGGCCGCGTCCGCACGACTGCTCTGATCTGCACTCACGTGCCGTGACGCGCTCTAATATTTACACCCTGTCGTTACTTCCACTCGCCGAACCGAACCCGGAGCCCGGAGAAGGGCATTTAGTTAAGCTTCTGACTCTGCTACAAACAAAGACCGAATGAGCACAACGATTATGAACGATAAAGAAACACCTCCACAAGCTAGAGCTCGTAGGCCCACGTTCACAATGCTAAATGCATACCGACGCACTGAATCGAACCCTTCTCCGCCAGAGCAGGTTAGCATTGAATGGGCGCGAAAGAAAAAAACATCCCCCAGACAGCTTAGTGCTTCCGAGTGACAATGTTCCCCAAGACTGGCGCACCTGAAGAAGATGAACTTGCGTTGTCTTTGTCGTGCTGCCACTGTTTTTCGCCTGGGAGCTTTAAACTCTGCTCAGGACATTTTTCCCTTGGCGATCGTCCTCTTCCCCAACACCGGGGCTGGCATTCGGATGTGCGCATCACGTGCCTTGGTACATTTTTTGCCATGTAAACCCCCCTTGCCATACAGATAAAAACTTGTGAAGCTGCCTTAATCCAACTTTCAACACAGCGTGGAATTAAGGTGCGAGACGCAAAACGGCACCTGCAGGCTGAGCTCGCCGAGCGTGACGCCGATGGAGAGAGGCCGCTGGGGGTCGGACACCTGGGGGGTCAAATGACACGGTGTGAGTTACAGGCGTGGCCGGTAAGCAGAAATTATGACCCCGCGCCCTCCAGCACGCAGAGGGCAAAGGAGGAGGCGGTAACTCACGTCGTCCTCGTATCTGATGTGGATGTTGGTGATCTTGACCTGAAGGTTCTTTATGACTTGCGTGGCCATCTTCTCAGCAAACGTGTCCTTTTTCTCGTCTTTTGTTTTGTCTGAAATGTCGAGGTGTCGTTTAGACAAGTGCGCGGACGATCGCGTTAACTTTTCGTTCGTGGCAAGTATGGCACAGGCCCCCAGCGTAATTCAGACTGATATTCGGTGTAGAGAGGGAGGGCGGTGAGAGCAACAGTTCATGCATCAATGCAGTGGAAGATCTGACAACACAATTCAGCAAAAACGGAGAGAGAAAATACTGCAAACACACATTATGGCCTGGATTCAATCAAGATTGATTTATTTGCGGGTAAAAAATGACAAATCTTGATTGAATCCAGGCCATAATGTTTTCCCCTTTATGAGCTGGCGTTTGGCAGTGTGCCGTCTCAGTTTAAGACAACAGCACCGATAATTATCTCACACATTCAACAGTATCGCATCACCTACCTTGCTTGTGCTCATGCCGTTTAGATTTCTTAAAGGGCTTTTTTTTTTGCTTTTTTGGTTTACGTCCTTTTTTTCAATATTCAACGCAAGCATTGAGAGAGAGAGAGAGTGGTTAATGAAGACCTCAGCCAAGCAGAGAAACCACAAACAGAGGAACACGGAACAACAAGGAATTTACAGATAGAAATACAGCAGGTTGAAGGACAAAGGACTAAAAAATGACATTCACAACAGGGTCTCCACCTCGCTGTTTAATAACAATTTACAGACACGGAATAAACATTGTGATCTATGAAATGAAAGAAAACCCATAGATCCATAGACTTCTCCTCTAGTTTCGTGTGTCGCAAACGATGCCTTTTTAATAAAAAAGGCCACCACAGCCCTTTTCTACATTGTAAATGGTAACAGAGCTGAGAGTCTGATCAATCACTTCCTGTTCACTCACTCTTACAGCAGTATGAAAGAGTATCAAATCCTTTGAAACTGGTCCAAAACAAAATTTCATTCAATCCATTAGTATTATTACTTGTGTGCTTTGGCAACATGCCAAATACAGCTGAACTGAATTTAATTAAAATGATATCAATACACAATAAGTGGCCAAAAAATCATTCAAATATCGGTATATGGGGCAAAGGGCACTTCAAAGACTCTTCACAAAGGCACATGTCCAACTTTCGAAGCCAACTACGCAGGCTTCCGTTGTTTCAAGATATTTTGGCGACTAAATAAAGGCGGCGTTCTAAAAACTTCACACATTGGTCTTTTTGGAGTGTGCCCTCCTTCAGCATTTTTTAACCGCAGTCTCGCGTTTGCCACCACGTGGCCTCGGACCTAAAGGTGGCAGCCGCGGCCCGGGCCTCAAGCCTCGACCGGGGCGGGGTCGTACCTACCGTGCTGTGCCTCCTTGTACACATAGCTCTCCAGATCGAACAAGAACTCCCCTGTCTCACAGCCTTCCTCCAGCGTAAGCACAAAAGGCAAACAGCAGAGAGAGAGAGAGAGAGAGAGAGAGAGAGAGAGAGAGAGGGAGCGAGCAGAGGGGTTAGGATCACCATCGCAGCAGTCGTGCGAACGCACACGTGACAGTATGACGTGGCGATGAGGGGGGGGCGGGTTCGATGATGGTGAAAGGGGTTTCCATGGCAATAACCCTATAGGTCGTTTCAAGGCTTGACCTTGCATTTAATTGACCGCGTTTCCTCGCCATGCTCCTCCATTAGCGTAGCGACTGAAAGACCAATTGTGTTCCATTACTGTGACATTGGTGGCCCTGGGCCCACTAGTGCTCGATCCGGTTAAGACTGGAATTGGTCAGGTAACCAGCAGTGATGTGAAAATAGAATACTACATTTGCTGGACAGAGAGAGCACTTACCATGAGCAAACGCTCTGCATGAAGGTTATTATGGTCAGGGCTGAATGAAAACACAGAGGCACTGATCTCTACTAATCTGGTTTGAATTGCTAAAAAGTAAATGCTACATTTCGTACAAATAAATACCCTAAAATGCCTCTTTTGTCTGTAAAGTTTTCTACCCTCAAGAAATATTTGTCAGAAAATAAACTGTGCCATTTCTTATGTCACACTGTACGTTATCAATTGCACTTTTAATTCTCATAATCGTTCTGAGTATCTGTATTCATATCATAAACATAAACGTTGAAGAATAAGGGGACAGGGCTCAGTGGAAACCAGGAAGAATCCACTAAAAATATCAGTGTTTCCCACGGCACTCACGTTACTGTTACAGGTGCCGTCGAAAACCTAGACTGCTAATTAGAGACGGAAACAAATGTGGCCTCCATGACAGCCCTATCTCACAAATCACGCTGCACAAATAATGAGTCACATCTGATGTCATAAAGCTTGAGCATTATGTATTGCTATTATTGTTCTTGCTCTAAATTTAGTGGCCGGGGGTGTGCAGCAGTGTTCCCAGTCCTTAGAAAGCGGACGCTGCTCTAGTCTGCTTTTCTCAAATTAAAACCATTATGAATTCATATGAGTCAGCTCTCGAACACATCTGAGAAGCACGTGACGCGCCACTCTCATTGTAAATCTAACGCGGGGTGTGAATCAAGAGACGCTAAAGAGGGCGGTACAGAACTGCCCGTACGCCTCACCTGCAATATAACACACTGTTCAGCGTCTCTGACTACTCATCTAGTGGTGAAACGAGGTACTGCCGTTATTTTGGGTGGAGCCATGAAACGAGTCACAGCCGGGTGCTGCGTTTCCTTTAGCCAAAGGCTACGTTTTCATTAGACACGCACGACATGACGCAAACGGCCAAGCGTTCAGCACGTCTGGACAAAGTTATTTCGGCGAGCGGACTTCAGGAAGTCGACGTCCTCAGATTTAAATGCAAGGAATCACTGGCCTTTCCACTGAGAGCATCACACCTGCGTTTTCCCCTGGTAACTGTTACTTATAATGGAAACACAATGGAAACACAGGGAACAATGGGGCTGCCTCAAACGGAGACGTGTGGGTGTGGGCTGAGTTATATTATTAGCACCATATTTTTTTTTCCTCCCCAATGATTCTCCAGGTTGTGCTCCTGTACGCTGGGGGAGAAAAAGATTTCCACCTCTGATCAGACAGAACGGATCAGCCATGCTGAGAGACCTGCAAGACGCCCATTAATATTGTATATACACAGTACAGTATTTCCCACAATCAATTTGGTTTTACTGCAAAGTATGGATGTTAATAATGTGAGTGGGCACGTGTGGGTGTGCAAAGGGGGTTCATATGTGCAGAAATAATAAAAACGTTTTAATTTTACTGACCGAGAACTGAGACAGGGCTCCAGGAAATCAGTAATACCTTAAAGCACTGCAATGATAACTTGAAAGCTTATTTTAAATGGCACCTGGGGTTGTACTATTAAAAGTGTTGTAACCTACAAATACAAGTAAATCTAACTGGATCTTAAAACTGCTTGAAATGTGTCAAACATTCACCAAGAAAATAATTTCCCAGGCTGATGAGCCTAATCATTATTAGGTTGATTATGATTATTTTCTCACACAGCAAGACTTTGTGCCTTTTACATAATAACTTTAATGAGGACTGAGCCATGTATAATCCAGTTTGCTGCACTCGCCAAATTGAAACAATGTTTTCAGGTCCTGCACACCTCCTTGCAAGCAAATTCCATAACAGTGTCAAGGGAAAAAAACGCCATCTTAATTCACTGGTTCCATGGCTGCATTTGAATACTTGAAAAATTCATCCTTCCTTCCTTGCCCACTCGTCTCCTCCTAACTGGCTGCCAATGCAGAGAATGTTCGAATTGTTTAATAAACAAAGGAAGGAAACATGATCCATCCTCGTTCACCTCCTTCTGCGAAGGATACAATGATGCAACTTTTGCAACAATGAATTGCGCTATGCATGACTGCAAGTCCCACAATGCCCTCCTTGGAACAAGCAATTGAAAGGATGATAGGAAAGTCGGTTGGTTTATACGTTTAAGCATGGAGGGAAAGAATGATGGAAGGATACATTTAGTAAATATCACAATGACTACAGATCACAAAGAGACAAATTTACGATAACAACAAATGGCTTGTAGAGAAGGAAAGATGATAACTAATAGTAATTAAACGGAGCCAAAAGCATTATTTGTAATTAAAGTATGGTTCAAAACTTAACAGGGTTAGAGTGCAAGCGTGCTGAAGGTTACAACGTCGCTTATGAACAATGACTCCTCAGAATGATAATGGAGTGAACAGAATGTCCATAGTCTTACAAGAACTTTCCTGTTTCAATTCCTCCACCTTCCCTTACTGGTTTCCTTGTGAGGAAAGCAAGCAAAATAAGGAAACGAGAAAAACTTTTAGACATTTCTGAATGCAGCCCATGTGTCTCGGGGAAATTTCTTCCCTAAATAGTCTTTTCTGTTCAATTCGAAACTTTACCGCTACAAAATCCTTTGTGTGTTACCACATCTCCAAAACCAGTGTGCCTTATTTATTACGAGTTCAGAGCAGGCCCAACGGTTGGCGCATAACCAGACTGAACATGAATGGATTCCTTCTCTTGTAGGGTCAGGTAGGGTAGGGTAGGGACAGAAAGCAAGCCATGACTGGGTTATCACAAAGTAGGGAGAAAGTAGGAGCGGTATGGAAAACGCATATGCCGGAATATGGGTTTTTTTCTTCTCCAAACAAAGCAAAAATGGCGTGCTGGTACTAAACCCCTGTAAGAGTACATTGTAGCAGACAACAGAAACATTTTGGCTTGAGTTGAGGAACACAGAGAGACAAAGAGAGAGAGCAGGAATGGCGAGGCGGTGGAAGGGAGCGGTCACGGCGCGGCTCTCTGAGGCCGGAAACGTACCTCTGCGCGCGGCCAGCTGCAGGACGTCATCGATGCGCTGCAGCTCCTTCTGCTTGGACTCCTGGACGTACTTCTCCTCCTTCGCTGCATCGTACTTAATGGCTTCAAAAATCAAGCACACGCGTCGTCAGAACACACAGCACTGTACACACAGAGGCTACGGCGCCACTTTGCTCATAGCCTCGGAGTGGAACGCTCAAATCCACACGTAGCTCTGGGACTGTGGGGAAAGGAAATCATCAAATGAAATCAATGAAGCATAAAGGCTTACAAGGGAAATTTGGCAGCTCTCTGAAACAGTAGTTTACCTTTCAGCGATTACTTAATGCACAAATATGGTAGAATGCCAGCATTCATTTCTTGTTATCAAATCAATGGCAAATACTTAGGCATGAACCCCAGGGCGCAGGTTTATTTGGACGTACCTGTGCCAAGTGCCCGTGACGTAGGACGTAGTTAATGACTCAATGGGACTGACTGATGAATTCACGGTACAAGAAAGGACTTTCCCCAGTCCCCAGGAAAAGGACTTTCCTGGGGATTTAGTTTCTCATTCAACAGAAATAGGCAGACTTTATAGAAGCAGGAAGGCAGTGCTTGTGAGCGCACCGCTCGATGTGTTGTACGGGGAGCGGCTACGTTGGCACGGTAAGACAGACTCGGGTGTCACCCAACACAATCGCGGTGAGGCCCACCCTGCTCCCACCCTGCTCCCACCCTCCTGGTGAGCGCACTTCCATGTGTATGCGCACGTACATGTGACTAGTAACACGTTTCTTGCACAGAGATGTCACAGAATGGGTACGCGATTCCTTTTCAGCGGGTCTAACACCTTCGTCCTTTCAGGCCCAGTGAGCTGTCCTCCATTAGGCACATTGGATTAAACCTCCCTCCCGAGGCGATTTACTGCTGCGGTAGTAAGCCTGCGAGCTTATTTGTGCTCATGGTTGAGCGGTGGAGGCCGTGTTTTGAATGGCAAACGCATGTCAGAGCCACGTTTGACAAGGATACGTAGACCCCATGAAGCATTTTACCATCAACAAAGTACGAAGCACAGCTCTACTGGCTTTTTCCTTACTGAGAAAAGATTCAGAAGACCAGCAACATTCTCAAACGTTAATGAACCATCTGCTACTCTGTATAAGAAATTAAATCTTTTGGCCCCCTGGTGGCACAACCGGTAAAGGCACTTGATTTAAGTGCAGGTTGCCCTCTGCAGCCTGGGTTCGGTCCTGTTCGGAGGTGGCAATTGTCATGAGCTTGCTGCATGCACAGAAAGTCCCTGTGCATGTCAGAATCACAGTCGACGGCTTGGCGAGTCCCGTCTCGAAGGAGAGGGTTTGGCGCCTTTGTCACTGCCGGTTGCTGGGCAGGCGGCAGGCTCATGGGGGGGTAACTGAATCAACAGAAGGTTGGGAAAAACAGGGGGGTGAAAAATCTGAAATAAATGTATTTAAAAATAAATATATTTCAATTCAAATTAAATCTTTGTTTATAGTGCTAACAATTTTCAAATGTGTGTATTCATGCATAAAAGGTATGTATTGAAATCAACCGGTAAAGGCACTTGATTTAAGTGCAGGTTGCCCACTGCAGCCTGGGTTTGGTCCTGTTCGGAGGTTCACGGTTCGTTTGAAGCCATCTTTATGCGCTGGACAAAATGGTGAACTCAAATAATCTGCTATCCCTTCTGAACCAATTTTGTTTCCTGACAGATGGCTGCACTTACCTGTTTACAAAAAAAACACTACAATGAAGGTAAGATATCAATCCAAAGCACTGGTTATTTGCTTGATGGGTGTACTGGCATACTCCCAACCCTTTAATATCAGATTCATTATTCAGCTCTGCCTATGGTCTGAAGCGCAGCGAAGCAAGCATCAGCAGCACCTGGCAACCGCTAGAGAACTAGGCCCTTCCGATTTCCCCGTGGAGCCCGAAGCAGCCTCATTCACTAACAGAGTGAGTGTAAAAGCTGCTAAAGCCCCTCCAGGGTTTTTGGAGCTTACGAGAGCCTAGATTCATCTCACGTTGATCTCAAGTCATGAATATACAGTAGGGACTCTCCAGACGATTAACTTCCTACGTCACGGGTTAGCAGTTTCATGTTTCCCAGTTCCCCCCACCTCTCCCTCCCTCCCTCCTCCCTCCCATCTCAATTTCTCTTCCTCTTTCTATGGCAAGAGAAGCAGGCCATGCTAAAGGATTTCATAGGCTGAAGGGAAATTTTAAAAACGTTTTAAAACTGATGGGGGGGAAAAAAGATGCAAAAAACAAATGTGTCGTTATAGACAAGTGAGTGAGTGAGTGGGGAGATACTGGCCAGGTTGTGTTCATCTAGAAGTTCAGCAACTTAATGCAAAAACTCCCATGTGGAAAACACCACGAGAAAAAACGACCCAAGCGCCGTGACAATTACTGCTGCATTTAAATCAGATGTGAACATAAAGGCATTCAACTGCGGTCTGAAGAACAGCGGCGTGCCTGATGTCATCGGTTTCCTAAGCAACGAAGAAGACATCGTATCAGCAATTCAAATCAAAACTGGGATGTGAGGTACGATAGCCTTGCGACGACTGTTTTGATTCCGTCTTTTCCTGAGTGCGGAAACTCGGTAATTAAAAAGGAAGAGGACGGGAAAGCGGGTTAAAAATATCACCGCGGCTGTTTATAGCCCAGCCGTCGATGACAAGGCCTTGTTGTATTCACTGACGGGCCGAATGCGGCACGTGGCTGCCTGCTAGACTTAAATATGACACTTAGACAGTTTATCCTCTTTAATCCCCTCATTGCCGCTGCCCATTTCATGACACGCTCTCAGATTTTTTTACACATGGTGACTGAACACGTCCAAATGTAACAAACTGGTGTTATCATTGCAACAGTCTATATTTACGACTTTACTGTCTGCGTCCTGTAGTGCTATAAATCTGAGCGTCTCGGTGTGTTCCTGCCACATTTCTGTGCGATGTTGAACGTCTGACGTTAATCGTTAACCGGCCATGACTATCAGGCCTTGAAAGACGCCGCCGTAACGGATGCTTTTAACTACATATCTTTACGACTAGAAAGGGCAGGAAATTGTTTCCTTAATAAGCTACCGATCTCTCAAAAGGGGGCAAACGCAGAAGGCTGACCTAGAGCACATCACATTTCTGACGGAAATGCAGAGCGGTGAAAGTCATGCGTAAATAGCATCAGTTTCCCTGCAGATATCAAAACAGGAAGGAGTAACAATGACAGGGAAGAGCACAAATAATAATGCATATTTGACTGAGGCTTTGAATGAGGTTAGTGACCTTTTACTCAGTTAGTAGATTTAGTGTTAAGATTGGTTTCAGATTTTTTTTCAGTTTTTCTCACAATTTGGTAGCCAGTTACACCCTCTATTTGTTTCAATTTACCCTCCCCCACGAGCCTGCCGCTCATCCTCAGAGTCAAGCCAATCAGTTTTTCCCTACGGGGACGTCTTTGCGCTTCTCAGCGAGCCCATGCCGGCTCACCCTCCCCCTCCCCCTCCCTCTGGGACGGTCACTGAGCATTACTGGTCAATCGACTAGTCTTGTAGTTTGTCAGATTTGTCAGTATGTCTAGAATTAACATTAATGAATAGACGTTGAGGAAATCTCAAATATCCTTATAGTATCCTAGGCTATCTCCTCAGATGCTAGCAGACTGTTGCATTTCAATATTAGGCTACTCACCGGGTAGGAGCTCCAAGGCCAACGTTGTCTTGCAAGGTTGAATTTGTGAACCATCTATGTCGGGTGCCCTCCTTGCTTTAGCTATCTGGACCGTTATTATTCATCGAACTAGCCTAACATTGTTCGCAAAAATCTAAGAAAATTCTATCTGCAGTGTGCACATATGAGATAGCACGCTGGAGATAGGCCTGAAATGACAGTGACTGGTGCATGAACAAGTTCATTTCATGCCCTGGATTGATATAACTAACTGCCTATTATGATTCTCTTAATCGCATAACAATAATTTATAACTTTCTAAACGAAGAATTGTATTTTATTGAAGAATTGTATTGTATTTTCAACTGTGGCTCTCTGCTGGCTCTCACCGAGGCAAAAAGCCTGAAAAACTTCCTATGGTTGGCTCCCGGAAGAGCATAGCAAAATTATTAGCTATATTATTAATCATATTATCAATATTAGTGTTGGTGAAGTTATATTATTATTATTGATATTATTATTATTACTACTATTGGTGTTAATTATATTATGTATTATTATTAGTGGTGGGACTCGATTAAAAAAATTAATCTAATTAATTAGAGGCTTTGTAATTAATTAATCGAAATTAATCGCATTTTAATCGCATATCAATATTTGACACGAGAAGCAACATTTTTCAATTAAAATGGATTTTGGTATACGAGTGAATCAATGAATAGACATATACATAAGTTTAAGCAGCAAAATCTTGTTTATTTTAGCTACTACACAGACCAGTGCAATTTTTAACAAAGTGCAGCAATTTTAGGATATGATAGTGCAAAGGACCTTTGGAAGAAGCTGCTGTTTTTTTTTCGAAATTGTCTTTCTGCATGGCAGTTCATAAGTTGTGTCAGACGACGCAATCTGTAGCACCTTTTCTAGCCCCTTATCTTCGACCACCGAAAGTGGTCTACAGTCCACGGCAATCCAGTGAGCCAGTGAGTTGGTTACTTTGTTAGACGTGGTCTTACTCATCTTGGCTCTGAACCCCGTCATCTGGTCGAGTGTGGGTTGGCGACTCTGCTTGCTCGTACTAGGACTTACCCCGCATTCTAACAGGGGGCGATTCGGCGACGAGCTGCCGGAAATGCATTGATTCTCTATGAGAGTGGGCGACTTCCGCCGACTGACCGATTTGGCCGATTTGTGGGCGTGGTGGCGACACAGAAAAGTTGAAAATTCTGAACTTTGGGGCGATATCGCCCATGTCTTGCTCTTTTTACCTTCCACGCGGAAACCAACACAACACCGAAATTTTGTTCCTAGTTCTGACACTTCAACATGAGTGAGGATAAACTGTTAACAGTGGTGTGCAGTACCCTGATACTTTATTTAATCCTAAAAGCATAAATATGTATAGCTAGCTAAACTTATATGGCCTACATACATCTTATTTAATGTTTGTGTTGGTTAAAAGGCTATTTTTTATCGCATGGGTACGTTTGGAAAAACGTTTGGAAAACGCACCGGAGAGAAATTGCGAGCTGTTTCCAGAGCAAGTAAATGGCCGTAATTGCAAAAAGTTTGAGTTTGCGGTTCATAATTGAAGGAAACAATACTGCTAGCCAACTAATATTTATAATAAAGATTCTCAAAATCTATGATGAACTATTCGTTTACCATGCAAAAATTTTGTAAGCACGTCGGAAGCATTTTTGAGGAAGCCAGTCAAGCGTGGTGAACGCCCACTGGGCGATTTATTCGCCTAGTATCCGCCCCTGTGAGAATGCGGGGTAACGTTAGCCTGATCAGCGTTAGCTCTGGCTTCCACGCAAGCTGCAACATGTTTAGGATTGAGAAACGTTCCGTGGTGTCTGGAGTGCAAAAATATAGTGCGATTAAAATGCGTACATTTTTTAACGCGTTATTTTTTCTGTAATTAATTAATCGAAATTAACGCGTTAAAGTCCCAGCCCTAATTATTATTACGTTAGACGTTTTAATAAATGGATTTGTTTACATTATTTTTGAGCGAGTTGGCGGGTGGGTGCATCAAAGGAGTGAATCAGGGATTTAAAGGGTTGATGTTAGGGAGATATAAACCAGAAACCAGGGTTGCTGTATAAACATCTTGTGAAAAGTGGATAACAGCGTATCTGGATCATAAACGTCGCAAATAGAGCTGCTAGGTGACTTTCAACCATCTAATTCTGACGTCCCCGAGATGTAAAAAAATAAAAAAATATGAATATGAAAAGGCAGAGATCACACTAACGGGGGTATGTGTGCTTACTGGAAGTGATAGCATGCTGGTGTAGAAGATAGGGAACATGGCTTCCCTCCGGTTAATGTGCACATCCTGGGCCTTAAACAGCCTAAATTGCTCCAGTAAATAGCTAGCTATATAAATGGGACATATCTTAAATGTAACACATGCAACCCAACCCTGGATATCTATGCATGCCATAGGCGTAACGAGTGTATGTTTTGAATAACCAATATTCAAAACAGTCATATCTGTCACCCCCAATAATTTGTAGATATAAAACATTCCCTTTCATTATGTTCCCCCCAAAATATTTAATATGTGGTTACGCCCTTGATGTATGCTAAGCAAATAATAGAATAAACATGGCCTTATTGGGACCTTACTGGCTTTTGAACTAGGCCCATTCATTTGTAAGCTGTATGTCGTGCACACAGGGTTACAAGGTGATGGTGGAGGGGGGGGTGTTGAATTGTCACTGCACATGCCATGGCTTGTAGTTGGGATTTTCGGGTAAGCAAAGAATGTTCAATGACCATCCTTCCTTCTTTCTGTAATTTCCTTCCCTTTTAAAAAAATAAAAAACCTGACTGTTCTTCAATCATTAAATACAGTAAGAGAGGATAACTCCGGAATTGATTAATTATGTCTGAATTCAGTTTGTGTACATTGCTCAGTTGAGAGACTCCATCATTTATCATTTCACTTTTTGCCAACACATGCCTTCAGGTAATCCTTAAAAGCACAACATATTTCAACACTCCACTCACAGTCCGATAATTAGACTGTCATCTTGTGATAACCTTCAATGGAACACTAATGCAACATAAGTACTCACCAAAACACCCAGACAGCAGCAATGCTTGAGCTTTGAAACGAGGCACGACAGTTTTGACAGATGTATACACCCAAACCATCCCAGAATATCAACCCTTTATCAGTTCATCCAGAAAGTGGAGCCAGCGTGCCCTGACTATGGGCAACAGTGTAGTGATGTGCTATGGTGCTTCGAGTGATATGCTGTGTGAGTTTGGTAGTAAGCAGGAGGCCTGCAGCCAGAACACTACTGTTACAGAACAGCCTTAGGTAAGCATCATCCCTAAGGCTGTTGTAAGTCATCATCTTGTATGTCGCTCTGGATAACCTACATTTTTTTCTGCTAAATGCCAAAAATGTCAGTGTAAATGTAAGCAAATTTACGCTAATCTGCTCCAGGTCATATAAAACCCATGCTGCATAAATCAATAATGTTTTTGCTTATTTTTGGTGCCCACTTCAATGGTGACAGATAATGGGTTGAGCCAAGTCTTTGTCTCATAAGCCAGACGATTGAGAGCCTATCATAGCAGGTCTTTGGTTCTGTTCACGTATACAGAAGTGAACCAGGAACGTGAGATGGCGTCAACACAGAACTCAACACAGAAATGTTACATATATCTGTATGTTACCGATTGTTACATACAATTGCATGTGGGTTTTGAACTTAATAGGGTTTTATAGGCTTACAAGACAAAAACCTTCCCGTACAGAAATTTTAAAAAAAGGATGAAGGTCCCAAACCTGTGAGGAAGGAAGAACTTGAAAAGGAGGGTTAATACAAGCTACACACTAACGACGATAAAGACGAGGGGTTAATAACAAAAAAAGATACTGTTAATCACACACACAAAAATTTGAAGGACTGACTGGGCCAATCCACTACAGAGGAGGACGACTGATTAAGTGAATCCTCCATCCACCACCTGAAGACCAAACACCTGTAGAACTCTTACCATTGTACGGGGTCGTATATAAACCAGACTCAGCTGAAACACAAAGCACTATTACTGAATCTACGCTTCCCCTGCTCTTTCGTGCGGTCTTGACAATCGAATTAAGAAGGAAACCTCTAAAGTCGACAAACATTTCATAGAATCTGTCAGAATGTGGTATATTTGGGGGCAATGCGTGTGCAAGTCTCTTTCTCGTTATATTCTTCTGTATCCCAGTGAATATTTTGAGAGAAAGCAGAAGAGAAACAATTCCCATGATTTTTATGTTGGCCAGAAAGATGGAACGAGTCACGATATCATTGTAATTTTAAAGAAGACGCTACTATAAAAGATCATACCACTTTCTGACAACTGATATAACACTGTTAGCATATTTCAACACATTAACTGTTTTTTATTTTGCTTTGCAGACCCTTGCATATCAAATACAGAAGAATACAATTTCCTGGTTCAATAAAAACGACAAATGTATGCTGAATATAACTGAATGAAAAATGTGTGCGCCGTATAGCATTGTGTTAGCCGTGTGCTGCATTCAAGGTGTTTTTATTTAATGGAAGAGCATACTGTGTATAGCCTTGCCTCTTAGCGATAAACGATAAGACTGTCCACAGACATGAAACATTAAAAGAGGCAAGCATAAAGGGGAGTTTCATTAAAACAGCACTTACTCGCTCCAGGGACCACGAGAAGATACAGGCCATCTAAAGTTGCCACCACTGCCTCGCTGTAAAGGTTCTTCCACGGAATCTTCAGTGTCAGCTTACCTGGAAAAACAACATGGCGGCTTCAACAATGCTAAATAGTGACACGCCAAAATACGATACGCATTGTCAATGAGCTTTGTGGGATGGAACAGGACTGAAGAGGGTCTCAGAGCTTAGCTTCCCTGCTTTCAGTTATTTCCTGGAAATGAAATGAAATTCTCCAGAAATGAGTGTTTTACGCATGTGTTTAATTGTAAGTCATCGTGAACCTCTGGGGCCTTTCTATTCTGTCATGAACAAAAAAAAAACTAAAATATCCAGGCATTCAGGTAAAAAATAAATAAATTTTTTTAAACATTCACGAGGAAACCCATCAAAATCCAAACACCTCTTCTAAAGTTACATGTTACATAACACAGTAAAATGTCAGGTCCAAGCAAACTGAAAAACCAACTGTCCTTTCAAGTCATTCCCACATTAACACATTTCTCAACATTTACTGCATTCATCCATTCATTCATTCATTCATTCATTCGTCAGAGAAAATCAGAGAAAATTTCAGTTTTTTTTTTAAAAGCTTCTTTCATTATCACTAAATTTACTGTGTCTGTGTCTTGCCCATTAAACCATGACTGAATTATGAAACCAGGGTCACTACGGCAATATTAAACATAACCGTCTTTTTACATCTGAGGGGTAGGGGGTTCAGTAAGTGCACATGTAAGGTCAGGTAAACAGAATATTTGAAGAGAAGAGGCTGAAATGTGTAGGCTACAGCAAGGCCCTGAACCTCACCGAAACGATTGGGGTTGCTTGGCAACCCCGACGTCTGGCTCCCCTGAAAACCGGATTGAACAGGGACTGAGCAACTGATGTTTTATCAGTTTACAGCATTTGGGCTGAGCAAATTTACTCTGGCCTCTAATGGTCATTAATGGCTTCTAAAGGGCTGCCCTGGCCCGTCACAAAGAGGGAGGGAGCCCTGTGATTGGTGGCGTCCGACCAATCAGAAGTGACCGTGCTTTACCGGGGTCGGACGGACCCGGCTGAGGGATGGAGGAAGCTCTGATTGGACAGCACAGCTTGGCCCATTAGAAAACCAGGTCGCCGTGGTATGTGTATCGTCTAAACGAATGAAACAGGATCACTGGGCTAATGGACACCGGATCGATCCACCTCCGTTTGGTTCTGTGTCTGAAAGGAAAAGCAGTGTTCTGACAAATCCCCCAGCACAAAAAACGCTGACAAATGACAGGTTCCAAATAACGAATCACTGTTTCCACTCCCAACATAGTTTTTGGTGTTTTTATTAAAGGAATACTCTCATTCAGCGGGTTTCTCTTATAAATAAGGCTTTTGTATTAATAAAGCTACTGCCTTTTTTGGCGATACAATTAATCAATCAGGGATGTGATTTTTTTTCCTGGTTAATCAGGAAATGTTTATTTTCAGACCATAGATATCTTGTTGACATGTGTATGTCATAAGCATGACAATAAATGTTGCACTCTTTGACAGCTGATAGCAGGAGAGAATGTTCAGCAAATAAAGTGAAATAGCCAGAGATATTTAGCACCACAAAATCTGCATTTCCTGAATAATCAGGAAAATCACATCCCTGATCAATTAACATTCAAAAGCTGTCTTTTAAGCCTCTATTCACCTGGGAAATACAGCTTCCTACTGGAAGGGTGAGGTTATGAGATTCTTAAATAAATGATGTCTAGCCTGTAACAAGATAGCTTTTTACACGGTTAAGTAACCGTCGCTTTTCTTACCAACTACATACATTTAAACAAACGCAACTGTACAGGGTCACACTCTTATAGAACAATTGCTTTCTTATCCAGGAGATCAGGTTTGGGGAAACTGTAGCAAGATCTACCGTTATAGAATAACAAATGCATACAGCTACCGTAGCCTTGCAGGGAATTAAAAATGTAGGCAAATGTTCACTGTTCTATCCATACGATCTATGTTATTACGTCATGACGCAGGAGAAAAATGTTTCTTTTGGCGTGCACCACACATGCACTCATCCCCTTGTTGAGGGCAGGGTGAAGTATGACTCATCTGACCATATGACTTTTTTCCACTGCTCGGTAGACCACTGCCTGTGTTCTTTGTATCACTTCACTCACAGTTGTTTAAGTGTAACAAGGGGTTTATGCACTGCAACCTGACCACAATCTCCCCCTTCTCGATGGACTGTTGTGCACTGTTGGCCTGCTCATCTGTTTTGCTTTGCATCCTGATCCAATCCACGGACATCACAACGGTTGAGGAGTATGCGCTTTTGACCACAGTTATTATAATTTTTTTCGTGTTTTCTCCCAACGTGGTGGCGTATTATACCCTCTATTTATTCAATTCACCCTCTCCCACGAGCCCGCCGCCCGCATCTACGGGAAAAGCCACTACCCCAAGGCTGGAAATGAACCGCTTCCTCCGATACAGAACCCGCCTGTTTGTTTTGCCCACACGGAAACCCTCCGCACCTCTCGGCGAGCTCATGCCAATTCTTCCTCCACCCCTCCCTGGGGCAGACAGCCAATCGCCGCCCCCGAACAGGGCTCCCGGCCAGAGCTGGGCTGGCGCAGCTGGGGAATAAACCCTGGCTGCAGTGGGCAACCTGTATTCTGGGCGAATGCTTTTACCGTTCAGCCACCCGAGGCCCCTCTAGTTGCCCCTAGTTAATGAGGTCTTTCCCTCAGGTTTCTATGCCAACATCATCATCAACAAGTTGAATAGTTTTCGTCACTGATGTTTCTGCCACAGAGATTAACTCCAAACTCCCCTGTGTTCTCTTTGTTTACAATCCTGACAGGCATGAGTAACACTTGACCTGTCACGATAGCACAAAAACTGTGCTACTCTCAACTGGGCTGTGAACTCTCAACATGAAAGCCAGAAACCAAAGAATCAAAAACTGGATTACCCTAAAACTAATATACGGTTCTGAGTGTGAACAAGGCTTATGCTTTGTAGTGCAGAGTCTAGCTTTTCCTGTCTGCGTGCAGCAACTAAAGCTAGTACACAATCAAACAATCAGATCTTTAACACAATCTCATGACTTTACGGCAACTGTTCTCAATTCAATTTGTGCAACTGCAAGGACTTGCAAATGAGATGAAGCAATCAGTCCAAAGTTTGGTCACGGACAGTAATGAGTTTATAGGGAAGTATTGCGCAGCTAGCTCTATACGCCGTGGGCACTACCGCCTAACACATCAAACGGGCACCTTGAGGTATTCCTGTTTTTCACCCCCGTTTTTTCTTTATTCCCATATTAGGAATGTTCAAGCACCGTTGATAGCTCGTCCTGCCGCTGCCATGTTCTCCATCAGTTCAATAGCGTACAGACTTGCAGTACAGACTAGCTGAGCCATTACACCAGAGGACTGGACATCCTGCAGAGCTGGCACAGGCAGAGTGCAGGCACCAGATTGGCCAGAGGGGGCGCTGTTGCGAGATGAGGTAGGGAATACTGTGTCGATTTAAACCCTCAATCCCTGGGTGATGCGATGGCCAATTATTCTTATCCCCGTGGGATTCCTGGCCCCTGGTCACAACGGTCACTGGCGAGGGCAGGATTCAGTTCTTGACCGTGAGGCACACCATTTTAAGGCAGACAGTGTGGTATAGTGGTTAGGGAACTGGGCTTGTAACGTTAAGGTTGCAGGTTCAATCCCCAGGTGGGACACTGCTGTTGCACCCTTGAGCAAGGTCCTTAACCTGAATTGCTTCAGTAAAATATCCAGCTGTATAAATGGATTGTATGTAAAGAAATGTAAACTGTGCAAGTCGCTCTGGATAAGAGCGTCTGCTAAATGCCTGTAATGTAATGTAATCACTGGACCAGAAGCAGTGCTTTAGCTGGATAAGCCCCCTAATATTTTGGAGACAAGACATATATGTACTCTTGGGGTATATCTGTAGAAATAAAGTAAAGTACTGTAACAGTGTAAACTCATCGCAAAAGTAAGGAAAAATAGGATGAAAAAACACTCTCACTGTCTCCACAGTGGATGACTAAATCTTTACGGGAGATTTTGAGACAGAGAGAGTGTACAGAGTATATAAAAAGACAATTCTGAGAATATATTCGATTATTGTAATATGAGAACTAAGGCTAAGAAGGAAATAAGGGCAGCTAAATAAAAATTTGAAATAAAAAATTTCCCAAGATTCAAAGAGCAATCCTAAACAATTTTTTCAATAATACAGAAGAAAAGGAAAGTTAATTAAAGTTAAGTGCATTGAAAATAAGGAAGGAGCTTTGCTTTATAATAATAAGAATCTTTCTGATACACTGAACAATTACTTCGTTGAGAGCTTTACCAGAGAAAAGGTTATAAATATGTCTAAATGTACAGCCAATGTACAGAATGTATATGAGGCCTTTGAGAAAAGGGATGGATAAGTACTAGAAAAAATATGCAAACCTAAGATAAATAAAGCTGCAGGCCCCGATGGCATATATCCTACCCTAGAGTACTCAAAGAACTTGGGAAGATTATATATAAACCATTGACAGACATTTTTATGCAATCTCTAAACTCCAGATGACTGGAAGAAAAGTAGTATAATTCCAATATATAAGAAAGGGGACGGTACTGACCCAGGGAAATATAGGCCTGTCAGTTTAACCTGCACCTAATGTAAAATACTGGAATATATTATTAGGGACAAGGGAATTATATCTGAAAAATAATAGTATTTTAAGAGATAGCCAACATGGCTTTTTTAGGGGGAGGCCATGCCTAACAAACCTCCTGGACTTCTTTGAGGAAGCTACAAAGTGTTTTGACCTGAACCAGGCTTATGATATAATATATTTGAGACTTTCAAAAAGCATTTGACAAGGTACCACACGAGAGGCTCATTGCCAAAACAAATTCAGTAGGAATTACAGGAGTTATTTCAGAGTGGGTTCAAATTGGCTGCAAGGTTGAACACAAAGAGTAACAGAAGGAGGGGTTGTATTTTAGTTGTTTTTTGGGGGGGGTTTCAGATTTTTCCAGTTTTTCTACCAATTTGATTGCAAATTATACCCTCTATTTATTTCAATTCACCCTCCCCCATGAGAAATACATTTCTTTTAACAACAGGACACAAGCAGGCAGTGGTCATTTATCTGAGACCATCTTAAAAGGTGATCAATTATTTACAATAATTTAGATAGATTTCACTCAGAAAATCACTCAGCATTTAACTAGATATGACACTCAGGAATGTCTTCCCTTGACTTTCATTCCACCTGGCCTGGCCTGTCCCCAGATATCACCATCACCGTCCAGCAGCCAAAAGGCGCTGAGCTGAAAGGAGAATCACAGCCAGTTTCTCCACGGATTTGCTACAATACAGATAACAGGATCACAGAGAGGAGCTCTGAAAGCAACAGCCTCCCAGGTCTGAAGGCCATGCCTCTCATTCTCATCGTGCAACGGGGGTGCTGTTGGGCTCACAGCTGATCCCAGACCAGGCTGAGGCTCTGACTCGGAGCCCACTCGGTGAGTCTAGTGCTCTATTCACTGATCCCAGACCAGGCTGAGGCTCTGACTCGGAGCCCACTCAGTGAGTCTAGTGCTCTATTCACTGATCCCAGACCAGGCTGAGGCTCTGACTCGGAGCCCACTCAGTGAGTCTAGTGCTCTATTCACTGATCCCAGACCAGGCTGAGGCTCTGACTCGGAGCCCACTCGGTGAGTCTAGTGCTCTATTCACTGATCCCAGACCAGGCTGAGGCTCTGACTCGGAGCCCACTCGGTGAGTCTAGTGCTCTATTCACTGATCCCAGACCAGGCTGAGGCTCTGACTCGGAGCCCACTCAGTGAGTCTAGTGCTCTATTCACTGATCCCAGACCAGGCCGAGGCTCTGACTCGGAGCCCACTCAGTGAGTCTAGTGCTCTATTCACTGATCCCAGACCAGGCGGAGGCTCTGACTCGGAGCCCACTCAGTGAGTCTAGCACTCTATTCACTGATCCCAGACCAGGCCTCGCACTGGTACAAAAGGCACACTGGATCTGAAACACAAATCCCCTCCACCCCCAAGGCAGTGATTAACAATCCTCCCAGTGGAGCGCTGTATTCATTCAGTGTAATATGACCAGGGCCCAGGTTCATTAAGCATCTCAACAGTAGGAGAGCTGACTGAGGATGAGATTTCCCCAGTCTACATCCTAACCTCGTCCTTTATGAGGCTAAATATAAAACTGATCCTAGGTCAGCACTCCCTAGTTTCAGATGCTTTATGATAATGGGTCCAGGCTTCTCACTGGTTAAACAAGAATGTGCCTCAGAGACTACTGTTAGCCCAACCACGCCCCGCTTATCCCCAACTGCCTGTCTGAGGTCTATATCACACACACACAGAGGGGGAAGTGACACCAGTGTGGATATGATTCACCACAGGCAGACCCACACGTGGAAACGGCCGATATGATTGTTCTTTAAGCGTGAGGTGACCAAGAGAGGGAGCGAAAGTGTGCACACGTGGGTCCGTCTGTGTTCGTGTGTCCACACGTGCGTGTGCGTGTGCGTGCGCGTGCGAGAAACAGAAAATGACTAAGGGAATCGAAGAGAGTAGCTTGTCTCTCTGGAGAACACGCGCATACAAATCGATGCACAACGCTGCAAGTTTCATCGCCTCCGGATCCGCAGCGGAACTTCCATCAGGCCCCACACAGTGCATAAACATCCACGCAGGCATGCAGTGCATCCAAAACTGTCTGCTGTGCATCTGTGACTGGGCTGTCCCCCGACATTTAATCACAGTTCCCCCTTTTTTTTTTTTTATTGAACCCCAGTCTCCATGGCCAGCGTTGAACGTTGTAACCACTGGACCACGCGGGAGGCCTCGGTTCCCCATTTAATATTCATGGTTAGTGATCTATGGATGCACTATGCAAGTGAAGCCCTGTGGCATAATGGATTTGTTTTTTATTTTGAAAAAAATTTTACGTCAATCCCCCCCTCGTATTGTCAGTTTGCTGCCGTAGCCCTGTGACCGGCAGTGACAAAGGCGAAATATCGTCTCCTCCGAGACGGCCAGGCTGTTGCCAGGCTGTCAGAGCCATTCCAGAACTCCGGTAATATAATATAATATAGAGCCATTTCCAGTGGCCAGCATCAAGTAGTGAATGTAACCTCTAGACCACCCGGGAGGTCTGGACTTTTTTTACAGAATAACAAAAAAAAAAATCCAGATTATTCTTGGAATAAAAACAAGGTTGCTTGTATATTGTGTGCCTGATTTACTTCCATCAAAGCATAAAAACCTTTGAGGAGCCACTATGTGACAAACTAGCCTTTGCTGCTGAAGAAACCAGCCTTTGTAATATTTTGCAGTGAAGAATGGTCAATATAATATATCCCAGCGCTTTTATCCGTTTCTTCAGTAGTGAATGCATACATTTTTCATTTGGTCCCAGTGGGGATTGAACCCACAACCTAAGCATTGCCAATGGTGTGCTCTACCAACTGAGCCACACAGAACCACTAAATCAAACTGCATTCAGTTATTCAACTAGCTCTGGTGTCTAAAAGGGGCTGACTGCACTGACTGGGCTTTTCTTACGCTCAATTAATTGTACAGAAGAAAATGGCTGCAGGCTCAGCCACAGGACCAGTAGAATGAAATAGGTCTTACTGAACCATGGACTTTCACACCATTGGTATTGAGCCTATTCCATGAGAGCCATGAATATAAAGTTTACTTAAGGACTACACAAAAGCTGCCAGTGTTGGACTGCATATCATAACTATTGTAAATAATGACAAATATTAGCCTCGACTAATTAGTAATCAGTCTGTGGATACATTGTACTTGACTAGGTGAGAAGCATCCATATTGGTGAAGTAAGAGCGTGACAAATATTAGCCTCTGAGTGGCCTAATTAGTGCAGGCATACTGGTCTGTGGATACATTAAGAGCCACATTTTTACTGTGTTACCGCAAAGAGCCACATCAGGTGCTACGCGAAATAAAAAGACACCAGTTCATTTATTTTGGTGTAAGAGAATAAAAAAAGCCCCTCCTAATTTTAAACCCGTGAAACATGCCAAAAAGGTTGGTGAGCTCCCTAACTGTGTTTTATAGTCTTAGAAATGTTTGGCCTCGTATTGAACTGGATGGCGATATGCGTAAGTGAAACCAGGCAAATGCTGGTGCCTATGCGTTAGGGTTTGATTCCAGACCATGGCAGTGGCAACCTTGGCCAGGAGTTCCACAAGACAATGTCTAATTTGCCCAAGTGTTGCTCAGGGAGGGAACATGTCAATCAGAAGAGCATCCCTCTCCTCTGTTGCTCATCAGAGACTGCTCTGGTCAATCTAAAAGCTGCTTGCGCCAGCTGCCTCATACATGTGCACAGTAACTGCACCGCTCAGCTCGTGGATTGTAGAGTGAGAATTAGTGCAAGTCTGCACACTCCCAAACTGACAGAGAACTTTACTGCAATGGGACAGGCCCACAATTATGATGAGGTATTCTAAATTTGGGGGAAAAACAAAAAATACAACAAAAAAATAATAATGTAGGGGCAAATAAAAGAAAACAAAATTAGTGCAGATTGAATTCATAATTTAAAAAATGCAGTTGATGGCAATCCATTTTATTTTTTTATCTCAATGTATATGTTTATGTATTACACACAGTAAACATACAGCTAATACGACACAGGAAAATCAAAAGCACTAACTTACTCCAGTGAAACTATGCAATACAATGAATACTATGATGGTTTGTATTCTTTCTTTTAATATTTATTTGAGATTTTACAAAAAATTTCTCCCAATTTGGTGGCAATTATACCCTCTATTGAATCAATGAACCCCCCTCCCATGGGACCGCCATCCGTAACTACGGGACCAGCCACCACTCTAGGACCGGCAGTGCCAAAGAGGCCACCCTGCCGTTACACACAGAGAGCTTTCTGTGCAAGCGGTGACCTTGTGCCGGGTTCCCTCTCCCTTCCTCCTGGGGAGGACAGACAATCGCTGCCCCCAAATGGGACACCCGGCCAGAGCCGATTTGGCACAACCGGAGATCGAACTGAGGCCTACTTATCTCCAGCTATCAGCCATAGGTTCTATACTCACAATCTTGTTGAGTCTAGAACCAGCAAAATCAAGGCAGCATTGATACTCACCAACCTGGCCCGCTTTGACTTTGAACGGAACATCCAGTTCACTCTGTCAGAGGAAAAAGGAGGCACCATAAGAAAGTGTGAATAGGTTTCTTCATACGATCACAAACCTTCACAAAACCTCAAAAGTGAGGCACTTGTGAGGACAGGACATGGGAATCTCTTCCATTGTTGCCTACAAGATGATCACCACAGAACATGAACAAAAAAACTATTCAAATGCATAATGATATTAACTATAATAAGACCATTTTTGTCAATGTGTGTGTGAGAGAGAGCAACAATATTGTCAGGTCTGGTCCTATTCAAACTCCGGATTGGAGATTATTTGTTGTTATTTACTGAGGTTTTCTTAAATCTGAGCATTACCGTCACAGAGTAACTCCGCTGCGCCTGTCCCACCACAGAATCGTGAAGCTGATTTACAACAGCGGTGCCAATGCATGATTCACAAATCTCTCCTCGGCGAGACGGCCAAGTGAGTGGGCCGCTTCTCATAAATCGCACGGCAACGCCAAAGTAACGCCAGCCAACAGACAGCCTCACTCAGCCTTCAGCGCAATCTCTCACTTCAGACTGCTCTTTCCTGAGGGATGCACTAAACCTCTCAAGGAAACGCATCAGCCAGGATTGTGGATCATAGCTCTGCTTATCTTTATTTACTTATTTTACAGAACTTTTATGCAAAGGGAATACCGAAACCATCACGGGGGATGCATCATGCATGTCACAAGGCTGCACGAACGAGGGCTCAGAACAGCCAGTAACACATCAAGATAGCACTGTAATAAAAAGAAAAAGTGCTAAAAAGTGCCAAGATAAGGACAGCACTAAATCTGATACTAGTGTTTACACAGCGTTTAAACACGTCTTACATTTACATTTGAGGCATTTAGCAGATGCTCTTATCCAGAGCAACTTACACAGTTACATACAATCCATTTATACAGCTGGATATTTTACTGAAGCAAATTAGGTTAAGTACCTTGCTCAAGGGTACAACGGCAGTGCCCCACCTGGGAATTTAACCTGCAACCTCTGACAGGTCCTACAAGTCCAGTTCCTTGACCATTACACTACACTGCCGTCTTAAAATACACCGTTCCCCATCACATACAGAAGCATGGCAAACTTTAGTGTCAAAAAAGAACCATACGAGAGTTCTGTGGGAGCAATATATTCTTACATCACACAAACATGGACTGGATACGCTCAACGGAATTACTGTCATCACAGTACCCACAGCACCACCACACACATATATATATATATATAAAACACCTGGCTACCCCACCTAGGTGGGACTGTGAGCCAATAACAGAGAGACTTTGATCCTCGCAACTGACCTTGATCACATTTATTTATGTTGTGTAACTACTCCACTGAGATACACTGACTGACTGACTGACTGACTAATAAGTCTTGATGAGCTTCCATTTCCATGCATTTGCGCTTTACAAGCATGGTGTTAACGGACAACTTGTTTTGCGTCCCTCAATGCTCAGCCATACTGTAGTAAATAAATACTGGTTATTTGAGGTGACAACAGATTTTATACGTTTTATAAATGTAGCACAATGACTTTGTTTGTTTAGGTAAAAAGGGTTTGCAGGATCAAATACCATTTGAGGCATAGCTGTTGTACCCATAACAAAGGTATTTGGCCAGAATGGATTCTGTATGTGAAAAAGCTACGCAAGCCTCGCGAATAAGGTAACCGGAGGAAGATAATTTATCCGAAATCATGCTTTTGCCATTCCCAAACCAACAGGGAGCCAATTAAATACATTAGCACTTTTTTGTTTTTTCAGTCTGAAACATGCCAAAACACTGCCGATGCATAGCAGCTTGAGCCATTCCAGGTTTTAAAAGATGCAGTTGAGGATTCGGAGTGGAAATCCCCTTCCACGTATATTTCAGTTTAGTTGTCCTTAGTTGTCCTTTAGTTGATAAATGGTCATATTATCATAGAAGCCAAACAGGAACAGTGTTGAAGCAGGCTTCTCCTGTCTGTAGTGCTGAGTAATTTGACATTTCAGGGAGAGAAATTGCACCATAGCTTGGAAGGTCAAGATGCTGGGAGCAGAATTACATCCACAAACAGGAAGGGGAATTAAACTTCCATTTAATCCAACCTCGAAGCGAAAAGATTTAAATAAGACATTAATATTCATAAAAGGGAAGGCTTTGTGTCCACATAAGTGTTGCTTTTTTTGCGCATGTGTACGTCACATTTTTTTATATGAAAATCAAACTATGCCATGTTTTACATTTTAATGGAGAGGTTCTTTGAATGCTCCAGTTCCCAATGGCTGAGTCAGATCATCTGGCTAAGATGCAGACGTGCTCACATTAAAATGTTCTGTATTAATTCAACTCAACAGAGATTATATGAGTCCAAAAGGGACAAAATGTACTCTATCAGAGTTGATTTAACACTGAACATTTTGCTATTCTCAGAGTGCTACAACAATAATCCAGTCAAATAGTTTAAAATTCATGTTTTATCCATTTCCAGCTGATTTTATAGTCAGGTTAATTAGTGCCTTTGATTAAATAAACTATAGTTCATATTACTTACCAGTGCGTTTTCCTTAACCCGTAGATTTTCCAGAACTACATTGCCTGCAAAAAAAAAAAGAGAAGAAAAATGTTGCTGCATATGACAGTAAGGATGCATCATTCTTAATAGCATGAGGTCTTTGGTATACTGTGGCCTACGTCTAGATAAATATACATGTAACTGCCAAAATAAAAGAAACACTGAAGGGTTCTGGTGGGTCTGTTATGCCAGTGGTTCCCAGCCCTCTCCTCACAAACCGCCAGCCGGTCCATGTGATTCTTAAACTGTACTACCAGCACACCTGACTCAACGAATCAGCACTCATTAAGTCAGGGATGTCCAATCTTATCCAAGAAGGGCCAGTGTGGGTGCAGGCTTTTGTTGTAGCCCAGCACTAACACACCTGATTCGACTAATGAAGGTCTCGATTGAAGACCACGATTGGTGGATTAGTTGAATCAGGCTTTTTAGTTCTGGGCTAGAACAAAAGCCTGCACCCACACCGGCCCTTCTCGGATAAGATTGGACACCCCTGCATTAAGTAGTTAACTAGTGGAATTTAACAAATACATGGACCGGCTGGGGATTTGTGCAGAAAGGGTCGGGAACCACTGTGTTATGGTGTGGGGTGCATTTTCCTGTCATGGTTCAGGTCCACTCAACCCCTTACAGGGCAAGGTAAATGGCAAAAATACAAAGCCATTCTGGGTCATCACCTTAATCCTATGGTGAAACATTTCTATCCTGATAGGAGTCATCTCTTCCAGGATGACAATGCCCCATCCACAGGGCGCGAGTGGTCACTGAATAGTTTGAGGAGTATGAAAACAAAAGTAAACCATATACCATGACTCATGTCTCACCAAATCTCAACCCAATTAAAGATGGGAGATTCTTGAGCAGTGGTTTTCCACCACCATCAACAACACCAAAATATGGAATTTCTCAAGGAAGAACAGTGTTGTATCCCTCCAATAGAGTTCCAGGCACTTGTCAAATCTATGCTAAAGTGAATTGAACTCAACGGCCTAAACCTATCAATTTAAGTTGGTTTTTCCTTTATTTTGCAGTTACATGTACTTGGCATGATCCTTAGTATATAGGCCAGATAAATCGATAATAGATACAACAAAGACTGATCCTATGCTAAAAACCAGAGCCTGATGGGCCATGCCAGTCCACCGATCACTGTGTACTATAGGCTGCTCTCTAGTTTAAAACCCAACCAACAGATTCAGGTTTCTTTGGTTATCTTTAATATCTTCAAAGGTCAGGAGGAAACAACCAGCACAACAGTAATGAGAGAATGTTAGCCTTGTCTCTCGCATTTCAGGTCTTGAGGAAGTGTTCAGTATTTGTACCTTTCTTGACATGAAAAAGAGGCTTACTGAGTTCATGTTTAGTATCATATGACCATTCTATGGCCAAGCTCTATCTGCTTAAAAACATGACTGACTAGTTAATTTAAACCTGGGGGACTTTGCCACTGTTCTCCTCAGACCCAATTACACCGTGCATCATGCCAATCATGCATAAAAACAGATAAGTCAGCACAACAACAACAACAACAACAACAACAACAACAACAACAACAACAACAACAACAAAGAACCAATTGCAGTGGCAATGAAATGTATCAATCAAATTAATGAATTGCATGCATCCACTGAAAATCCTGCATTAATCTTTATGGTGTCAAAAAGTCATGCCATGGGCCTCCCGGGTGGCCTAGTGGTTACAACGTTTGACGCTGGCCATTGCAACCGGGGTGCGATTCGACCGGCCATGCCAGAGTCGACTCTGGCCGGGAGTGCCACCAGGGGCGGCAACTATCTGTCCGCCCAGGGAGGGGGGAGGGAAGCTGACAGGAAGTTTGCTGCGTACAGGAGTGGCTCTGTAGTACCGGAGTTATGGTCGACAGCCTGTCGAGTGCCGTCTCGAAGGAGACGATACTTCACCTTTGTCACTACCGGTCACAGGGCTACGGCAGCGAACTCACAATATGAGGGGGGGATTGACATGACAAATAGAGGGTGGAATTGGCTACTAAATTGGGAGAAAATGGGAGAAAATCAGAAACAAAACAAAAAAGTCATGCCATGTGCAGAATTAGCAATGCAACGCTCCACAGTGTGGAGCAATAGTGGTAATAGATCTGGGCTTACGAGCATAATGTTGCAGACTGAATTATCAGATCGCACACCGCCAATCTACTCTTAGGCAAGGTACTGCACTTAACCTGAATTGTTTGTAGGCTAAATGTCAAGCTGTGCATGTACATGGTTGAAAGCTTTGTGAGTCATTCTAGGTAAAGTACTTTAAGGTACTAAGGTTGAAGGCTGCTTGAGAAGCAACGCATAGGTCAAGTGAAAGCAGGTGAAAGCAGGACATTTTTCAAGTTGGTACAGAATTAGTAGTTTGTCTAGAGCAGGGGTGTCAAACTCATTCCATCGTGGGCGAGTGTGTGCAGGTTTTGTTGCAACCGATTGCACAACACCAGGTGATTTCAATTAGTTCCCCTCCTTGGTTGAAGAAGGAAGCTAATTAGTGAAATCACCTGGTGTAGTGCACTGGTTGCAACAAAAACCTGCACACTCGGCCCACGATGGAATGAGTTTGACACCCCTGGTCTAGAGCTAGGTATGCTGTTCATTATGCTGGTGGTTCTCTGTGGCTCAGTTGGGCACATAAGGTTGTGGGTTCATTCATATACTGAAAATGTATGCATTCACTACTGTGGCTTTGGGCGTCTGCTAAATGGCGTATATTATTGTGGTTCTCTGTGGCTCAGTTGGTAGAGCACAGCGTTGGCAACGCTTAGGTTGTGGGTTCAATCCCCACTGGGGCCACATATACTGAAAATGTATGCATTCACTACTGTAAGTCGCTTTGGATAAAAGTGTCTGCTAAATGGCGTATATTATATTACCGTAGGGACAAACAGTGTAATCTACGGATACAAAATTCACAAAGCAGAAACATCCCTCAATTATGTCTTAATAATTACACCAAACAGTGCAGAATCCATAACCTTTCAACTGAATCTGCAATTTGACTCATTGTTTTATCTAAACTTCTAATGAACGATCTTGTTAAGAGCATAGCAAATTGCACCTTATTTAGACTTAGCCTTTCACACAATAATTCAACATGTGTTCATGTTATTTAATGTATGCAAACTTGAGTTTGTAAAAAAAAAATTGCACTTTCAGTTACTGATCATGTTCAAACTTGGCACCTTAGTTCCACGTAAGACAATATTTCTTTTCTTTCACATAAATACCCGAAAAAGTGACTATGTTGTGATAATTTATGAGCAGACTGCTACACTATCGTTATTTTTAAAATGGACAAAATTGTTGCTGAACCAGCTAGCTAAGTGGTATTGCAAAATGACACAGAAAATCAGGGCATTCCAAACTTTGACCTGCCCCCCCGCCCGTGTATGCTGGTTTTTGTTACAGCTTGATCAATTAAGGTTGTTGACAATGACAAAGTTATTCCATAAATACACTTTGGTGCTTGGCCCCCAAATAATCTATGTGGAACCTTTCATCATAATCAGAGGCTGCATGCCTGTGTTAGTTATACAGAATGTCAGTGCACATTGTGCAGGTAAAGGCCCAAGCTGGAATCTGGTATGCACTGCAGCTTGCCTGAAGAATCCTGTATGACCGCATGAAACTGGCAAGAAACCAGAAAGTCTGCATACAAGGGGAGGTGTAGGCCACACCTGCCAGAAAAGTAACCAGAGTACAGTGGCACTCAGCGTGAAAGCTCTATGCAAATATGTGTGGAACCGCCATTATTCCAACAAAGCTGATAATGAGACAGACTTTAAAAATAACCCGTGAATAAATAATGTATGTCGTTCAGTTAGCTGGTTATTTCGCCCAGAATGCAATGCATACACAGTCGTTTCAGCCTATGTTACATTTGACACTTTTTTTGGCAGGGAACAATGAACCACACAGATGAAAGCAGATCTGAAATTGTTGAACTGGAAAAAGGGCTTTTGAATAAGATCCACATTGCCTGAAATATAGGCCAACAGAGGTGTGGCAGGTCAATATACCTGCAGGACAATACTTTTTTGACTGACAAAAAAAGCAGACTACAGTTACACCCTTTTATGGAAGTTATTTTCTATGGTAATTGCGGTACCAAAAAAACTAACAATAGATGTAATTTTTATTTATGTATTTAGAGTTATTTTTGTACTGTTTCCCAGAACAAAAAATATGAATGTGATCTACGAACGATCAGAGTGCTATCATAAAACAATAAAAATGGCTGAATGTTAACAGTAAAACATGTCAGACAGATATGCTAAAACACAGCCGACCGCTGCGTGTATCTAGCCAAGTACGTAGCTCAGTGTATTAATTCTGCATTGAGTATCATGAATACCATGATGCACATTCAATTTGTGTCTTTTATGCCATATAATATATTATGCAAAACAAGCTTTCCCACGCTTCCTCTCAAAACCCAAAGTCTGAAAATGAAAGTCAATTTGCCGACGCACGTACCCAAGGCGCCTTACCTATCTACCTAGCTAGCTAGCTACTTAGCTAACGGCAATGTATGCCATTTTTGCTGTATCAACCAGAAACATTTGCATTTTGCAATATAGCTCTAGTTAAGATTTTGTTAGTCATTTGTATAGTTTATCGAGGCCACAATTGAAAGACTGTCAGAAAGCAACGGGGCTGGCTATCACGTTAGCTATCCAGGTAGTTACCTAGCTGTTGTTGCTAGCAAGCTACCTACAGCGGTCCAAGTGGAATGATCGTGTTTTCTGCTATAATCGAAGAGTCGCGTTCTACTGCACTTTGTACTGCACCCTGTTTACGGGGTTACTTGCCCTGATACATTCATTAGCTAGCTTGATCCTTGGCTGCCTTATTATGCTGTTTACATTTGTGCACACTGTTCTCCTTACCTCCCCATATACCAATCTTGAGCTGGGACTTGTCCAGATTTTCCACATAGTCTCCGATGAATCTATTTAATAGATCACTGACCATATATTCAAACACCATGGTTATGTGTAGTACACCCTTGTCAGTCGACCAGGGTTCGTAGATGTTGGAGAACAGTCCCGTGACCAGGCTGGTATCTTCCTTTCTACGTATTTCAAGTGGTGACACAAAAAATGAGTAGATCTGCGAGCCACTACCAATGCCTGGCTGCCACTGACAGCGCGAGCAGTTGATTCTGAAATCAGCTGTACCTACTTGGATTTAAAATAATGCTAAGTGAGTTGTTAAATCGTCTGAGCCCATATTATTCGATCCTGGACGAGCCTTTAAGCACACTTCATTTCTGTAAAAGTCAGCCTATCATTTCTCTTGGCATTCTGGTTCTATACCTGCTAGCCCGTTGTTTTATGCAGGGTCACATCGTGCAAACGTACCTGTCAATTTTCCGGTAGACAAACTGTATTCTCACACAGAGCAACGGTGGATCAATGCAGTCACCACAGTCACAAATTAGTCAATAATTTGCAGAGAAATGTTGCAAAGGAATATGTCAATACATTTTATATTAAAATGCAAGGAGGTATTATCATGTAATTCATACAAGGTTTTTTCCTCTAAGCACCCGTTTTTCAAACTTGTACCATTTTTCAAGTGATTTGTCAACATGCGCAGGGACACGAAGCTTCTGAACAGCGTGTTCCCTTTAACGCTTTAATTTAATCCCAAAGCTCGCTACAACGACTGTGTCGCTATCATCTTTTAACAGAGCACGACAAATATTAGGCCTTTCAGTAAATATTGGAATAATACTGCTAATAGTGCTTTTCCTATTTTTATAATCATTGCATTGTACGATATTGATTGATTGATGATATGATTGCGTTGCACCAAGAGTGTACATAGACCAGCTTGCACCACCCAAAACATTTTTTTATTACAAATGTAGAAAAATACAGTACAAAGTCAGGCAAACACATAATGATATGAGAATAACACCAAGGTACAAAAAAATAAAATAAAAAAATAATAATAATAATAAAAACAAAGAAGATTGACATCGACAACTTGACATCGACATCGACAACACATTTCGTTCGTAACGCTGACACAACGTCATATCCACATGGTCCCAACGTTATACAGGGTTGCCTCTGCACCAACCAAACCACAACCTTAATGTAACTTTACAACGTGTCACTTTGTTTAATTGATGACTGAATGGAATGCTATCATTTCCTAATCTGGGGGTAATTCCTGAGAGTTACTGAAATCTAAAAATATCCAGTTATTTTTTAAACCAACGTTGAAGTTGAAGATATCCCAGTGCATATGTATGTGTCTTACTAAAACGTCACTCTAATGTAAATGAAAGATGTCCCTTTAATGTGATATGCTATGGCTTGTTTTCCCCTTGTTAAATAAGAGTTGATGTTAATGCGTCATGAAAATTGCATTAGTAATGTATAGTAACATGGACCAGCATTGATAGACAACGCATATGGTGTCTATTAGGTATGTTAGAATCTCAGAAAATCTGAAAGGTCATTTCTTGGGTCTAAACTGATGTCTGAGCGTGTCCTTTGACTGAATGATCTGAGAGAGCACATAGACAGAAATTGCCATGTACGGCCTAACTTTCGGCTCGCACGCCACACAGACACTGCACCGCCTGCTCACATTTAAAGGTCATTTATCAGTTTGCAGTTTGCATGGAGGTGCGAATACACTGCTGACAAAGAGGCGGGGCTCTGGGGACAAGCAAGGAGATGTGTGTCTGACTGGAAATGACTTTCCACTGTGTTCATTCATTCAGACAAAATGTATCTCCTTCAAAATACTTCTGTTTTTACACAAAACTCCAATTTCCTTGAAAATCCAGTCAGGTCAAAGAGAGAATACGTCTACAGAGAGGAAACAGGATATATGTTTATAGTTCTCTATTACGTATTTACATTATCCAACATGGGAAGTGGTAGGATCATTGTAGACCAACTGAGAAATATTGGATTCACATTATGTTGTACATAACAATGTCTTGTGGATGTTCACAGCCTTGTGAGCTATACAGTAGACCAATACTAACTTACAGATATTCAAACAATAACTGTTCTTTTTCTGAAAGTAGCTACCCATATTTCAGACATTATGTTCCAAACATCACTTGTGTCAAATGTAAAATAGGGTAGACTAGTGTTACAATAGATACATTATTGATGGAAATATGGGCTTTTATAAGATATTTTAAAGGCTACATACAGGCAACAACCAAAAAGGTGAAAACACCAATATTATATGATGATGGTATCCTGCTCTGTAGAGTTCTTAATGGATGGTCCTTGATGAACCTGCCTGCTCACGCACTAAATTGAAATTTGCAGTCAATGGATTTAGAGTTGTTCACCTGTTTAGCCTTGCACCTCAAACTGATGCACGGACATTACAATCCAAGAAAGCAATGAAGCAAAAACAATACAATTTTCTGTGCCTTCATCCTGGAATGAACTGCAAAATGAGATGGAACTTCAGGAGATTGTCAAGGTCAAAGACAAAGAAAATCAGGAAAAATGGGTTTGCCAGTGTTTTGACTTAGATAGCAATATCTCATACAACATTCTGTACATTTTTTTATTTTTTATTGCACAATTGTAATTATTCTCAATTCATGTTTGGTCATTGTCTAGAGTCTAGACCAGGGGTCGGCAACCCATAACACTCAAAGAGCCATTTGGACCCGGTTTCCACGGAAAAGAATACACTGGGAGCCGCACCATTTTCTGTCAACGGGGTGGGGGGTTACGCCAAAAAAATGCGCCCAATTTTGCGCCCGATTCAATTGGATACTTATTATTTATTTTCCCAAGCCATTCGCAACTTAAGGCTTGCGTCAGGTTGCCGACCCCTGGTCTAGACTCTAGAACTACAGGTAACTGCCAAAATAAAGGAAACACTTGAGTAAATTAGGGAAACAAAGTATATTGAAAGCGAGTGCTTCCACACAGTTGTGGTTCCTGAGTTAATTAAGTTATTAACATCCCATCATGCTTAAGATCATGTATAAAAATGCTGGGCAGGCCCAGTTGCCCAATATTTTGGCTACCATAGCTGGAAGGGATCTCAGTGACTTTGAGGGGTGATAGGTTGGGGCACGTTTGACAGGAGCTTCAGTGATGAAGACTGCTCAACTTGCTGATGTCTCATGAGGAACAGTGACTGGGATGTTGGCATGGAAGTCTGAGGGAAAGACATCATCAACTAGGGGCAACTGTGGTCGAAAGCGCATACTCCTCGACCATGATGTCAGTGCATTGATTTGAAATGCAAGGCAAAACAGAAGAGTAACTCTGAATCAGTTGACTGCAAATATAAATCTAGGGCATGGGCAGGCAGTTTTATCAAAAACAGTTCCTTGAGGACTTCACAGAGAGGGATATTATGGTTGGGTTATAGTATAGCCCTGTTATGATACTTTATGTTGGTGTTTCCTTTATATTGGCAGTTAACTGTATGTGTGCTGCTATTTTGGCCAGGTCTCTCTTGTAAAATATATTTTGAATTTCAATTAAACTAACCTGGTAAGATAAGTTTATTTACTTAAATTTACATTAAGTAATTAAATAAATAAGAAACCCATTGTTGATGATGTCTTTCCCTCAGACCTCCATGGCTTAGCCACAGTTTCTTCTGAAACATCAGCAAGCTGAGCTGTCTTTAAGCCCCTGTCAAACTTGCCTGAACAATCACCCCAATTTAGAAATCACTGAGGTCTTAGATGTCTGAGCATGCTGGGATGTTAATTGCTTAATTAACTCAGGAACAACATCTGTGTGGAAGCACCTGCTTTCAATATACTTGGTCCCTGATTAACCTGTGTTTCCACCTTTTTGGGCACTACCTGTACATACATGTGAAATGTACCAGGTGGGATTTCCACAGGTGGGTTTGATGAGAATTTGGGGAATTTTCAGGAATTTAGCGGAATCATTTTTACAGTTTTTTCTTGAATACTGAATATTGAATATGGAGTCTTATTGAAACTATGTGCTGAGCAATTCAATGATTAAGTAAACAAATATAATATATAGCAATTATCTAAGCTTTCCTTTAAAGACTTGTTTCAAGTCTTTCTGAACATGTCTACCACATGACTACACCTTTTGTTTTTACATAAGTACAAAGATATTGGGTCCTTAAAAAAATCAGTGTCAGAATAAATAAATAAAAATCGAATTAGTGTAGTGTAATGGTTAGGGAGCTGGGCTTGTAACTCAGAGGTTGCAGGTTCAATTCCCAGGTGGGGCACTGCTGTTGTACCCTTGAGCAAGGTACTTAACCTGAATTGCTTCAGTAAAATATCCAGCTGTATAAATGGATTGTATTGTACTGTATTGTAAAGAAATGTAAACTGTGTAAGTCGCTCTGGATAAGAGCGTTTGCTAAATGCCTAAAATGTAATGAAATAAGAATTTCTTAGATAGTCAGACAGAACCCCTGTTTTCTTTCTTTTTTCTTCTTTTTTTCTTCTTTTTCTCCCAATTTGGTTGCCAATTAAACCCTCTATTTACTTCAATTCCCCACCCCCACGAGTCCGTCGCCCGTCCTCCGGGATTGAGACACACATTCCTGGTTGAGTGTTTCCGCCTCTTTCGAGACGGGAAATCTTCCACAGACTCCTTAACCTTCTCCTCAACGAACTCGTGCCGTCTCTCCCTCCCCCCTCCCTTCCCCGGAGGCGGACAGCCAAATGCCGCCTCCGATCGGGCTGACGACCAGGGAGAACCCCTGTTTTCTTAATTAATTTTGAATATGTATTTCAGAAATACAAATGGGCTTTCCTGGTTCAATACTTTGGCAGCAATAATCAAATAAGAAAAAGTAGTTCCAGCCCTTTTAAACATGAATTTATAAATACGTATGTCTCAGATTTCTTGTGGGTTTCCTGTTTCAGTGTTAGCCAATGTGAAGTATATTACCTACGGATCATATTTGTTTGTTGTTTCATCATAGCATTCATTTGTGGGTTTTGATATATTATATGTATATATAATCAACTTGCTATTAATTTTGATTATAACAAAGAGATTGCAGACTGGTTTTAATTTAAAATCTTTTTTTCTTCACTGTAACTAAATGGACAAAATGTGAAGCACATGAAAGTCACATTCCAAGTCACAGATGCCATTTATGATGAGTCAGCTACTAAAATAATTATTTGAATGGCCATGCCAGCTAATTATACAAAACAATGAAAACTGTTTCAAAATAATTCTCAAATACAATTAAGATCTCTGCCTCCACTAATTGCCACCCTTAATGCAATTTGTCCAACGGAAAATTCTCAAAAGCCCCTGCAAAAGCAAAGTTTGGAACCACAGGAAAATTCCCCAAATCTTCCTGGAAACGATCTAAAATTCCCAGAAAACCTCCAACCTCCAACCTATTTGTTGACTGTACCTTGAGTTGACAGTGTTCACAACAGCTGTCACAAATGTCCTCTATATCTATAACCTTATACCATTGGCATAACCTTGTGTGTATCATTTTAAAATTAAGATTTCCAGATAGCCTCCTCACCTGAGAATGCCACCTGCAGGAGATATGAATAACAGAAGACAGTTCCCACCAGAATAAAAGCCTTCACAGACTCTAATTGTGGTCAGATGTTTGTCATGAAAACACCAATTATCCCCTCTGCAGATTCTTTGAAATCGTAAAAATATAATAACCCAGAATGACACGCGAACCAAACTGTAGACAACAGACAAGAAAACAGAAGTTTCTTTCACAATTTAATATGAAACATTTCTTTGCACAGTATAAAAAATCATAAATAAATAACATTTCCATATGTACATGTGAATGAGTACGGTGGGGAAGATGCCTGACACTACAGAGTTAATATGGTGGTCAGAGGAAGCTCACAGTCCCCCAGAGTGTAGTCCCTCTTCATGGTCGACATTTTATTGACCGCCTTGAACCGCAGCGACCGGACCCACAGGTCGTCCTCCGAGATCCCGTCGAAGAAGAAGTCCTCGTTGAAGATGGGGTTCCGGCTCTTCCGGATGACGGTGCTGCGCTGCTTCTGGCACTTCCCGGGCATCACGGAGATGGTGACGCTGCAGTTGATGGTCTTGGGGTCCGCGGAGGAGGCGTAGAGCCCCTCGGCGCTGATCAGCCGCACGCGCAGCCGCTGGTTCTCCGCGCAGTGCTCCGCGGACAGCCTCAGGGTGCCGTCCCTCCCCAGGGGGGCCCTGCTCTCCCTCACCACCCGCTCCCGGTACAGCGGCAGGTCCGCGGGGAAGGCGACGGGCAGCTCCAGCAGGCCCTCGGAGGCCCGCCGCGGCACGTTGGGGCTGTTGTCCGTGGAGCTGCCCTCGTCGGTGGACAGCGAGTCGTTCCTGGACACGCCGATCCGCCGGGCTCCGCGGGAGAGCAGCCTCTCGTGGCTCAGGGCCTTGAAGAGCGACGGCTTGGAGGGCGGCCGGGCGAGCAGCGGCGAGCTGAAGGGCGACGACTCGGCGGAGGAGGTGGTGTCGCTGTCCAGGGTGCCCTGCCGGCTCAGCGCCAGACCCCCGGGGGAGAGGCGGGAGCCCAGCGCGCCGAGGCCCAGGGAGCACGTGTTGGAGCGCGTCCTGGGGAAGAGCAGGGGGCTGGGCGAGGAGCCGGGGTCGCTGTGGAACAGGGACTCCTTCCTGCGGGTGTGGGGGCTCTCCAGCAGGGTGCAGAAGCCGTAGCAGGTCTGCGCTTTGGCCAGGTGGGGGAGCGAGAGGGCGGCCTGGCTGCGCGGGTCAGAGTTGGTGGCCTCCCCGTCGCTGGGGCCGCTGTCGAACGGCGGATCGTCCGCACTCTCCACCTGGATGATGTGTGTGCTGATCACCTCCCGCGACGGCTCCACGCCGGGACCTCCCCGCTCAGGGGGCGGCCTGGGTCCAGGGGCGGGTCTGACTTGCTCAGCGCTCTTCCCCCCCTCCTGCTGGGAGAGGATCTTTGGCGGGATGCAGAATTCCGGGATGGTGTCCGGGGTGATGACGTTCGGGCAGAGGGAGACTCTCTTGCCCCTCTCCGAGGCGCCCTTCTCGCCGAACATGACGTCGGCGATCTTGAAGCTGTACTCCGTGATGGGGAGGGGCAAGTTGGTCCTCTCCACTGACACGCGGATCTTCTCAACCACCCACATGGACACTCGAAACGGGGAGGGAATTTGCAAAACTCTGCAAAAAAAAAGTATTATGATTATTTGTTCAATAGCAAATTTGGTTAGCAATGATACCTATAAGCAATCAGCATGTTCCAAGCAATACATCTTACTAAAGTGGAAAATTAGGTCAACGTAAAAAGCTTGCAAAAAACAAAATGCATTGGAATACAAACGTACAACTGAACATTTCAAGGCTATCCACTGAGAAATCATCTTTCGGGACAGTAGAGGTGTTTACCTTGTGCGTGCCCGTTTTAGTCAATCCAGTACAGTGCTTCAGGCTGGTCAGGACGGCGGCTCGCGGAAAACGGTCCAGCTTTTACCGGGCAACACCTGAGGCTCTCACGGACTCTGTGTGAAATCCCCGTGCGTCTGTGAGACGCTGTAGGAGCGCGAGGATATAAATAGGAGTCCGAGTGTGGGCGGGACCAGCCGCGCGCGGCTCATTCATGAGGTTACTCCTCCAATCTCTGCTCGTAACAGTCTGTTCTCATAGAAACGGTCGAGCCACAACAGATCTGTCTTGAGGCCAGATCGTGGACATATCCAGGATACATGACAGCTGAACACGCGGAGGCAAGGACAAACTCTAAAGCCAAAAAAAATCGTCAGAAACGAGAGGAGAGAATTTACGAGTATTTATTTACTTTACCAGTTTGACGGGGTCAGACGCAGATGGAGTAAAAACTATATAGGCGACCTTATAGAGGACAGAGCTCTTTATTGTGTGGATGTGGATGCTGGGTGATATGCTCAAAACTAGCCTAGCTGATTTTTTTTTTTTTAAATGTGTTGACTTTTACGGCCTTGCTCATTGTCATCACCACTGCTTACATGTCTAATATTGCATTTTGTAATATGTTTAAAAAAATGTCTGTCCAAAAATAAATAAATACTAACCTTTTAATTCCCTGTGTTACAGGTACGGTATGCAGCTGCCAACAATTATGTCTATGACTGTACTATTTACTATTGTCTATTACACATACAATAATACAAAGCTGTCTAAATATAAGTTATTAATAAGATAAAAACCAACAATAAAAACAATTGTATTTTAAAAACATAAAGTATACAAATATGCATGGTGAGGGGTACTTAGATGTCAGAGGGTGCCTTTCCTGTATAAATGGACCAAGTACATACTACATAGCACCAAAACGGTACAATAAAATTAAACCAGCATTGTGAAATATCATACTCACTCTGTTTCTCTGCCAATGTAAACATCGCCCTCATGTAATGGTAAGTTTCGCTGAATTTATAAACAAGTACATACTAAATAGCAGCAAATCAAAACAAATGTGAAATCTTTGATCAATCTGTATGTTTCCATTTGAGGTCGCGCCTCTCAACACAAGATGTAGAAAAAAAGGTGTTGGTCAATTACACCAAGCAAAACAGTTATGCCAAATACATGCAAATCAAACCAACCATGGTGCTATTTTAAACTAAATCTCTAACACTGTTAAACTGCAAAAACATTCTTATTTAATGTTGATGCAATGTTTTGTTTTCAATCCTATTTAATTCTGACAAACACAACCAAACATCTATTTTGATCCAATGTTGTGTTTTAAACCATGTCCAACACCGAGAAACCTAAACAAAAGTCCTCATTGATCAAACATTAAACATTTATTGATGTCAGATATTGACCAATCTGACCTGGATTCAAAGTTGATTCAATGTATGTTTTTCATCCAACAATAAGGTCAAATGGTAAAACACACATATGCACACATATGAATACAACCCTTGTATTTCTTGCAATGGTCTACCTTGAGTTTAAATCTTTATAAACAAGGGTTAGCTCATCCTATTAGTACACCAACTCTGTACTGTATGCATTTATTTCTAGAGAACCAACATTTGGTTTATATGGCAAACAGATAAGTGGCTACATGGATAAGAAAATGTCATTGTCGGTTTATGTAAACATTATTGGCTATTCTCATAACCACTCTGACATCATGTGTAAATGATCAACATCCTACATTGCACAAGTCTTGCTGGGACACAGATTTTCACGGTCACAGTTCAAGTAGGATGCCTTAGTTGCCCAATGCAACCACATCATTTGACAGCTGGTGGGTTTGTGCTTTACGGCCAGATAATTAAAAAACAAGCAGCCTTTTTCTTAGAAATCTGGGTATGGTTCATCCCAGAATCACAACGTTTTCAGTGGTTTAATATTCAAGGGGTTGGGAGAGCAGACATGATGGCTAGAGAGCAGGGAATGATAGTAGGGAGGCCAAAAGCACTCCAATCTGCTCAAA
The DNA here is from genome assembly GCA_029706075.1 of Aldrovandia affinis. Classification (NCBI taxonomy): domain Eukaryota; kingdom Metazoa; phylum Chordata; class Actinopteri; order Notacanthiformes; family Halosauridae; genus Aldrovandia; species Aldrovandia affinis. Next base: position 2,342,404 of record JAINUG010000017.1, read on the forward strand.
GATCCCAAAGATCACAGTCTTTCATTTGTGTTCAGTTAAGTGACTTTTGGAAATTCATTTATCAAGGACAATTCACTTATCAATGCATCCAGGAAACAGAGTTAACATACTTTACTAACCTTTTGTTTGGGTTAAGTGACTTTTGGAAATTCATTTATCAAGGACAATTCACTTATCAATGCATTGTAGGGAGAACAGAGTTAGAAGTGAAATATTCGTTTCGTTTCTTCTGTGCATAAGTAAGAAAAGCTTAGTACACTCTAGAAAGCTGTTGCTTCTTTGCCTCAGAACAATTTCTCAATTTTCTCAGATGAGCCAGAGCGAGCCCTATTCCTCTACTAAAAGGTTTACAACGTTTAATAAATAAAAAAAAAAAATAAAACCAAAACCAAAACCAAAAATTCTCAAACTACTACTTTTTTCGACACATATCCCTTGCCAGTTATGTACGTGGCCGGCACGTGCACAAGTTATCTAAGATCTTTACTAACTTGTCATCATACGTTGCGTAATGAGGACCGTGTGTATGGGGCCGCAGGCAATATGATCTGTACTCATTTATAATACAAATGGTCACAGTCATGTCTTCTGTGAAAGCAAGTGTCGTTCTAAAATTATACACAGACACAGGCCTCCTCCCCCCGTAAACGTAGAAAGCATCTGCTGTAATCCGCTTCAGTCAACTGCATTTTCTTACTGTTTCCACAAGGGGGCAGGCTTTGCCTGATTACAGGCTTTTCATGTATTGTAAACCCACATAAATGGACTGTTATCGAACGAGATTAATTTTATGCTGCGGGTGACCACTAAAAGACATATAGCCTAGCGGAAATATCACATGCTCTAGTAATTAATTTAATATTTACATCACATACGTCGTCTGTGCGTGGATGCTGAAGCCCACAACGGGTCACCATGGATTGCCCTCCAAAAAAAACACCATCAACAATGACAAAAAACCAAAAGTAAGTGTTTGGCTGTGCACTGCATTTATCACTCCTGGAAGAACGTGTCCCAATAACTGATCCAGGATCAGCGAACCCAATGCTTGTGTTAGACCATAATCACTTTACACAAAAGGCATAAACTGACCAACTGATCCAAGATTAGTGTTCACATTTACTATCGCCATCAAAATAACATAAATCAGTCAACCTTGCAAATGCCAGTATAGATGTTCTATTTAGATCAGGGAATCTCATTCAGTTGTGTTTGAAATAGTCAACTACACGTTTTTCTGGGTTTTGTTTTCACACTGACTTTTGTCCAGAGAATTAAAATAAATGTCAAGCTCCAATTAGCTACACAATAAATGACAGCGCAAAGTTATTGAGGTTGATTGCTCTTGCCTGACGAGGTCATTTGTCCTGAGACACTGCAGCAGTTTGTTGATTGTGTTTATTAGGATTGAATTTTGGCATTCAAGTCTAAAAGGGTAAACGGATTTGCTCCTAAAGTTAACTTTTTTGCCGTTAGGGGACAGATAGGGAATACCTCCCCCCACACACAGATTATTGTAATATGTGGGCTAAGGCTAAAATTGAAATAAGGGCAGCTAAAAGGCAGTTTGAAATTAAAATTTTCCCAAAATGCAAAAACTAATCCTAAGCAGTTTTTTCAAAACTGCAGTAGAAAAAGGAAAGGTAATGATGAGGCAAGTGCATTAAGAATATGGAAGGAACTTTTCTTTATAATAATAAGAATATTACTAACACACTAATCAATTACTTTGTTGAGAGCTTTACCAGAGAAGAGGTTATAAATATGCCTAAAAGTATTGCCAATGTACAGAATGTTTTGGAGGACTTTGAGATAAGGGACATAGAAATACTAGAAAAATGACAAAAACTTAAGACAAATAAGGCAGCAGGACCCGATGGCATATATCCAAAGAACCTACACTGATGAAATACTAGATGACTGGAAGCAAGGTAGTTATATTCAAATATATCTCATATAAATATAAAATATAAATGCCGGAATGTGTTGTTATGGACATGTTGGAATCATTCTTGAAAAATAATAGTATTTTAAAGGAGAGCCAACATGGTTTTCTTAAGGGGAGGTCATGCCTAACAAACCTCCTGGACTTTTTTGAGGAAGCAACAAAGTGTTTTGACTTGAACCAGGCTTATGATATCATATATTTGGACTTTCAAAAATCATTTAACAAGGTAGCCTACCACACAAGTGGCTCATTGTTCAAATCTATTCAGTATGAATTACAGGAGTTGTTTCAGAGTGGGGTCATAATTGGCTGCAAGGGCGAATACAAAGAGCAACAGTAGGTGGGATCGCATCTGACCTCGGTGCTGTGGGCAGTGGAGTCCCGCAGGGTTTGGTGCTGGAACCTCTGCTCTTCCTTATTTACATAAGTGATCTTGATAGGGATGTTAGTAGCAAAATAGCTAAATTTACAGATGATACAAAACTTGTTTAGCAAACAGTTTGGAATTGAATTAGGTCATCCAAGATGATTTAAACGAAATCCAAGAATGGGCAGACATTTTATGGGAGGAGAAACATTAGTAGGTATTCAATTTGAAAAAGACTTAGGAGTTGTAGTTCATCAAAGTCTATCTGCATCTAGTGCTACAGCAGTGAAAAAGGCCAACAGGATACTGGGATATATAGCAAAAAGTATTGAGTATAAATAAAAGGAGGTTATATTAATGTTATATAATGCATTTGTCAGACCTAATTTAGAGTACTGTGTGCAGTTCTGGGCACCGCACTACAAGGAAGATATAGAAGCTCTTGAAAAAGTGCCAAGAAGGACAACTAAATTGGTACCTGGTATGAAAGGTAAAAGGTTGAGACTTATGGCACTCAATCTATTCAATCTTAGCAAATGGAGACTTAGGGGGATTGGATTGAGGTTTTCAAATCCTAAAAGGGATTAACAAAGTGAACTACCAAAGATTTTTGATTATAAATTCAGTTAGCTGAACAAGAGGCCAGCCTGGAAAGGTGGAAATTAATTCTGCACAGATGTTAGGAAGTTGCACTGGTTTTCATTGTTATTTAGCACTTAATTGACCTATTAAAAGTGTTGATTACACAGTTTATTCACTGCACCTGTCTTCTTGGGTTCTGATTGGTTTCTGATTACAAGGTGAAAAATCCTAGCCCTCCAGGATTGGATTTGGGGAACCCTGACGGTGTTCCCACAGCCCTATGTTCCCCCAGCCCTATGTTCCCACAGCCCTATGTTCCTAAATATGTATCATGTTCCTTGTTCTTAAATAAAGACAACTCTCTAAAACCAAGATGATCACTATTACTGCAGCAATATGATGGGGGCTTTTGGGGGGGCATGGGTTAAGGGGGCAAAAACATGTTATGTGCATTAGGGAATGGCCATACCTGTGCTGTGAGGATGTAGGCCTGAGGGAACATAGGGCTGGGGGAACACAGGGCCTAATTTTGATGGGGGAAACATTTCTTAGAAAAAGTTCTTAGAAATGGGGGAACATAGGGCTGTGGGAACATAGGGATGACCCCCTGACGTAGTAGTTTATTGACGTCATATTCTGTAGCGGACGCTCACGTGTTGATGTACGTATCAGAGCTCCACCGCTACACTTATTCAGAGATATCAGTTCAAAGTTTTCCTACACTTGAGAACGGCAGCTCCTCTTTCTCTCTGGCTCCATCACAACACTAAAATAAACGCAATCTAATCCACTCTTCACAACGACAACTATGCACGCACCTACTACCACAACCCAGAATTTGTTCATTTTTAGAATTCATTATATAGGGAAGCCCGCTAATGTTTCAAACCTGTCAAACCTGTATGCAGAAAATCAAACCAGACATGTCATTCACTGAGGAACGGAGCAGTGTTTGCTTTGGACGTCACATTTCACGTGATCATTTCCGTAAAACAAAGCAAGCTCCGAAGCAGTGGTTCAGTTGAAATCACTGCGAGTTTGAAGCATGAATCGGAGCTTCGGTGCTAGACGTAACATCACCAGTTGTGGGTTTGAATCCCACTGGGACCGCATATACTGAAAAATGTATGCATTCACTACTGTAAGTCACTCTGGATAAAAGCTTCTGATAAATGGCATACGTAGAGTGCAAACCACCCCAGTGATTGACATTACAGCCCTCTGGTTATGTAAGAACTGTAGAAAAAACACAATGTCCTGCTCCTCAGCGAGAATCCGTTTTGCCTGTAACGCCACACGGATGCGTGCGAAATGTTACCCTTTTGAAACGGTGCCTTCGCCTACACCTTTTCCTTTTGATGTGGGTAGTTCAGTAGCTCTTCTGTAAAACAATCCCGTCTCAGAAATGCCATTAATCTTCCGTCAGGTGAGGCATCCCTGTAGCTTTCGCTACAGTGTCTTTCGCTGATGCTCCCTTGCCCACGGGCTCGTCTGGTAGGCCTGTCTCATCATCCCCTTTCTGCCTGCAGTGACATGTTCAAAAGGAAGCTACATGGGTTTGAACATGAAAATGAAGGCCAGTCAAGGGAACATTTTCGGCAAAGTGCACTTTGGCTATTTTCCAAGGGACGGATCGTTGGTTCGCCATGCTATCGTTATCATTATTTCACATTAATTTGACAGTAGAGTGTAAAACCACGCAAGACTCTTGTTATAATTGAACAAGCGTTAGAAAATCAATGCTCGGGGAAATTAATTGTCTTTGCGCCAAGTTGGTGATTTTTATCATGCTGATTTGTGATTACTTGGTCTATATTAAATAAATATTCACTGACTAATTGCTAGTGACTGATGAAATGGGGCTAATGTGCTTTCAAGGTAATCTACCTATAATAAGTACTTCACAATATCATCATATTCAACAAAGGGAAGAAGAAAGATTTTCTTTTTTTATTGTTTTGTGTCTCACAAGTAATGACAGAGCAAACATTCTTCTGTGTCTGTTATTATTGAATAATAATAATAATAATAATAATAATAATCATCATTCATCATCATCATCATCATCATCATCATCACCAGCCTTGGCTCTGTTCATTTTGTGCTCAAAGCCATATTTACAATAAAAGTCAACTTATTGCTATTACATATTGAGCAGGTAAAAATAAAATCACTGGTCACAGATTCCATTGGTATTCACTTGATGTATTTGTGATATCAGAGAATCCATTTTCCTATCCATCAACAAAGACAAGTAAAAATTGCGAAAAAAGGTTTGCATGAACATGACACTTTGAAAAGCTTTTAATGCGGTCATGCATATGAGCACAGCTCTATTCTCATGCTATTAGAGATGATGGCATAGGCTGACTGCTTCTGTTCCTACTGCAAATACAGAGATACAGATACCGTATTATACGTGTCTATTGTGTGATATTGTATTGTGCTTTTCTGTTATGTACATGTGAAACAGAAACAATTGCAGTAGCCTTCACATAACCTACCTACCTTTAGAATTGTATTTCCAAATTGCCCATTGTCGAACCAGGCTTAAGTGTTACAAAAGCCTGGCTGATCAAATACAATAAATACAAGTGAGAATAAAAATGAAAAAAATATTATATGTTCCTGACTAAAAGCAATTAATATAATGGTGTACATTGTTGTGGTGTGTAAATTATTTGTGACAATTACCCAGACTGTTTTCTACAGCCTTATAGACAATTTCTGAAAATATCCATGCAAATATCCATCTATAATGTACATATACACAAGGACAATGCAAGTTATTTAATGTTACACTATTGCACTGTTACTGGATGTAGGAGTGTTAACTATCCCTTTGTCTAGTTTCTGCTGCTTTTTTCCCTAAATTGATAGAATAAGAGAGTCATGTAATGAAATGTCTTTTTCTTCATACATTATCTTGGCTCAGCTTTGGAATATCAACTAAATAATGTACTCCCCATGAGCCCTAATGTGTCAAATGAAAATCTTTCCACTCTACTATGCCACTTCTTATTCTGTGAAAAGCTACTTGTGGTTTCACCGAATGCATCCTGCTGTTTTAAAAGGAAAGATGCTTTCTAGACAGATTTTAGTGGCAATCACTGTAATGATATTTGGCTATAGGGTGGGGTTTTAACTGGCCAAAGCCACTGGCTATTGTGTGTGCTGTGCATATTGTAAGTGTCATCATGCTCAAATCAGATCATGTTCACACGAAGGGGGAAAAACAAGTCAATTTATGGTTAGACTCAGGGTTCAGTTTAGCCTAGGCTATCTTGATCTGGTCTGAAAACAAGGATGACATTTAGCCTACATAAACCGAGTAAGCAGCAGCCTGTGGCCCGAAGACTGGGATCACAGACTCTTCTCAGTCACAGGAGGTGGGTAGCACAGATACAATATATCCTCATCATCAGATTGTGTTGCTAAATAGTTCATGAGTGTTGTTTGAGAAAAATTTAATGATTTAAAATGACTAAATCCTGGAACCTTGTAAGGCTGTGTCTGCAAGTTTTTAAAAATTAAATTGTGATCAAGGTCACCTACTTAAAACCTAATTAACAGTTATTTGGAACGGTTGTTTTGGGGGGTGGGATGGGGGGAGGGGCTATTTTGCATATAAAAATATAAAACAAAGATTTGTGCGAAAAGTAGAAACGGTAGTACTTGGCCTAATTAATTAAGATCTGCCCTGGAACTATAACCTGGATAATCAGTGTCTTCCCAAGCCCAGGTTTGCCAAGAAATATAAAGCCAAACACCTCCATGTCATATGCTGCGACACTCACCAATAGCAAATTTGTGTTACAGTCAGTGAAATTGTATTATTCCTGAAAATCGAAGTAAAGGACTACATCGCACGAGGCATGGGTGTCCCTGGGTTATGACGCGTTTCCTCTTTTCCTAGTGCAGGAATCCGTCGTTCCTCGTTTCCCTCTCTACTGGGTTAATTTGAGAATCTCAACGAGGAGGGGTTTGAGTCTGGAGAGGCAGTACTGAAGCTTGCTGTACATTCAAGTCTGCCCGCTTGCGATGAAATAGTAGCGGAATAACAGGTACGTTCCAATGTTTTCTACAGACTTTTTTCCCTCGCTCGTTCCACTGAGACGCGCATGTTGACCTTCTCACAGGCACGGCTGCATTATATTTGCAATATAATGTGCACATTAGATAGTTGAAAACGTAGGTTGACAATGGCTATCGGATGAATGGAAGCGGCAAGAAACGCCGTGTTTAGCTGGTTTCCTGAGAAGTACCATCGTCTCTTTGATTGCACGATTCGGATTCTGACTTCTTCACAATCTAGGCTTTTAAAACAAATGTTTATTCTCACTTCGCCACCAAGCGATCTAGTCTCTCCTCCAGTGGGTAAATTTGGCTGGATATTTAGTCGATGCAAACAATCACTTGTCCATTAAATGTTGGTTTTTGATTAATTGCATATGAATGGACCTGACACCATTCTAAATAAGGAATATGGGTGAGATCGGGCTGAGTAACCCCAATTGCACTTGATGAGAAAAGACTGTCCTAACCGGAGCCTTGCCTATTGGTGAGTGATTAGTTGGAAAGATGTGAAATCAGCGGCGATAAGGACTTGCGTAAATGTCCACGCGGAAACATACAAACCAACTGCAACGATCCGGATTAAATCAGTACATGAATATACCTTTTGTTTTTATGAGTTTCTAATAATTTATTTAGCAAATTCGGCGATTGGGGGCTGAAGCTAACAGCCTGGAAGAGCGAAACGTGAAGCCGCCATATTATAATGGTATCTAGCTACTACCATTAGCGCTCTGAATCCAACGTGACACATTTATTTAATATGTCTAAACTTTATTTATTAAGCTACATATTCGCAGATTTTGTACACGTATGGATAATCGTGATGTATATTGATTAAAAAAACCGTTAAGGTAATTACACGAGCGGAGCGGTTTTTACAAGTATAGCCACTCGCAATCGCTGTGCGAATTTAGGCAGCAAATACCGTTTTATAGTGATTTGCATTGCTTATAAATACACCTGATAGGCGTTATAGGAATATGTTACAATGTTAAGATGGCTTCATTTGGAGAGAAATTGGTCCAATACGCTAATGGTTTAGTTGCAAACTAAAGGGTTGGGCGTTCGTTGAAATAATGGCTGCTTATTTGACAATTTGGGGTTTCAATTGCTTAATCCTCTAAAAACTTGGAATCAGTGCATTTAAACAATTGGTGCTTTATGAAATTCGATACGACATAATATAGTGTACGGATACTTCTATAAAACATGGTGGTATTTGGTAGAGAGACACCAATAACTTTTGACAGAGGCTAGCTCACATGTAGTACGGATCAGAAGAAGCTTCGTGGCTTGGCCAACAGTCAGCAGTGCATATGTATCGACATCAAACAATTTGTACAGCGGCAGTAACACTGTAATTCATACAGCGGTTAGCGGAAACATATTGCCGACATTGTAGGAACATAGACGTGCAAACAGTATAATTGTTGCGTGGTTGTCACTGGCTGCGTTCCTCGAATACGACGAAGTCCCCTCGAGACGGCAGGAATGTTCAGGTTTTCTTATCCGCTATAGGCTACCTGTGTACAGTACAACACCGCCACACCCCTTGAGACTTGGATAGTTTAAAATGCTGTAATATCTAATACCTGGAAGGATAATCCAAATGTACTGGCCTCTGAGCAATTAATGACAAATGACGTAATGAACCCTGGGACGGAAATCTACCCGTCGTGGACGCTCGGTTTTTTTTGAGGGGGGGAATTCACTGTGTTGTCAATAAAGTGATTGGACTGACGTAACTGGAAAGCAATGTCATTATTGAGGCAACTTAATGAAATGACTCAATTGATTTATTTAATAAAACGAATGATCTAATGTTGCAAACTTCACTCTAAAGTGCCTGTTTTGTCTTGTCTTTAATAGAAAACCATAAACCAAATTTATGGTTTTCTATTAATCAGTTTGTTACATACTCAAATATAACTGATTTTACGCTATGAAGTATTAGCATTTTATATTTTCCGTATTAATGCTGCAATGGGACAATTGCGTGTAATCGTTAATATTTTATGTGAAGGATGGGCAAAGCCATTTCCCGTGTGGAGGAAGCTTTATGCTTTATGCTTTATGCTTTATGCTTTGATCTGTTTACCGCTTATAGCATGACGTCATTTTCTGAATTCTTTGCATCAGATACGCGACTATTGCCTCCATCTCTAAACAAAAAAATCCCACCCTCGTCCATAGAAGCTATTAGATTGGACAACCGAATAATGAGCTTAATATTAAAGAGGCTAGCATCACAGCTCCCACTTTTAGATCAAGACATTTAATTGTAACATACAAAATGACACTGAATGATTGCAGAATGTTATTCTGAGAAAGAACCAAAGTAGTCTGAGTCAAAGTAGTAATGCATTGGTACATTGTGCTCAAAGCAAAGGTCGGACGCTTGCATTGATAGAACTTTGGGGCTCTGTAGACGGTCTAATCAGACTGATGGAGAAAGTGCTGCCAGCCAAAACCTCCTTGATTTATGAGCTCACTGTTGTGTGTGGCTGCAAAAAAAACAAAAACAATGGGAAATGGGGTCAGATCCTTGACCCAATTTAGACATGTAAATGTGATTGGATTTGGGATGACTGCATCAAGCTACTACAGGCACAGGCTGGAAAAAGATGAGCTTTACTGTGCGATACGGGCAGGAAGTTGACACGGTTCTACTAGAGGAAGGGACGGATGTTTTAAATTGCTGTGCCAGTGAGGTTCCTTTTGCCAGTTTTATGAGGAAAACTGACCAGCCCTTGAAGTCTTTCCTGCTGGGGCCTTGCTGAGAGACAGAGACGGAGAGAGCGAGAGAGAGAGAGACGGAGGGAGGGGGGCCCTGTAACATTATGTGAGCTCTGTAGTGCATACGAGAAGGCATGACTAGACTCTACCCTGGCATGTCCCTTACCCAGGTCAGTGCGTTTGTCTGTAACAGCCCATCTATTGTACGATAGCTGCCGCTCTCGCATTGCGTGCCCAAGCTATAATCTCGTGCGACTTTGTCCTTGAGCTCTGAATGGATTTGTACCCTAGTAGGGACAGCCAATTGTCAGCCAAATTAAGACAAATCCCAGATGACCTCTCTCAGCAGCAGTGGTGTGACTTAATACATAAAGAGGAACAGGCGTTTGGCGCTTTTTCAGAAATGGCAGAACGACAAATGAGACTCATTCAAAGCTGCAGTAGTGAAAGCGGTTGTGGAGTATGTGCAGGCGCTCCGTCCGAGTGTTCTGAGCGACTCCGTGAGTAGGGGTGGTCTTTTCCTGCGTCGCTGAATGCTCACGTCTAGTCTGGTCTCCGACTGCTTGGCCTCCGTGCAGTGTCATTCCGTGAACGAATTGAGATGATTTTGGGGGAAATAAATGTATTTTCTGGAAAACTAGCCTAATGGAAGAATACCGCCGTTGCGGTTCCGTGGATCACATCTCCGCTCCGTGGGCTCTTGATTGAGTCGCTGAGTCGTTCTCAGCCCATCATCCTGGATGACATCAGCCTGATTTTTGGACTCATACTCACGGGTGGCGTGGTTCTAAGAAAGTTCCAGATGTTCACCGTGGCAGGTTTAGGAAAGTTCCGAAGGAGTGCGGCCTCGAAGGAGAACCCTCCGCGGGTGCCGTGTTTATGGCGCCCGGAGGTCCAGCGGGGGCCAAATAACACGCCAGCTGGTCCTCGAAGGAGTTGCTCACGAGCCGCTCGGCTAATTTATCGATCCGCCGCGCAGCTGGCCGGAGCGGGAGGAGAGGGAGGACCAGCCTCCGCTGTCATCAAAGGCTGCTGTGTGGAAATAATGAGTGGGTTAGGGGGGGGGGGGGTGGCTGGCAGTCAGCGTAATTACAGGATGTGCTGTGTAAACACCCGGGGACTGAAGGACGACCACGACACGCTCCACTCTCCCGTCTCTGTCAGGTGGTTCAGCTCTGGGTTTGGTTGGGGGGTTGGTTGGGGGGTTGGTTGGGGGGGGCCGTAACCAGGCTGAACGTCTACCAACGGCCAGCCAAGTTAAGGGGGCGGCAGTACAGTATAATGATCAGGGAACTGGGCTTGTATCTCAGAGCTTGCAGGTTTGGTTCCCAGGTGGTTGTACCCTTAAGTGGGGTACTTAAGCGGAATTGCCTCAGTATGTCCAGCTGTATAAATGTATTGTATGTAAATAAATGTATAAACTGTAAGTTTGCTTTGTCGGGGGAGGAGGGGGCGTTAGCTGGACGTGGCTGATAAGGAATTTATGGTCCAGAGGAAACGGCTGAACGAGTCACTCGGGTATTAATAAAAGAACACGTCGGTTCGGTTTTCACTCTCTCCATATCACCGGCGTCTGGGATTGGGCCTGTGGTGAAGTTTTGCGCTCAACTGCAGTAAGTCAACTCAGCGGGATTAAAATGGGCACAGCTGTGCAATAAAACCGAGTGCGCCATTATCCTGTATGCAGTTACAGGGAGTTGGCCGCGACGCTTTTATGCGAGCACCGATGCTTAGTGTCTGTGATCTGTGACGGAGCAGTGGGCCATTTTTCAGTTAAATTAAATGTACTTAATTAAAATGTAACTGCTGTTGTGCAGATGCCTTTGAGGGAGAAAGGAAACAAATCGCTCTCAAGCCGGGACTACTCCTGGGCAGGGAATGCAGCGGGGAAGCGGGGATTGTTTGCTGAAGGTGACCTGTGTCATTTGAAAGACGTTTCCTCTCAGGAGCCGGAGCGGAATTGTACATTCCGAGCTCGGGAGCGGAGACTGCGGACGTGCGTTTGAATTCATTTGATATTTGCATTTTCTCTGGCTCTTTGAGATTTGAAGATTCAATTAATCAAACCCTGCCCCCCTGCCCGGGCTCCGTATGAAACTCCAGTTGTGTGAAAATAGTGATTAGCTGCATAGGTGTCTGCTTTCACACGCTGTCAGGAGGAGAAAGGACTCGGCTAATATCAGTGAATTAGCCTGCTCTTAATCAGTGAATTACTCTGTTATTTTGTGCACGGTTCTTTGGCTTTCCTTTGTGAATATTGCACAGCAAGAGCAAAAGCTCTGGTGTTTCCCTCATTTTACTGTTTAATGTTAATTAGACTTAACTAGTGTTCAGATACTCCCATGCTTTCGATTAGGGATCTCGTGTTTGAATATTGATTTAAGAGTTCCTTGTGGAGACCCCGGGGCCGGTATGTATAAAGCATCGGAGTGCTGATCTAGGATCAGTTTAGACTTTTAGCTCATAATGGATAAGGTTAGGATATGGACGGGGGAAACCTGATCCTGGATCTGTACTCTGAGACACTTCATACGTACCGGCCCCGGTCTCTTGTGAGCGGCCACGTGGGTTCGTGCCAAGAGCAAAGCCTCTGAACTCTCTCCCTCGCTTGTCCTGAACGCTGCCAGTTCATGCTGTTCGTAGGGGACAGACCGTTCCACGGAGAGGCGCTCAGTTTGGTACACTTTTATGCGAGTCACGTGAACCGGTCTGTTCGATCGTGGCCTAAAACACCGGGGCAGGATCCTCGGCCGGTGACATTAGCCGTCTGGCGCGCACGGCACTGGAGTGTGACCCTGTGCCACAGCGCCCCGCCCTCATTCTCACACGCACGGGTATAAATAGAAACGGCCCCGGCGCGCAGCGCGGCTCGCGGGTGTCACAGGCTCGGCTGGAAGACACGCTTGCCAACAGTAACTGATAAAACACTACACCTCAGACAGGAACGGTGTCTAAAAGCGAAGGCCACAATTCGGTTGGGGCTTTTTTCCTCCGGCGGCCACGTTTTCACGAAATGTCCTTCGCCAGCTCGGTAAGCGCGCTCGCACAGGCAGCGATGGCGGAGGGTGTTGCGGTGCGCCCCCTTTGACTTTCAAATCAACACGTGGACGGCTGCCAGACATTCTCATTGTTATTTATGCTCGGGTGGCCTTTGCGAAAACCCTTGTTCAAATATCCAGCGTGCGAGTCGGGAACACGCACAGGGCGAATGTGCTTCGGCGGTCCGATAAGATGAGGCTCCTGTTGTTGGCGAGCACTGGCGGCTTTGAAGCAAATGTTCCTTTTTAGAGTTTCCTCTAATTGCCTCTTCAGCGCGAGTGGTCTGGCAGCGTGATTTTGTTTTATCGAAATGGGAGACGGTGGCGCCTGATTATTTTTTTGTTACTCTTGGACTCTGAATTAGGGAGGCACAAAACTGATTGTTTGTCAGTCGAGCCTGGCTGAAAAGATGACTTTGTCTGCAGCTGCTTTGCTAAGGAGTGACTGTTAGGCTGAGCAACATGGATCTCTTTCCAGGGATGTTCAGTGCATCCTTGGGTCTAATCAGCAGCATAGCTGGGGCCCTCTGGAGCCATGGCATTACAGAGCCAGCGCACCACAGATCTAGGGCTCTGTACTAGCGAGTGCAATAACTGCTAAAGAGCCAAAATGTTGTTTGGATAAGTAGGTTGGTTTGCCTGTTTTAATTTTCCCTGATTGCCTTTGTTTCGCTCGAATGACTAAAACGAAGCCCTGTTTAATATCTCGCGCACTGGGTTTGGCCTTTTTTCCCGATTTTATTGGCTGCCATTAAAAAGCCCTTTATCAAAATGAGCGTAGTTAATTTGAAGCCGTTGTAACGAATGACACTCGCTGAAAGGGTTCTGTTCTCCGTTCGTTCTCGTGCCACGGACCGTGCGTTGGACTGCCATGGTGACTGTCACGCGCGAGTTTAGAATCGCCGTCTTGGCGAGATGCCTTTTAGAAGACGTCCGTTAAACGCTGAGAGCGACCCGGTCGCAGTCCAGGAAGAAGTGCAGTGAGGTCACCTGTGGCTCGTGCTTTGAAAAGGCTTCGGAGTGCCTGTGCACTTCCACCCCCTGGTTCAGGTTGACCGTACGCTGGTGTGCCGTGCCCCCTCGAGGCCCGTTTTGGAGGCTAGCCGCCGGCCGTAGGGAGGGCCACGTGGTCCGAGCTGAAAGGGGATCTGCTGGCGGGGCCGCGGTGAGCCTCAGCGACCCTGGACCTGGCCTACTGGCAGGGCTCTCTGTTGGCCTGCTCCGCCTCTCTCATGTCAGGCCTCTTGGTCACAGAGACTAAAACGTAAGGAGGTGTTTTACTGCAAACAGAATTTCACAGCGTGACAGCGAGCTACTGAGAGCCTGAGTCTGAAGACAAGGAAGAGAGAGGGCAATCTAGAGAGAGGTGTGTGTTCCTGCGCGTGTGTGTGAGCGTTGTCCGGGAGCTCAATGTGCATGTCAAACAGCATGTGGCCTGGCCTAACCTAAATCTCCATCTCCATCTTGACACACAGATTGCCCTTAAACAAACATGGGTTTCCCTGGTGTCATCACTGACAGGTTTACTACTCCTTGAAAGAAATCAGGGCACTTAGGCATGTAGGCTCAGTGCTAGCGTGGCCCATATTGAACGATGTCGCACACCACAGTTTTGGGATTCTACCCGTGAGCTGGAAAGTATGGGTCAGGCGCACCACAGGGAAGCGGAGGTCCACGTGTCACCATTGGCCTTGTCACGTGGTGGCGATATTCTTTGCCTGAGCATATGATGTTTCTCCAAATATCAGCTCAACCAACATATCTGTATGAACCCAGCTGTCTTCCCCAGGCCCTGTTGATGTTTAGTGCCACCATGATGGTCACCATGAGGAGCATTTCAATGATGACCTTGAAAAGATGTCTTGTGGTAGTAAGTGACCCAAAATAAAAATATAAATATGGGGTCTGAACCAGACTTGCCCTGGTTATGCATGGCCAAGAGAGGGGAGGAGCCCCTCCCTCCTCCAGACACTTAGGGTGACCTGTTGATGGCTTGAGTCAGGCAGGGTTTGCTTGGAGCTCTAGGGTTTGATTCAGCACATTCCTGGATTCTTGGGAGATCTGGTCCTGGCTCACTGGCTGCATGTGTGTGTGCTTTTTTTGGAGAGAGCCAAATTTTGCTTTGTTTCCTGGCTGCATGTGTGTGTGCTTTTTTGGAGAGAGCCAAACTTTGTGTGTGTGTGTGTGTGTGGTGTGTGTGTGTGTGTGTGTGTGTGTGTGTGTGTGTGTGTGTGTGTGTGTGTGTGTGTGTGTGTGTGTGTGTGTGTGTGTGGTGTGTGTGTGTGTGTGTGTGTGTGTGTGTGTGTGTGTGTGTGTGGTTTGGGGTGTGTGGTGTGTAAACATTTGTGACTCAGCTAGGAGTGAAAGCCCTTTCAGACTTGGCTGTCTGTGTGGATCACAGCGTGCTGAGAGACTAAAGCTGATGTGTGCTGACATGGACGCTGCCACTTTACTTTGAACTCAGTTTGCCTGTGTATCAAATGAACATCTGCCGACCTGCGGCAAAATCTCAGGACCTGAGCGAGAGCGGGAGAGAGCGAGCGAGGCAAGGGTCATATTATTCATTAGCTGGTGCAACCGCCGAAGCTGTTCGAGAGGAATTCATTACAACATCGTCCATTAGAAAGTGAGTATTTTTTTTCCGGTCGTTACTACACCCAAGAATAACAGTCCTCGATGGAATTCCCCCGGAAATGGTTATTCTGAGAACTTGGAAGAAAATAAACGTTTCTGGAGTCACCAGAGACGGAGACGATCTCATTATTGTATTGTGTTGTACTCTGTGCTGCGTTCGAGGGCGTGGGGTATGCGCGCTCGTGTTTTGGGAGGGGGGAATTTGGAACTGAAACGCGCCCTTTTGCTCGGCCTCCCCCTTTGTGTTCCATGCGATAGGGTGTTCTATTCTTGGTTTTCCCACTAGGATAGGTTTTGTATTTTCGTAGACTCTGAGATCATGGATTTGGTACGCCCTCCTCCATTGGGCCTTGTCCCTTCCAGTCTGGGAAGCGAATTGGCTATATTTGGGAGGCGCATTTTGATCACTTTCACATTTCACATCTAATTGAACTGTGAATATATATATTTTTTTGCACCACATGAAACTCACTGCGTAGGAGACCAGCATTCACTCGCGCCTTTTTTCTCAGCCAGGGAAATGAATAACATCTGCAATCTGTTATCTGTTATTTTATGCAGAGTCCTCAGGCTGTCCTTCATGGGTGTTGGTGAGAAAGAATACAACTGGATTCTTCCTCAATCTTTGCCACAAACATTCAAAAACTGGTGAAGATGATTGATTGGTGATCGATTGGTGATGCAATGATTGAATAAACTCATACTGGGTCATCTCTTGACTGTGCCTATCAAGGCATAGCACTCTGGCCTAGAGAATAGAGAACAGGTCTCACTGTGTTTCAGGAGGTACTCCCACCGGGGCGATTTAGATGGAGGTTGTGGTAGAGTGATTCCACGATGACAGGGTCTTAAAAAAAAAAAAAAAAACCCAAAACAATTTCCAGGGATTATAATCTCCCCCCTTTCGGTAAAAAGACAAATGAATTCATAGCACAGTGGCCGGCCGTGGACTTCAGGCCTCGCACAGCTGCTCATGTCATTTGACAGCAGTGGGGCCTCTTTATTATTTTCACGTCATTTCGTGGCATGATGATTCCAAGAGGCCGAAGCTGGGATGTTTCCCTGAGGAGAATGCTGATCTTCCCCCCTGTGAGAGGAGAAACGGCCCTTCTGCAGATGGATAGATTTTGGGTCTCAAGATCGCAGTAAATGATTTTGTACGTCGATGTTTCCGGTGAGGTCATTGAGCGCAGGCGACAGAGGAGAACGGGGGTTCTCCACATGGGGTACGGGGGTGTGAAGGAGGGGGAGAACGCGTTCAGGGAGAGGGCGAGGAGAGGTGAGGGAGGGAGAGAGAGAGATAGAGGGAGGGAACCACAGGAAGTGAGTGAGTCACAGGTGGAAGTGAAGCCTCCACATTTTTTTTCCCAGCCCCCTCCCCCCCCCGGGCTATGCCGATTCTTTTCCAGAGGAATTTCTGGTGGAGTCGGAAGTCGCTGTAATATACGAGAAGCGGAGGGAACCCGTCACCGTGTGATGAAGCGCTCGGATCGACATCTGGTGTCTCCTGAAACCCCGTACGCGCCTCCTCTGACGGGTACGAGCTGAGACGGCTCATTTTTGGGGAACGGGCGTGGTTACGGAGTTATCTGCGCTCGACAGAGGACCAGACCATGAGTGATTGCTCGAAGCCTAAATAGACTTCAGAAGTAACAAAGGACTACATGGCTCTGGGCTATGCTGGTCTTGTGTTTTGATCTTTGCCTGTGCAAAGGGTAAAGAGGAGTCTTTTCTGTAAGTATTCACTCATGGAAAGGTGATTAATTGTTTTGGTTTCTTTGACTGTCTCTCTTTAGTCCAACTAAACAGGGCCTAGTTTACCTTGTCGTGGATACTTTCTTGTTGTTGATAGTGGAGTGTAAACAAAGGGTTTTTCAGGTTACAAAGGTTGTTCCATGTCACCTGTTCTGTTTTTGTTTATACAGAAGGGCAGTTAAAAAAAAAAAAAAAAGTAAGTAGGTCATTGATAGTCTGTTTGCTAGATGACATCATTTTAAACCCTCATGAAAAAGACTAAACAAACCCGACCATTTTATTTTTGTTGCGCAATTTAAACAAACTTACTGGTGCAATTTGAGTGAACCATGACCAATTCAACCCTGGAAACTGAAACCACCAGTTAATACGGCACTGGCTAGTTTAATTAGCACGGTGTGGCAGAAGCAGCTGTCCACCTGGCATGCTAGCACCTAGCTTCCTTATGCTAATACACTAAATGCCCTTTAGGCCCAAATGTCTGTCTCTGTAAAACCAAGAGACTGTATCACATTCTCTGGCACAAGCATTTTTTTTTTAATGTCGCCTGTGTGGCCCCAATCAAACTATATAAGGGAATCCGCGCTTTGTTTATTAGTGAATGGGAGGGAGGCCAGGCTCTCCCCGCTTTGGGAACGGGGGGGGAGACCAACCAGGGCGAGGGCTTGCGAGCTCTCGCCGACTAAAAAAGTTTGAGAGCGGCCTCATGGGTCCAGCAGCTGGATTACATTACGTGCGGACAGCTTAACGTTAATCAAACGTCTGAAAATAACCTTTTATTTGCCCAGTGCGCAGCAGGAGCCTCTGCAGGGCCACCGAACGGGATACGACTGCTAAGATTAGGCCCTTCCTCCGATGAGGGGTGGCGGGGGGGGGCTGGGGGCAGAGAGGAACCTGTGGGCATGGAGTACACACACACACACACACACACACAGACGCACAGACGCACACACACACACACACGCACACACAAAGGAGCGCGCGGCGTCACACACACGCACACGCGGCAGGAAACGGAGCCGCTAACGGAATCCAGTCGGGTGGCGGGAGCAGAAGTAGGTCAGTAGACCCGAGGCCGGGGTGACCGGCGCTCCAGAGCTCGCTGAATGCCACAGGACACGTCAGTGGGTTAAACGGGACGCTGGCCCGAGCCGAGCTGCCAGCCATCTGCTGCAGCGATCCCGCGCGCCGCTCCGCGCTCACGTTACCTAATTAAGGCAATTCAGATCGAGGGGGACCGGTCCTGAAAGGGGCTGTCTGGTGTCAGAAGGGTTTGTGCGAAGATTGTGTGGATGTACCATGGCAACGGGAAGTGTCCATGTCTTTATACTCACAAGGGAGGTGGCAGTGTTTGGACACGTCTGCGTATGTGGGCATTGATTCTATCCCCCCCAATTTAAATTAATGCTGTGCGTTCAATGCATATCGCATGCATTTGATTCCCGATTGCCTTTTAAACGCCCTTGTGATTTGACAGGACCGTCAACTGTTCAGGGAAATGTTTGAGTCAAACAATGGCAAGTGGGACTAGTGTGGGACAGCGTGAAAACGGCGAGATTTGTGCTCGGAAGGACAGCGCAGCCGGCAATTCCTCTGATCTCTCCCATGATAGGAGCTAGATTTACCTTCAGACCTGAAGCCGGGTAGAAGCCAGCCGGTGAAGGCCTGTGCGGTCCTTGCAGTGCTCTGTGCTTCTGTACTTTACGATGTTGCCGGGGGAGCAGAACTAACGATAAGGGAACTTTGGAGAATTCATCAAACGATATCCCAAAATCACAGTGGCATAATTGGGACATTTGGGCAAAGGAACAGATGCTATTTTTTGCATTGAGGCCAGAACATTTCTAAGTAAATATTTTATTGCATATTGGAGTATCAGTGCTTCGCCCGGTAAGGTGTCGTACACACAACTGCACGTTTGCTTTGTGGGTTCTTGATGAAATTTCACACGTTTTCTGAATAAATTGAAATGATGTGAAATCCTTATGAGAGTAATTAGTCTTTCTTGTAGTCGGCAGCTCGTATTACATGTACGTGTATTTTAAGGAATCATAAATTGTGGTTTATTCTTGTTGATTCACTTTGGTTTATGATTTTAACAAAAAAATGCTTTTACTCAAAAAATGTAATTCTTGGTTAAATGTTAATCTCTGTCAGTTTTATATACTGCGAAAAATGCAAGGCAAATTGGCAGATTTGATTGAATGGATCTGGCCGTAAATGGGGGTACATTTAAAAGAGACGGGATTAATCATCTCGTGTCCTGACTGCTAAACATGCAGGTGCATATGCCGTTTGGAATTAAGCATTCAATTTGGTTCCAAATCAAAACGTGATTGGAATCAGTTGGATTCAATTTCTCATTGGTTTTGCGTAGCTTGCTATCAAAAGGAGGGGTGATGGGGCCATGCTTATCAAACCGGACAGGATGAGACGTTAAATTCGGTACAGTGCAGACTTGACGCATAATTTATTTAGACAGCATTAAATATATATGTATGCATTTGTTAAAGGGCTTTTGAATTTCAGCTCATTTTACCGAGACGGACGAAATTCAAGTGCATTCGAATCATGGCATCAGAGTACCTCTACTCGAGTAAGGCTTTTGAATGAATGAATGAATCAAGGAAGCAGTTCCAGGTCAGGTGAATGGACCAGCCATAGAGTAACATCAGCATCTGCACCAGCAGGAAGTTTGAGACCACCAGTGCCGATGTCTTTTTGGTTTGCGGTATAATTAAAGGGTCGTAAAAAAAATATGCTTGCGCCATCTGCATGGGCTGCGCCCCCTTCGTGACTTGATGGAGGATCGTAAAAATAATAGCGTGGTGTTGTGTCCTGTGGAACAGGTGCACGCCGCAAACGGCGGTTGAGAAAAATGTGAAAGTTGACGCCGACGTGCGCAGCGTCACGGGAGTTGTTTTGGAGTCAAAGGGTCTCCGCTTCTCAGGGCAGGTAGGGTGAGACCGGGTAAGGAGAGCCACGGACACAGAAAAACATGGTAATAGACACTGCTGGCTTATACTCCAATCAACCAGCTGGGGGGTCTGAGTGCTGGTTCTTTGAAGAGATGAATAGAAGTGGGAAGTGGGAAGTGGGAAGTGGGAAGTGGGAAGTGAGAAGTGGAAGTGGGAAGTGGGAAGTGGGAAGTGAAGTAGGAGTGATTTCACGGGAGGCATGGTTGAGAGAAGGAAAAATGATACAAATCCCGGTGTTCGTCTGTTCGCTGGAGGTCATGAGCCGCTGCCTATTTAAATGCATCGTAATTGTTACATAATTGTCATGATCGCTGTTTTGTATGATTAGGGACACTTTGGCTATTACCTTGAGCAATGTCTTTATGTCTATTGTTGCAATAAAGGTACGGCTGAATACGGTTACAGACTGTGCAAGTTGTAAAATTGTTCGCCACTTTAGATAAAAGCATCCGCTTAGCAAATAATCGTTTTACTGTGGCTCGCTAAAGTAAGAGTGCAACTAACGACCCGATCTCCGGGCTTCTGAGATGCACTCTTCTTTACCGCGACTTGAATTGAATTAATCCTGTAATGTTTTGCTTGTGTAATGCCTGATTGTGTAAAAACAAAACTCTCACCCCCCCAACATTTTGCAAACAGAAACGCATTGGGTTCTGTTTTTGTGCCGGGCTGTGGGCTGTGGGCTGTGAAGGCCAACAGAGTGGCTGCTTGGTTTTAGTTTTTTCTGAATGGGTCTCGGGCATTTGTCTGCGTGTCATTTGGGGCAGTGGCCCTCCTCAGCTCCCACGGTCAAGTGAGGGGCCCCTCACCGTAGCCGAGTTTGCATCAGCCTGTAAAATAAGCAAGCTGTTGTGCGCTTTGCCTGCAGCCTACCACTTCTTTACTGCCTTTTATGTTCAGAAAGAGCACATGAGATGTCTTTAAGCAAAAAAAAGTCATGATTTTAAAGCACAGGAAGCGGTTTGTGAACCACCTCAAGAGGTAGCATCGTACACATCTAGGTAGCATTTGTGAGGTTGCAAAGTGTAAAGAAGTCTAAAAACCAGTTTCATAGTTTCATATATGGACTTTAAAGTCACGTTTGCAGAGCGTTGGGTCTTGTCACATGATAATTACACACAGCTCCAGTTTAGATTTTGTATTAAAACATTCCCAAAATATAATTCTTATTGAAAGATGTGTGCAGATGGCATTCGGGACAGGTCGGCCGCCAGCACGTACAGTACCCACCCCCACACCCCACACGTACACACACCCGCCGTGGAGAGGGTATTCCTGCTGAAAGACAAGCTGCAGTGGTATCAGCCGCTGTGCTGCTGACCCAGCGAGAACGGCCGGGTCTCTCCTCCGAGCGGGGCGTGGCTGGCTGCTCTCCTCGGCCCCGCGGCCCCCATGTCGACGCCCCCGCCATAGTCGCGGCAGAGCCAGCGAATCACTCGCCCCGCCTCGGCCCCCAGTAAATCATTTACCATCTGGGAGGAGGGGGGCTTCCCGAGCTGAGTCTTCGGAGGGAGGAGGGTTACGGCGGTGTCAGTCTTGGTTATTTACGGTTCACCGGGTCTTGAATTTGGGTTTTCTTCATAATTAGGTGGGTGGTCACCTTCCCATCTGGTTCTGACGCTCAAATGTGAGATTGTTTTCATTGGATGAGAAAGGCCAGGTCCCTCAAGTGGAATTTGTGTCTTTGATCTTGAGGTCTTTCCGCGGTTGTAGTTTGTGCGATCTCCACTGTTAGATGCGTCTCTTGCATTCCCCCTGCCCCCTCTCAGGTTATTCGTATGGTGTCGTGAAGCATTTGGTCTGTGGCCGTCCTGGCTGTTTGTGCGGTTTAGTGAGGCGTTTGGTGTGTGGCCGTCCTGGCTGTTTGTGCGGTGTCATGAGGCGTTTGGTGTGTGGCTGTCCTGGCTGTGGTCACCCCTCTGGCCAGGCAGTGATCTAGCTTACAGTAGCTCTCCGGCCGTGGTCCTTACAGTGTATGGATTTGTCTCTGCGTCAGCAGTGTCCGCAGACTGGAAACCCCTCCGGTCGATCCCCTGTTGGTTTAATCCATCACGCTGTCACTTTTCTCTCTTATTCCTTCAGCCATCCATCATTTAGCCTGGTAAAAACCAATAGCCTGAAGTGGTGTGTATGACCCCTCTGTCTGCTGGTGTGGGTCACTGTGAAATCGATTTGGTCACGGTGCTTAGACATTCTAGGTATCGAGAGATCTCCCAATGGCTTTTCTCTCATAGTGCATTGTGGGATTGGCAGAAGGATACAGTCCTCGGTTTTATGGACCCTGTTTACAAAACAGCTGAAATACGCTTCCTTTGACCCTGTTCATTGGGTACGTCAGCTGGGCTTGGTTATAAGTTGCATCACAAATAGGTGTAAGACCAAGCACTCTGGGAAGTGGACAACCTTTGCACTCCATATTTGTGTACAGTTGGAGCTAGGTGTTCCTCAAGGCTCATCACAGATTAATGATCACAGCAACCTGTCACAACTGGGTAAACGCCTGCAACTGGGTAAACGCTGTCTGAAATGGCTGCTTTTGTTTGAGGGAGGAATAAACTGAAACTGGTCTAATGAAAAAATGCTGTTTTGACCGGAATAAATTGCCTGTTTGGTAACACTGTTAACGCGATCCTCTGAAAAACAGTCTGCTTTGTTCTAAAAACAGTTCCCGCAGAAGTACTTAATACTCGATCTCATGAGTGAAGCAGCGCAGTCTGTTTAATGCAACGCCCCTGGAAGCCTTGCCAAGAACACGATAAATCACCAACCCGACTTCAGAACATTGAAAACATGGGCTTCCAGCCCGTCTCACGAAGGATGACTGCTCCCACGCTGGAAGCGGAATGGCAGCTGACCGAGCTGACCGGCAGGAGCGCTAATCGATCGAGGGTGGAGGGAAGACCCCGCCGCATCTCCATGGCGACTGCCGCTCGTCTGGACGGACGGGCGTTCTGGGCACCCTGCCCGGTATCTTTTAGGGAGAGTTTTTCTGGAAGACAAATCCAGACCACAGAGCCGAGGGCTCCTGAGCTGAGGCCAGGTGCGCGCACCTCGTCAGGGTTCATTCGTTAGAGACGTAACAAGCTTTTATTAACGGAACACTGCAACGATTCCTGTTACGGAACAATTAAATTAGTTGAGTTTTAAACGTTTTAATTACATTTCTCAACTGGTGTCTCCAAGAAATTAGAGTATTTGAATTGAGTTTTTATTGAATTATTGCATGTGTGTGTTATTGTATGTATTATAATTAAGTTGATTTGTGATTTATGTTTCATATTTTGCTCCAGGGCAGCCTTAAGATCCTTAATCCGTTTTGGCCAATTTCCCGGTTTCTGCTTTTGGTCAGCTTCACACATTGTGGTTAAAGCGGAGTGCCAAAACAGCAGTTGGCCCAGGGAGGAATGGGCAGTGAAGCTTGTTGCGAGTGTAGCACAGTAGTTCAGTGGACAACTAGGTGACGAGTAGCACTTCCATTTGACCTTTCCGTGCACCCACAGCCAATGAGGGCAAAGATCAAGACGGCACGTTTATTTATTTTACCTTACCTTCATTTAACCAGGTAGGTCAATTGAGAACTTGTTTGTAGTGACCACCTGGGGAATGTCGGTGGGGAATGCAAGGGATTGTGTAGCCAGGTAGATGTAGGGGATGATCAGGTGGCCAGATGTAGATAATCCAGTTTTGTGGGAATTTGACCAGGACACCAGAGTTAACACCTCTACTCTTTCGAAAAGTGCCATGGGATCTTTAATGACAACAGTGAGTCCGGACCTCTGTTTAGCATCCCATCTGCAATACCGCACCTCCTACAGCACAGTGCCCCCATCACCGCGCTGGGGCGTTGGATTTCGGCTTGGTCCACAGGGAAGAGTGCCCCCTACTGCCCCTATGACAACACCTCTTCCAGCAGCAACTTAGTTTCCCCAAGGGTCTTCCGTCCAAGCGCTTCCCAAGCCCACGCCTTCTTAGCTTCAGCAGTTTGACATGAGTAGGGTACAGATGGTGTGTCCCCATTGTCCATATTGTTTACTCTCAACTCTCACGCTGGTGTGTCTGTCTCGTGTGGTGGTTGCTATTGAAATACGCGTCTGTCTAAACAAACACAACTGCGGTCGGTTCAGTTTTTTTCCCCCATAGTCGTGAAAGCAGTGAGTGACTGGATGACACAGGAGGGGTGGGGCTTAGTGCTCCTTGACAGGCACAGAGCAGCTGTATTTGATTAGCAGGTATTAGCCACAGAGCGCTCTTGCTTGTTCTTTTTCATCGTGTTCTGCCGGCGGTTATTTCATCTCCGTGTCTGTTCTCTTTTCCCTCAGTGCCAGTTTGTGTTATGCCGTTTGAATTCATGCGCACGCACAGCTAGCTCAGTGAAATATTTCTCTGCATTATACGAGTTTATACGATCCGAACAGATGGCCTACGTCTTTATTTTCATTTTATTGCCATTTTGCGGCAATCCTGCGGGTATTGCTTTTCGCCACAATCTTTCTCTGTCCGTTTGCATTAAAGGTGCGCAGTAACTGCTGTTTTGCCTTCACCGGTCGAAGCTGACTCAGAGGAGTTAGGGTTAGGTGTTAATGTTCACTCTGGAGTTTTTGAGTCACGGCGGTTTGCATTTGCGGAGGTCTTGAGTGGTTTTCTCATTTTCGGGGGCAGCGGCGTTCAGGGCTGGAGAGGCGACGCTGTGGGGGCGTGAGTCTTTCAGCTCGGCGCTTCATTGCCCCATAGTGGGTGGGACTCATGTGTGTGACTGACAAGCTCACCGGGGGCGGGTCTGTGTGTGACCGGCAGGCTTGCCGGGGGTGGGGTTTGTGTGTGATTGACAGGCTCGTCGGGGGCGGGGTTTGTATGTGATTGACAGGCTCGTCGGGGGCGGGGTTTGTATGTGATTGACAAGCTCGTCGGGGACGGGGTTTGTGTATGACTGACAGGCTTGCCGGGGCGGGGGGGGGTGAGGTCTCCACCCGAGCTGTTAGCGGTTAGTTAGCCTCGAGGGGAGAGGTGAGCCGTTCTCCGGGGAGACGCACAGATGTGTCCCGCTGACAGACAGGGAGGGCTAATGCTGTTTACCGCTGCTCATGTGCTACGGCTAAAAGGATCCAAATTGATTTACTTTCATTATTAGTTTAGGGAAGACGAGAAAAGTGGATGGGCCGAACGTGTGCGTCACCAAATGAAAGCGCCGTCCTCTTGACCTCATTTTCTTTTTCCCCCTTGACCGAATGTGCGGCCTCCCCCGGTACATTGTGTCTGCTCTCTCTTCTCCCGGGCGCAATCTGTCTACTTTCCCTGTGAGGAGCAGGACATTAGAGATGGCACACATTTTTCTGAGCTGGTAGAGGACATTCTGCGATCGTGCGGGCGTCTTTCGTTTTGCGAGATTGTTAAGCACGAGACCCGGGCTTTATGCTGTATTCATGAGCAGGGGAGACAATTTAGTTCTGTATTATCTCAACAGACTGTAAGATTGATAATGAAGTTTACCTGCACTGATGAAGTTCAAATGCAAGCATTAAAAAGTGGCTGATCTTGCATTCTGATCATTTAGGATAGGGTCTCGAAGGAACAGTGGAGTAAAACTATCATTGGGGTGTTCCAGTCACTCTTTCCAAGTGTAACTTGTGTGAAAGTCTCACAATATGGACTGCAGAGATGACTGGTTAAAATCTCATTGTGCAGATGACTGTGCAGTAGCACAATATGCAAACTCTATCAGTATTTACCCCTCCCCCCCAAAATGCTAAACATGGTTCAAAAGTAAAAGCATATTTCACATAAACAGAACATTAATAGACCATGACTGGACAAAACGCATTTGAGGACACATTGATGACCGTTCTCAGATACAGAAATCTAAAAGCGCTTACGGTATATTGCTGATGTGTCACGTCTTCCTGGTGTCTGATTTTGTTGGTCAGGAAAAATGCTTTTATTCACTTCTGTTGCTTTGGAAAATCTGCTTATTTCGGGAAATGAAATATCCTATTTTGAACGAAATGACATCTTGTTAAGGTGAGAATAATTCAAGGCTGAGATGAGTGGACACTATATGAACGGGCCTTCATACAGGTAGCTGGTAAAATAAAGGTGACACATGATGGATCCTTTAAATGGGTGCAGTACCGCGAGTGTCCATCGGGGTGGATAGGCCCAGCCCTCCCCCTCAAAGAAGCCCCCCACCCCACCCCTAGCTTGGGCCAGGGCTGTTTTTGTTCCCCCACCCCCCCAGGTTACTGAAGTCTTGCCTTTTATTTTGGCTGTTATTTAGGTTGTGTGGGTAATTGAAGATAACACCGTCCATAGTTTATTTATTTATTCTACATTTACACTGAGATGGAAGTGGTACCGCATTGTTGTTTTTCCACCACAGAGGTGGAACCAGGTCAGCATGAGCTGGAACCTAAGCAGCCCGACCCAGTTCAGCGCCATCGGTTTTCCACTGAACCCGGGCTAGCATGAGCCGTGGTGAGCCGATACGTGCTGACTTTCACATGACGTATTGCTTTGTCTGGGCGCTTCATCAACGATGATCTGTGTTTGTCTGTGACGGCGCTGAAGGGGCAGAACAGAAAGGTTAATGGGGCTTTCCGCCCTCGTCCACAGCTCAGTAGGCCAGCCCCAGTACCGCTAGCATGTTGAGCTGACTCAGGGCAAATGATGAAGTACCGCTGTGAACTAGCACGGAGGGAACCAGCCTAGTTCCGTCTTTACCATGTACAAAGACTAGAACCTCAGTTTCATACACCTCGCAGGTGCATTGTTAGTAAAAAAAAATGTGTACACTGAAAGTTAACCATAACCAGCTATGTGCATTGTAAATGTCTCTAATGAAGTTGTTTCAAAACCTCAAGTGACAACCATAACGCTGTGTTGGTAATTGTGAAAAATGAATATACAGTATATATATATTTTGTTAAACCTTTTCCGAGAACTTCATTTTTGGAAGCTACGAGGTTTTAATGTGACACCGAAGATAACGTGAGGTGACAGAGAGTGGTATCTGTATGAGCTCTGACAGCCAGAGAGCGACAACGCTGACACGTCTCCACCCCGCCCGATAGAGCGTCTCCTGCCGTCACGCGGGACCTTTTAGCGATGCTCCCCGCGCACAGTCCGATAAGGCCGAACATGACGTTTTTAGCAGCACGAAGAGAACGCAAAAAGGGCAAATGATGAACAGTGCTGTAAATACAGTAATCTGGTGAAGTCATCGACAACCAAATGACAAAGCCTCTTAAGTGCTCTGTACGTTAGAGATCTGTCCTCAGGCTACCCCTGCCGTCCTGTCACCGTGTGGCATCTGCGATGTCTCGCCGCAGAGGAGGCTTAAAAAAAGCATGGCTTTACACCCTGGCAGCGGGGTAAGAGCATTCACGTCCCGCCAGAGAGAGGCTGCCCTACACTGGCCTCCGAGAGAGGGCAGCCTTCCCGCAGGAGCGCGCCTGGACACGGGGGTGTCGCTCGGACAGGGCTGCCCGCCCGCCCGCCATGCGCCAGCCATGCGCAGAGGGACAGGGCTGCCCGCCCACTGACCTTTTACTAGAGGGACCCACTCCACCAGTCACCTCCCACCCCTTTACTGGAGAGACCCACACTCCACGGTCTCCCCCACCCCTTTACCAGAGGGACCCACACTCCACTGGTCACCCCCCACTTTACCAGAGAGACCCACACTCCACTGGTCACCCCCCACCCCTTTACCAGAGAGACCCACACTCCACTGGTCACCCCCACCCCTTTACTGGAGAGACCCACACTCCACTGGTCACCCCCACCCCTTTACTGGAGAGACCCACACTCCACTGGTCACCCCCACCCCTTTACTGGAGCGACCCACACTCGGTCTCCCCCCACCCCTTTACCGACCCCCCTTCTCCCCCCACCCCTTTACTGGAGAGACCCACACTCCACCGGTCACTCCCCCCACCCCTTTACTGGAGGGTCACCCCCACCCCTTTACTGGAGGGACCGGTCACTCCCCCCACCCCTTTACTGGAGAGACCCCACTGGTCACTCCCCCCACCCCTTTACCACCCCCTTTCCCCCACCCCTTTACTGGAGAGACCCACACTCCACCAGACCCCTTTACCACCCACTCTCCACCAGTCACCCCCACCCCTTTACCAGAGGGTTCTTCCTCTTTTTCATTCTGTTGTTTGCAGGCAACCTTGTCAAAACTGCTTACATTTTTATTCACCCGTCAATTGTGTATTCATACAGCTGGGTATTTACCGGAGCAATTTTAGGCTGCTTGGGGGACAGCGCCTATTAACCCGCAACCTTTCACTTCGCAAGACCAGCAGCACCCTGCAGCAGCACCCCGCAGCCCTCCCTCCTAATTTCCTCCTCGAGTCTAATGACGGGCCGCTCGTGAGATCACCGCACAGACCTCGTAATCCTCCCGACACACCGGTCCTCTGCTCCCTGCAGGCTGTCAGTCAGGAGCGCGGGCGGTGTTTACAATCTGAGCGGATTTCTCTGTGCTCGGACGGAGCGCGAGGGGAGAGCGACAGGAAGGACACGCGCAGCAGCCCCGTGGTGTGGAAAGTCAAACTTTCCGTTCGGGTCCCCACACCGTGGCTCTCTACGGTCGGTGGAGTCCGCGCACTGCCTGCCCGGGAGACGTCAGGTTAAAGATTTACTTTAGGAGGTTTACTTAATGTTGGGGGAACCAGATAAACACCCTATGGTGGAGCTGTGGTGTTCTAAAAGACTTGTCAAGCCTTTGTATATACCTGCGCGTGGTATGTCCCATATATGGCCAGGTATAGAGTTTTAACCACACTTGTGCTGATATGGGGATGAGCCTCACTCATACTTGGCACCTTGAAAGTTCCTGCTGAGCTACAAATGTGGTATATACACGTACATATTTACATATATTTTATATTTTGGACTGTTGAAAACTGTTTAAAAGGTTTTCTACCTAGCTTGATATTGATGGGTATTGCTGGTGCTGTATTTTTCTTAACAGCGAGGGGGAAATGGGATTTTTTTTTTTTTACACTGTTGTAACTAGATAAGAATGTGAGATATCCGGTAGATGGGTATGAGGAACAGGACAGTCCCGGGATAAACAGGAGGGTTGGTGAGCATGGCCTGTGTTCGTCTGCCCGTGGCTCCGTTCTGGGCTGGGGATGGGGGCAGAGTTACGGGGCCCTGCCCCACCATCTCTGACAGAGCACAACTAATTATTCAGAATCGTTTTTTATTTTCTCCTCCAGAGGGGTAGAGGAGGAGGAGGGTGGGTGGGGCATGCCTCGGAGCCGTCCGCTCCGTTTGGGTTTAACTTTTCGCATATTGTCCACGGCCCCAGATTAAGTGGTGTCTCTTCTCCGCGGGACTCCTGGCCTTTTGACCCCGGGGGGCGGGCGTGGGTTGGGGACCAGCAACAGCTGGTCCGCAGATGTTGTCCGACTCCCAAAAACCCACAGTTGAAAGAGGATCCGGTAGGAACGCTAAGGCAGGGGGGAGGTTAGGGAACAACAATATTGGATGTGGCCTTTTTTCCACTGAAGTTTGATCCTTGTTCAGTCATTCAAAGCCAGCGAAATCTGTGATGATGCCTATCAGCCCCCTTATCGCGCAGCGGCCCGGGACCCCCAGCCTTAGCGGGATTGGGCATTGCTTTAAATTCGCAGAGCGCATGTGTGTGTTATCACACGCTAAGTCTGGAATGTGCAGCACACCGTTTGGGGGCCAGGGGACTGGGCTTGTAAGCAGAAAGTGGGGTGGTGGTGGTGGTCACAAAGGATAGCCATTTTACTTTAAGGGACACTTGGGTTGCTTGGTTATGTATTGGACCTGAAACCTAAGTTTAAATTCAGATTTGTACCTCTAGAATTGACACATAAATATGTAACAGTATAGGCTACTGTGTTGTCTAATGTTGTATGAGGCATGATGTTCCAAACATCGCACATGAAGTTCCCTTGTGGGCAAAGGTTTTTGACCCCGATTGTTTTTCTATTTAAACGTTTACCAGCGCATTAATTCTGTACTCGGAATCACTTTAAAAGCAAGCCAAAGATTTGTCTTCAAATAGTTTTTAATAGGCAGGCAGCTGATTATTGCGTGCGATCGAGCAGGGCTCCGAGTTGTAAACCGGAGCGTCTAATCGAGGCGTGCTCCTCGTATCAGCAGTAAGGCTGCTCCTCGTTTGTCCAGGAGGAGGAACACCAGGAAGCACCTCGTTCCGCTGTTCCTTTGATGGACGACGTCGGCGGACCGGCGGCGAAGGGGCGACTTCCCTTCAAGCGCCGCGATCGTTAAGAGGCGGCCCCTCTTTGGCCCGGCTCCCCTCGTAAATCAGCTGAGCGGCGGCCGACGCCACGGCAACGCTAATGAAGTCACGCGCAGTCGCCACAAAGGGAGAAACACAATGATTTAATTTCCTCCTTGGCCGCGCCACTCTCGGAAGTCCTTTGAGCCAAAATCGCTCGCGAGCGGCGTATCTCGACCTCATCTCCGGGGGGTAACGTGGCACGCTCGAGCGTCACGTTGGGTTTGTCCAGGTCCACAGCAGGTGAAGCTATGGCTATGGAGTTCGGTTACTGTTCTAACCGTTACCTGTGTAGCTTGTAGCCGGCTTGGTTATCCTGAAATTAATTCATTGTTTAAATGTCTGTAACTGGTTTTTATTTATTTGTCTTGTAACTGAAATGCAAGAAAAAAAAGCTCTTTAGGCATTCTTGGATTCAAAATGCAATTACGGTGTATGTCAGATATCCTTGATTTTAGTATTAATGTTTAAGTTATATTTATTTAAAAGATTTTTTCCCTGTTCTTCTCCTAAATTGGTGGCCAATTGTACCCTCTATTTCTTTCAATTCACCCTCCCCCACAAGCCCGCCATCCGTCCTCGGGGTCAAGCCAATACCCTGAGGCCGGCAATGATCCGCCTCCTCCGAGATGGAACTCGCCCACCTCTCTTTGCAGGGACAGCCATTGCTCTTCTCGGAGAGCTTGTTGCGGCTCTCCCTTCCCCCCTCCCCCTGGGGCGGACAGCCAATTGCCGCCTCCGAGTGGGGCTCCCGGCCAGAGATGGGTTGGCGCAGCTGGGGTTCGATCCCCGGCCGCAGTGGGCAACCTGCATTCCGGGAGAATTCTTTTACCGTTACGCCACCCGAGGCCCCCCAAGTTATGGTAGTTTTTAATTAAATTCAATTAAATACATATGACTTGCATATTTTTGCCAACTTCGCAAACTAATCAGTAGATGACTGGGTTTAATTTGTAACTAGGCTACATGTTAGTGGAATGTGTGCTGTGAAGCTGAGTGCATGCAAGTGCACAGTGTTAATGTTCCGTGAGATTGTAATTGAGTTGTAGCATGGTCTGCACTGGGCATGCTCAGTTTGTTGCTGGTTCATACAGCTAATTGAATTAGTGCACTAAACACACAAGGCTATTAAATTAACAGAAGTGGTGTATCCCTCTGATGCACACAAATGCTTTTTATTTGTCTGGTTAGCCCCAGTAGGCTGGTCAGTTAATGTGATGGATAAAAGAGGTCTTGTTGAGGCGCAAAAACTATTTTAATGCTGGAAATGCAAGTTCTTTGCCAGTTACAAAATGTTTGTGGGACAAATTGATGTTTCCCAGCTGAACATTGGAATTGACATGGTATTTTTCATGGTATAGTTGTCTATGTTTCCAAGCTTGCATCTGCCAAGCACATTTGCAGGCCTTCTAGAACACAATATTGTACTTGCATTGCACATCTTAGATATGTTTGGTATATCTTGGGTCAAGAGTTACAAAACTGGGGCACAGGGACCCATTGGTGTCTGTGAAGGAGGGTCCCAGGGGTTCTGAAAAATTGTAAGGCTTATTTATTTACATTTCCATATTTCATAATTGAAATGTTTTTTTGTCTGGTTTACAAATCATTGTATATTTACACATTTGTATTGTACTAAGTAGGTACAGGCCTTGTATACATCCGGTATACAATGACATCATGATTTAGACATGCTTCAGTGTACTAGTGTGTTAAACATATGCCATTTAGCAGACGCTTTTATCCAAAGCCACTTCTGTAGTGAATGCATACATTTTTCAGTACATGTGGTCCCAGTGGACCCATAACCTAAGCATTGTCAAGGCCATGCTCTACCTACTGAGCCACACAGAACCACATAGTCACTACAGTGCCCCATGCAGTGGATGTTGGACTAGGCTATCAAACCTTAACCATTTTATAGTTTGGGAACCCCTGCCTTAGATAAGTGGAAACAATGGAGCCTCAGGGCAAAGGTGTGGCCACCTCTTAAGTACAGCCATGCGTGTGTTTGCTGTGTCCCTCAAAAAGTGTGTGTGCTAGTTGAAAAGGATGTGATGGCTGTGCTGCATACATGTTCTTGACTAATCTGTAGTGTTTCAGGCCTGACAAACTGCCTCTGTCTCATCTGGAGTATGTGAGGGGCTCCATGTTAACATGGAGGCCTCTGATAGTGGAGGCCGGCCAATGATGTCATCTGTCTCAGAGCCATTAACCTGCAGCGGTGACCTCCCCTTGGCAAAGTGCAGGCTCGCAATCAGTGCCCTGGGTTTGGATCTGCTCCCGGCCGGCCTGCCGGTGCAGATGAGGGTCCGCTTCTTCAGTGCAGGCAGAAGCACGTTGTGCAGAATGGTGTTCGTTCTCCTCTTCCGTAAATGCTTGAATGTTTTTATTTTTTTTTAAATATATTCATTCTATTCAGGATTTTCCCAGTTTTTATCCCCAATTTGGAAGCCAATTATGCCCTCTATTTTATTTCGATTAACCCTCCCACCACAAACTCGCTGCCCGTCTCTGTGGGGTAAGTGTCTGGATACACCCTTACATTTATCACAGTGATATTTTGTGGTGACTACCCTCCCCCTCCCTCCCTCAGGAGCGGACAGCCAAAACCGCCCAGGAATTGGGGCTAATGGCCAGGGCCGGTCTGGCAGAGACTGGTTTCGAACCGCGTTCCTGATAGGCAGCTTGCACTCGTACAGGACCAGCCAAATACGGGTGCGTTAGATCGCCACGCTGTCCGCCAGCCCCTATACTTTTACGTTTTATGACGGCGCTTCTCGAACCACTCCTCTGGACCCTGAGCCAGTCCATGTATTCGTTCAATTCCACCACCAGCACACCTGCCTCACCTGACTAATCAAGGGCTGAGTTGAGTCAGGTGGTGGAGTTGAACAAACTCATGGACCGGCACCGGCTCCGGGTTCCAGGGAGAGGTTTGAGAACGGCTGGTTTACGGCCCGCACCGCTTGAAACCCCACAGCGCGACCGCAGCCGAACACGTCTTTAATCGTCCTGGTTCGGTTTCCACTTATTTTGATTCACTTTTCCAATTCGTCGCTGTGTTTCCTGACGGAGCCGGTCTGAAGCGGTCTGCGGTGAACGCTCAGGCTAGGCTTCATTTCTGAGGTGATGGTGGTGGGGGAGGGATAAAAAAAAAAAAAAAAAGCATATGGTAATTCACCTTTGACCTTTGTTTTGACTGAACGCGGTCGGTTCAGGATCCTTTCTTCGAGCTGTCACAGCCCTATTCATCAAAACGTAGTCGGCCAGCACAGGGTTTCGAAAGAGCCATAGCTCACTGCAGCATGTGCCATCTCTTCAAAGACCCTTTCGAGTGAAAGCTGTGCACTTGGCGGCCGCCTTTGTTTCGATTATGCCTTTCTTTAAGAATTTCAAAAGTCTCTCGAGAACATTCCTCAACCTCGAACAAATATATATATATTTTTTTATGATTACCTGGCAGTAGAGATATTCTTATCATTTCTCTTCCAGTGGTCTGCCCAGAATTCCTGAGGCTACATACGGCGTGTTTACATTTCCTCAGCAGATGCTCTTACGACATAATGCACACGGGAAGGCTAAGGGTAAGACACGCACCAGTGTAGATATAAACGTTGGCTGTTGTACTATCCAAACAATGAATCATCGGCAAAAGCAATACTGTAATAAACACGTTGCAGCGCATAAGTGCAACGCTGAAGAGGAAGTCTAGTATGGTCACCTTTTCTCTCTCCTTTGATTCTGTCTCAGTCTCATTCATCTAACATTCATATATTTATGAAAATGGCCATGGCATGTGCCCCCCCCATTTCTCCCAACATCAAGGTACTCTCTATGTTTTCTATGGCTCCCATTTCTCAGTCAGTTTTCACCTTGGATTTCACCTCTGAGGGAAATTAGGTCTTTGTAGCAATTAGAAATGATGATAGCCTCTCTTTCAACTCCGTGTCTGCATATGACTATGTACCCTGTGACTGAAAAATGCATGCAGCCCCATCTCTCTTGTGATGTGTGGTGCTTAAGGGGTGAAAATAAGTGCCCGTGCAGCTGTTGCAGATGGCAGATTAAAATGTAAAAATCCAGTCAGAAAGCTTGTTTCCATTTCCGTTTACGGTTTAACGCGAACAAAACTGGCCGCATC
Organism: Aldrovandia affinis; assembly: GCA_029706075.1. NCBI lineage: Eukaryota > Metazoa > Chordata > Actinopteri > Notacanthiformes > Halosauridae > Aldrovandia > Aldrovandia affinis. Next base: position 2,376,948 of record JAINUG010000017.1, read on the forward strand.
TCGAAACGTTGAACGCTTAAATAACGGAGACGGAAAAAATAACTCTGTTCACAGAACATTGGGCACCGGGCAGGAAACGGACACAGCAAAATGTCACCTCAGTTGTGTATGAAAATCTATTCTCGTGAACGAATTCGTCCGACTTGTGAAGTTCAAGGCACCCCGGTCGATGAAATCAGAAGCTACGGTTAAAACGTTTTTTTTATCGCGATGCCATTTCCGTACGGAAATTGGAAAAAAGGAGATACAGGAACCAGGACGCGAGCGCCAGCGTGTCTCTCTGTTTATTTATCGAAACGCCTCCCCTCGCCGTGTAGTCCTGTAGTTCACCCAGACGCCTCGAGCGGCTCTGGTTTGAGCGCCGTGCGGGCTGGGGAATGGTGCGGGGACTCTGCAGCTCCGAGATCCGGCGGATCTCAGCGCCACCCTGCGCAGGACGGTCACGACCTAAAGGGGGCTGGGAGGTTAACGGGGCCGAAGGCACGCTCCCCCTCGTTCGCTGAGCCCGTTTCCTCAACGACCCCCACTTAGCTAATTGCGTAGCTGTGTCCGCAGTAATAAAATGCGAAGTGGCGAAGCAAACGGTCACTTAGCGGGCCTCGCCGAACGATCGCGGCTTAATGCGCGGGCTCCAGATGGCGACGGGTTTGTCTGGGGAGCGACCAGCAAGAACCGGGTTCGAGGACGAGAATCCCCGCCTCACCTATCCAGAGCGTTCCCTTCCCTCTGTGACCTTGGTGGCCTGGGACTTTCCGTCTTGGGGGAGAATGGGATTGGGGAAAAGCCAACCGTGTGAGCGTGGCAGTGAAATTGATTAAATTGATTGAGGTTTCTGCACTGAATTGTTTTTTTGTTTTTTTCCCCCAGATGTCTTCTTTTGAAAGTGTGCTTTTAAATGCGCCGTGCTGGACAGATCCTTGAGCCCCGCAGACTGCATCCCTCGCTAGTTCGGTAGTTCAGGGTGCCAACCTGTTTCTTACTGCTTTTTGGCGTCTTGTCTTGTGCACGGGGTGCTTCGCGAAGGCAGGCCCGGGAGGACCGAGACGGTTCGGTTACCCTTGCGACACCCCAAGGAGGAATAAAGAAGAGCACTTGCGAAAGGAGAGGTTTTTTTTTATCTCCCCTCGCGTGCTGAAACCCAACCACCCTTAATGGAGTAATTCCACACTGGCCTATGGTATGAATTACAGCCAGCAGCTAAATCTTCCTGCACAATGGCACTCTTACGTAGGTGGGGTTTGTACCTTTCATTTCCCTCTGACGATATCCTCTTTAATTCCCCTCGGGCACGCCGACGTATAGTCATTGCGGTCAAGTGGTAACTGAAGACAGTACTACTGCAGACAAAACCGCAGTATCAAAAGCATCTTTCTGGGAAAAGTAAATGGCCAAAACAAAGATACACCCATGCAGCTTTCGTTTGTTAGATGATACCGATCCTGTAGCCTGAGTTTATGATGAATTAGTCCTGTGTATGTGATGTTTTTTTAAAATATTTTTTTCTGGAGTTAAACAGTAGCCACGCTCTCTCTGTGACCCTGTTGATTGCGTTCTGAAACGGGAGGGTGCGTTCGGTGAGATCAATGGTATCACTGTCTTTCCTGTAAGCTGGAGGTCCAGCAGGCAACCCAGTAACTGAGAGACGATGCTCTGTCCGCTGGGCCTGGTCACTGCCTCACTGTGGTCATTAGAGATCCCGTGGCGCTTTTGGAAGAGTTAACGGGGCGTTAACCCCGGTGCCCTGGTCATATTCCCACAGAACTGGCTCCCTGTGTCTGGCCACCTAATGAGGACCCCCCCCCCCTCCTCCTCCTCCTCCTCCCCCCACATCTGATTGGCTACACAATCCCTCGCGGTCCCTACCCACTTTGGTTCCCCAGGACGTCACTGCAAAAGAGAGTTGAATTCTCCTACTTAACCAGTATGTTGTTCAATAAAATAAGAATAAAACATGAAAATGTGCCATCATCCCTGCAGTGGAATTCCCATGCATAAAATATTGATCGTGAGACAGATTGCCATCCGGTCTGTTTCAATCAAGAGGTACAAGAGTCGACTCGAGACTTGATGCGGGAAAAAATGGCATGACAGCCTTCCGCGTAAACAGGTGTAGCGCTCAACTCGGAGAGCGGCGACTTCAGAGGTTCTGTGAGACGTCAGGTTTGACGCGCTGAACTTGGGCATGCGCGCCTTCCGGTTCAGTTATTGTACTGAAAACATAGCCGTTGATGCTAGCATTCCGGCGGGCAACCTCTGTGAGAGAGAGCGGTAACGGTGTGCCGTGGTCTCTTCAACTCACCGGAGCGTCATACCCGAGGGTCCGGAGTTCAGATCCTGGGTTGGCTCATTGCGCTGAGCCGGGCGCTTTAACCTCCATTCATCCTTAACAAGAACATGTTTGCGAGAAACGGATCACAGAATGTGTACAATGGCGAGCGCGCTTCGTGGGCCAGGAATAGAGCATTCGCACAGCGCATGCATAATGGAATAGAGCATAATGCTTGCTGACAGACCTGCTTAGTGGTTGGGAAGCTTTGCATTAGAGGCAGGATCTGTCTGAACAGCTCTTAAAAACCATCGCCTGTGTTTTGCTTTTCTTTATCAGACAAATCTAGCTTTTGTGACGTCTGTTCGCTGTGCGCAACGCGTTAGCTGACAGAGTTTAGGTCCGGGCTCGCCAACATTGGTCCTTGAGGGCCACCGTAGCTGCTTCTCCTCTTCGGACGATGGGCTCAGGAGCCATAAGATAAACTATAGGCTGAGGAACTGAGGTGTGGTCTCAGAAAGCCCTGGCTGGCTTTTCACTGCCTCTCCACGGTGATATTTCCGGCCACTGACATCACCTCTGAACACAACGTGCTGCAAATGCATCGCCTTTAAATCGAAGGAGGACCACAGCGCCTGCATGGCCACTCTGCTCTGGCCTAGGCACGTCGCTGCTTAACTGCATTAAACGTTGTGTTGTTTGGGCAGATTTGACTTCCCTCCCCACCCTTCTGAGAGTGTTGGCAGTTTAACCGTACAGTAGTTCTGTGTGGTCGTGATTTAAATCCCATTGGGGCCACATATACTGAAAAATGTATGCATTCACTACTGTGTCGCTTTGGATAAAAGCGTCCGTTAAATGCAATGCAATATAATATAATATATTAATAACATATTTAACGAGCGCTGGAACACTTTCTGAAGTGTGTGCCCTAAGACTGGCGCCAGGAGGCCCTGGTGGAGTCGTGCATGGTGCTGAAACACCCTTTTCTTTCTCCAGGCTGCACCTGGGACAGCTCTGGGATCAGGCGGTGGCACTTAGAGATCGTGTGGCACGGCTCATGGACAAAAAAATCTGCCCCTTCTTGAAGCTTTCTGACATCTGGCCGGGCAATCTCCCCCTGGGGACTCCGCGCACGTTTGGTTCCACGCGGTCGTGTTTCTGCGACTCATTGGCCCGTTCTCTGGGGAGTTCCTGGTGCCCCGGTCACCGAAGGCGATCTCTTACTCTGTCGGCGAACGAACTGAGCATGCTCGCTACCGCCTTCCCACAATCCTGTGCGAAATCTGCAGAGATTTGACAGATGCCCGGGGGGGGGTTGTGTTTTGCACCCACCAGACTGGAGAGGGCAGAGCGAGAGAGAGAGGGACAGTGAAGGAGAGGGAAAGAGAATGGGAAAGGGCAAGCAAAAGTGGGAGAGTGAGTGGGAGAGAGCCAGAGAGTGGGAAAGAGGGAGGGAGAGAGAGAGAGTGGGAGAGAGGGTGGGAGAGAGGGTGGGAGAGAGGGTGGGAGAGAGAGGTGGGAGAGAGGGTGGGAGAGAGGGTGGGAGAGAGGAGATGGGAGAGAGAGTGGGAAAGAGGGTGGGAGAGAGAGGAGAGGGGAGAGAGAGAGTGGGAAAGAGGGTGGGAGAGGGAGAGGGTGGGGGAGAGAGAGAGTGGGAAAGAGGGTGGCAGAGATGGAGAGACTGCACATTGCCTCTGTCCTGAACTCACCCCACCACCTCCATCTCCTCCAGCACCTGTCAGCTCCTCTTCACCGGTCTGCATCTCCAGCTTTCTGCTCATTTCCATTCCGCCGTGTCTAGCTATGAGACGAGCTTATCAGGCTTCCTCTGAGCGAATCGCTCCAGCACCTGACAAATCCCCCCCGGTTCCTGGGCTCTCGGCGTTCTGAGTACCCGTGTCCCTTCGGAAGCCGAGGCACGCTCTTCAGAGCGCTGCGCTAACTCTGCGCCTGCTTCCGGTGCGCAGGTTTACAGATGACTCAGAGCAGGCAGCGGGGAGAATAAACTCCATCTCCTATTGTGCTGCCGCGCTCATCGTCGCTGTACGGCGCCGAAGTCAAACGCAGCCTGGGCCTGTTCCCTCCGTTTCTCCCACCCCTCCCTGCCGCTTTCCTCCCGTTGAAAGAGCTGATACAATCGCGCGCTGGGTCCCTGCGCTACATGTGGGTGGCACTCCAGTCGAATACAGTGTATCTGTCTCCCAGGTGAAGTCTTAAGCCAGAAAGTGTAGAGCTGTCAATGAGGTTTCTCTTTTCTTTTTTTTTTTTTTTGCGCGCCGTCTCCAATTATTCCCTTTGCCTTTGAACGCGGTTCAAAAAACAGCTCGTCCGGCACAAACGGGGGAAGAAAAGAAGCAACAAATGGAGTTGGCAGAAAGAATAAGTACCATTATTGCTTTGTCCGTGTTTGTTTACAGTTCTTTTCCTCTGCCAGTGTGCCGCTGTCAAAAGAAGGAAGGAGCGAATTTGTTATAAAAGGACCGTAAACAATCATCTGGTGGCTTTCATCCACCCTGGCTACTGTAATCGAGCCCCTCCCTTCCAAAGTGTTGCCCCCCCTTCCTACTCATACTTTTCACCACAGATTTTCTATTTACTGAACAGATATTCAACTCCGAATTCCATGGTACTGGGTCAACAAGCCCCCAGATCTGCTATGTATGGATGGATGGATGGATGTTCTTAGCCCCCTAGTTCATGTTCAGAATGAGACAGAAAATCTGAAAAACCGTTAGGTTCAACAATGGCAGAGGCAGGATATTTCAGTTTAAGCACACTGAGCTGAATATCTGTCAGTTGGCAGAGTGTCTGTGTCATCAGGTCACTGGGTGACTTACTCTCTTTCCCACCTTGTTTGTGAGATTACAGTGTATAAATTGGTGTAGGTTCATTCATCATTTTCAGGAGACTACAAAGGTCAATATTTGTTCTCAATGAATAACATAAATAATAATAATAAACATGATGATTAGAACTGCTAATCGAAATAAACAATTACAAAAAAACAAGAACCCACAGTTACATTTTGAAGTTGCTTGGGAGGCTAGCCTATAATCAACGTTTGATCATGATGGCCATTTGAATAAATAATCTGTCAATTTGGCAGGAAATATTGCTGTTAACGTTCCAAAGTGTTTCTCTTTCATATTCTTCTCCCACAAAAATGTCTTCCCATTTTTTGTTGTTTGTCTCTAAGAATATAATTATGGAGATTCCCGTCTGTTGTTTGTCTTTAAGAAGATCATTACAGAGATTTAGTATTTTGTAGGCTGTCTTTAGGGTAAACAGTGTTTTGGTTGTTCGTTGTGTCCTTGGTAAGAGTAGAGGCTTGCTGTGAGGGAGGCAGAGAGGTGGTGCTGGGCAAGAGGAGGCGACTCGCTCAGTTCACTAACGGAAGGACGATCGCAGCAAACTGCCAGCGGGATGACTAACTTAACAGTGTGAACACGGGTTTGAATGCTGTGGAGGTGTGCAGGCAACTTGCTCGCTCTCTCTCTTTCTCTATTACCCCCCTCCTGTCCCTCATTCTGTCTCTCTTTCTGTCTCTCTTTCTCTCTCTCTTTCTCTCTCTTTCTGTCTCTCTCTCTGTCTCTCTCTCTGTCTCTCTCACTGTCTCTCTCTGTCTCTCCCTCTCTCTGTCTCTCTCTCTGTCTCTCTCTCTCTCTCTCTCTCTCTCTCTGTCTCTCTCTCTCTCTGTCTCTCTCTCTCTCTCTGTCTCTCTCTCTCTCTCTGTCTCTCTGTCTCTCTCTCTCTCTCTCTCTCTCTCTCTCTCTCTCTCTCTGTCTCTCTCTGTCTCTCTGTCTCTCTCTCTCTCTCTCTCTCTCTCTCTCTCTCTCTCTCTCTCTCTCTCTCCCTCTCTCTCTCTCTGTCCCTCTCTCTCTTTCTCTGTCTCTCTCTGTCTCTCTTTCCCACCCTCCTTCCTGTTTGCCTCTCTCCCCTCTCCCCCTTCTCCATTCCCTCCCTCTCCATTCCCTCCTGCTTTGTTATCAGGGACTATTTTTCATACCAGGGGTTTCACTCCCGAGACTCCAGGGGACACTTTCACTTTTATTGCAGTTTTGTCATGCGAAGCTTCCTCCCCTAATGTCAATAGTTTGTTCCTCGTTTGCGGATTTGATGAAAGCTTAAGCGAGCAGAATTTCAACAGGAAATTAATGTTGTGGTCGAAGCATTATTCAGGAGGAAAATACTTTTCCGTTGTTTCCCTCCTCCTTATCTAAAAACGCTCAGAGGTAGCAGGGTCAAACTCGTGATTGTCCATGATTGGACGCACGTGATCTTGGAACCCCATTGGACAGAGTGTTGTGTGCTGGAAGGTTGGATGAAAAACATGAATCCAGGGAACAAACTGGTGAACATTTCATTAAGAAAACAGATTTATTATTTACATTTCAGAATTGACCTATGTATATTACTCTGCTTATGATGTGGTTGGGACAGTGGGAGTATTTGACTACACTGATCTGGACAATTTGAGGTTTTAGAATACTTTCAGACTCTAGCTTCTTTGTCAAATCACAATGTGAAGACCGTAGCACTGTCAATGCTCAGACAGTGGCGCTAATCCTAGACATCATCTTAGATGCATCCTAAGGCACACACCTGTAGCTGAGAAGTTGGGCCAAGAAAAAATTACCTGTGGGTGTGGTGAGGGTTTGGTTCATTATGGCCAATCAGATCATCAGCTTTTTTCCCCCTTTAATACCTTTGCCATGTGTCCTTTTTTCAAAATTGGGTCAAAATTTTCCCCGTTTTTGGTTGCCAATTATACCCTCATTTATCTGATTCCCCCTCCCCCAATAAAATGGCCCGTCCTGTAATTGGACAGCATCTCCGGGGAAATCTGCCTAAACTAGACAAAACTAACATGCATTTTCCTGCTACTGACGGAAAGGGCTTTTCCCATATAGCGGAGGCGGAGGAGGACGCCGCCTCCGAGGGGCTGACGACCAGGGAGGAGGACGGGTGTGTGCACTAAGTGTGGTGCGTTAGACCGCTAAGCTATCCGCCAGCCCAGTTTGTGTCCTTTTTATCAAAGTCACACATTAAAACATGTTTATTACCAATATAAACTGCTTCATTGATGCACTTGTGAGGCCCCACACAGGGTGACCAGGTATCCGGCGTTTTGACTTGTTGTGCCGAGTCCTGCAACAACAGATGTTGTCCCACATGAAAAATATATCCGTTATGTTATTTTTTTTATTAAGTAAGATCTGTTGCCCCGCTCAACAATATCACCACCCAGTGCCAATGAACACCGTTTCAGAATTCTATCGCTGTTTGACTTTTATCGCATTTTTTTTTTTACGGATAAAAATACAGACATCATCTTACATTTTACATTTTAAGCATTTAGCAGACGCTCTTATCCAGAGCGACTTACAAGATGTGCATTAATACATGGTACATCATAGTTCGCGCAGGAGATCAGTGCAGTAATACAGCGATAGACATTGTTGTAGGCAGCTGCTTACCTTACCTGTAACACTGGGAAGGAAAAGTTATAAATGTTTGTTCTTTTTATATTCAGCATCAGCAATCACTTAATTATTTTAGGTCCCTCTACTCCTGTGCAATCAAATCCAACCTCTGCAATGACCATAAGTATTCATCCCCTTGACTTAATACTTGGTAGAGGCACCTTTAGCTGCAATTACAGCTGTGAGTCAATTTGGGTAAGTCTCTACTAGCTTTGACATCTGGACATTTGGGCAATCTCTGCCCATTGTTCTTTACAAAGTTGCTGGAGCTCAATCAGGTTCGATGGGGACCAGTGGTAAACAGCAATTTTCAAACCTTTCCACAGATTACCATTGGGATTGAGGTCTGGGCTTTGACTGGGCCACTACATGACAGATTTTTTTGTTTTTAAACCACTACAATGTGTCTTTTGCTGTATGCTTTGGCTTATTGTCCCGCTGGAATATAAATCTTCTCCCAAGTCCCAGGTCTCTTGCAGGTTTTCCGTCAAGCTTTGTCTATATCTTGCTCCATCCATTTTGCCCTCTATTTTGACAAGTGCTCTTTAAAAAGCAATGGCAGCTGTAGACGTAATCTTAATCCCTGTATACTTTATCGATCGGATTTACTGATTCATTCATTTAAGTTTTATGTTTAATCTTGAAAGATAAGAAAGTTGAAACGACACTTTCTGTGGACTTTTCTTTGAAGTGTCCCTGTCTTACATTTAAATTCACCGTAGGATAGAAACGTAAATCTCTGGATTTAAGACCTTAAATCCAAACGCACTTGCGGAAATGCTATACAAATGTGATGACCCAAATGCGTGTGCGGCGCAGTCGTTCTTAAACACTCTTCTAAATGCAGAAATGCATGTCGTTAAGAAGACCGCGTGCAAGCAATGCTCTGGAGAGGCTCACTAAAAGGTATCTATTATCAATGAAACCAGCTTCAGGTTGGAGGCATGCACCAGGCACAGTTGCACATGCGATAGTGGATGGGCCAAGTGTGGGGAAAGTTAGCGAATCCCACTTCAGTGAAACTTTTAGGTCAGTCTGTCTAGGTGGCTAATCCCTCATGTCTATGCAGAGACATGAAATGATTATTGAAATGTTATTTATGCCAAATGTTGATGTTAAAATTGCTCATCGAACAATGCAGGAACAAAATCGGTTGAGCACTTTAGCTTTACTTTTTAATTTAGCCTGACCTCGTTTTTTTATTATTATTGATCGTCGGCATAAATAGCCGACCATTTTTTTTGTTGCTGCACGTCCACGTGATGCGTGGTAAACATTGTCAAGCTGTTGCTAAATTTGCTTTTCCAAAGAGCCGGACGGAGTGAGTAGAGCCATTTTCCTTTTTTTCCCTTTTTTTTCTCCTTTCAGGTAGCGCACACTTACCTGCTTTTCACGACCTATCCGTGCATGCTTCTGCCGAGCACGGTCTGGCCCGAGGGAATTCTGGGTAGATGGTGGCTCTTAGGCAGGTGGCTCTTCTTCCCCCTGAGGTAAATAGAAAGGCGTCTTCCGGAAGCTGCCACGCAGAAGAAGCATACCTCGCCTCAGATAATGGAAACAAGGCTTCAGAGGTTAAAGCCTTCTTAATGACTTCATCACATTACATGGCTGAACGAGCCCCGGGAAGGCGTTCTGCGTGTGCGTCAAGCTTTACAATCGAAGAATGCGCCGATGTATCGTTTTCGTATTTGCCCGTCCGCGATGTTCGTGATCCATAGGCGTGGGGTGTGTCTACCCTGCCGTTCCATCTACAAGTTGTCATGACGTGGTTGCGTCGGAACGCAGGTGCCTACCGATTGACCAATCGCGTCGTGCTTCCACAGCGCCACCCCTAAAGGCTCTGTGGTCCGCATCCCCCCGGCCCGGAGAACATGGTGCTTGGTTTGAGGCCCTTTTTTGTCCGGGACATGAGAGGAGAGAGGAGAGGGGAGAGGGGAGAGGGGAGGGGGGGGGGGTAGGGCTGGGGTGTGATCCTCTTCCACAGAAGGATCCTTTTCATGCCCCCTGGCCATCGTGCATCAGTCACAGCGCTCGGCCGATGTCACATGCACCAGCGCGGACAAAAGTGCCCATTATCCAAGCGGGCTTGTGTTTCTGCGACCGCAGGGCATCACGTGCACGCTGGGTAAAAATAGGAGTTCCCTCAAAGGCACCATCTCTCTTCCATCTCCATCTCTTCCTCTTCGTCTCTCTCTCTGTTTGACCTCTTTCTCTCCTCTCTCCTTCGTGTGTGTATCAACGCCCGTTCTTCGATCCCCCTCTCACTCTCTTTGCCTCGTTTCTCTGCAAATGGATTTCACACTACACAAAGAAAAACGTGTGGAGAGTGTTTTCCTATGAGTCGACCTAGATTGAAGGTTACTCTGTTCGCTGAGCGAAGTGCATCCAGAGTTCTAATGTTATGTCATGATTTCATTTGGACCTGTGATATTTCATCATCCTCCCTTAAAGACCGGCGAGCTAACGTGCTAATGGGGATCGAGCACAATGTTTATTCGTGGACACCACAAGTTGCATTACAAGCGTACGCTAAATTTACAGAGAGACATCATGCAGAATGGTCTCCAGCAAAATGAATGCTGCTATTCTATTCGACCAGTGTTCTGTTTGTTGTTTGCCAGGCAATACTTTGCTGGAGGGTCTGTGCTCTGCTCAGGTGAAATGTGCCACTGTGCTGGTATCCAGTGCCAACAACGAGTTGGCAGCCAGCACAGTGTTGGAATTTGTGGTATGTAACGTTGGTACACGTGTGCTGTGCGCTGTGTGTGACCCTGTTCAGTCAGTGACCCTCTTAAGGTTCCAGAACAACTTCCTCTGGGTGCCGAAGCAAAGATCCCCTGTTTGATCACTGGCCCGATAGTGAGCACAAAGCTGGGGGCTAACTGCAGCCTCCCAACATGGTGCGGCCTTGGTAGGAGTTACGTTTGCTGTGGACAAAATTTTAGGTTTCTAGGATCGGGCAATAATATTGCTTGATATTGAAAAGCCTTACATGTTGTGGATGATATACAGAAAACTCTTGAAGACTTTCAGGGACTGATACTGGTACGACCAGCCATTGAATCACTGCTTTCTCATTATTGACCCTTGACCTTTCACATGTGGCCAGGAGGTGCTGTGATTGGGGAGGAGATTATACTCCATTGATGGTCGTTGGGGGTTATTGGCATTGTTCCTCCAGTTGTGAAAATAAGAAGGATTGTCATCGGTTCTGAAAGGAAATCTGCTTTAGAAACGACCCATCAGGTTTTTGTGAAAGCTCTCTGACCTGTAGGGGCGGGGTGGCGTTCAATGCCAGGCGTGACACGGTACTGGGTGCTCTAGACCAGGGCTGGGCAAGGAGGGCCGTATCGGTTTCAGGATTTCATGCCAACAAATTCTCGTAATTATTTAATTAGGCCAATCCTTTATGTGGTGTGACATTTTCGCTAAATTTCCCATGAAGCTCATAAATGACAGCTGAAGACCCGTATATATATAGCCCCACTGTATATTTACCATGATGTCATCTACGAGCGAACCGTGCATGGGTGTATACAGCTAATTAGCTAATTGAGCCAGGGTACTTGGTGCTTCCCGCCCCTGCTCTAGACTGTAGGTAAATGATGAGCCTAGATGGGCTGAATGGCCTTTTCTCATCGTCATATATTCTTGTGTGTTTCACTGGTGTCCGCAATGTCACGCCATTTAGGCATTTACATTTACATTTTCATTTTAAGCATTTAGCAGACGCTCTTATCCAGAGCGACTTACAAGATGTGCATTAATACATGGTAAGAACAATCATAGTTAGCGCACAAGATCAGGGCAGTAATACAGCAGTAGACATCATTGCAGGCGTCTGCGTATCATACCTGTAACACTGGGAAGGAAAAGGTTAGTGTGGTTTTTTTTTAGGCCAGATTCAGGCGCTAGTAATATGTTTGGAGCTTAATTCCGTAGTCATTTATTTCTGGCTATGTCATCATAGATTATGTATGATGTCGACGTCTCTGTTTCACGCCACGTGACTTACCGCACTTGAAGTTAGAGGGCAAAAAGGGGTCAGCCCATTGAAACACAATGAGCCCAGTCTTGCGTAACAGTGAACCCTCCACAAATTATCCTTACTGTGTTTGTATAGACCAGCAGTGTGAGCATAAGAGTTAATACCTGGACAGGGGTATTTCTGTGTGGAATTAAAGAATGAACCAGTCAGCTGTGTGTGTCTGTGAGAGAGAGAGAGAGAGAGAGAGAGAGAGAGAGAGAGAGAGAGAGAGAGAGAGAGAGAGAGAGAGAGAGAGAGAGAGAGAGTGCACACATATCTGTGTGTGTGTGTGTGTGTGTGTGCGTGCGTGCATGCCATGTGTGTGTGCGCACTCACAGTATGTGTTTATCGGTGTGTGTATGTACACACGTGTGTGCGTGTGCGTGCGTGCGTGTGTGTGTGTGCACTCACGGTATGTGTTTGTTGGTGTGTGTGTGTGCGTGCGTCCGTGAGTGCGCGTGTATGCGTGTGTGTGCATGTTGGTGATTTCTGTGGTGCATACGCCAGTCTACAGGCCATCACTGTAATCAGGTTAAAGAGGAGGGGTTCTTGGAGGACAGATTCTCTCAGGCTCCTGGCCTGCACTCTATCTCCATAAATGCCAGACCCTTCTCAGAGAGGTTTCATCAGATAAACAGCCAATGGCGACTCCTCACAACAACGCACATGCTCCATGGCACCACACACCAGTCTCCTGCAGCTTGCCCTGACATTAGGACTGATATTCCATGGCTGCATGCTAACTTCCTGCAGCCTACCCTTCTGAAAAACTATTTGAATCGACTCAATGTGTACACGGCGGTATTTAATCACATCCATGCAGTCATCATGACTTGCTTCTAATTAATGTATTCATTAACATCCTGCCTCCTGGAAAGCAACATTTCCCCCCCTCCCCAGGTGTAATTTGTTTGCAAGCTCTCCTCGTTGAGAGTGATTGACACCTGGCACACGTCGAATACCAGGGATATAAATACGCACCGTTTCACATCCTTTTCCACCGGACCTAGATCTCTAAGGAGCAGTGTTCCACTTTCCTGAAGTCTTGTGACACAGTTTCGGAGGGGAACGCTGTCGTCAGCGGCACGGAAAGCCAGAGACAACGGGGCTTTTTGGCGCCCGGCCTGATCGGAAAGCCGGTTACAGCAAATTATTCAGGGAGCACGATCCGGAGGCCCTGCGCCAATTGGGTCACCGGACGAGCGTGGTGCGGTGTGGTGGCTGCCCTTGTTCGGGCCTCAAGGCCACACTTAGCGCCGCCGCTCGTCGGGTTTCGGTGCGGTATCGACCGTTTCGGACGAACGGAAAGTCTGTTTTGCGTCCTAAAATAAGAGATCGATGGAGGGCCGGGGGAAATGCCACGCTGTGTTTGGGATCGTGTGGCCGAGGGAAGAGTGCGCTTGACCACATTTTTGTCTCATCTGGGTTTGGCAGGTGTTTGCAGTCGTGGGCCGAGCTAATTTTATCAGTGTTTCTCGCGATCAAAAATGAATGCGGGCTGCTTCACACTTCGGCATATCTGTAACTGGTCCAAGACACTTATTTCTGGTGTGTGTACCTCGTGTTCAACAAAAATATCAAATGCTTAGCATAAGTGAAATTATGAGTTATTATGTGCCATCTTTTGGCCTATTGTTCTCTCTTTTTGCAATGCGGGAGTGATATTTTAGCACTTTTAAAAATGTTGTTTCAGATTTTCTCCCAATTTAGTAGCTAATTACACCCTCTATTTTTCATGTCAATCCCCCTCGTGTTGTGAGTTGTCTTCTCTGAGACGGCACTCGCCAGGCTGTCGATCGTAACTCTGTAACTCCAGAGCCACTCCTGTGCGCAGCAAACTTCCTGTCAGCTTCCCTCCCCCCTCCCTGGGGCGGACAGCCAATTGCCGTCCCCGGTGGCACTCCCGGCCAGAGACGACTCTGGCGCGGCCAGTGGAATCGAACCCCGGTCGCAGTGGCCAGTGTCGAACATTGTAACCACTAGACCACCTGGGAGGCCCCATTTTAGTGTTTTTTAAAATCACACACACACACACACACACACACACACACAAACATATCTTTATGGCAAGTCCTACAACCTGTCATGTGTTAACAGTTAGTGATGTTTCAAGAAATAACAGGTTTCAAGAAATTCAACAATTTCCTGCCTTCCTGTTCTTAAAATTTCTCTTTGTTTCTTTTCCAGCTGTACATATCCGCAGAGATCCTTGGCACTGTTTCCAAGCAATAAGGTAAGACCGAGCCTTTGTTTCCTGTGTTTTGGACGTCACTGGACAGTGCTGCGATTTCAGCAGGGCACTGTAGCTACCCGCTTGGCAAGATTCTATACGAGCATAAAAAATGGCCTTTTCCTGAAGCTCTTCGCGATGTCGTGCATGTAAAGCACTGGATCTTTATTTCACGTCCGAGCTGTCAGCCCTCGATGCCAGTAAGGAGCCCGATGCTTGCAGTGATTGCTGGCGGAAGCCGCAGCCAATGACAGGTGACTCCATCAGGAGGGCGTAATGAAATATTCAGAGCCCTTTGTCACGCTTAATGCAGCCCCGGTGCTCCGAGCGGCGTTACCGTAGCGCAGAGGGAAAACGGGCCCACAGTTTTTAATCGGAGCAGGCGGACGCACCCAGGGTGCGAGTGCAGCCCGTACCGCGGTCGCCCCGGCAAACCGGCGAAAGTGAAGCATGAAACGCACTTCCTGCCCAGGCAGGAAGAGTCCCGTGTGCTCGGCCTCAGGTCCAGAGGTGCCACTGTGGGCCGGAACTGAAGCACCTTAAAGGCACAGGCTCATGTATGGGCCCACTCTCCACTGCAGCCAATAGAATTGTGGTATTGGGGGGTGGATGGGCGGGACTTCCTGTTGGCTCTGGTGACCGTAGTCGTTGAGCCGGTGGATGGCTCCCCTGCAGGTGGGGCGGTGGGCCTCTGGGCCTCAGGGTCGGGCAGAGGTGTGCGTCGTCACGCCTGTCCGTAGGGCCAGCTCATCAGGGCGAGGCGGTATCGAGGGCAGAGAGGCCCGGGGCTGAGCTTCAGCGTGGCTCTGTCCAGTTTTCCTACTCTTCATAGCTGCTGTATCCGGCCATTTCCCAGCTTGCTTTTTGCATCGATGTCGCTAAAATCTAACGTGTACGTCCGTCAGAACTCTTTCGGACGGTCTCAGTCGAGCACTGACTGAAACGACTTCAGCTGCGCCGTGAACACTTGCGTAGGGCGTGCGGTGAGTTGCGGGACAGAGGTGGAGTTTTAACAGGAGCTCCCGAACGTGATGAGCGTCTCTGCAGAGCACAAGGCGATGGTGTGGTAGCGCTAGCCCTGTCAAAACGATGAGCGACGGTGGAGGTGCCTGCTGGGCTGGGTCGCGAGCGCTGTGGGTGGGTGGGTGGTCTGGGAGCAGACGGAGGCTCGGGGAGTGGTGACGGCCGTCCGCTGTCAGAACGTGATGGGCGGTGGCCCGGTCACATGAGCTCTGTGGGGACGAGACATCAAACGCCAGTGAAGCCCTTTTCCCTGCTCCTCTTCGATCTGGCTCCAGTTTTTAGTTTCGGTTCCCCTGGGGTACGACACATCGGACCGCCGCCCCCGTGAGGGGTGGGTTCAAAGGCTCCACGGGTTTGGAGGGGGTGAGGGGGGGGGGGGCGTTAGAAAAGCTGAGCTGCCCTTATTGACGTGCGCGCTGTAGAGGGGCCTCCGGCATGTTCTCTCGGAGCCGAGCTGCCGTGCATCGCCTCCTCGTTGGGCCTGAAAGCAGCTCAGCTCACCGTCTTGCTGTTTTTATTTGAAGTTGTCGTACATCACCCGGGCGCGAGTGATGATGCATGTTTTTCCTGTTCCTTCTGCTTAGTGAAACACATACAGGGACTGAGTGGCACGAGATGGAATGTGGCCCTATTTGTGTGTGTGAGTGTGTGTGAGTGTGTGTGAGTGTGTGTGTGTGTGTGAGTGTGTGTGTGTGTGTGAGTGTGTGTGAGTGTGTGTGTGTGAGTGTGTGTGAGTGTGTGTGAGTGTGTGTGAGTGTGTGTGTGAGTGTGTGTGTGAGTGTGTGTGAGTGTGTGAGTGTGTGTGTGTGTGTGCGTGCGTACGCGCGCCCACATGCGTCTTGTGCGTGTGTTCTCCAGTCACTGACGCTAACGGGCCTCCAGTTCCATGTATACTCAGCAGAGCCTGGTGAAGGATCATAAGGAAAGCCGTTGTTTATACGTTTCCAGCCAGTTTAAACATTTGGGGCCACCTCTGTGTGAAGAATACCAATCCACACGAACCACCGCGGCCGGCCACAGCCTTTTTTACCAGGCTCTCCGCTCGCATTCGCAAACGCTCCGTTCGCTTTTCGTCCTTCTGTTGCCTCTGGTCTTCTCGCCGGTCGTGGATGTGTGCAGCGCAAGGCTCATCGATCTGGAGAGGCAGCGCAGTATAAATATACCTCAAACCCGTCCTGCAAGGGAACCGGAGTCCTATCTGGCCTTTATTTTTATCTACCCGAAGATCCATATACGTTTTTTGTATCACGCTCTGCATTTCGTCTTATCTGCCCGAAGACCCATCTATATTTCCTGAATGTCTGCCTCCTCGTCTATCTTTAGATCTTCTTATGGTCACCGTTTGATTTTCCTTTTCCATTTTTATTTCCTGTGTGCCGTATTGCATTTCGGTCCCTTATCTGCCCGTGGACCCGTGAACATGTCTCGTGTGTCTGTCCCTTTATCGATCCGTGCATCTCGTTATGCTTCCTGTGTGCTTTTCCCTCTATCTACCTGTGGATCCGTGCACATGTCCTGCATGCTTGTCCTTGTCCACGTGCTTGTTATGCTAGGGCCGTTGCCTGCACTGTACCATTTCCTCTTTTGTTGTTTTCCGAGTCGTTCGGTGTGTTGGCGATCGGGACGCCCTTGCGGATAATGCAGTCGGCCTGCGCGTGTATTCTAAATGCTGGCCATCTTTGTTGTTTTGGTTCTCTTTGGTTCTCTCTCTCTCTTTTTCTTTCTCTCTCTCTCTCTCTCTCTCTCTCTCTCTCTCTCTCTCTCTCTCTCCCTCTCTCCTCTCTCTCTCTCTCTCTCTGCAAAATGTCTCTTGCTTTCCGGATGTGGTCTGCCTGTGGGTCAGTAATTGGTTCCTGGCAGTGATTATCCGTGGCCTGCGTCTGTCTGCTTGCGTTAGCGGTCTCTCCTGTAGCTGGATGAAAAGGCAGGCTGGGAGAAGCAGCTGTGCACAAATCTGCCAATCCCTCGATGTGAGAGCGGCCGCTTTTACGATTTCCCACATTTCTGTGACGTACTCGACTTGCGATTTTGGGCTCGTGCAAAACGCGTCCAGTTTGGGCACGACTCTTCAGTTTTGTTTTGGAGAGATGGTATTTCCACGGTCGGGGGAACGGCCGAGGAAAATCATCATATTCGTGCCTTTAGTCACCTGTTTGGCTATGATTCGTTAAATTCCTCACACTTTCAAGACTGTGTGACAAATCAACACCAGCCACAGTGATCCGTTAGGCCGTGCAGGAAGTGGGCGGGGATGCTCTTTTCGGTAGTTAAACACATTAGGAAACACTGGATGTATCAATTAACGCTGTACGGCCTTCTGGATGTTGTAAAAGGCTCCATTTTGAGGTGGGGTTCACCACAGCCTTGAGGGGGTTAATGGCACCCTTCAAAGCGCTTTTAAGACTGGCGTGAGCAGTCTTCTGATACGCGGGGCACTTCTGAACAACGATGGACTATAGGGGTCTTTAGTGAGTCTGCGTTCTGAAGGGTACCTCAGAAAGAGAGCCCGCATGTCGCGCGAAGAACATTTCCAGAAGAGCCGTTCAATACGAAAAATCACATTTAGTGAAAAAAGTCATTTTGGGCAGAAATGCCTTCTAAAACACGCTAACTTTCAGGTACCAATTAAACAATGTTGTATGTGATCAATGTGATCTATCAAGTGGCCTTTGCGGAATGAGGCCCACGTTTGTGCAGCCCGTGGGAGATTTACGTTCCCCCGAAGAGTAAGCTCGTCGTTTACGAACCACTCTTTGCTTTTTCTTCTTATTGCTCTAATAAAAACACCACGAGTCTTACTGAACACCTACACATTGGAAGCAGATGTTGGATGCAATAACCGCAGCAGCCGGGAGAAATATGAATCATCATTACACGACTGATGTTACCAGTGCTAGCTTTAATGGTCACACAGTTCTCGGTAACTCTGTTAAAAGTTTAATCATTATTCCTGCTCCTTACATAAATGCCAGGACTTGAGTAATTACATGTTGTGGGAAAAGAAGCGCAGTGCTGAGCAGTTTGTTTCTCCACATTTGTAAGGTGTTTGTGTTTTTCTCCCAATTTGGTGGACCCTTTATTATTACAACTATCCAACCCCCCAAGCCTCCTGCTTTCTCATACCGGTAGTGGCAGGAACAACGAACCGCCTCCTTCGAGACAGAACTCGTTAATTGCTGTATGGCAAACCTCCTTAGAGCAGTCTATCTCGCATCTTAAAAGCACAAGTAGGAGAACTGCCATCTAAATTCATTTAAATGCTTTGGAACAACTCCAAAGTTCCAAATTCAAATGGCTTTTCACAACTCAGTTATGCTATGGTCAGTGTAGTCTAGTCCTAGTCTTCTAAGGTTGTTGTTGTTGTTGTTTTTTAGTTTTTTTTTCTTGTGCCCTGTTCTATTTGAACTGGCCTTGCCTGTCTCTGGGCCTTCAGTACAGGCCTGGGAAGGCTTGATTGACCCGCAGCAGTCATAGCAACTCGGAGAAGAATCGCCGATGCGCAAACACTTCCTCGACAGCCCGACCTTCTGTTTAAACGGTCCCCTCCCCCGCCGTAAACCCTTAAGACCCCGCCATTGAGGGCGAGCGGTAAAACAAACCCCGCGTGACAGCCGGGTGCTGGCGGTTCAGACACCGAGAGCGACCCACCCGCCAGTCGCCGTGCGCTTTGAGGAGTCTCCCCCCTCCCCCTCCTCCTCGTGTCGGCAGGCCACGGAAAGCGCAGAGCCTGTTCTCCGGAGAATCCCGCCGGGACGCACGGCTCTTTATTGGCACAGGTGCTGTGACTCAGCTCCTTAGACGGGGCCTGGCGCGTTTCCGAGCGGAAACCGCCAACGAGCAGGAAACAAGCGCTGCGGTCGAAGCCCGTGCGCCGCTCGTTCCTCTGATGTCATTCCAGATGTCGTCCCGGCGGCTCGGAGAGATCGAACACGATTCGAACGGCTTGCTTTTGCGTTCCCAAAATCGTGAGATCGTCGGCAGCCGCCTCTATAACCGCCTCGCTCCCCCCGAGTGCTCACGCGCTCGAGAAGACGGGCTATTGATGCCAGCTATTGATGCCTCTGACGTTGCAGACCGAGCGCGGACGCCAGACAGCTTGCCTTCCAGGGATCGATCTCGCCGGCCGAGTCTGGCCAAAAGAGGCCTCTGGACGAGAGCCCAGACGCGCCGATCGGAGCAGCCCGGTTTGCAGGACACCGCTGGGGAGAGCGGGATTTACGTCACGGGAGCGCGGCGGACAGTAGCTTATTTCTGTTGTTGTTGTTTAGTTTTTAGCACTGGAAGCGCCCTGCGTTGTGAAGTGTCTCTCGTCGCATAGGGGCACAGCGTTGTGTGGGTGTGTTACTGGCCCGCGGTCGGCGCGCTCAGCCCGTCACACACCATCTGCAGCCGCTCCAGAACAAAAAGGAGCGGGCGGATGTACCCCACCCCACCCCCCCAACAAAGATTTGACTGTGCGCAGCAGACAAATGGCCTTTGTCCCTGCCCCCACGCTCTCCATTGGCTGAAGTGCTCCGTGAGTGGCTGAGAAAAGAAGCTTGTTTTTAGTTGTTGTTTTTTTGGTTACCGCTGGAAGCACAATGTGCATTGTGAAGTGCACCTCTCTCCTCGTACCTCCTCTCGTACAGGGGTAGGGGCTCTCACTTCCTGTCCCGGGACCACGCGGGCGGAGTAGAAAGCTTTGAGCTTTGCTTGGCAGAGAAGAGAGCGGCTCGGTCGGTAAGAGAGCTCACGCCAAGCTCAGGGAGGGCTCTACGGGCGCGGGTTCGAGCCTCAGTCCACAGAGAGGGGGGCAGAGCTTTCCTCGCCCCGCCCAGGAGCAGGGCTCCGCAGGTTATCGGCGTATGACTCCCTCCCGCTCCCACGCGCTACCTGCGATCGTCGGCGAGCGACGCGCCTCTCCTCTGTCCGGCACTAGCGCTCTCCCGTAGAGACTTGCAGGGTGTAAAAGACGGTCGCCGGCTTGCAGACGAGCCCGGGGGGGGGCGCGCTCTTCAGCCGCGGTGCTCCTGGCACGGGGGCAGCTGGCACAGCGGTGACTCGAGATGAACATTTGGCATTTCCATTCTGCCCCCCTCTTTTTAATTCTTGTGTGTTTTTACAATCTTGCTTTTATTGATGACTATACACTACGGTATAACAGTGTAATGCTAATGACGTACACTAATATGGCATTTTTGTTTTTCGTTCACCTCGTTGAGATGAGGGTTCGAACGTCCGTAGTGTTTCTCCAAAGCGGCTGCCCTTTTTTTGGGAGGAATACACAAGCGAACCCGAGTCTGGTGTCCCTGGGGGGTGGGGGGGGAGTCCATCTGTCCTTGGAACTGTGTGTTTCAGATGGATCGATGCCACGTGGACCCAAACACACTGGCCGCGCAGCGCTCTCTCGCTCGACTTGCGTTCAAAGCCTTCCGTGCTGCTAAGAGCAGAGTTGGCGAGGATACGCCTCGGGATGTGTCACACGAGTGTTGGCGTTACAGCGAGTGTGTGCCTGCTGGACCTGACCGCTGAGTATTAGTGCGGGAAAGAGCTGGAGGAATGTGCGGTTGGAGAGAGAGGGGAGAGAGAGAGGGACTTTGGAGAGCTGGACCGCATTCATTTCAAACACCTTACGAATGTGGAGGAGGGAGACTAAGCGATTACGGGAATTGTGGGTAATCCCCGTCACGGCCCAGTCCCACACTCACCGCGGTCGGCGATAGTTCCTCAGTAGCACACGTGACCCGCATTGTTCACTGATGTCTGCATGCCGTGAGTGTGGTTCATTGGAAGCATGAACAATAACTGAATTTGAAAACATCTTCTTTTACTGTGTAGATCAATGTTCCAGGATGAAACTGTGGCATTTAGTTTGGATATTTTTATTAATTCCTGACAGGGTTCAGTATTTCTCCCCCTTTAAAGAGTACACAATCAGCTTTTTAATCTTGTTTGTCTTTTGCTGAGAGCAAAGGGGGTAGTTCACACCAGCGCGAAGGGTGGAACATTGCATCAATGTTGTCAGCGTGCTATCCGCAGTCGGTGGTGGTTTTTCATTATCAGAGGTCTGAGGTTTGCGCGGGCGGAGAATTATCACGAGCGTGTCTCGCAGCGTGATTTATAGCGCCTGCAGTCTGGCAGCCCTCGGAACGCGTTTCCCCCTCCGTGACTGCCTCGGGCCCGACAGTGTAGCTGGTGTCTGCGCTTTCCGAGGGCACGGGGGAGGGGCGTGACCTCACGCGGTCAGAGAGATTGTGTCAGTCGAGGAAAAGCACAGACTGACTTACGCCGCAGTCGTTGTGAGATGGCCCGCCGGCCTACTTGTTAAAAAAATGGCTACCTGTGAAGCATGCAAGGGTGTCTCCAGAAAGGGGGTCGGTGAGTTCCGTCTCGAAGGAGGTGGATCATCGCTGGCCTCGGGGAGGGTTAATTTGAATAAATACAGGGTATAATTGGCTTCCAAATTGGGGATAAAAACGGGGGAAAAATCTGACTCCAAATCTGTGAGAGGCCCCTCGCATTGATCTGGGAGAGGACAAAAATCCAGCCAAAGGTTCTGTTCGGAAGTAGCATTTGCGGCCTAAATAAACCTTTGCTCGGTGTGTGTGCTTGGTGTATCCGTCTGCACGTGTGTCAGGCAAGTGAGAATTGAATGAAAATGCCCTTGTTCCTGAATCCAGTTGCCTTAACATAATTCAGCACTCTGAATACTTAACACAAGTGGTATTATGTGTTAAAGCCCCTCACTTATCCTACATGTAAACTTAGTCGGTTTAACAACCTCAACAACCATTACTTACTTGGGATTAAGACGTTCGGTTGGTATTGTCAATTGAATGTGACAGATTCAAAAATCAACGATGGGGACTTTCGAGGCATTCAACTCCAATATGGACTAGGTGTTAACCCCCTGGGTCGTGTGGACCAAGCTGGTGCCAAATACAGTGCTCTGGTGTTAATTCAAAGAGTAATAAAACCTGTCAGTGGTGACAGCAGGGAAGCCCATGTTTGTTTGGCTTTTAGTGCAATTTAGTGCTTGTTTTGGAGAGCAGAGAGATTTGGGTTAGGCTAGGCCACATGCTGTTCGAACACGATCATAAAATGCATGGAGCTATCCCGACAGTCTTTGATTTTAATTGCTGTTTTCAAAATTCATGCCGCAAAACCCGGGACACAAAGGAAAGGGAAAGGTTTGAGTTTTATTTATTTATATTTATATGTATATTTAATTGAGGCGCAGTCTGAAAAGGTGCGTTTTCAGGCTTTTGCGGAAGATTGCTAGTGATTCTGCCCTCCTGGCCGAGTGGGGAAGATTCTCACCGATCAGTTACCGCCGATCGATTAGCGAGCCCCCTTCACTCGATCCGTTGCTGACTCAGGGGTCATTGTGGGAGTATGAGTTCACACTGGACAGACTGTTCCTGCCATCTTTAAGAAGCTCTTTGTTCATGTTGTTTTTCGGGAGAGGAGGGGGTGGTGTGTTCCCCTCCCCCAGCCCAGGCATTCCAACAGACTGTGTTGCCATGGAGACATGCGGCCGCGTACAGTGAACGCCATCGATTAAGACCGGCCGCCGCTGCGAGGTCACGTCTCTCCGCGCTGACCGCTCCTGGTGGCTGGAAAATCCCTCGCCTCTCCCCTCCCCTCCCGGCGTCTTCCTGCACCGACCTCCTGCTGTGCCCTTAAGGGAGCTGTTTAAAATTAAAGCGCCATAAAATATTGAGTTCGTGGATTTATCACACACGCTCAGCTTGTAGAAGGCATGGTGAGTCATCCCTTCCCTTTTCTACGGAAACCCTGCTAATGAAGAAGGTTGCGCCCAACGACAGAGCAGGAAGGCTTCAGGTCCCTTTGATACAGGACAAAACATCTCAGGCTGACATTGACATGGGAGTGACTCAGTGCTCCATTGCCAACTTTCCTCCCAGACTACTGTGCGTGCACACACACACACACGTGCCATGCTGGAAGGATAACCCTGATGGTGATTTTGAATGTGTGACCTACTGACTTTGTACATGGCATAAGTGGAGTGAGCAGACAGGACGAACAGGGTCCAGGGCTGTAAGACAGTGGCTCGGTCTGTGTGCTTCTGGCTGCCCTCTGGCATGGCCTGCCTGAGTGTGAAACATTACGTGTGTGTGTGTTTGGGGAGGGGTGTGTGTGTGTGTGGGGGTGGGTCGGTCTGTGTGTGTGGTGTGTGAGTGTGTGTGAGTCTGTCTCTCTGTCTCTCTGTCTCTGTCTCTGTCTCTCTGAGTTTTACCAGTGCACTTTACTGCCCTCACTGTGCCCCCGATCTCTGCACCCCATATTGTGTGTGCTGCTAACCTGAGCACTGTGCTCTGTTCCATGCTCACTGTGTTCCATGCTCACTGTGTTACACACTAGCAGTGCACTCAGTGCATTAATAGTGCGCTACACTCAGTGCAGCAGTGCACTCGCCATGCGCATCTCCGTGTGATGTCACAGTGCACCGCGCTCACGTTGCGTGTTCTGTGCTCACAGCGTAGCACACGGAGCTCACAGATGGGGGTGGGGGGTGGGACGGGGAACTGAAGGATCCAAACCAAACTACAGCAAAGAATAGTTGCACTCGGAACTGTAGGGTCCAAGCCCGACTGCAGATTTTCGAGCAGATGGCTCCCACACAGCCCGAAGTGGCACTTTGGGCCCCACCCCTCCTCAGTGTTGGGTGTCCTACAGAAAGAAGCGTCTGCCACGGGCTTGATTAATACCCTCGATGCAGGATCTGTGAGATACGAGGCATATGTTCAACCCAAAACAAGATACCCCTCTTACGTTCGGGGGGAAAAAAGCTCTCCTTACGTCTTGTTAGTTACTGCTGTTACTATCTCCAGGCGTTTTTACTTCGCCGAGCATGTTTTTTTCGGGGAGGGATTTTGCATTCGTTGCAGTTCCCTGGGTTTTCGGTTACGCGCACAACATCGACAACTCCCGCGCTGCAAAAATTGAGTTTGAAACATTTCCAGCGGAGAAATATCGGCGCTCTTGTATCGAAGGGTTACGTAAACTTGGAGTATTTTTTGCTCCTTTAATTCTCGTTAATTGGGCCGAAGAAAAGCGTGGTCTGCTCTGCCGCGCCGGCATCTCGGTCGGAGTCGCTCCAGGATGCTCCACTTCGCCGGGTATTTTTAGAGTGACCTGAGCGCTCGCTGCTGAGGAGAAGAGGGTTTTTTTTCTCCTCTCTTCGCCGAGAGAAAAAGGACAAAGATTTATCATTCGCGTCCGCGTCTGTAGCTCCACGCTCCGCAGGGGGCGCCCTTCAGCTTGCACTCAGGGATTCGCGGAAGACCGAAGGAGACGAGAATCACAGACCCCGCTCTCCTCATTAGCTCTCGCACCTCCAAGCCAGCAGTCATTAGCGCAGGATTGTCTAATGCCTACTATTTGTATTTTCTGCCGCTAATGAGAGTTCAACTTTCCCAAGTAATTAGTGGACCTGGAAGCCTCTGGCTTTAGCGGTGGATCGCTGTGAGTTAAATGTTGAAGATTTGTCATAGGTGGCTGCATGGGATTGTGGGAACGAAGCGTGTGGCCGTCCACCCCAGGGGGAGGGGGGGGGGAGGGGTGAGCCGTCATGAACTTGCTGAGAAGCGCGTGACGGCGTCTCCAGAACGTGGGTGGGCGAATTCCGTCTCGAAGGAAGCGGGGTTCGCTGCCCTCGGAGAATTAGCTTGCCTCGTTGAGACGGGCGGCGAGTTCAGTGGGGAGGGGAAATCGAAATAAATCGAGGGTATAATTAGCCACTAAATGGGGAGAAAAATCTGAAATAAATAATAAAAACAGTCCCCGGGGTTCTTGGGTGGCTGAGTGGGTTAAGGCGCTCACCGTGTGCACGTGCTCGGCCCTATAGCCTGGAGACTTTTGTTAAAAAAGGGGGGTGGGCAGGAAGTGCAGAGGGTTATGAGAGTAGAGAGGCATGCCACAGCCCTGTGAAATGCATGTCGCGCGTGCTCTCCAGTGCGTGCTCTCCAGTGCGTGCGTGCGCTCAGCAGGTCTATTTATACCCTGAGCACGCCGCGGCTTCCACCTGCAGCCCCCTCCCACAATGCACCGGGGCACGCCATTTTGTTTGGGTGACATTTTGGGCTATTAATTTCCCGTGGCGGTGAGCGGGGTCAGGCAGTTCTATTAATAGCCCCAGATGCCCCGTTTGTTTCTCTGCGTGACACTCGGGTCCTCCACACGGAGACACACAGATGCTGGGCCGGTGCCAGCCCGCGCCGCGCCGACCGAACGGCCTTCTGACCGCAAACAGGACAGGAGGAAAGGGCGGGAATGAACTTCCATCGGCGCTTAGTTTTTTTGGCCAGGCTCTCCTCGATTAATTTCAGTCTGTAAATGGTTTCAGGATTAATAAAGTATCGCTCAGAAAAGAAATGACCGATCGTTGCTCTTACGACGATCGTTGCTCTTATGAAGAGAAACTGAACTGAACCCAATTGCATCCGCTCTTTAGTGTTTTCATTGAGGGGCTGAGGACGCGCTCGTTGCTTAGAGACGCCGTGCGGTCACATTGCCGCCCCAGGACAGATATGTGGATTTACGGTGAAACTGCAGAGCAGCAGTGATCCTGAGCCGGAGGTTAGCGGTAGAAGAGCGAAGGCTTTTGGACAATAGGCCACCGGGGGCAGCGTGGAGGCTGCTATCGCGTTCGGCATGCGAGACGCTCGCATCGGCCATACCCCGGGGCGGCCTCCCACCGATATCTCTTCACCTCTCGGTAGACAGCGCACACAAATCTCACATGCCGCCGTGTTGTTAGAGTGCAGCAGGCACCGATATCTCACGGCCCGTCGCCGTCTTGGCGATATATCTCACCTCCCTGGCACGGCAGACCGCCGTGTGGCTTGTGTGCGGAAAGTGGACAGACCGCGCACGGGGGGATACATAGCTCGCCCGTGACCTGTTCTCCCACTGCGGAGTTGAGATCTTCTCAGGTCTCGTTAAATCGTTTCCCCTTCCCTGAGCGCGAACGGGCAGGATAGGGAGGACGGTATGGTAATGCACCTTTTGATCGGAGCAGACCTCGTCCTCGCATCCCTATTGTTCGGCGCGGAAAAACAGAGACGCACATTTATACGAAGTGTCTCTGCCCACAGATATCCTGTTTTGATTTTTCCACTCTCTCCCCAGACTTCCCGGGCCTCGGGTCTGTCTGTCAGGAGCTCTCTATCCTGTTACTGCGGCAACAACGTATCTGTTCATATATACCGCCTGCCTGCATCTCCGGACAAAACGCTGTATATATGAAAAGATATTATCTCCTCCTATCGAATGGCCTTTTGGTGACATTTGTTGGAATTGTTCTTTCAGAAGAACTGTCACGAGAAAGTTTATTCTGTGGTTCGCTCAGTTTCAGAAGAACTGTCCCACAGTGAAAAACCTGTTTATGAATCCCCCTAAATGGCATATATTATATTATTATTATTATATTCATGAATCCCCCAGAAACGCCTAACAATTACTCATTCAGATTGACTGTTTTTGCAGAGTTCGGGTTTTTATTACTTGCATGTATTTACGAACGCGTTTGTTCTCGTCCTCGTAGAAATCGGCCCCATATCTTGGGAGCCACAGGATTCAAACGCGTTCCCCGGAAACGGGTGCATTTTCAGACGCCATTGGCTTTTTGGTTTCGTGTGGGTAAGGTGACGCTCCGAGGACGTGCGCGTGCATCTGCTTGTAGAGGGATTCTCAAGAGACCAGCACCTCCGGCTCTGTCTTGATATCTCCCAGTAGCTTTGAGAGACGGGACGTACTTGAAACCTGCATAAGGTAACGTCATGGACGCGTTATCTCTAAGTCTTAAGGACAGTAAATAAATCAGTGTGTGTGTGAGGGGCTTCCTGTCTATGTGCAAGGTGATAGAAATCTAAAGGAGTGAAATCATTTATGCTTTGAGAT
Organism: Aldrovandia affinis; assembly: GCA_029706075.1. Lineage (NCBI taxonomy): Eukaryota > Metazoa > Chordata > Actinopteri > Notacanthiformes > Halosauridae > Aldrovandia > Aldrovandia affinis. Next base: position 2,403,887 of record JAINUG010000017.1, read on the forward strand.
ATGCTCATAAGATAAAGATGAGACACGGCAATACAGAAGTGCACATAAAGCAGGCACTGGTGCGGGAATGCAGGATCGAGATCTTGAGTCTCACTATGAGTCTTAAATAGACACCGGTATACGAACCTGCTGGTTGTTGTTTACAAAATGTGGTCACAAATAAATGGGCATAAGAATATGGGCAAATAAAAATAAAATAAAAAAAGAAATAAAAAAATACCCATAATCCTTAGTGTGCCAAAAAAAACATACTTAATACTTTTTCCCAAATAAAACGCTCAAAATTGGAGATATATGCCTTATCTCTCCTATGTCTCATGTCTCATGGGGGGATTTGATTGAGGTTTTTTAATTCCTTAAAGGGATTAACGAAATGAACTGCCAAAGATTTTTTAAGATACGTTCACAGAACAAGAGGCCACAGGTGTAAGTTAGTTAAAGACAAATTCCGCACGGATATTAGGAAGTTCCATTTTGTTATACAGAGAGTTGTCAATGCCTGGGACAGCTTGCCAGGTCAGGTAGTAGAGGCAGAAACACTTGGGCTATTCAAGTCCAGGCTAGATGCAGTACTAGATGCTCTTTAGATTAGGACATGACGAGCCTAGATGGGCTGAGTGGCCCGTTCTCGTCATTGTGTATTCTTATGTTCTTATCTCTGACTATGAACAAGGCTGTAAGGCAGGCTGAGTGGGCAGGGAGCTAATAGTCACGATCTCGCCTTCTTTGATGCCCCTATGGACCTACGTCAGTAACACGTCTTGTGGTTTTAAAGTGGCACTAAACATATATAAGAACCCATTTGTTTTTTGCATCCAGGCATGATGCCTGGTTAAGTTTTACCATGTTGGCTAACGCCTATTGCTCTCCGTCACATTATCATTTTTATAGCTAGTAAATGTTGGCTGGCTAGTAAACGACACAAACACGGCGCCTTAACCTGAATTGCTTCAGTAAAATATCCAGCTGTATAAATGGATTGTATGTAAATAAATGTAAACTGTGTAAGTCACTCTGGATAAGAGTGTCTGCTAAATGCCTAAAATGTCAAAAATATAACTGCCAAAATGAAGGAAACACTTGAGTAAATGATGCTATTGTCTGGGATGCATTTTCCTGGCATGGTTTAGGTCCACTCAACCCATCAGAGGGCAAGGTAAACACCAATAAATACAAGGCCATTCTGAGTGATGACCTTCATCCTGTGCTGAAGTATTTCTATCCTGATGAGTGGCCTTTTCCAGGACAATGCCCCCATCCCCAGGACACAAGTGGTCACTGATTGATTTGATGAGCATGAAAACGATGTAAACCATTTGCCATGGCTGTCTGTCACCAGATCTCAAATCAATTGAACACTGATGGAAGATTCTGGAGTGGTGCAAGATGGCTTTTCCCACCACCATCAGCAAATTGTGGAATTTCTTGTGAAGAAATGGTGCTGCATCCATCCAGTTGAGGTCCAGACACTTGTATAATCTAAGGTGCATTGAAGCTGTCATGGTGGCCAACACCCTATTAAGACAGTTTATATTGGTGTTTCCTTTATTTTGGCAGTTACCCATATATCATAAAAGGAATTTCTGCTAAGGTGCCACTTCCCTTTGGTGGTATTTGAGAAGTTATTTAGTTCTTATGTTTATCTTCTAAAATGATGACTCTCCAGTCCTAAATGTCTCAGAACCATGGCGACGAGACGTTTCAACGACCACCTCTCTGTCTCAGAGGGTCAGAAGGAGACCCTGGGAAAGCCCTCTGATTGGACGTGTGGGAAACCTCTGAGCGGCGCCTCGCGGAGGCGTTAATGTGAAAACGGGACGTCGTGCTCCGCAGCCACTCCGCACGACGGAGCCAGCTCCCCCATGGACCCCAACACAGGGCCCTAGGCCCCCTCCCCCAGGCTCTGCTTTTACAATTATTATTACAACCAATAACAGATGATAAATCTCTCCCAGATTCCTCTCCTTTAAAAAAAAAATCCAGTTGTGCGTGTTTACCCGTCCTTTCAAGCAGCCCCCACTTTCCTCCATGCGTTTTGGGGCCGGCTTGCGCCTTTGACGTTGTGAGTAATGGACGGGGAAAAGCTAAATATTTGCGTTAGCGCGGCTCGCGCTGACAGCCCTCTGGATTGGGTAAGCCCTCCAACGGGCTAGGGAGAGGACATGAACTGAGCGCTCGGTCAAATTCGGGCTCGTCGGACCTGCCGCCAAAACTCGCACACGCGTGTCAAAATGCGTTCCGTAAATACGAGCTCAAGATGGAGGACCGGGGAGCTAAAGAAAGGGATTTGGAAGGGCGTATCTTTGAGCGAGTTTATTTGCGAGAAACCGTTGTTGATTTGATTTAGAATATCGTGGAATATAAACATGCTTTTATCTCCTCCTCGGTGTATGTAAGTCGTACAGGCGCCCGTGATGGCTATCTTGACTGGAGGTGAACCTGAGCTTAGCTTGGAGAGATGGCGAGGTGGGGGAGGGGCCGGTAATTGAAAGGAAGCCACCTCTCCAGTTAACCTGAGGGAGCGAAGCGCAAGGGCCCGGCCTCCTGCTCGCTGTCACATCTGACAGACTGAAAGTGCCGAGGTCTAGCTGCGGCACGACCTTTGGCGACCCTTGACCCTCAGGTCACAGTGGATGAGGGTAAAGGGGGGGGGGGTGGTGGTGAAGTCTCCTTCCGTTTGGAGTCGACGCCCCCTAGAGAGAGAGCAAGGGCACTACACGTCTGTTCCTTGTCCTTTTGCAAACCTCACAGTTTCTAAAAAAAAATTTGCCGTGGCGTCAGCGGTGCTCGGTGTTCTCCAACTCTTGGTCAGATAAAAAAAAGCAGCAGTTCTGCGCGATTATGTGCCTGCAAGCTACGGATGTCTGTTGTGCAGATTTTTCTAACTGATTAGCAATTAGCTAGCCTTGCAAAACCCTGTGAGGAGGAGGAGGAGGAGGAGGAAAGTGGTTTTGTGGGGGCTTACCCTTGGAAAGAACAGATGGATGGATAGAGACCTGGAGCCTGAAGTCTGAAGGTTTCTTCCCAGCCTCATTTACTGCCCACTCTCTCCACACAGTGCAGTATGGTGCAGTTGTTACTGGCCTGCTCTTTCCGCACGCTAATATGTCTACAAGACGGCAGGGTGCCTGCGGAGCCACAGTTCTCTGTCGATCGCTGGCTTGTTTGAACCAATCAAAATGTTTTGCTTTTCACAACAAATCAGTGAGTCACTGGTAGCATGTGGTAGCTCTGCCCGTGTTTGGTGTCACAATGCCTCATTCGCCGTTACTGCCGACAGTGCACACGGCAGTCATTGTCAGCCACGCACTTGGAGGGAGCATTACTCATCAGCTGAACCAGTATCAGGATCTGGTCCTTTTTTCTGTTTGTTTGACTGTTGGCCAATACATGGCTTAAAGGGCAGCCATGACCGTTTTCTGGGGGAACAATGGCCGTTGTTTAACCTTTAAAGTTGTCATATAAAATGCTTATCTACGTTTTCTGGAAAATGTCTGTTTGTACTTGAAAATGAACCCTCAGGAAAAGTGCATTTTTGGCTGTACAGTTTGTTACAGAACAATCTGTTTTCAATTAATAACCATTAGAATGGCAAAGGTGTTACTGCACCCTGTATTTGTACCGTGCCATTTGTAGCCAGTAGCGGACCGCTATGAATCGACATCCAGCTAAGAAATGAAACAGAAGTTTTTTTATTCTATGAGAAAATAAAACCCAAGCAAAGTGTTTGGTTTGATGTGCCAAGCCTTTACCATTATGACTTTTGAGGGTTGATGTATTCAACTCAATCAAATCCGATCCAAACCAAATCAAGCATCAACCCTCACAGGGCATATGTGTAAAACCTTAGACAATCCAATCAAAGACTTTCCTAGGTTTACCATGATGATGATACCATCATGATGGTTAAGCAAAGAACTGCCCCGGGAGACGTATCGGAGTACAATTAGTAACTGTGGAAAAAGTACAAAAGGCCTGGCCAAAAGAGATGACTTCAGCTGTATCACGTTTGAAAGCTGCAGGAAGCCCAGTCAGCAGATACAACTACAGCTCTGTTGAATTAAAGCTACAGGAAGAAGGACAAACAGCTGTGGCCACATCAAACTTGACCAAGGCCTCGTGTGTGTTGTGTTGCCTTAGGATGGTGAGCGCTACCCCACACTCATGCCCTTTGCTCTCTTTCTCTGTTGCCCTCTCTCTCTGTCTCTCACCCCCCCTCTCTCTCTCTCTCTCTCTCTCTCTTTCTCCATTTCTCTCTTTCCTCTTTCTCTTTCTCTTTCTCTTTCTCACCTCTTTCTCTTTCTCTCTTTCTCTTTCTGTCTCTCTCTCTCTCTATGGAGCAGTCTGCTCCACTGCTAGTTCTGTGCAGCTGTGTTTGGTGTGAGCAGGCCAGGCCAGCCCCCACACATCTAACCCTCCGGTGGCATTGCGGGACCCGGCCTACGCACATCTGCAGGGAGCTCTGCGCCTCTCGCCCCCCGCCGAGCCAGGGAAACCCCCTTCTATTAATTGGAGAGATCTCTTCAGTTCTCTAGTTCTAAATTGCACACGGGATTATGGGTGAAGTAGACTTATTAACCCACTGGAGTGCGTTTTCTAATGTGCCTCATTTTTCCTGTTGGTCTTCTTGGTCTCTCCAAAGCTGTAGGTGGCCTCTGAATGCTCTAGCTGCAATGGAGGCTGTTTGTCTCTTACTCAGCTGAAGGGTAGATGCTGAGTTGTATTTTTCTTAATCCGTCTTGGTGGTATTGTTTAAAAATAATAATAATAATTTCCCAAATCATTGCTCTCTCTCCCAAACCAAACGGTGTACCTTCATCTCTCCCGCGTTGACGTCCTGAATTTGACAGCCTTGAGAAATGTTGATACACTTTCCTGTCCAGTGGGAGAGCGAGAGGCAGAGATGGAGGGATTGAGTGAGGGGGAGGGGGGAAAGAGAGTGTGCAGAGTACTGTGAGAACCATCTTGGTGTTCCTGTGGAGGACATCCTTTAATTCTGCTGGACTGGAAAAGGGGTTCTGAAACTTCCAGTACATTCTGTGGTTCCATATGTTCGAGATTGACTATTCAAATTGTTAAACCACGCTCTTTCCATGTCAAGAGCAGTATGGAACTCCAAATTATTCTGTACAACAAGATGTCTGCATTCATTCACTAACTCTTTCTGACAGGAAAGTATGGATTTGTAAATAACTGTCTGTTACTTTATGCATGCATCATGAATATTGCGGAGGATTTACTCGCTTTTTATTAATTGCATTTGAATATTGTCAAATTATTGATTAACGATGCCCTGGTGGAATATCGGAATAATCAAACATTTGGGTTCAGTCCCCAGTTAGGAATGCAAATGTGTTCCCTTTTTAGCATAGGGTTATTGCCATTGTTAGCCTAACATTACTCCTCGTTCTCCAAGCAAAACTACTAGAAGTGTGTGGCCTTCCACTTTCATCCAGGTCCAGCAACAGGGAAAGAGTCTTTCTGAAGGGAGCTCAGGGCAGTAAAGGCAGTCAGGTGCAGTGTTGCGCTTCTCAGTGCTCATAGGAGGAGGTACTGTACACCAGCTGCAGTCTTGCAACGTTATGGGCCTTTTGGTTTACCAAAGCGGAATATTTTCCCTTTCTGGAAATGTAGGTCAGTGAATGGTAAGCTGGTTTGTGAACGAACATTTAATTTGATAGACTTGTGGAGCACAGGCTCTCCAGCGTGGCCCAGCTCAGATATCTCTCACAGCTAATGCGATCTAATGCTTTTGTAATTATGCATGTTTTGATGTAAAAATTATTCCTGATTGGTTTCATAATTGCGAATGCATCTAGTCTGCCACGACTTCTTGTGCAAGTCACCCATGGGGTGAATTATGAATGATTTTGAATTATTATATCGGACGGTGTTTCCGGTAACAAGAAGTTTGAGTACAAAAACGTATGCGTTAACATGAAGCTGATATGACCCGTGTCACAAACAAATGTGATTACCTTGGTGAAATGTTTTCGAGTTCTGTTTTCCTCAACCTCTCAAATTATTAGTGATGTTGTCAGGAAGTCTTCTTCGTGAATCACTCTCTTAGTGAATGAATAATTCAAATGTAACACAGTGCTTTTATCAAAGGAGTTGATGTAGTCCTTTGCTGAGTGTATTACAGGATAACAAAGTAAATTGATAAGAGAGCAGGAAATTGAAATGGGGGGGAAAATAATCGCTTTGATGCACACAGTGACAAACAAAGAATCAAATCACATTCGGGGATTGTGTAAAGACTTAAAAAACGGTTAAATATCAGCAGGATGAACCTTTTATTTACATACACAGAGCTATTGATGTGTAAAATTAGTTTTGAAGCAGTGAGAGAGAGGGAGGGAGGGAGATAGAGAGAGAGAGAGAGAGAGGAGAGAGAGAGATAGGGATACAGAGAGCTTTAGGCCCCTCTGTGACTGTACACTTCGCACGTATTCATCCTGGACCTTGTGTGCTAGCTTATATTCAGACTGCATCCACCGACCCAGCCCTGTCATCTGCGTGTGAGAGATGGCTGAAAGCCTGGAATCGTGGGTAACTATGACTCACTAGAACCCTCAGTCCTGGCCTTGCCTTGCTCCCACAGGTGATCACAGAACGCATCGGCCCTCTCTCGCCCAATCCCCACACTCCCCTCCGCTTTTTCCGCCGAGGTCACCAGAACGCCAACGCTAACCCTGCCACCAGGCATCGCAGTGAAGAAGTCCCCTCGCACCTAACCTCCAAAGGCCAGTTTGCGAAGGCCTCAGGACCAGAGCGACTTTCAGAACCCCCCGCTCGTTCCCGGTGGCCCCCTTGCCGAGACAGCAGCAGCGTGTTCGCAGTAGCGCCGAGCGCACGGCCTTCCCGCACCTAGCGGACCTGCGCTACGGAGCCCCCGCCAACGGCTCTCGTCTTCCTTCACGTTCATTTCACGGTTCGGTGCAAATATAAATATGTGTGAAGATCTGTCTGCGAAAAATAGCAGTAGCCTTTTATTATCCCTTTGAAACGCAGCCACTTTCAAAACTGATCCTGCTCCAGTCAGGGGCGGGTTAGGCAGTCAGGGCAGCGTAACGGTAAGAGGCGGCAAGGTGATCGAGGGGGAAAAAAAATAATAGCATATCAGTTTCACTCGGCCCCTTCTCTTCTCCACTGCCTTTGATTGAGTGGCCTTGAGGCGCTCTTAGACTCAAATGTGTTTAAATATAAAAGTCTGGGAAATGCATTTTATATCTGTACTGCTTATCATTTTGCAGTTTTGCATGTTTGCGCATGCATATGCGCGCATATTTTATTTAACCTCACCAGGTAGGTCAAGTGAGAATTAAACTATTTTGCACTGATGACCTGGAGGATCAAAGTTGGTAGGGACTGCAAGGGATTGTGCAGCCAGTCAGATGCAGGGGGTGATTAGGTGGCCAGATGTACTGAGTGCCTGCGTGCGTGCCTGTGCGTGCGAGTGTCCTAGTGTCTTTGTGTGTGTCTGTGCGTGTGAGTGTGAGTGTGAGTGTGAGTGTGAGTGTGAGTGTGAGTGTGAGTGTGAGTGTGTGTGTGTGTGTGTGTGTGTGTGTGTGTGTGTGTGTGTGTGTGGTGTGTGGTGTGTGGGAGATATATATGGGTATAAAATACAGATTGATATTTGTCCTCCTAATGACACACATTACCCTCCCATCAGTGAGGCTGGAGAGTGACTGCGCCCGTCTCTGTCCGTGTCTCTGCAGGCGTAGAGGTCCGCGGCGCGATGGTGGCCCTGTCGCTGAAGATCTGCGTCCGGCAGTGCAACGTGGTGAAGACCATGCAGTTCGAGCCGTCCACCGCCATCTACGACGCCTGCCGCATCATCAGGGAGAGGGTCCCCGAGGCTCAGACGGGACAGGGTGAGGACGTGTTACCGGGGGGAACGGGCGTGGGCGCCATGTGACCAAGTGCAGCTCAAACACCCCGCGGTGGCTTGACTGCTTCTTACGTGCCACCTCCAGTTATGCCACTCTCTTACGTGAGCCATCTGGCGGGCATCAGAGGGGCTTCTGGGAGAGGGGAACAATCCAGGGAAGCCGTACATTTGCATTTTTTACATTTTAGGCATTTAGCAGACGCTCTTATCCAGAGCGACTTAGTTTTTTACATTTCTTTACATGCAATCCATTTATACAGCTGGATATTTTACTGAAGCAATTCAGGTTAAGTACCTTGCTCAAGGGTAAAACAGCAGTGTCCCACCTGGGAATCGAACCAGTAACCTCTGAGTTACAAGTCTAGCTCCCTAACCATTACACTACACTGCCACCCTCAGGTGTATAGGTGGACGCTTCTATGTCCGCCTACTGCTTGGTCAGGAGCAGTGCTTTATGTGCCTTTGGCACGTCTGACTAGGCGCTTTTGCGTGGAGCACTTATTGACCCTTTCCAGAAAACCTCGGTATAATTTCGAGCTCTAATTAGATGCGGAGGGTGGATAGTGATTGAAAGGTGAAGTATCGGTGATCTTTCAGAGCAGATTTAGACTTCCCTCGCGGAGCCCACGTGCTGAAGATTAGTTGGCCGTCCCCGGTGAGCAGACCCGTCTGTTTCTCCGCAAACGTGCGCGTGCATCTTGCCCTGTACTCCTCGGCGCATTAAAGCGCAAAGAGGAAGTAGAGAGTCACAGAATGCACGCTGGTGCTCCGCCAGTCACAGAATGCACTTAATCCGCCAGCAATCAGCGTCTTATTTGTTTCAATTTTTATTTCAATTTTTATTTCAATTTTTTCAGATTTTTATCCAGTTTTTCTCCCAATTTGGTAGCCAATTACACCTGCTATTTTCAGGTCAATCCCTCCCTCCCTCCTCCGAGACAGCACTCGCCAAGCCGACGACCGTAACTCCAGCACCCCAGAGTCTTTGCTTCCCTCCCCCCTCCCTGGGGCGGACAGCCAATTGCCACCCCCGGTGGCACTCCCAGCCAGAGCCGACTCTGGCACGGCCGGGGAATCGAACCCCGGTTGCCATGGCCAGCGTCGGACGTTGAAACCACTAGACCACGTGGGAGGCCCTTATTTGCTTCAATTTAAGTCCATAAATGTTCAGAACGTATCTAGAGAGGAGGTCGGTTTGAATATGGCTGATGAGGAATTCTGTCCTGAGGTGCTGACCCAGTCTAAGACCCAGTGGAGCAGGAGATAAAAATCTGTCCCGGCAGTCTGGCTGAAGTCAGCGAAACGCTTAAAAGTGGAAACAACTGAAGGGCCCTGTCTCGCGAAAACGGTATCGGTCTCTGCCAGATGTGCCTTTTCCCCTCAGCAGCGTGTCAGCCGTTTCTCGAGTCAAGGGGCTCTCTGTGCTTTTGTAATTTTATGAGACATGAAATCAGGTTTTTTTGTAAAGAAAAATTAAATCAATGGCACGCAAGCTGCCTTGCTGGGATGAAATGAAATCGCCCCCTCTGTACATTAGCACAACAGGAAAATGAACCCTTCAGTGTCGTAAAGGAATGTCATATCAAGGTTTAAGTGTTCTGTTGGCGCCGGACCTTGAAGTGCTCTTTTGATTTTGACGAATTAATATTTATAAGGGCTACTGAAGTGTGCCTCTGATGCTGAGAATTGGTACTATAACAAAGTCGGCAGGCAGGTAGCTGCCTGGTGGGTTCCTGCGGGATTCTGGGTAGGCTACAGCTGCAGCAGCTTTGACGCTGTTGAGAAGGATTGAGGAGCACGAGTCGCTCTCATTGGCTGTGACGTTGATCATCTCTTTATAAAAGGTCGCCTTTTTTTTTTTTTTTTTTTTTAAACGAAAAAAACCTGTTCTCTTTTTTAGCCTCTGACTATGGACTGTTCCTGTCTGACGATGATCCCAGGAAAGGAATCTGGCTGGAATCTGGGAGAACTCTGGATTACTATATGCTCCGGAATGGGGTAAATTCTGGTTTACTCTCAACTCTTGAATAACATGCATTTTATTATTCACTACGGGGAAATTTGTTATTGCAATGCTTAATTGCTGTTAGAAGCTTAATGTTAACACTGGGGAATAGTCTTCTTATTTTACTGTGGCCATCACTGTTCCTGAGCTATGAACTCCTGTTATATTTGGGTATGTCCAAATAGGCGTGAATGCCAAAATAGGGGATGACGGTTAGGTTGCTCAACAATGTAAATATTTATTTGAAGTATAATATATCTTTTGAATTGTATTTAAAAAGGCTCTCTAGATATACCATTACCAGTCTTTTACTAGGTCTCCTTTATGTACAATTTACTGCATAGTCACCCTTTTAAGAACTAAAATATTGAGAATGGGTTAGGGGTCAAAGGTCAGCGCATTGGGGTCAAGCCCTATTGGGGCCATTGGATAGCTGAGAGTCTTTGCAATGATGTGTGATTAGAGGGTATTATTTTTCTAGTTAACTCTTTGGGACTGTAAAGGCCTAATGGCAAAATCTATGAAACGGGTGGATGAGAATAAAGGACAAAAGAAAGGCTGATGGCGCAGAGAAAGCTACCAGTGCTGCAAGGCTACCCCCCGTTTTCCATCTCTAGGGGCGTAGGTCTGCCAATGAGCCTTTGTCCCCCCCCCCCAAGATGATACCAATGGCCATGATTTGGGGTCCTGGCTCATAGAGCATTTGGGCTGTCTGTCCTGACAGCCCCTGTGTGGGCGGTGTGGGTAGAGTTTGTTCCAACTGAACAGTGCAGATTCCACTAATCAAAGCCCTGATTGAAGACTTTGATTAGCTGATTAGTCAAATCAGGTGAGCTACTGCTCGGCTGGAACAAAAGCCTGCACCCACACCGGCCCACACAGGGTAAGATTGCCCACCCCTGCCCTAGAGTGTTTGAAGCAGGCAGCCCACGGTTTGAAATGTAAAAGTTAAGCGCTTCCATGCCGCTGTGCGTGTGAGGAGAGGTGACATGCGGGGAACAGGGAGTCCCAGAAAAGGCGTGTCCTGCGGTCTGAGCCCGATTCCACATCTCTCAGGACATCCTGGAATACAAGAAGAAGCAGAGGCCGCAGAAGATCAAGATGCTGGACGGCGCCATTAAAACCATCATGGTGGACGACTCCAAAACTGTGGGGGAGCTGCTGGTAACAATATGCAGCAGAATAGGTATGCCCCCCCTCCCTTTACATATAAACCAAGCAAATGAACCATATATATATATATACATATATACATACAGACACATAAGTACAGTATATTAGGACTTTCAACCAATTTAAAAGAAGAAAAACATATTTATATATTGGTGTTCTAATGTACGATAACATTTAGCATGTTCACACTGAGGAAATATTTAATAATGTATTTTAAAATCCTATACATTTTTCGCAAAAAGTGACTAATAGATTAATCGCATATTTATATGTACACACGCATATACATTTATTATACAGGCAAAACAGTTTATACAGGGAAAAGACATTGCATTTGTCCCGACTCCAGTGTTTATTTTTCTTCCTGTTTCTCTGATTCCCGTCGACGATTGTAATTTTACGGACAGAAGGTCAGACGTCTGAGCGTCTCTTTTGAGCTCGCTCTCCTGCTGAATGTGCCGCATTCCTCAACGTGTAGCTAATAACCGTCCAAAACATAACATTTCCCTTTTGCATGAAGGGTGGCCCCATTAGTGCCGCAGCCTCCTTCCGCTGACTGCCAAGAGCCAATATTTCAGTGAGCCAGGGCAGAGAAGGCAGAGAAGGAGTAAGAGTGAGAGTGAGAGTGGGAGTGGGAGTGGGGTGAGAGTGGGAGTGAGGTGAGAGTGAGAGTGAGAGTGGGAGTGGGAGTGGGAGTGGGAGGTGGGAGTGGGAGTGGAGTGGGAGTGGGAGTGGGAGTGAGAGACACTGAGTGAGAGACACTGAGTGAGAGACACTGAGTGAGTGAGAGAGAGAGAGAGAGAGAGATATGCTAGATGTGTTCCTGCTCTGGTATTTGTTTATAGGCGTCTGGTGGCAGTCCCACTCCAGTGGTCTGGCTGCTCTCCAGGTTCCTCTATCTTGTCCCAGTGGAGAGGAGGATGGAGCTTTTAGTCACACATAGCACAGCTGGCTGTCAGGTATTTGGACAGCTCCATCACTGAGCCTTCTCCCTCCCTTCCATCTCTTTCTCTCCATCCCTCCATCATTCCCCCTCCCTTGCCCGTATCTCTCTCTCAATCCCTTTTCCCTCCCTCAATTATTTTTCGCTCACCATCCATCCTGCTCTCGTTCTCCCTCCTCCCTCTTTCCTGTCTCTCCCTCCCTCCCTCTCCTGTCTCTCCCTCCCTCCCTCCCTCCTTTCTTGGCTCTCCCTCTTCCTCTCTCTCTCCCTACCTCCCTTTCTTCTTCCTTCCGTGGCTCTTTCCCTCTCTCCATTCCTCCCTCCATCCCCTCTCTCTCTCTCTCAGGAATCACCAACTATGAGGAGTACTCCCTGATCCAGGAGCTCCCGGAGGAGAAGAAGGAGGAGAGCACGGGGACGCTGAAGAAGGACAGGACCCTGCTGAGGGACGAGAGAAAGATGGAGAAACTGAAGGCCAAGCTTCACACAGACGATGACTGTGAGTTTCAATTACTCTGTCTACTCTTCCACACCCTGGTCCTGGTGGGCTACCATGCCCTCAGGGCTGCTCACACTGGTCCTGGAGGGCCTAATGGCATTGCTAAAAGTTTAATCTTGTCTCGGCAGTTCAAACACATGTCCTCCATGGAACATTGCTGAGTAATGAGGGGAGAGGGGACAATCAGACAGCATGTCTACAACCCACAGCATGTTGAATCGGCGATGAGATTACCTTTAAACCATTTTTAGAGTTTTAGCCTCCTAAAAACATAATTCATGGAACTTTTTAAACCCTGTGTTAATTAAATGAACGTCCATTAGTGCAATGCAGAGCAATATGTCTTGATAAATTAATTTGGCAGAGAAAACTGACCCACTGAAAAGCCGTACTGTTTTTGTTGTATATATCAGTGTTCCCACTTGTCATGGAAAAACCTTGAAAATCATTGAAAATGATTATATTATGGAAATGTCTGATTACATTATATAATTTTTTCATATTTTCCGGTAACGTTGCCGTACAATGTCTGTTCCCCTGCCACCGTTGTTACCACCTGCCATGGTTTTTTCACACACACAGAGAGTGTTTTTGCACTGGCACTAAAACGTTATGAAAGTAAAGTCCATTTTTGCATCAGTCGCAAAAAAAGGTAATTGAAAACCTTCAGTTTGTCATTGAAATGTCATGGAAATGTCATGGAAAATGGAAATTTGATTTGAGTGGGAACCCTGATATATGTCCACCACCAGTTGAGCCGCACAGTCGTGTTGGAAATCCACACTGCAAACGCAGCTGGCACACAGACATTCAAAACCTGCCAATTGAAACCCTCCCATCCTGGACGACGCTACGGCCACAGTCTGGATTAGATTGCAGACCCCGGGGCTCATACACCGCACCGAGGCCTACTGCTGCAGCTGGTCACCCGGGAGGCCTGTTTTCTGCAGCTACTTCTGTTGCCATGGATCTTTGGGTCCCTTCTGCCTCCTCTCTTTTCCAGCAAAGAGTCCATTTCCCATCTGCCCAAAGCATATGGAGTTTGCTCGGAGATGGGGGGGAGAGAGAGAGGAGAGAGAGAGAGGGAGAGAGAGAGAGGGAGAGAGAGAGAGAGAGAGAGAGAGATGGCCTCGGCTTCGGCAGTATGTGGCCGGTAGTCATCTGCCGTTGTCAACGCCCTAATGGCACACCTGTGAGGTCATGCCAGAACAGCTGTTTGTTTGTGGTTCTCCTCACTTTTCGGACTCTTCCCTTTATGCGAAACCTGACTTGGTATCTCCGTGGACATACAATTTGACCTCGTTTTGTTGGTTGACTTGCGGCCGTTCTGCGGTAAGTGCGTGCAATAGAAGGCTGGCTTTGGGCTGTTGCACGCTTTCACTGCTCTAGAAAGAGTGCAGTTTGGAGGCTTGAAGGGAAGTTCGGAGTCAGAGAGTGGCCACTTGGTCCATGTTCCAGGATCTGTTCAGAGTGCCCTGGTGAAGCAACCTGCCATCTGACTTGTTGTAAATACTCTCTGAATGAAGTCAGGCCCCATCACTCGAGACGTGCGAAACCGTGTTAGCTGACAGTGTCTGCGTTAATTGAGTCGTAAATAGTTTATTGGTAACGGAACGATTCCCAGTTTTATAATTCTGTTAACCTTGTTATCTGGTGCTACAATAAGCAATGAGCCAGAAATCTGATATTACTGCTGAATGGATTCGTTTCATTTATTGAATCACCTGCCAACCGCTAAAATGACTTATCCAAAGCATTAATGCCATGGCTTTCTGTCAGGTAATGAATACATTTTTGCAGCTTTGAGTTTCCGAATGAAGGTTTCATAGCTCACATTTGGCATAGTTTAAAGGTTCATGCACTAGACCATTGCAGTGTAAATGATTTGCAAAACCGAGGCCAGATGAAGACTGTTTCTCCCTTTTTTTGCCCACTTTGTCAACATTTAACATTATCTGGCTTTCAACATTCAGAGTGAATGGCCTGTTCTCTGGGCCCCTGGACTGTTTTGTAGTTTTACTTTTCTTTTATACCTCTATTTAATCAGGGAGGTCAACTAAGTACTCAATTCTCTTTCGCAGTGACGATCTGCGGAATCAAAGTTGGTAGTGGCTACTGGCCCACCAACACCTCTTCCAATTGCTAAGCCCAAGCCTGCCTAGCTTCAGCAGTTTGACATGAGAAGGGTACAGGATGGCATTGCTGCTTGTCTATTGAGTGTCCGTATTCTGCGGGTCATGGCTTTGAACCTATATTTGTATTCCCAAAGCTAGGTCTTTACCTCATTTACTCTCAGGAAAATGCAGTTGTATGAATGGCTGACGAGATGCGCTGTGTAATTGTGAAAACTCCTCCATGACTTGCACCTGGATAACGCCGTAAGTCGGTTTCCACGGAGACGGCGCACGATTGACAGGAGGGGCGCGCCTGTTCTCTCTCCCCCCCCCGCAGTGAACTGGCTGGACCACGGCCGGACCTTCCGGGAGCAGGGTGTGGAGGAGAGCGAAACGCTGCTGCTGCGGCGCAAGTTCTTCTACTCGGACCAGAACGTGGACTCCCGCGACCCGGTCCAGCTCAACCTGCTCTACGTACAGGTCAGCTGACCCGCCCCGTCCCCGCCCCCGCTGTGGGAAGTCTCACGAGTGCTTGCACACCATTGATGCTCCCAAAACAAACTTGTTATTGTGATGTAACAACTGAAATTTTCGGGTCAGTGAAAAACCAAATGCGTACAGGACACGTCATCGTTCTACCCAGTCGCAGTTAGGATAGGATGCATCCCATTTTAGTAAAATAAATCAAAATCAATCATTAAATGCATTTCATTTGACATTGATATCATTTCAACCATCTACATGAAATTTCTGTCTGCGCCTATATGCGAACTGCGCCACAGTGAATATACATCTCACTAAAAAATGAACAACCGAAAACCAGAAGTTTATATTTGGTCTTCCTGCCGCCCCATTACGGAACGTGCGTTTAAAGGTTTGGGTCTACCGAATGTTTTGTTTGCATCAATAGAGGGGAGAGTGCTTTTCTTTCGAATGTCTTGGTTCACTGCTCAGCACCGAACTAAGAGCGACGTGCATATGATTTGCACAAGTGGCCTGAGCTGAAAGAATCACAGCCCCACACAAGACCAAGATCTGAACTGTGTGTCTTTACCGTGGACATTTTCGCTTAATTTGTCTGTGAGGAAGTCGTTCATTGATTCTAAGCCGTTACCAAAGGCTGGTCTGAAAGCTTCTCTTAAATGTTTACCACAACAATGGCGATAAAGCAACTTATCAAAATGCGTGCGGTGGGTGTGAATGATTCATGGCCAAGCTGACAGCCCGTGTGGGGAGATTCTAGCCTCCAGACAAATTTGGTGTCTGTTCTGTAAATGATCTGTCAATATTTTCCTACCTCGGTTGTGTTTTTTGGTGCGATGCCCGCAGAGGTCGAGTTTAAACAGTTCTTCATGAGGTGATTAAATGGTATTTGATTAGTCTTTAGCACAGTTTATAGTGCTTGCCATTGGTGGTTCTTGTTGTAGATGGTGTACACAGCGTTAAACTGCTTGGCCCCACATGCCTTGCCAAGGCTCTCTCGATTCTGCAATGAACTGTAAATGTCAGTGTCCGCTCGGCGCAAACACAGCTGTCTCCAAGCACGGCCTCCCCTTTAATTCACTGCTGTTCGTGTCCTTTCTAAGACCACCCAAAAAAAAAAAGTTCCTCCCCTTTAATACCACGGCGTGTATAACACATGCACTCTTTAATTTCCTGTGTTCAGTCCCGGGCTCATGCTGTGAACAAGCTACTTGTGGGAATGTGGGCTCAGAGAGACATGCACGAGTCCTTGTTCACTGACATCATTGTGTGTGTGTGTGTGTGCGCGCGCGTGTGTGTGTGTGTGTGTGTGTGTGTGTGTGTGTGTGTGCGCGCGTGCGTGTGTGTGTGTGTGTGCGCGTGTGTGTGTGCGCGTGTGTGTGTGCGTGTGTGTGTGTGTGTGTGTGTGTGTGTGTGTGTGTGTGTGTGTGCGTGTGTGTGTGTGTGCGCGTGTGTGTGTGCGCGTGTGTGTGTGTGCGTGTGTGTGTGCGCGTGCATGCATGTGTGTGTGTGTACATGCGGGTGCACGTGTGTGTGTTTGTGTGTCTTTGTGATTGTGTGTGCATGTGCGCGTGCGCGTGTGTGTGTGTGTGTGTGCGTGTGTGTGTGCGTGTGCGCGTGTGTGTGTGTGTGCGCGCGCGTGTATGTGTGTATGTGTGTGCGCGTGTATGTGTGTGTGCATAAGCATGCTTGCATTTGCACACGTGTGCCTGTGCATGTGGGCGTCCGTGCTCTCACGTGTGTGTGTGCGTCTGTAATGGAGCATGCCGTTACCCCAGTCTACATACTGCCTGGACCTTTTCTTCTCCGTATATTTTTGGTAGATTTACAGCGTGCATTCATGAAAGCCTGCTCAGCACATTTCGGCAGCATAGCTGCAGACGTCTCGGATTGCTGCTTAGTCCTTTTATTTCTGCTGTGAAGGTCAGCTCTCCCTGATCAGGAAGGCTTTAGTCACGTGACTGAGGCTCCTAATTCTGCAGTGATTTTTTTCCTTTTTAATGCAACTCTGTAGCAGAGGATGTGTTGACACACTCGGATGTGTGAAATGGCCCCCTTGGGGATGGGGGTCTCCTCCTCTACTCTGCCCCCCCCCCCTGCACTCCTCTTCAGTTTATCGCCTGCGTGAGCCCATGGGAGATTGGAGGTCACAAGGTCAACTTGGACCAAATACAATTATTTGGACACTGAGGCACTTAGAAGTCTCATTTTCCATCACTCAAATGCACAGAAACCATGGATACCGTGCAGAGTCACAAAGAGATTTTGCATTTGAGCTGTGGAGCTCAGCTGTGAAATTTCATATTCCAGCTTTCCCGCATCTCGGCGACGCGTCTGAAAAGCCTGCCGACAGTTTCGGCGGTCACACGAGGCGACCGCCTCGAGCCCGCTGAGTTAAATAGCAGAAACGAGGAAAGCTTTTTTATTCTTTTCTTTAACTAGTCAGGGCTTTTAAACGCTCGAACCTGCAGGGAAGCGGTAATCACAGAGCGCTATCGGAACGCGGGGGCGGAGACGCCCGACCCGCGCGGCAGCCCTACGGACGGCGGCGGCCCTGATGACATTGTAAAGATGACGAGAGGCGCCCGCCTTTAGAGTGTCACTAAAACCGCAGCTCGTCTAAGTGACCGGCGAGTCGTGAGTAACGGCAAGGGCACCTTGAACGAGGAGGTAGCAGGGCGGGTGTTGAAGAGGAAGTCGTCTGTCAGTGTGCTCTCTGCTCCAGATATTCTGCTCCGGACTCCTCTTCTGTGGAGGTTGTAGGTTTAAGGTTGAAGGCCTTTAATGGTGATGTTCACCTCCTGATGTTCACATCCTGAATCATGAAATGTGTGTTTTCCCTCATCTCCCTCCCTCAAACTTTATCTGTCTTCATCTCTCCCTCTTGCCTTCTATTCCTCTCTCTCCTCCTCTCTATCACTCCCTCTCTCTCTCCATCTATCTCTCTCTCTTTCTCTCTCTCATAGGCCCGGGACGACATCCTAAATGGCTCCCACCCAGTGTCTTTCGACAAAGCCTGCGAGTTTGGGGGGATCCAGGCTCAGATCCAGTTTGGACCGCACGTCGAACACAAACACAAGCCAGGATTCCTGGAGTAAGGCCCCTTTGTCATGTCAGACTCTCCTCTCACACAGACACTTTGGGACACGCTTTCCCCCCTCAATGGCTCCTTTTTGTTTCTATTCCCAGAGAATACTTGGGTGTCTTTTTAGGAAACGATACGCACCTCGGGTGCGAACACATGTTCAGCCCCTTTTTTATTCCTGGAAGAAGTGTAAAGGTTTTACCTGTAATATAAACCTGAAACTTAAATTTGATTTATTTCAGCCTGAAGGAATTTCTGCCCAAAGAATATATCAAACAGAGGGGGGCAGAGAAGAAAATATTTCAGGTATGTCTTCTGCAATGACTTGTGCAGTCAGGACCCACAGGGATTTTATTTCTCCTCTATGTGCGTCTTGTAAAAAATACAAACATAAATTCTATTTCTGGAGAACATGCTCTTTGAAAATAATACCCCTTCTCAGCTTAAGAGAAACTGTTTTTTTTTTTTTTTTACATGCATGAGTCATATCCAAAGAATAACCATAAATAAGTAAAGCGAGTCTGTTTCACGATCACATATTTTGGTCATATTTCACTGAGTGAATTCATGTCCGGCTGAAATTTTGAGAGGATGAATTCGCTACAGAGCACTTCTGTCTAAGACTCTGTAACACAAGAAGGCTACGGCGCTGAAATGTTTCCGAAACCCAACAGGACCACAAGAACTGCGGGGAAATGAGCGAAATCGAGGTCAAAGTGAAATATGTCAAATTGGCGCGGTCTCTACGGACGTACGGAGTGTCCTTCTTCCTGGTGAAGGTAAGGTGGAGGGGGGGAGGGAGAGCGATGGGGGCGGGGGGAAACAGAGAGGGGGAGAGAGGAGGAGAACGATCTAACCGCAGCATGCTTTGTGCTTGTGAGATTGAGGTTCGATTACAGAGGTAAGGCAGGGTTTGGCACGTGGTGCTTCCTTATCTCGCTCCAGCTTTCACCTTGCTCTGGCAGGGCACAGAATGAATATCATGGGTGCCAGTCCGCAGTGGCGTATTAAAATCCTACAAAAGAGTTGTAGAGAAGCCTCGTGCGAGAAGAATTTTGGCCTCCCTGTGGGGGAGGGGAGGGGTGAGACCCCGGACGGCCAATGAAAGCCATCTGAAGGAATTCGATTCCACCTGAGCAGTAAAATCTTGGCATACCAGATGTTTAAAAAATGCTCATCTTTCAAAAGGGCGCAGAGGGGGCACATATATTTTGGGGAGTCCTTTTCCCAAAAGATGAGTTTTAATTATTTTCTCATTATTAATATCCGATTAAGAGGATTTCCCTCTCTGTCGTTCAGGACACTGAATAGAGTTTTGGAAATCTTAACAGACTGTGCTGCGGCTTGCATGCGGAGATTCCTAACCTCAATAATATTTCCCAGATTTCATTGAGAGACGGCCCGTAATGAATGTCAGCTCTTATTCCGATCACACATTAGCTGAGTCGCCTCTCTGGGATGTGCCTGTAAACTCTGTGGTTTGAACTGCTTTTGATAATAATTTTGCTTTCTCGCCGCGCTGCCCAAATCTGCAGCCGGCTTTAATATGGCTCCATATATAGCGTTTTACACGCCGGGAGGCGTGATCGATTGGCGAGCTGCATAGTTTCAAAAGGAAAACAGTGAGCAGAAGCTTGTCACATTAGCAGAACATTTTCTCTCCTGCAATAAAGAGAACTATTAAAATATTGATTTTCCCCAAGATGAATATCAGTTTGTTCTGGGGGAGAAATAAAACAACAAAAAAACATTGATCTACACGGGGGCCTTTGTTGCCCTAAAATTCCAAACGGCATGTCTTTGTTCTTATCTGGGCAGTGTATCTTTTGAACCAAGAACAAAGCTAGTGCCTGGAGCAGTGCAAAGCATTTTTTCCAATTCTCCTCCGACACAAAATGCCTGCAGAGTTCAGCTCCTGGAAGGAAGCCAAGGATGTGCCGTTCAAAAGTAACGCGAAATACAGTTCAGGGTTTTTTCATGGGCTGCTTTAAGGAGAATAGACCGGGGCAGCTCTGTCACGCTGTGCCTGTCAAGCCTGGCAACGAAATGAAAACGCCGCCGGGAGGCCCTGTCCATTATACCACTAGGGGGCGACAACTAAAAAACCGTGACCTCTGCTCTCATGCCAGTCTCATTTTGCCTGCCTTGCATATCATCCACAGACAGTTTGATCCCTATAGCAAAGAGTGAATAACCATGAAGCCTTGTCAATGTTTTTAGATACACCAACTCGCTCATCAGCTTGCATTACATTTACATTTACATTTTGAGGCATTTCGCAGATGCTCTTATCCAGAGCGACTTACAAAAAGTGCATTTATACATGGTGAGCTTAGTCATGGTTAGTGGAAGAGATCAGTGTATTAACACTGCAATAGACATTATTGTTGGCAGCTGCACACCGTACCTGTAACACCGTGAAAGA
Organism: Aldrovandia affinis; assembly: GCA_029706075.1. Taxonomy (NCBI): domain Eukaryota; kingdom Metazoa; phylum Chordata; class Actinopteri; order Notacanthiformes; family Halosauridae; genus Aldrovandia; species Aldrovandia affinis. Next base: position 2,424,508 of record JAINUG010000017.1, read on the forward strand.
AAAGTTAGTATATCATTTTTTAAACATGTAGACAGCGGTGATGGCAGTTAATGAATGTATATCAGTGGTTTGACATTGGCTGTCTGCCCCGGGAGGAGGGTGAGCCGGTATGAACTCGCTGAGAAGCGCGCAAGGGTGTCTCCAGAACGTAGGTGGGCGAATTCTGTCTTGAAGGAAGCAGAGTTTGCCGCCCTCCTAGAGATGGGCGGCGAGTCCGTGTGGGGAGGGCGAATTGAAATAAATAGAGGGTATAATTGGGAGAAAAAACTGGAAAAAATTGAACAAATTTATAAGAAAATAATTAGTGGCTTGCAGTTTTGTCCTGTAACCTAGCTAGCTAAGATAGCAAGCCAGCAAAGTAGTTGTGATGACATTAAAAAGCTAGCTAGCTTGCTTGACAATCAAATGTAATAGTTATGTAATTACTGGCACAATAACTGGTCTAAACACATGTGATTTTGTTGAGGCTCTTTGTTGAGTTGGCATCCCTGAATAACTGGAAGTTGTTTTTGACCTGACATCACCTTCTGAAATCAGAAAGGTGTCTCTTCGCTTTATACTTCTAGTCTCTCCTTTATACCAGTGGGAGAGAGAGCAAGAGCAGCACATATTGTGTATTATGTCTGAAAATGTAAATCTGTCGATGTGTCATATCTGTGATTGTAAATGTGTGCTTTGGCAATATGAGAGCCATCTTGTCACGCCAATAAAGCAGTTTGAATTCAATTGAATTGGAGAGAGACATATTTTGCAATCCGCGTCTGCCGCAATATACATTTCAAAACGTATCTTGAAAAATGCGAAACATTGTGTATTTCTGTGAGCGGCATGTGGTCTTTTTTTCAGGAAAAAATGAAAAGTAAGAATAAGCTAGTGCCGCGGTTGCTGGGGATTACCAAAGAGTCGGTCATGCGCGTGGAAGAGAAGACCAAAGACGTGGTGCAGGAATGGCCTCTGACCACAGTGAAGAGATGGGCCGCCTCGCCGAAGAGCTTCACACTGGTAGGGGCCTGTTTGTGTCTGTTCACTGTCCCTTCCTGTAGTCAAGGTTACATTAGGACACAGCACCATATCATGTTCTACAGAAAAGGCCATCCACAACATGTTCGCTTCCCATTTTGCCATTAATATTGAGATCAGTCCACTTGGTTCAGTTTTATCTGGAAGGATCTTTGTGTCTCTTACTCCACTACAAATCCCTGCAAGTTTAATAATAATAATAATCCCATGCATTCATACTAATAATACTAAGAAGTAGTAGAAGACAGAATGGTAATTTTCTCATCTCTAAAGGTGCTGAAATGTATTTATTGCTGTGTGAAGCAATACTTTCTAGTGTCAGTGTTAAGTTGACACTTTCTCAGTGTGAAATGGACTTTTATCTCATTTCCACATGTGGCCTTTGGTTCTGTGTGTAATGTTATTCATCCTTTTTAAAATCAAAGGGAACATATGCAAGACCTATTGACCTTGAAACAAATCTTCCATTGCAGCTTGAACACTAAATCACCTTTCACCACCTCATGAGCCCAACTGACTGTGCCTATCAATTACTGTACATCTCCACACATCTCCCTATTTTCAGCACACTTATACAGTACCCTGCAAAACTAGTCGCACCCTTGATAAAGATGAGCAGAGAAGGCTGTAAAACATAAACAATACAATTGTATTGTATGCTAAAAAAAGGGGAAATTATGTTATTTTATCGTAATACAATTGCTCGGAGGAAAAGTGGAATTTAGCAAGTCATTTTTCCCCAAAAAAGATGTCACAATTATTCACACCCCTAATAATTCTCTTAATCTCTTCCTGTCAGCCCCCTAGTGGTATGGCTCTGACGCCATGAGAGTAAGCATCATTCACAATTCATAAATATTATTCATTCTAATTGTCATTTAATTTTTTTCCCCTCAATGTCATTTCCTTAAAATGTGTATAATGAGTCTAGGAAAGTCGCCGGTATACCAATCCATACATATGAAATATTGGGGGGAACATAATGAAAGGGAATGTTTCATATCTACAAATTATTGGGGGGGGACAGATATGACTGTTTTGAATATTTGAATACATGACCTACAGTGAAATATGCTGGTGGCTCTTTGATTTTATTGGTGGGTTTTTTTTGCATCTGCTTGTCCTGCGGCTGTTATTAAGGTCGATGGAATCATGAACTCCAGCAAGACATTTTGGCCAAAAACCTGGTTTCCTGGTGCCAGGAAGCTGAAACTTGGCCACAAATGCATTTTTCAGCAAGCCAATGATCCCAGGCATACCCCAAAAAAGAAATGATTAACTGACCACAACATTACTGTTTTTAATGGCCATCTCAGTCTCCAGACTGATCGAAAATGGGTGGTTTGAATTGAAGAGGGCAGTCCACAAGCTTAAGGGTCTTCAAAGATCCTGTAGGGAGGAATGGTTAAAGATTCCCCCCAATATGTTCACAAAAACATTATAGAAGATGGCTCGGTAGTTTTATCCTTACGAAATGAGGGTGCACAAAGTACTGAAACAGATTTTGGGAGGGGAAAAAATATTACCTGTTTATTTTATACAGCCTCCTTTGTTCATCTATATCAAGGGTGTGAATAATATAATAATCGTTGGAAATATTCTCACAATTAGAAATGTTAAAAGCTTAATGGGACCGGAGAAACATGCTCTCTAAAGTTTCTTAATTAAAATGTAGTGATTTGGTGCCATGCTATGAATTTGAGATGTTGTGATGGTTGAATAGAGGAATCAGAACAATGCCAACAGATTGTACTGTTTATTACCGTTTGCCTTGTTCTGATGCCTCTATTCAACCATCAGAACATCTCAAATTCATAGCATGGCATATCGGAACATCTCAAATCCAATATTTCCAACGATCCTGCAGGATTCTTACAAATGCAGAACCCTTCAAGCCTTTCTGGATGAATGTGCAGGGGGAACAACACAATATGACTCAAAACTAGTAAGAATGTGTTATCCAAGGAACGTTATTGTTCATACTCAAAGACGAACAGTACTGACTCTTTTGAACAGGGTGAATGAAAGGAAAGGTCTCTAAATGGCCTATTATTGGATTAGTGTCCAAGTTGCAGGTTGCTATGCAATTATTATTATCAAATTATTCCAAAAGATATTAACTGTGTATATTATTGTATGATGAATGAATGGTGTTTGATTTGTCAACAGATAATATACCTATGTACGTAAACCGTCCTGGACAAAGGTATTGGCGATGCAAAATTAACTATGTTTTTCCACCAAAGAATGACCATATATGATTGGTTTCTGCATGTTTGTCTAGATGACAGTGGGGAATGATTGAGCCCCACTGTGGAGGCTGTCAGGAGAGAGTTGTGTCCTCAGGTTCAGCAGTACTGATATGAGAGGTGGGAGGTTCTGAAATGACATTGTTGTTTGAATCCTCCAGGATTTCGGGGAGTATCAGGAGAGCTACTACTCGGTCCAGACCACTGAAGGTGAACAGATCTCACAGCTGATTGCAGGATACATCGACATCATCCTCAAAAAGGTGAATGGGCATCACTGAGTCATCCCTACTGGGACAATACTCATCTCAGAAACGGTGTATGGTGTATGTGGAGAAAACAGGATTAGTTCAAATCCTCTCAAGGGTTAGTTAAAAGGCACCAATGATTGTTCTATGAGAAAATAATGTCCGCTGTATGATTAGACAAACTGAGCATTTGTTAATCCGCTTGGTAAGAGCCGATGGCTTGGGTCGGCCAACTAGTTGCTCTCCCTGGTGCCTGGTTTGACAGGAAGAGTACTCTTCCAGTACATTTACAATTTATTTAAAGGTCTGGGTTAAGACAGATGCATGAAAAAATAATATTGATTGGGAAAGTGATGTTAATGTTTTAAGATGACACCCTTGGGTGCAACTAAATCTGAATCGTTGTGAACTAAACGTGCGCACAATATTTTCCTGTCCTACAGAAGCAGAGCAAGGATCGCTTCGGTTTGGAAGGAGATGAAGAATCAACGATGCTGGAAGAATCGGTCTCTCCAAAAAAGTACGGCCGTTTGATATATGAACCTTTTCAAATATGCCATCGTTCCGTCTATAGGGCGCAAATCGGCAGGTCTTCAAGAATTCCTCACACTCGCCAATAGGGACCTCCACAGCTCCGCACACATGAGGAGGCTGATTGGCCCTTAATCGTGCATGGAACCGCACTCCTGTGTGTATTGAATTGCGCTCTGGGGAACATTAAACAAAGGAAGCCAACATCTCTCTCTCCGGAAAAACAAAGCCTTTATCTTAACGTCTTTAATTATGCGTGTAGGAGTGCATTTATCTGGAAGTGGCGATCGCCGAACAGCGGAAGCAATTTCCCAGTCGAGCCTCTCCCAGTATTGTGCCGCCATGGAGACCAAAAGCCTCATTTTGTCCCCCCTTTTCTTTGGTTCTCCTTCAATAAAGAGCTTGGGGGCATGGCAGTAGTCTTATTACTGCATGAAAAAATGTAATAGTCAGGAAGACTTGGGCAGGGAAAACCTGCTCTTTCCTTGCTGGAAGCAGACGATGGACAGCCTGCCGTTCTCCCTCAGATTAAGCAGGGCTTCATGTTCAGTGCACACAGAGAGGCCATGTTGTTGAAAACCTGCAGCTGTCACCATGGTGGCAGTGGGGTAAATATTGGGTAGGGTGCATATGTGCACAGTTTAAAACAAAATTACTGCCTTATCGCCAGGGCTTAATTAGGAAATGGAATATTCTTAAAAGGGACTCCTAAAATGGAAATAGTTTTCCCTCAGAATAACATGGGGCGTCACTGGAATGATATAACAAATCTGAATTGACTCGCTGTGTTTTAAATGACGTAATAGCGGCTTTTATTCACTTTGCCGCTGAAGGAAGAGGTGAAAGCAGTGCAGTATCAGTGGTGGGGGTGAAGGGCAGGTCTCAGTGCAGTTGCAACAGAGGACAGGAAATGAGGCGCGTGTTCACACGGTGTTGCTCCTCCCCTTCCTCCTCCTCAGGTCCACCATCCTGCAGCAGCAGTTTAACCGGGTGGGGCGGGTGGAGCATGGCTCTGTGGCGCTGCCAGCCGTCATGCGCTCGGGCTCTGTCGGACCCGAGACCTTCAACATGGGCACCATGCCCTCGGCCCAGCAGCAGGTCACCACAGGACAGATGCACAGGGGCCACATGCCCCCTCTGGTCCGCACTGCCACACCCACGCTCACCCACACCTGGGGATACCATGACAGTATGAGCCACACACTGCCACACCCATGCTCAACCACACCTGGGATACCAGTTACCATGGCAATACCATGACACTGAGCCACACACTGCCACACCCATGCTCAACCACACCTGGGATACCAGTTACCATGGCAATACCATGACACTGAGCCACACACTGCCACACCCATGCTCAACCACACCTGGGATACCAGTTACCATGGCAATACCATGACACCGCTGGTCAAGCTTCTCCCTTAAAAGGCACAAGTGCTGTCCTCTGAGAGGCCATCAGTTTCCATAGTTTTGCATAAAGTCATTGTTCACTCATACATTTAACGGGAGCCTGAAGTTAATTTGTTTTCTGAAGAAAAAGCAACAATTTGAAAAGGAACTCCAACTTATAGTTGACCGACATAAGCACGTATGGCCCTGGCACACGTCAATGGCCATCACAAAGGCTGATTCATAAATATTTCCAGTCAAATTCTTGGAATTCATGGTAAAACCCCAAACTTCTATGCCACGTTTAAAAGCGTGGTTCTGTCTCATTTTCCCTATCGGAAGACCGAGGCTTTCACACGCACTCCAGAATGTCATGTCTCAGATGATAACAGAGCTAAAGCAGCTATAGAAGCTTAATTGAATCATGCATTATAGTTGCACAATGCTGAACTCAGCGTCTTGGAAGCTGTGGGTCACTCATTATTGTGGGAAAAGCAAATCTGCTGTATTTTGCCAAGTGATCGTCTTTCAAGTGTGTGTGTATGTCTGTCTGTATGGCTGGCCGTCTGTGTGTACCTGCATCTCTGTATGTGTGATGACTGTACCGTCAGTCATACTTGTAGCTTGCAGTGAGTTTCTCTCTCTCTCTTTCTCCCTGATTGGTTTATTTCAGAGCTCTGCCCAGCAGGCTCTCATGGGCACCATCAACACAAGCATGCAGGCTGTCCAGCAAGCCCAGGCCGACCTGGGGGAAGTGGACGACCTCCCCCCACTGGGGCAGGACATGGTGAGTGAGCAGGGCATCCATCTGTCCGTGCGCGAGCCTCCACTCTCTCTTAGCATCTGCAGAGCTGCCGACCATGGCAAAGAAAACCCGTTCAGACATTCAGAACATTATGAGCTCCTGCAGTGCGGTGGTTTTTAATGAAAGATGGCAGGTGAACTTTTTCAGCTTGACAGAAAAAAAGCATCCATTTTGATACGAAACATCCATAATTGTGGGCCCTTAACAGTGTGGACTCTGTTTGTGAAATAATATTTTTATATTGGGTTACGCCTGCTCCTAATGGATTCTAGATTTTTTTTTAAACAAGCTTTTTTATTGGGAATGGTGTGATTTTGGCTGGTTTCCTCCCATTGATGGAGCAATGCCCGTAAACACAGCAGACCATTAAGCTAATGATTGCTGTAGCTGTAAAAGCATTTACAGCCAGAGTGGCTAAGGGCCTAAATATACTTCACAAAAGCACGCAACATGAGTAGCATTGTTCACATACTCCACTGCACACTTTTTGTCTGTCTGGATGTTTAAAAGCTATATCCACTACGGGGCAGGTCAGAGCATAAACAAAGTTGTCTCTCGCTGGCATACGTTGACAACTACTTCCGATTCTGCACAATAAGGTTGTTATTTCTCTCATTCTGTCGATGAGAGAAATTGACGATGAAAAGCATCATCAGTATTTCCGTATGTCTGCCAGGACATTTGATGACTTGCTTTGTCGGGTGGCCCCGCTCATTACACATAAAACACACACACTGAGCCAGTGGGTGAAGCAGAGTGGCTTTCCGTCACCCTCCGATTTCTTGCCTGCCCCAACTATTTGTATCGGTATTGATACCTCGTGTACGCGTAACGTTAATTTCTTAGGACGTGCACAAAGGATGCTCCTAACGACCGCATGATACGCGTGGCAGCCATCTTGCGTATATTTAAAGTGAAGTATATTTAAGCCTTAAAGTGGATCTCTTTTATTACCCTCTAGATTTATGTGATTTCCTCTCACTTGTGGCTTATCAAGTTTGTGCAACTTCCCTTCCAACAGGCCTCCAGAGTGTGGATCCAGAACAAGGTGGACGAGTCCAAGCACGAAATACACTCACAGGTGGACGCCATCACCGCGGGAACCGCTTCCGTCGTCAACCTGACTGCAGGTGAACAGCGATCGAGCGATGGCCCCATCGTTAGCTTGCGCTTTACGATAAATTACCGGCTGGCAGTGTAGTATAATAATTAGTGAACATGGTTTTGTAACTCAAAGGTTGCACGTTTGATTTCCAGGTTGGGCACTGCCATTGTGCCTTTGAGCAAGGTACTTAGCCTGAATTGCTTCAGTAAATATCCAGCTCTATAAACTCATTCCATGTTAGGAAATGTGAAGTGTGTTTAAGAGTGTGTAAAGTCGCTCTGGATAAGAGCGTCTACTAAATGTCTAGCCCGGTTTCTCTTTGATGGTTGAAACACTTGGGCGGACCATTTCTTGTCTTAAAAACCCAGTTTTAAGAAATGATCCATAAAGCATCACTTGCATGCCTCCGGTTTTATAGGAAGTCGGTCTGTAATGAAGGAGAATTATGAAAGAGCACAAAAGACATCGAGATTCCAGCAATCACAGGAGCTCTGCTCTGTGCCATTTTATCATGTTCCTTTCAATTTTGTACACAGTAGAAGAAAAGGTCCCTAGTAAGGGTTTCAGAGGCCCTCGTTGCCTTGTAGGTACTGCAGAATTTCCACTCGGCCCTAAAGAACATTTCCATTAATGAATATTCAGCGGCCTGCTCCCGAGCTGGAAGAATGCTCCCGTTTGGCTCGTGCGACGCCACCCTGGACAGTGCCAGGTATTAATCAGTGGTCAGCCATCTGTTTGGTGGCACAGCTCTTGCCGTTGTCATCCGTCCATTGTCCATCACAAACTCTGCTGTCCCCACCGTGTGCACTGGCCCCTGGCTGCCCCTCTGCCAGTCTGGTTAATCTCCCTGCTGTGGGATACCTGTCGGATCTAGCTGACGGGACGTGATGAGGTGTGAGCGAGTGAGCACGACCAGGGATGGGGGGGGGGGGTTCAGGGCTCGCTGAGGATGCAGGAAGTGGGGGGCGGGGGGCTGGGGACGGACACCATGGTTTACCCAAATCTCCGCCCCTCAGGTGACCCCACGGACACGGACTACACGGCGGTGGGCTGCGCCATCACCACCATCTCCTCCAACCTGACGGAGATGTCGAAGGGCGTGAAGCTGCTGGCGGCGCTGATGGAGGACGAGGTGGGCGGCGGGCAGGACCTCATGCGGGCGGCCCGCACCCTGGCCGGGGCCGTGTCCGACCTGCTGAAGGCCGTGGAGCCGGCGTCCGGAGAGGTGAGCGAGGGAGAACGGGTGGGACAGGTGTCACCTGGGTTCATAGATCCTCCATGGGACAGCATGACTCAGCCCATCTTTGTGTGGACTGTGTAGGCAGAACTGTATTTGAGACACTTTTATCCCTGAAAGAGACTTCTTAGCGGACTCCAGGACAATTTAGTGGTTATTCTTTTTCAGGGAAACGCATGGCATACACTCTTAATACATGCGAGTACAAATATAGATGAATACGTATCTACAACAGTAATCATAGTAACATAATTCAACATTATGCACATAAGTACAACACATTTAAAATGTACGATTGTTGCATATAGGACCACATGGTCTTCCCCACTCAAGATTTTCACAGATCCACTCCAATGGCCCCAGGGTCTTTGTGAACGTGTGTCTTAACCACAGACACTGAAATGACCCAGTAAATACTATAAACCAAAATCTGATTCATTCACAACTATTGCTGGTGAACTCAGCTGGTGAATTCAATACCCTAGGTATGCAGGTCATTCTATTGCATTGACACTACCAATGTATAGCTGGTTTATAGTTGTTTTATGGTGAAAGTGAACTGTGTTTTTCCCCAGTGTAAGTATGGTAAATGTGGTAACAGTGTGGAGTAGAGGTTAAGGAATTTGGCTTAAATCCAGCTGAAGCATTTCTGTTGTACCCTTGAGCAATATAACCTGAATTTCTTAAGTCAATATTCAGCAGTAGTAATCGATAAAATGTAAAATGTTGTCTGTAAATTGCCCTTGTCAAGCGTGTCCGCTAAGAGAATGAATGATGTAGCGAGAGTGACACCCTCCATGCTTGCAGTACTGTACTGTACCTCTGTCACCTTGAGCATAACAGCCCCCCCAAAAACAATCCTATCCAAAAATGCAATCTTTTCATCACATCTGTCCACAACCTTCTTCCAGTCATTCTAGACAAAAATACTTAAAAATACATCAAAATACAGAAACAATGATCATGTTCATGGGTGATCATGTACCCTTGGCTCCGCCCCCGTTGGTGACCGTGGTGACGATGTGTGCCGTTCTCGTTCGCAGCCTCGGCAGACGGTGCTGACCGCAGCGGGCAGCATCGGTCAGGCCAGCGGTGACCTGCTGCGCCAAATCGGGGAGAACGAGACCGACGAAAGGTTCCAGGTACGACGTTTCTCTTTCTTCTACGCGGTGGTGGGTGGCATTCAATACACTGCTGGTCTTCGTTTTTCTCAGTATTTCTTCAAATACAGCGATGTCCTGTTTGTCCATAATATAATAATATATGTGCCATTTAGCAGACACTTTTATGCAAAACAACTTGCAGTAGTGAACGCATACATTTTTCAGTGCATGTGGTCCCAGTGGGAATCGAACCAACAGCCTAAGCGTTGCCAACGCCATGCTCTACCAGCTGAGCCACACAGAACCACATAGTGTCTCAGGCTGTTTTTTTAAACCATATTTTCCACCCTATTAATTGTGGAGTTAAAAGAACTTTACTCTGGTTATATTGGAACGTGGGAGTTTAGTGTAATGGTTACGGAGCTGGGCTTGTAACTCAGAGGTTGCAGGTTCAATTCCCAGGTGGGGCACTGCTGTTGTACCCTGAAGGTACTTAACCTGAATTGCTTCAGTAAAAATATCCAAATGTATGAATGGATTGTATGTAAAGAAATGTAAACTGTGTAAGTCGCTCTGGATAAGAGCGTCTGCTAAATGCTAAAAAATGAAGAAGAAAAAGGGAGTTTACTGGTGCTGAATTCAGTGGGTCACGCGCTGGGTTGCGTTTCAGGACATTTTGATGAACCTGGCCAAAGCGGTGGCCAACGCTGCAGCTATGCTGGTGCTGAAGGCCAAGAACGTGGCCCAGGTGGCTGAGGACACCGGGCTGCAGAACAGAGTGATCGCAGCTGCGACGCAGTGCGCCCTGTCCACATCTCAGCTGGTGGCCTGCGCCAAGGTACCGTGCAAAGAAACACCCCCGCGTTCACCTGCTTAGCTCCGACCTACCGACTTACGGTAGAAATAATACGGCTGGGAGATTATGAAGGATTTCAAATAAAAAGGGTGAAAACCCCCCACAAAAGGCATTTTGTAATTAAATGAATAATTCATTGAATGATTGTTTTGTTTCCATTGGTTGAAAGTGTAATCAATCATTGGATTGATGGAACCAATTCCTGTATTCAAGATTTTTTTTTTGTTTGTTCATTTTGTTAGTTTTACATTTACTACATTTACAGTATTGCTCCTGCCTTTTGTAACATGCTTGCAGTTGCGAGCTGGAATTCATAAATCAATAAACAAAGGCAGGGGAAATTTACAATTAAATAAAGTGGGTGCTAGGCATAGTTTGTGTTTACATACAGAGCTACATTGGGTTTATAAAATGAGCACAATACCATGCACTTTGTAAAATGGGGTTAGTTACATATACAGTGTGTCTATGTATATAATGCTTATTTTATTTGTGTGTGTGTATCTGTGTATATATGTGTGTATATATATATATCCCTATAAGTGGAAAGATTAATAGAGCTCTCCAGCACTCAGTGCTGTGGTATAATGCGCTAATGTGCCATCTTTGCAAATTGAAGGTACACTGCTACAGCAGTGATTTTTCACCCTTGAAATGCACAGAATTGTCCTTTCTTACCACAGCTGGGTACATTATTATCCTTCGATATAAAATTATTTTACACAACATGCTTTTATCACCCTTTTATCTTCTGTAGAATGGATTCAAGCTTGGATTCTGCTAAACTATGCATCACATGATGAAAAGGCTCATCAACCACTTAGAAGCTGAACCTTTCAATTCATATTTTCATATTTCTGATGTTGTTAAACCATTAAAAAAAGGCCTCTGATTGGCTTGTGTTTTCATTCTGGTCCAAATGGGCTATTAAAGTAGCAGTACTGGTAACAGTAGGACCGTTTAAAAACAGCCCAGGGGTAGAACTGTTTGTGTGCCCAAGTGCATTGTGGGATCTAAGTGGCCGGCCCCCTTCCCTGCAGGTGGTGAGCCCCACCATCAGCTCCCCGGTGTGCCAGGAGCAGCTGGTGGAGGCGGGGAAGCTGGTGGACCGCTCGGTGGAGGGCTGCGTGAAGGCCTGCCAGTCCGCCACCGACGACGGCGAGCTGCTGAAGCAGGTGACGGCGGCCGCCAGCGTGGTGAGCCAGGCGCTCAGCGACCTGCTCCACCACGTCCGCCACTACGCCAGCCGCGGGAGCCCATCGGCCGCTACGACCAGGCCACCGACACCATCATGACGGTCACCGAGAGCATCTTCAGCTCCATGGGCGATGCCGGTGAGTCCGGGGGGAGGGTTCACAGTCATGGTTTTCATGTCCCTGATGCAGACCGACTCCTGATTGGGCAAACCCACGTTTGATTGATGCCTGGAACACCCAATGTGTTGATTGCATGCCTCCTAGGGGCTATCTAATGTGAACATGCAGATATGGTTGTACCAGGGCAAGTTCCTGATCATTGCTGAATGTCTGTCTTTTTAATATTTGTATATTTAGTGTATGTACTATGTACTTTCATTCAAAGTGTAAGTGCATGTTTACAGGTTGCTTTTTGTTTGTGTGCAAAGTAAGAAGATTTTACTGCACTAAAAAGGGTGCCTGAAAGCTGGTCACAGCTATCCGCCTTTAGCGTTGTGGAAATAATTCTGTGATCAGAGTGGGGGCTTTCCTTTTGTTTTTGCTCAAGTTGATTCGAGATACTGCTAAAGAAAGTGTTTTTTTTTTTTAATGTGCTGACCTTCAAACATTACATTTTTGGCTTAAAAAAAAAAAAGCTAGAAGCATTTGTTTTGATACTGTTCTGAGTTTGAGGAATTTTGCCCACCAGTCAATCCGAGTGGGTTTGTGGAAAACATGTTATACGAAACCACTGCGTGTCGTGAAGTCTGGTACCAATCAGGTTGTGCGGGACTTTGAAACTAAAATAAAACACATGACACAAGCCCTTTCCTCTGGGCGAACATTATTTTTACAACAATTACTAGTGTAAGAACTGAATAAACATTTTAGGTGTTGAAAGGTACTCTGATTGCCCATTCTACTTACTGGTGTATAAAGGTTGCAGTCCAGAACAGTGTGAATGTCACTCTTGATAAATCGGTCAGTGTAATTGTTTTGGGCTGTAGGTCAGTGTGTGATACATGCAGAGAAGTTATTGGAAAATGTGGACTCTTGCCCAACGCAAAATATGTGAATCTTTCATCAAATTACGCAAGTGCATCAGTGGGCTGCCGTTTTTGTTCGTTTGTAGTGTAAAAATAGATTTGTGTGAGAGCACAAATTCTCAGTCCAAACCTGAGAACGTGTGAGCAGATGGGAACGTGGGAACCAGGAATGCTGATTAAAGATGCTTCTAGACAAACGCACGCTTTCAAAATGGAGCGCGCTTGCCTTTTGTTAAAAATAATTAGTGAGCCGGATCGCCCACGTTTCACCGCAGCTTTTTGAACAAACTGTATCTAGAACACCGCCACCCCTGAGGTCTGGGTCTCTCCATCCCGCAGGGGAGATGGTCCGACAGGCCAGAGTCCTGGCGCAGGCTACGTCCGACCTGGTGAACGCCATGAGGTCCGACGCCGAGGCGGAGATCGACGTGGACAACTCCAAGAAGCTGCTGGCCGCGGCCAAACTGCTCGCCGACGCCACGGCCAGAATGGTGGAGGCCGCGAAGGTACCGAGACGAGGGCCGAGTGGGGAGGAAGGCGTGGCCCGTTCAACCTTTCATTTCTCACAGCACAAACAGTATTGGAAATAACGAAAAGAATAACACATTCAGGGTGAAAACGTTGATTGATTTCTGGTTGGTACAGAATTTCAGTCTGTGTTTGAGCATATTGTCTGATTAAAACCCACGCCCGCAAGCTTTCATTATTCAGACAGGAATTCATATTTTGCGCAGGGCTGTAGCTTCTTCCGTGGTTTAACAGAGAAATATTATTATTAGAGGAGTGCAGTTATTCATAGTCACATCTCAGTGTAGCAGACAAGTGTAAATGACCAAGCCATAATCCGTGTGAAATATCCAGACAAATGTAACGCGAGTTGACGGCTTGTTAGATGCTTTTTGTCTGTGACACATTAATCATGATATCGCTGCCTTTATCAAGGGGAGGTGGGAAATCTTCACTGGTGGTTTCCTTGGCAACTGACAAAATGCAGACAGCGCTTTTTGCATTTAGCATGGAGTGTGTGGAAGGCGAAGTGTCAACAGTTATGCTGATACTGTAAAAACAGGGATGGTATCAGCATTTGACAGCAGTACCATGCAGTGCAGTGAGGTGGCTATTTCCTCTGTGTTGGATGATCAGTTTGAAACCTCGATGGCTGCAGCTGTGGGATTTATTCCAGTCGAAGCGAAGAGCACGAGTGAACTAATCAACTCTGTGTCAGTGGATTGCATTAATCTGTCTTTTGCTGTCTGGTTCCATCTCATTGTATTAAACCACAGGTTTCCATTTCAAGTTTAACTATGTTAGATCTACCATTAAACCATTTTCCTCCATTTTCCATTGCTTCCAAACGATCTAGTTTTGTTTCTCATGCAGGGAAGTAGTGAAAGCAGTATCTGAATAGGATCATTATTTTAAGGATTTTCTTTATTTGTCATGCATTACCTGTGAGTGCATTGTGAGTAGTACATTTCATGAGCAATGTGCTGTGACACCAGGAAAATCTCATTGCATTGAGTGGTCCTCTTCGGTTGAATGGTGTGATTAGTATTCTACAGCTGATCTGCTGGTATTAACCAGTAGGAGGTCTGGGTTTTGACTTTACAGTGCAGCTTTACTTCAAGTATTTGCCCTCTTTCTGACTGTCCTTAATCTAGCAATGATAAAATGCCTAACTGACTAACACAATGTGCAAAGAAGGGTGTAGATTATATCTTTGAGGCTCGGTTTCCCCAAAATGGCTTCTGAGGAAAGCCTTTGCTCTAATTGTCGATCCAGAGGCCTTGGTATCCACAGCTGACTGAATCAATGTTGTGTTTGTGTGCACGTTTTTTCTTTCCTCCTGAGTAAATGCCAGTACTTGGATTAGTATGCCACTTTTGTATGGCGGTCAGTGTAATCCTAGCGCTTTATGTGGACTATAATTTAGGATATTTACAGTTCATATCTTTTCAGTGGCAAAAGCAATAAACGTCAGGTTCTCCACAGTGATTGCTGTAGTCTTTTAATGATGGTACCGTTTTGCAGAATCGATGCATCATTCAGTATTCTGCTACCCTTTTCATATATGCGAATGTGAGGCATGGCAGGCTATTAAATGCTCTCATTATTATTCGTTTAGCACTTGCATAAACCTGGAAGCAATGGGTTTAATGGATGCATATTTTGTACTCCTCTTTAGCTGATAAGATCAGGGTTACTTCTACAGCAAATCACCCAGCTGCTTCTTAATTAAGTAAATGGCTGTAGGATTAGTCTATATCCACTCAGCCCCCCAATGAAGCAACATCAGTGTAAATGTATTATTTCGTTTAGATTGGTTAAGGCACAGAGTAGCTTGTTGAGAATTTAGGAAGATTTACACTTTACTTGGTAATGAAACCTACAGCTTGCACCATCAGACTAGGGTGAAAGGACAGTGGAATTTTCAAAGGAGGAATGCATGCTAGCGGGACACTGAGGCATTCAAACAAGCTGCTGTTTCAAAAGAGATCACTCCAGATTATGGTTTCCCCGGTGATTACGAGTTGCCTAGAATCCCGTTCGGACTGGACAATCCTCCGGAGCGCTAGTGACGGCGAGCTTCTTCACTGGACAAGCTGTGATGGTCCGCTTGTGTTTCGGGGCAGGGGGCCGCGGCACACCCGGACAACGAGGACCAGCAGCAGCGGCTGAGGGAGGCGGCCGAGGGGCTACGCGTGGCCACCAACGCAGCGGCGCAGAACGCCATCAAGAAGAAACTGATCAACAGACTGGAGGTGAGTGTGGCAGTGGCCGCCTGCCCCCTGCTGTGCCACAGGAAGCCACACCCTGAGTTCGCCTTCATCGCAGTCCATTTCCTCGACACTGTTATTATCTGCCACTGGCAGCTAGGAAAATGCTGACACATTTGGTTGCTTCATATTTCAATCTTATTCATTAACAATATATAAATTATAACCGTGTGTATATATATATGAAATAAAATATATATTATAAATATATATATATGAAATAATAGGCAGCTGTGTGGCAGAGCAGACGGTTGCAGGTGCAATGCCCAACTCCCGCTGTGCCCTTGAGCAAGATGCCTAACCTGACGCACTTTAGTAAATATAAAGTCGTGGAAATGAATTTTGTATATGTATATTTTTCCAAAGGAATGCGATGGGTACTGTGCAAGCAAGCTCGAAGAGATGCGGTTTGTTCACAGATATCAGTTCTTGCAAGGTGATCAGATCAACTGGAAGAATGGCAACTACTCGTTGAAGGATAATAGTCTGCAGGGGTTTTGAATTATGCGAAACGATCATCCAAGTGAAACGATTTTGCAGCACCATCTACAAAACGTCCAAATACGTGCTAAACGTTGCTGAACAAATTGCTGGTGATTGCTTTGCATCAAACAGAAGTGGTCAGTTTCATCAGAGGACTATTTATTTTTTAATGTTGGGAGATCCAAGAAGCCCAACAAGTTAACCAGCTGAAGGGAATAAAGCACTGACTACAGGCCCCTGAGCGTTGTAGAACAGCCGGCAGTGTTACAACGTTGTAGAACAACAGATTAGTGGAGAGAAAAGCCAACTGGTAATATTCTTCTAATGGGGGAGGAACGTTTTCCCTTGAAACCAGAAAAGAAGAGCTGGACCGTGTCAGCAATGGTTCGTTGGAAAGACAAATCCCTGCATTGCATGAGAGGGTCCAGCTCTGTTGATATTTTGAGATCAGGCATGACCCGCTATGATGAAGGTTGTTTTTTATTAAGTGAACACTTCCATTTCTTTAGTGTTTGAATTTTGGTTTGTTTTGACAGTAAATGTAAAACGTGGCCCATTACAGTTTACTAAGCAATTAAGGCTCACACTTTTTATTAGAAGTGCACAACGAAATTGTAGCTTTACACTTCAAACATATAAATTGTGACTGCACAATATATAACATTGTTTGTGGTAAATTGTTTAAGCAAAAACATTTTATTTAATTTCTTTGTGATCTTTGATCTTTGAGCTTTGTGATCTGCATACGGAAACGTCGCGCTTCAGTAGTTTTCAGGAGTTTTAAACAGTAACTTGCATAAGAAGCAGAGGATTTATTTGTGCTTATTATGCAAGGACCTCTACACAAAAAAACGTATTGCGATATTTAACCTTGTTAATTTAAGTAATGCTAGGCTATTGGCGATTCATTGGAAAGGGAGAAGCCGGGCCTATCCGCCACTACCAGACAAAGAAGAAGAAGAAATAATCATTCCCAGGGTGCGAGAGTAAATTGTGGACTGAATTAGCGTGACTGCTGTAGCATGGTGTAGGTATGAACCACAGTAGGGTCAGCGTGTGTCCATTGTCAGCTCCTGCTTTGGTTCTATACTGTCTTTCCCCAGCCCTGGGACCTGCAGTATGGCTTTCTGTTCTCCCTACATGACTCCATGGTGCGGGGAAGAATGCACTTTCTCCCACTGCTCTGAATTCCCCTTTCATGGGAGGTCTGTCTGAATGCAGTGCAGTGTCAGTCATTTAGAGTACTGCGGGGAAAACATTCTTTCCACTGTCCACTTTCATGGGAGGTCTGCCCACAGTGCACAGAACATTTCCACTGGAAACTTCTTTGCTTTCCCCAGTGGAACTTTCAAATGTGCACTGGGGGAGAAAAAAAACTAATAGTTAACAATCAGTTAAGTTAAACGCCTGGCCATGTGTTTTGTCCAATGAATACGCCCCTCCAACGCTCAAAGAAAGACCAGGCCTTTTGGGGTCCGTAGCAGTTTAGGAATGTGAATGAACCCTTTTTAACCCCTGCTTAATATTTTCCCAATGAAATTGAACAACAATGGCTGGGCCTTGTTACAGTCCTACGGTTAACCCAGTAGGGGGCTCAGACAGTCCTACGAGCCCTGACTGGTCACATAAATACGACCAATGGGTTGGTCCGGTTAGTGGCTGAAATGTTTCTTGTATTTTCCCACAGAACGCTGCCAAGCAGGCTGCGGCCGCTGCCACACAGACCATCGCAGCTTCCCAGAATGCATCTGCTTCCAACAAGAATACTGCCGCTCACCAGCAGCTGGTGCAGAGCTGTAAGGTACTGTCATCAGGCTTGTTTGTCTGTCTAAAAACCAGGCGATTGGAAAAACCTGGTTGGGAACAGAGGATTCCAGGTGGATTTCTGCCAATGAATTACATCACTTCAGAAATGTTGGGGATTGAATGCATAGCAATAAAACAATGTCTTTAAAAAATTAATACATTTTGATGCAGAATTTTTTTCTACACCGTGTTTGTTTTGCATTACTGAGCATTGAGCGGTTTGGGTGTAGGATGGTGGAGATGATGCCTGTCAGTTTTGTGCACTTTATCGTTCTGTAGCTCATGAGTGTGTTTGTGTGGGTGTGTGTGTGGCATGCGTACATGTGTTTGTGGTGTGCGTGCGTGTTTGTGTACATGCATGCGTCTCTGTGTATATGTGTGTGCGCTCGTAGGCAGTGGCAGACCACATCCCACAGCTGGTTCAGGGAGTTCGGGGCAGCCAGGCCCATCCAGAGGACCTCAGTGCCCAGTTGGCCCTCATCATTGCCAGCCAGAGCTTCCTCCAGGTGCCTGTTCTTTTTTACACGCAGGAGAACATTCAAACCATTCCCAGGCTACACCCCAGATTCAGCTTTGATTCCATTTCAAATAACATTAAAGTTGAAAATGTACAATGTGCCATTGTTTCCTATTCACAAACACGTCATTGATTGCCTGTAAGTAGATTGTGTCGACAAACGCTTCAGGGCATCTCAAGTGGTCAATTCATAACATCGCAACTGGGCTTTTTTTTTTCCTGTGGGAAAACAAATGTATGTCCTGTATGTCCTTTGTGTTTTGTTTAACCTCTCTTCAGCCTGGCAGCAAAATGGTGGCATCGGCAAAATCTGCGGTTCCTACGGTATCCGACCAGGCAGCTGCCATGCAGCTTGGCCAGTGTGCCAAGAACCTGGCCACCAGCCTGGCCGAGCTGAGGACAGCAGCGCAGAAGGTACTGACACTGCCCCGGGGGTCAAGGGTCAGGACCTGCCCCACACCAACCATTGAGAGGCCTCTCGACATTTAACATATGCTTGTAAACAACACCCCAGCAGACACAAACATTTTAAATTTAGAGTATACATTTTATTTACAAGTGTTTTTCTCATTAAATTACGGAAGCCTTTGAAACAGTTTGGCATCGAGGGAGCATTGGCTGGATTTCATTTGGTAAGTTCAGCGAGGCTTGCATTTGTTTGTGAGTCAGAGTTCAGGATAAACGTTTGATTGAATCCAGGCCTTTGAATTGTGGCCTCATTGGCCAGGTGTTTTCACTGCAGAAGCTATTGTCTTTTCCGAAGATCAAACATCCTGTGCCATGTTTTTGTGCGCTATGTAGGCCAATGAAGCGTGCGGCCCAATGGAAATAGACTCAGCGCTCACTGCTGTCCAAACACTGAAGAACGAGCTCCAAGATGCAAAGATGGCCGCCGGGGACGGACAACTTAAACCTCTACCTGGAGAGTCGGTCAGTGAAGTTTTACACTGTAGCATCCAGTATGACTGTGGAGTATAACTGCAGGACACAATTGCAAAATGCATTGATAGATAGATAGATAGATAGAGAGATAGATAGATAGATTCTTTATTGTCCTTTACAGGAAATTTGTTGCCACAGTCTGTACAAAAGCCTCACATAAATTACATAAATTCAAATATACACACCACTATTACATATACATACATTAAATATGCGCCCACATGGGTACATCCACATTTGTGCCTACATACACAGTCATATTCATATACACATGATCATTACCGAGGTATTTAGTTCAGTGATGCTATGGCAGAGGGGACAAAACTCCTGCCAAAGCGTGCCCGTTTCCAGGCAAGGGTTCTATATCTGCGACCTGATGGAAGTAGTGTGAAGAATGGGTTGAGGGACTGATGGGTTGAAAGACTATATATTATTGACGAGGACTGTCAGTAAGTCTGTTATGCTTTTTACCATCGTTTTAAATAGGTAACATTTGATGTGGAATTTCTACAAATAATTTCCATTGCTTATGTGCTGTGTTAAAGTTGGTTGAGGTTTGTCTGTTGTGCTTTGCTGTGCAGCTGGAGAAATGCGCTCAAGATCTGGGGAGCACCTCCAAGGCTGTGGGTTCTTCCATGGCACAGCTGCTCACCTGTGCTGCACAGGGCAACGAACACTACACAGGTACTGTACTGCACCAGGCTGTACACAGGTACTGTCAGAACACCTTCAATACACCTTAGCATAGATTCTGCAAGTGTCTGGAACTCTAATGGAGGGCTGCAGCACCATTCTTCCACAAGAAATTCCATGATTTGGTGTTTTGTTGATGATGGTAGAAAACACTGTCTCAGGCGCCGCTCCAGAATCTCGTGAAAAGTGTTCAGTTTGGTTGAGATCTGGTGACTGAGAAGGCCATGGCATATGGTTTACATCATTTTCATGCTCATCAAAGCATTCGGTGACAACTGGTGCCCTGAGGATGGGGCATTGTCATCATGGAAGAAACTCTAAGGGGTTGAGTGGACCTCACCTAAACCATGCCAGGAAAATGCACCCCACACCATAACAGAGCCGGCAGAATCCTTCATTTACACGTGTTTCCTTTATTTTGGCATCATTAGTACTGTACATACATAGTTCTGCTCAGGTACTGTAGTTGCACAGGGTATTACACAGGCATTATTTGGTTTTATGACAATAGGCATCTTTGATATACAACCGTCCCTGCCACCTTAAATCATTTCTGCATCAGGTCTCAGGTTCTTTGCTTGTTCTTCCCTGGCTGCTGTTTGGACAAAATGGCCACGGGTGGGGGGGTTGTGATGGTTATGTCTCATTGCTCACAGCTGAATGTTTCCCAGCTTTGGCTTTGTGCTTCCTTTAAAGTCCTGCAGTTAGCCGAGTGGATGTAGTGGGCGGAGTGAGAGGCTTACAGCTCCAGAGCGGATCTGACTCCTCATTATTCTGTTCCCAGTGCCTGTGAAAGTCTGGAAAGCCCTCTCTCGTTGTGGGGTCGCGATAACACCAGCGTGCTATGCCTGACTGACTCATCGATCCACTGGCGGCAATGATGCAGACGTTCTGAGTGTATTAAGTTCAGCTAGGTAAACGTGTGGGAAGCTCGCCGGCTTCGGTGCCTAAACCGGGCCCCGTTCATTCGGCGAAAGGACTTGATTCACACGAGGAACTCGGCGCAATGAGCAGTCTGTGTGTTTGTGCGAGTGCTCTTGCGCCCGAAGCCTGAGGGGCAGCGTTTTCCGTCATTAATCTTATTTTCAGAAGATTTAGCAACGCATCAGCATTCCTGCCTACTCGGATGTATAATTTGCGGGATCGGTTCCCAGATCAGTGCGTAATAAGCAAAGGTCAAGCTCTCCTGGGTGCCTCGTGTTTTTGTTCCCTTCATCTGAACAATGGATGCCCCCCCCCCCCAACACACAGACCATAATTGTATTTATTTACCAAGAGTGATGTTGTGTCCCCTCTCCTCACAGTTCTTTAGGGAGAGCTCACATTCGTTTAGGAAGAGCACGCAGTCGGAACCGTATTTGTAAATTCACAGTACATATTCGGGACCGTATTTGTGAATTCACAGTACATATTCGGGACCGTATTTGTAAATCCAAGCACACATTCGCGAGCGTCTTTGCAAATTCCGAAAATATATTCCTTCTCCATCTCCGCTGGTATTGGCAGGCTTAAGATCTAATATAATGTCCGTGTATTTACTGAAGGTAGGAACCGATATTATTTGATGGACTCCTCACCTGCAGTGTGTCGGGTTAGATCTCCATGGGAAGAATGTGGATATTCTTTCCTTTTAGTCATCTCATGGCTTATTCTAGAAATTAATGTTTATTTGCTTCGCAGACACGCATAATAAGGACATCTTACATGGTCAAATCTTTGCACATTGTCATGTTTCTACAGCTGGGGTGTTTTATTGAAGCAATACCAGGGCACGTTCCTAGCTCAAAGGTACCGAAACAGAGCGATCCTTTGTTGGTCCTGCAGTTTCTCTTTTTCATAATCTAGTTTTATAATACCATATTATAATGATAGTATTATATATCCAAGCATGTTCCCCCCCCCATTGTGGTAAAGTGTATTGTTTTGGCTTTGCAAATGAATGAGAGACCGCTTTGTCTGTTTGTCCGGGCGTGTGCAGGCGTAGCCGCCAGGGAGACGGCCCAGGCGCTCAGAACTCTGGCCCAGGCCGCGCGGGGCGTGGCCGCCTCCACAACCGACCCTCAGGCCGCGGCGGCCATGTTGGACTCCGCCCGCGACGTGATGGAGGGCTCCGCCATGCTTATTCACGAGGCCAAGCAGGCCCTGGTCTCCCCCGGCGATGCCGAGAGCCAACAGAGACTGGCACAGGTGAGCTGGGGGGGGTGGGGGTGGGGTGGGTGTAGCTTACTCAACTGTAAAAAGCTCATTATTCTTTTAACGAGAACGGTCGCTCGAGCCAAGGGGAGCAAATCTAAAGTGTTGATAGCAGCTTGTAAATAGATCTACAAACACACAAGTTAAAAATAGTAAATTTTTCTGCTGTCACTCACTTTGTTGAATTATGTCTTTGTTTTTATTTCGTAAGTAAGCAGCAGCAGTCTAAAAACACGCACGCACACGAAGGTTTGGGGGTTCATCGAAACGTTTGTGTGCTTGTGTGTTTTTAGCATAGACTGTTGCTGCAGATTGCAAGCGTAAACACAGACATACGATATATATAACAAAATTAGAGTTTAGACATAGTTCAACAAAGTGAGTGCTTATCTGTCCCTTTGGGGCTCACTATGTGTTAATAAATGACCCCAAATCAAAGCATCGATTTTCTCCTTTAAATACACCGGCTCGCAGCTTCAGAAAGCACCGCACAGCAATGGGGAAGCCAGCGCCGTAAACTGGAGGCGATCATCGGCTCGTTTCAGACATTTGATTTGATGTCTAACGCTCTTTAGCCTTTTAGCACCGTCGTTCACCGGGAGCGCTGACCTTTGAACGGCCGGCCGCACGCAGGTCGATACGGGAGAGGCAGAAGAAGAAGAAGCCCGTGGGCTCCCTGTAAACTCTGCCCCGTTCCACAGTGATTACCTCTGTAAAAAAATAGATCAAATCTGCGCCTGCTCCTCAGGGTTCTGTTTCCAGGGCTGCTGCTGCGGCGGCGAAGCTCCCGGCTTCCCACGGGGCCTTCTGGGAGATCGACATATTGGGCAGCATATGCTTCTGACAGAAGTAATACATTGCGAGCGTCAATTACACCGTTCTGCCTTTCTGACCGGTTTTCTTGCTTTTCAAACGTGAATTGTACCCTCGGAGGGGAGGCCGGGGGTGCGGGAGTTTGTGTCGGCGCGTGCTCACCGGCGCTCTGGTTTCCCAGGTGGCCAAGGCGGTGTCTCACTCTCTGAACAACTGCGTGAACTGCCTGCCTGGACAGAAGGACGTGGACATGGCGTTGAAGAGCATAGGAGAGGCCAGCAAGAAGCTCCTGGTGGAAAACGTGAGTTCTGGTGCCACACCCAAGGGGCAGGCTGCAGGGTTTCTCGCGCTACTCGAACGTGTAGCAAACGGGCCTCACGCATCGCTTTGCTAATCCACTGTGAATATACGAAACCTGAGGCCATACTGTTTAGGACGTACTGTATTTATTAGAAGTGGCATCTAATTTCACTGCCTAGGCATTTTGTCACCTGCTTGTATGCTAGCAGATGTTAGCATGCCATGATAATGCTTTAACAGGCCATAGCGTAATATGAATCCCGGTTGGAACTAGGCTTTTCCATTGCTATATTACAATTGAATATTTACAGTTTCATATGTTCAGCTGATGAACGGGAGGGAGACATTAACTTTCAACCTAAAGATTCTGGTGGTTCAACAGAATCTGCGATTCTAACCTCTATAAACCCTCTGGTCCCATGTCCCTAACCTCTATACCACGCTGCTGTCCATATAGCTGTGAAATGCACATTGTTACTACCTGCTGAGCTGACGGTGACATCATGTGGACCAGTGACCTTTGACGTGTGACCTCTGTCTCCCAGCTCCCCCCCTGCACCAAGTCCTTCCAGGAGGCCCAGAGCGAACTGAACCAGACGGCTGCCGGCCTCAATCACTCCGCCGGGGAGGTGGTCCATGCGTCCCGGGGGACCAGCAGCCAGTTAGCGGTGGCTTCCGGACAGTTCAGTGAGGACTTTGACGAGTTCCTGGACGCTGGCATTGAGATGGCAGGACACACTCAGGTGAGTGCGTTTCCTCTCTGCTTGATGAGTTCAGTCAGCATTTGTCCTTCATTTTGACTTTTAAAATTATTTATTCGCCAAGTTTGGCAAGTTCAGCATTTACCTAAATTAACCGGCCAAACCATGTTTATGATGGAAAGGAAATGAATGTTTGAATGTATTTGTAAGTCAAATTTTTGAGGCGTGAATCCAGGCCTCTCTCATACTGCAGGGCCCAAACTGGGGACCATGGAGTTCTGCGGAATACAAATATTTTCCATTTTGAGAACATGCTGCTTATATTTATTATGTCTACTTTCCATATATTACATATTTTGGATTTTCAATAAAAGAAAATTCAACCTGGTTTACAAAAAATGTCTAGGTTACATGTCCTTGGCAATATTGTGATCATTGTCATTACATATTTATACTTTGCTATATATAAGACGTCCCACTTTAGCAATGCGTCCATGCACTTGTTAAATAACAACACGGTAATGGTTGTTGGATAAAGACGTCAAATGCTATTGTATTGAGATGGAGGACCTCAGTCAGGGGCTGGTGACTTTAGGGTCTTGAGATGGAGGAGTATGGAAACCCTGACTTTAGGGCGCATGACTAAGCTTGGATGCCGTTTCAGACCACAGTCTCCAGCAAAGTGAAAGAGAAATTGGCCTGCGTGCCATTTCAATGGTGCACAGCTTTCCTCCTCTGAAAAAGAGGGCCTACTGTAATTCCAGCCAGTCGAGTAGTTTCAGGTCTCCCGATCCATTCCTTTAAAACAACGCTCTAATTTATTTAGACGCACGCTTCTCCCGGAGAGACTTAACTAATTCAGACGTACAGTAATGAGACTCACTGAAGTTCTCGGTCCCCTTGCGTTGCATACTAATCCAGACCGAATGGCAGGCGGGGAAATTGCTGTGGCGCGACGCTTATTATCCAATCAGTCACAGGTGAATGCTGCCAGTAGCAGTGTGGAGAGTGTGAGAGGTGTGTTGGCAGTGAGTCACATGGGCACAGATCAGCTAATCACGCCGCTGTTCCAGGTCCAAGCTCCTATCTGGCACTCTAAGGTGACCCAAGGGCACATACAGTGCTCTCTTCCAAAGCATTACCGGCAGATTACCACCCACTGTTTAATGAAGGTTCACTGCACCGCACCCACTGTTTAATGAAGGGTCTGGTTCCTTAGATAATGCAGCCTTCTCACTGGCCATGGTCATGTGTCCTTGACCTGTTAGCTCAGAGTTTGTATAAAATGGTGGCTTTCCAGACCTCGGGCCCCTTCCTGCAGCATCAGAGGTCAGCTGCCCCTCGCTCCACTTGTTCTTACATTTGTCCATGTCGAGGTGTTTTTTTAAACAATTTGTCCATTTTAAACTATTTTCTCATTTCACCTTATTTGCTCAGCCGTGTTAATAAGCCCCGTCTCATCCCTGCGACGTCCTCCGTCAGTTCGCATGGGCGAGCACATGTTCTCCTCTACTTACTGTTCTGCCAGCAGCCACCTCCTGTCACTCCGCAGTCCGCCAGCTGAGCCGCGCCGCGATGGTGTTGGCGTGGCACAATTAGCGCACAGCCGGTGCGGGCAGACTGCAGGTGTCCGGTCGACCGCAGGAGTCACTCTTGCGCAATGATGGGAAACCTTCCCGAAAGCCTTCCCTCCCTGGGCAGTACTGCAGCCCATTATGGTCTCCCCCGCGGGGCCGCTCTCCACAGTCAGTCCTGGCACAGTCTGGATTCAATACAAAGACCGCGGGGCACGTCTCTGCACTCGGAACAACCGTGGCTACATCATCTGCATACACTTCAAACTTTTTCACCTGGAGTTAATTCTGTTCGGCAGCAATGAAATCTGACGACATTGGTATTCCGTTGCAGTTGCACATGAAGTGGGATGAATATAAATCCAGTCTTCTGAGGAAATTATAGGTTTGATGTTACTGTGGGTATACAAAGTATTCACCCCCTTTGGCATATTTCACATTTTGTTTTCTTGTCAAAATGTATTTTCTGATCAACAGAAAATACTCTATAATGTCAAATTAAGAAAACAACTCTAAAGCTTTTTGTTAATTAGTTACAAATAAAAAACAGACAATTGATTGCATAAGTATTCACCCATTTTTCTAAGACACAACTAAACAAACTGGTGCAATCACTGGTCTTCAGAGGTCGCATAATTATTTGATAGGAGTCCACCTGTGTACAATTAAGGTGTTTCAAATTATTTCAAATTCAAAATGGATGGCGCAAGATATAGACGAATCTTGGAGGAAAACCTGCTGCAGTCTGCAAGAGACCTGCGACTTGGGAGAAAATCGATATTCTGGCAGGACAATGACCCGAAGCACACAGCAAAAGCCACATTGAAGTGGTTTAAAAACTAAAAATCAATGTCCTGGAGTGGCCCAGTCAAAGCCCCAGACCTCAATCCCATTGAGAATCTGTGGAAAGATTACAAAATTGCTGTTCACCACCGGTCCCCTTCTAACCTGATGGAGCTCCAGCAATTTAGTAAAAAAGAATGGGCAGTGGCAAGATGTGCAAAGCTGGTAAGAGAGACTTGCCCAAATAGACTCACAGCTGTAATTGCAGCTAAAGGTGCTTCTACCAAGTATTAAGTCGAGGGGGTGAATACTTGTCAGAGTATTTTGTGTTGATCAGTGGCAAGCGATCCCAATTAAATCAATTTTGATTCCATGGAATAAGGAAATAAAATGTTAAAAATGCCAAAAGGGGTGAATACTTTTTATACCCACTGTAGGTAATTGGATACCTGGCTAGATGAACAACTTCAAGACACAGCATCAGACTGTTCCATCTGTTGATTATAAAATCATGCAACTAAAATTAATGTAAAGGCGACACTTTGCTGCACTGCTTTTAGGCCTTTACGATGAAAAACATGGTGATTCCTCATTCCCCCAAAAAAGGTTTTAAAAAGAAGCCTGTATGTACTGGAACACATTTGGCCATCTCAGGTACTGTATCAAAACGTGAGCGGGCAGGGATGGGCCTCACACAAGCTCAGGTGTACTTCAAAGGGCAGTAATGTGAATGCCATAGAACCATGACCACATACAGAGGTCACCAAATTGGGCATAACATAAACGTGCCATTCATACGTTTCACCCATGCAGACCCCTCCACATCCGTTATCCGAATGCCTTACGGCTAACCCAGACACGAAACAGTTCCAACGAGGTTCAATGGCATATAACAAGTCTTCTCTATAACGGCACACATGTTGGCAAATAAAGCATCATGTGAAACCAACGCATATACGCGCATGCATAGAACGGCTGTATTGCACGTGAGTTGTGATTGCACTTTGCCTTCGCAGTGCAAAGAGGACCAGATCCAGGTCATTGGCAACCTGAAGAACATCTCCATGGCCTCCAGCAAGCTGCTCCTCGCTGCCAAGTCCCTCTCGGTGGACCCAGGGGCGGCCAACGCCAAGAACCTTCTGACTGCCGCGGCCAGGTGAGAAAAGGCCTTTTTGGACCCCTCCGTTGGACTGGCGCCACTGATACACTGACACAAGACGGGAGGCAGAGAGCACGAGTCTAATAAATCAGTTTAAGCACGAAACACTGCTAGCACTTCTACTGTATCAACCAAAGGCACTGATGTTGAGGTCCAGCCAAAATTGATCAAGTTAGTTCATGCTCAAAAGGAAGAAAGGCTCTCGATGTCCCTTGCTGGAGTTGTGGACTTTCGGACGACATTGTAGTTGAGCCAAAATGGCAGATTCAGTTGACAGCTAGGGTGGTGCAAATTAAAAATAATAAGATGAATGTTATTTAAGAACGAATAATATCACACCGCACTCGCTAGCACAGTGAAGTCCCTTTCCTGTGCTCCTTGAGGCAGGAGCCTGTGTTGGTGGGATACTACAGTAGGTGAGAGAGAGAGTGAGAGAATGCAGTGCTGCGTTTGAAAGCTGTCTCTGAGCTCTGCCGCTGCCTTTGGGTTTCAGAGCGGTGACGGAGAGCATTAACCAGCTAATCACACTGTGTACACAGCAGGCCCCCGGGCAGAAGGAGTGTGACAACGCTCTGCGTGAGCTCCAGGTACTGCACACGCGCTGCATGGATCTTCATTTGCACTAATCATGTCGCTTCTTCACGTCAAGGCTAACTTACCCACGCGTACGTCTTTACGGTCATAAAGGCGATCGTTGAAACTCTGAACGTAGTATGGAATAAGATTGAGAATGTTAACGGACAAAGGAATGTCAAGTGAACCCCCTGAAATGACTGTACCTTAAAATTAACAAACAGGCACTGTTAACATTCTGGTGATGCATAGAGAGTTACACCCTCACTCTCTGCTGGTTATAGTTCACCCCAAACACACACTTCCTGCAGCAGAATAAGCACTTCCTGCCATATTCTCTCACCTCCCTGCATGAAATGACACCAGTGGTGTGAGATGACCCCCTAAAGAGCGTTTCTCGCCCAAAAAAGGCCCAGATGGGACAGAAACTAAATGCCATTTCAAAAAGAGGCCATTCTTTCCCCTTCTCTCTGAGACTTGGGTTGCTGCCAAACCCAGCTCTGCCAGCGATGTCCTGGGTTCTGGGGTCACCAGTGCAGCTTTGCCTGGTGGCCTCGGGCTGGAAATTACTTCAGTACCGGGTTACGGGGACAGAGGGCGCCACAGGCAGTCAGGATTTCGTGGTTTTTAATATTGAATGGGACCGCTGTAGCTCTAGCACAGACCACGTCTGTGTTTGTGGCTGATGATGTTTCATTCTTTTTTTTCTTTTTTTCCTTTTTTTTCCTTATTTATTTACACATAAGAAAAGCAGGTTAAAACATTAGCAAAACGATCAATCGTGGATGAAAACCCAGCCGGAGCTTGTCACAGGGCTCCCAATCTTAGAAATAGAGATTTATAGGATTACAATTTTGCAAACAACGATCCAGATAAATGTGATGAAACATGCACTGTAGTGTTAGGGACAGTGTAGACAGAAACAGGATATAGATTCATTAAGTAATATATCAGGGACCTTGTAAATAACATTTGCTGTTAAGTGGCCCAGATTCAGATTGAGAGTATGTTGCTTGATCTTTTCAATTGAAAGGAGGAGCGGTCAATAAAATAGGAAGGAAGTTTATTCCAGATAGTATGTCCTTTGTAACTAGTACTGGATCATAACTTCTTATTCTTATTTTAACTGTTCTTAATGCAGGAGGGCAGAGTTGACTCCTGTATCTAGATAAATAGGGATGAAATCACTATAAAAATATTTTTAAATATATCCATTTCCTTTCTTGGAAGGCAGTTGCTTCCTGTTGTGACCTGGCTCTGTTCCTCTGTCCGCAGGCGGTGAAAGGAATGCTGGGTAACCCCAGTGAGCCAGTCAGTGACCTCTCCTACTTCGACTGCATCGAGAGCGTGATGGAGAACTCCAAGGTCTGGATGCTTTCGGTGGCTGGACTATCAGAGGGAGAGAGGGACGGGGGGGGGAAAGCCATAAGTGTGTAATCGTTCTTCTCTTTCCTGCACCCAGGTCCTGGGAGAGTCCATGGCGGGGATCTCTCAAAACTGCAAGACCGGAGACGTCCTGGCGTTTGGGGACTGCGTGGGCGTGGCCTCCAAGGCCCTGTGTGGGCTGACTGAGGCAGCGGGGCAGGTAAAGGCTTGGTCTGACGGGGGTGCAGCCATTTCAGCACCTCCCCTACTAGTGCAGCATGGTACCCATTTAGGCCCTGTGTCAGAATACCGCCACAACTGCACCAGATATTTTGGCTTCCATGCCATGTCCGTTTCATTTCCTTTCATTAAATTACCTTAGCAAGTCCTGCACTTTGACTCATGATGACTTGTGCAATAGCCACGAGTCACAAATCGTTTGTGTTGATCTCTCACCCCGCCCCCCCTCTCCACAGGCTTCCTACCTGGTGGGCGTGTCCGACCCCAACAGCCAGGCGGGTCACCAGGGCCTAGTGGACCCCATCCAGTTCGCCCGGGCCAATCAGGCCATCCAGATGGCCTGCCAGAACCTGGTGGACCCGGGCAGCAGCCCGTCCCAGGTCAGTTCTGACATGGTACTGTGAGTGGGAGGGAAATGTGCAAGGTTTGGACCCTTTACCAGGGCAGGAAGTTGCAGAGCAAAATGTATTTTAAATTTTGTTTTTTTAGCTTGAATAAGAATTATTATTATGCATACACCTTTGCATTCATACTAAAATAAGGATGAAGGATAGCATATGAAATGATTATCTCCTTTAATTGCTCAATTGAAAGCAATTTTTCACCTGGTCTCTGGGATCTGAACCAGTTGCTGTTTTTAAGGTAAAAACAAAAGCTAGCAGACCCTGTGGCTGTCCAGCACTGTGGTTGAGCATCACTGCTTTGGTGTGTGAAACCTCCCGGGTGTTATCTGTGGGCGCACACTGCGAAGACTCAGTGTGGTTGTGACTCTTCACCACTGTCTCGTGGTTTCTGTGCACTCCGGCAGGTGTTGTCTGCAGCCACCATCGTTGCCAAGCACACCTCCGCCTTGTGCAACGCCTGCCGCCTGGCCTCCTCCAAAACCGCCAACCCCGTGGCCAAGAGGCACTTTGTCCAGTCGGCTAAGGAGGTGGCCAACAGCACGGCTAACCTGGTCAAAACCATAAAGGTGAGATTCCTTGTACTGCTCTCCGGTCGGAAACGGCTTTGTTACTCTCAGAGAGATTGTTTGTGGATTTGAAAATTAATGAATTGATTTAGTGTTCAATCACATGTTGCATGTAGGAACTAATCTTACTGAACTACCTCTAAATAAAATTGTCTCTTTAATGAAATCTCAGTATAAACCAGAGGGAATAAACTCTAAAATATATTTACCTTCTAAGCAGGCACATCGGTAACGTTGCTTGAACTGGCTGGCCTGTTTCTTTCAGCAGTTATTTGTAGTTAAATGCCAACAGCCACATACCACCCTATTACTGTCTATTCCTGTACAGCTGAAGTGGGGTTTCGATTTGTTAGTAATTAGATGAGAGCAAGCCACTGCACCAGATTGCCGGAAGTGATGTTGCTTAGCCAGTAGGGGGCAGTCTTCCCTCGTGATCAAGTGAAACGCGCTGCCCCATTGCCGCATCCCATAATCATCTCTCACTGAGGTCGTTAAATTTCCCGTGGCACTAGTGTAAAGAATAGGGGTGTTAACCCCAATCTGCATCTCTGTCGGCCCATCCAATTATCAGCGACAGTTAAGTGGCTTCGTGATCTCTCGTGCTGCTTATTACCTGTAAGGAGCCGGTGGCCCTGAATGCCCTTATGATTGTACCTTATGAGCAATAACCATGCTGCGTGCGGGTGGGTCTGCCGACCAAACACACTGTGCAGAAAGCTCTTGCACTGCTACAGCTAGAGACGCTGCACACACACGTGTTTCAGTTCTGCACAGAGACGCTGCGCACACACATGTTTCAGTTCTGTGGAGCTGCTGCTGAAATGCAGGCTGCTCGCATTTGAGTCATTCTGAAATGCTCACTGTGAGCCGTAATGCTAGCCCTTAAATCATTCAGAACATTGCCACAAAAGCTGGAGGCAAAATGCACTCTACTGTCCGTTCTTTTTGCAGACCGGTGATTGGGGGTCATAAGTGCAGCTTGTGAGCAATTGTCCTCGCGTCCCATGTATGGAGTAGGCTTTGGCATCACGTTATTTTCATAGACATCAGTGTTGGTATCCTTTTTAAATCACCTGTTTGTGTTTAATGTTCGTGTGTGTGTGTGTGTGCGCGCGTGCGTAAGCACACATGTTTTTGTGCACTTTTGTTTGTGTGCGCACTCGTGTGTGTGTGTGTACGTGTTCACGTGTGTGTGTGCTCTCTGGTCTCCAGGCTCTTGACGGGGATTTCTCAGACGAGAACCGAGACAAGTGCCGCGTTGCCACGGCACCACTCATCGAAGCCGTGGAGAACCTGACTGCCTTCGCCTCCAACCCAGAGTTCGCAAGCATTCCTGCACAGATTAGCAATGAGGTACGGTGTGTGTGTATGCGTGTATGCGTGTGTGCGTGCGTGTGCGTGTGTGTGTGTGTGCGTATGTGTGCGTGTGTGCGTTTGTGCGTTTGTGTGTGTGTGTGTGCGTGTGTGTGTGACTTGAGTCAAATTTGAACAGTAGCCACTTGTTATCGTTGTGGCTGTTTAGTGTTCACCATCTACATATTTGTTTTCAGGATCAGTTAACAGGACTGTTTTTCCTTGTTTTGTGATAATGTATTTCACCCTGAGCAGTTGTTGTGGAAACCTTGAATTGGATTCTTGTTCTTCGCCTTTGGTTCACAAACTTTGAAATTGAGCCAGAGATAAAACACTTTTGTCTACTGGCTGAGTTTTGTAGTTTGCATCCCATATGTCACCAACCTGTACATGTACCTGCATGTACTTCTTTTCAGCTTAATTTTGTTGTGTTTAAAGGTCATGCTTTAAAACTAGACAGGGTGCCTTTTTGTTATGAATTATCTGTATGCTTGTATTTATAGTCCTCTTCACAAATTTTCAAGGAAAGTACCTAGTGTAGTCGAGATGCACACTGAGAAACTATGTGCATCATGGAGAAAACGCCAGGATGGATACTGTGGAAATGATCAAATGACTCCCTCCTGCGTCAAACGCTTGTACCTGCTCCCTGTTGTCTTTTATTATGTAACAACTCAAATCAACATTTCGAACAGGATTTTGGGTCTTCAAAAAGGCCACTTTGACCAGAAAGTTGAATTGTGTTTCATAATAAAATAAAATTTCATGAGTGTTTGATGTGGGAGGCAGTCATTTGTTAATTTGAAACAGGAAAGTATCCAGACAATACTTTTTTTGAAGGAAGGAAATTATGCGTTCAGCAACAAATGCTGTTTCAGAACAACAGGCTCAGCATTTTGATGGAGGTTTTTAGGGTGACTGCCATTTTGTCACTGTGTGTGTTTCTGCATGTGTGCGTGTCTGTCTGCATGTGTGCACGCATGTGTGTCTGTGTGCGTTTTCAGGGCTCAGCTGCCCAGGCACCCATCTTGAGGTCAGCTTGCTCCATGCTGGACAGCTCCGCACACCTCCTGAATACCGCCCGCTCGCTGGTCATCAACCCCAAGGACCCACCCACCTGGTCCATCCTGGCCGGCCACTCCCGCACCGTGTCTGACTCCATCAAGAGCCTCATCACCTCTATCAGGTCAGCACAGCGCCCCTGCTGGTTGGAGGCCTCTGTCCCTGTCATTTAGTCACTGACTTATTCCTGGAACACCGGGTGATTCTCCTGTCCACATAATGACTCCAGTTCAGTGGTCAAATGAAAATACAGCAAAGCCTGCAGCTCTCAACAACTGTAGTAAGTTTGCAAGTATGAGATAAATGGCATATTAGCAAATGTTATACAAATAATAAAAGTAACACACTTTAATTAGCCCTTGCATTTGATTTATTCATTGTTGGCATTGACATATTTTGACAAAACCAGATGGTTAGTTGTACTAGCTAATTGAAGAAGCAATTGCATGGAATATTTCAAGAAATAGATTTCTGTAATTCTGCGTTGAATGTTCTGGGTGTGTCCTTAGTGGAGAGAGGGAGAAAGACAGAGAGAGCTGGGAACTACAGCGACTGAACCACTGGTATCATAGAAGGGGCGAACTGTTTGCTGTCAGAGATTGCCTCCAGTGGCATAATGTTGTTACTGCACCCTCTTGATTCAGACAGATAGACCAACTAAAGTAAACTCAATGTAACACTGTGAGGGCGAGAGTAGCAAAAACAACAGGTACTTCAGTGGTAGACCCCCCACATGATATATTAGAAAAAAGTAAAAAAGGGGTATAAGTGACTCACTGAAAGTAGATATTCCCTGACAGTAGAGTTCCTGTCTCTCCTCACAGGGACAAAGCGCCGGGGCAGAGGGAGTGTGACTACTCTATCGACAACATCAACAGATGCATCCGGGACATCGAGCAGGCCTCCCTGGCTGCGGTCAGCCAGAATCTGCCCCCAAGGGACGACATCTCAGTGGAGGTAATGGACCGCTTCCTATGGCCAGTCTTCACTGGTGTGTGTAGCATGGGCAGCTCGTCGAGCCTTCCTGCACTATTTGCCTCTCCGTACGGCCCGCTCCGTGTGTTGAGCTCAGCTTTGTCCCTTTGTGAACCCCAGAGTGGGAGGAGCTGTCCTATGTTATCAGTGATTTGCCAATTTTGACCAATCATAGTGCTTTGCTGTAGTGAGAAACATCATGTTCATTCTGGCTCAATCTCAGAGCGCCACGGCTGATTCCCCATCTGGAGGCTGGAGGTTTAAAACATTTACTCAAGGACACACTCACTATCTCAACTTATTTGGAACATATTTTTTTTCTTTATGAATAAACTTTTTGAGAAGGTGAATCATCCAATGAGGAAACTACAGTAGAGTGGGTTGTTTCGATGAATAAACTACAGTAGAGTGGGTTGTTCGATGAATAAACTACAGTAGAGTGGGTTGTTCGATGAGTAAACTACAATAGAGTGGGTTGTTCGATGAGTAAACTACAGTAGAATGGGGTAGATCTGACATAACTGATCAATCCCATCAGGCTTTGCAAGACCAGTTGACATCCGCAGTGCAGGAGATCGGCCATCTCATCGACCCCATCTCCACAGCAGCCCGGGGAGAGGCCGCCCAGCTGGGACACAAGGTGCGTACAGTATATCTGAATTCCTCATTGCATTTTATCATTAACACGTGCTGTAAGCGTCTATTGCCTGGTACCTTCACCGTTTTGTGTGTCCGGCATATGGTGCATGTTAAAGGGAATTGGGGCCATTCCCTGGGGACACCTGTTGAAACTCAATCAAAGCTGCCAGCTGGAATGGTATTCATCATTCACAGCTGGTGCACAGGCCCATGTCTGATAAACAGTTAGCTGCATTCACATATTTCAAATAGGAGCTTGAAATTAATTGGATGTTTTCCCCCAAAATATCGAACATTTGGAAATAAACCCCAAGGGAAGTTATGTTTTGGAGTTATTTAATGACATTCCCCTGCAGGTGACACAGCTGGCCAGCTACTTCGAACCCCTGACCATGGCGTCCGTGGGCGTGGCCTCCAATCTCCTGGACCACCAGCAACAGATGAACGTTCTGGACCAGACCAAGACGCTGGCCGAATCTGCCCTGCAGATGCTGTACGCTGCCAAGGAGGGAGGGGGCAACCCAAAGGTATGTCACCTAACGCCGACTGCCCACAAGGCCACTTTAGTGTAACACCATGCCGATCTGCCTTCACTGTATTCGATCTGAGAACAAATGTCAACAGCGTCCACTGTTAGCAAGAGCTGGTCCTGAAAGGGCCGCAGGGTCTGCTGGTTTTTGTTTTCACCCTAAAAGCAGCCATCAAATCGACCCAAGAAACTTGGTGTGTTAACTATGTAATAAACCGCTTTAATGGATCAATTAAAGGCTGAGTAACAGTGACATCCAACAGACCCTGTGGCTCTCCAAGACCGGGGTATATACTGACATACTTTATCTATACGGCACTCCAGACAAAATAAAAACTACATTTTGAGTGACTATGAGAGTGACAAATCCGAACAGTAGTTTTGTAGAAATGGGAATTGGGCCAGCTAGTTTGAGGCTCAGTAAGGGTCAAGGCCTTCAGCGATGCCTCTCCCTGCCCAGGCGGCCCACACTCATGAGGCCATCGCCGAGGCAACTCAGCTGATGAAGGAGGCGGTGGATGACATCATGGTGACCCTGAACGAAGCGGCTAGCGAAGTGGGAATGGTGGGAGGCATGGTGGAGGCCATCGCAGAATCCATGGGTCGGGTGAGTGTGTGTTTGGGGCGTTGGGTTGGGTTGGGTTGTATAACACCAGTCCAGTGGAGATGTTTGGTTCATCAGTAGTTGATTGTTTGTTATTTATTTATTTGAAATCCAACCAAGTAGGTCAACCGAGAATGAAATTAGCTTCTGCAGTAATGACTTAGGGAATTAAAGTGGGTCGGGAATACAAGGGATTGTGCAGCCAATCAAATGAATGGAGTGATTAGGTGGCCAGGTGTAGAGAGCCTGTTTTTGTGGTCATTTGTCCAGGAAACCAGGGTTAACACCCCTAGTGTTGTGCCATGGGATCTTTAATGACCACAGTGAGTGAGTGGTGGGGCATTGGATTTTATTTGGTCCAGAGGGAAGAGTACATGCTACTGGGCAAACAACATCTCTTCCTCTTCCCTCAAAGTTAGCATTTTCAATCATCTGCTATAGTGCCACCATTTGGCCGATTGGCACCATATTGTCAGGGCATATGCTACACCCAGCCCTCTACAAACATGAGTTTATTGAGTTTGCGAGCATTCCTGTGGATTTTACAGCTATTTTTGCATGAAAGTCACAGAAAGAAAGAAAAAAATCATAAAAACCAGTAGGAAGACAGTAAGGGTTTGTGCACCTACAGTGCTTGAACCCCTAAAAAAAAGTATTCACTGTACCATGTGCTTACACCATGTGTGTACACCATATGTCAGGTTTTGTCTGGTTTCTTTTATAATATTTTATAGGACTTTAGTTTTGCTGGAGTCTCTTACCTGCAATTGCTCACATTCTAATTATAGCTAATCTCATTTAAGAAAACAGATTTTCAGGCTGATGACTGAGTATTGAAATTAGCTCAAAAGACTAAATATTTCATACAAGTTTTTCCTCATAAAACCCATTAAACTTAGCTGAGTTCTCCAGACTTGGCCAGCATATGTGCGGCAGACTGTTAAAGCTACACTGATGCTCTCAGTTAGTTATGTGTATTTGTCAGTTATGTGTACTTGTGCATCTGCTTGTGCTGTGGCCGTGTGGGGATTGAGGTTGGGGCTGAGGCTGAGGCCTGTGTTTTCCTCCCCCAGTTGGACGAAGGCACACCCCCAGAACCAGAGGGCTCATTTGTGGATTATCAGACGACGATGGTGAAGTACTCCAAGGCCATCGCCGTCACCGCCCAGGAAATGGTATGAACTCATACCAAGCACCTCTTTAAAAGTGAAATTTTTACGAACAGTCCAGAGAAAGTCCAGAGAAAGCACTTTTGTTGGATGTGAGGCGAAAAGGCTGTTTTCTTGGTACATCAGTAAACACTTACACTTACATGAAAGGAAACTATGTAAATGGATCATTGAAATGTGTATTACGCATCGGCTGTTTTAATGGAAGAAATTAAAACATATTTTGACCCTCATAGGCTACCATAATTGGGTTCCACTGGCATAATCTGATTGTGTCTTCTGACTGGAAGTGAGGTGCTGCTACTGATGCGTGCTATACAAAGAAACAGAAGATATTTCATACTATTTGGTTGCAATAAAGATATGATAACTTAATTCGTGATTTTTCTTGAAAAGTTTTGGCCTAGTATCGGCCTCGGCCTGTTCCCATTATCAAATAATCTTGTGTTCTTATCAGTAGTAAATGAGCCACTGCTCTTTTCCAGATGACGAAGTCAGCGACCAGTCCAGAGGAGCTGGGGGGGCTGGCCTCCATGGTGACCTCAGACTACAGCCAGCTGTCTCTCCAAGGCCGTCTGGCAGCCGCCACCGCGGAGCCTGAAGAGGTCAGCTCACTCCCTGACTTGGTCAACCATGATAAAGTATGGCCGTAATGCATTATAGCGTAGTATAGTAATGGAGAATATCATGTAAGTATGTATGTTGACTTGGATAAGTGTTTATTGAAACAAACAAGTAGTAAAATGATAATATACCTTGATATCAAATATTGGGGTCCTCATTCAATAGCGGTTACAAATTCCAGCAGAGTAGACAATTTGTTTTAGTTTGTGATGGTAATTTTCTTCCCAATAGTAGATAATTGGAACTTCAGTGCCAACAAACATGCTCTTGCTATTTGTCTACATTTTAAGTTGAGCATCTGGTGGGTGTACAGAATCTGTGGTGCTGTGCATGGTGAACGGTCTCTGTACCATACAGGGTGAATGAGGCGGTCTCTCTGTACTGCACAGGGTGAACAGGCTGGTCTCTCTCTACTACACAGGGTGAATGGGCTGGTCTCCCTGTACTACACAGGGTGAATGGACTGGTCTTTCTGTACTACTGGTCTCTGTACTGCGCAGGGTGAACAGGCTGGTCTGTCTGTACTACACTGGGTGAACGGGCTGGTCTCTCTGTACTACACAGGGTGAACGGGCTGGTCTCTCTGTACTACTGGTCTCTGTACTACACAGGGTGAACGGGCTGGTCTGTCTGTAGGGTGAACGGGTCGGTTTTTCTCTCTGCCCACAGATTGGGTTCCAGATAAAAACGCGGGTGCAGGAGTTGGGACACAGCTGCATCTTCCTGGTCCAGAAGGCGGGGGCCCTGCAGGTCT
The DNA here is from genome assembly GCA_029706075.1 of Aldrovandia affinis. Lineage (NCBI taxonomy): Eukaryota > Metazoa > Chordata > Actinopteri > Notacanthiformes > Halosauridae > Aldrovandia > Aldrovandia affinis. The sequence continues at coordinate 2,462,873 of JAINUG010000017.1, forward strand.
CCCCCTCCGACAGCTTCACTAAGAGGGAGCTCATCGAGTGCGCCCGGGCAGTCACCGAGAAGGTAAACCGGCCACAGCGCCTCCTTCAGGGCAAGAAGAGTCACGCCGGACATCAGTCACGCTACACGTTCACGGGGGCGTCAATCTCGGCTCCCGGAGGCATACAGATATGTTCCAACCGGTTCTGACCAGTTTCAACTGGCTGAATTGTTTTGATTGGTTAATTCACTTTACAGTTTACACACACCACATAATCTCCCAGAATGCTTGGTGGTGAAATCTATCCACACTATGAGGCATGAGTGCTATCTTCGGCCATGAAATGAGCAAAAATGTCACATTGAGTAAATTATTGGAGGATCTGGGCGAGACCCCAGCGTACGTGTGGCTCAGATGGTCCTCCAGTAGGTTTACGTCCCTCCATACACTCGGGGTCTGGTGGCTCTAAAGAGCTCCTTTCTCTCTCGTATTCTAATGTCTTAAGTGCTGACCACACTGGGATGGCTCAGTTCTGGTTATTAACAAGGTGCTCCATCTTCCGAATGCAAAGCAAGCTTTTCTGCCAATTAGGTTTGCTGACGACTTCATCGTTTCTGTAATCGATCGCACGGCGAATGTTGCAAGAATGCATTTTCAGTCCTGGAAACGTTTCACGAGAAGCTTTCCTCTGCGCTCCCTTGTTAAACGCTATGTTAAGTCATGCCATGGCATAAAATCGATGCGTCGGAAAAAAATTGATGATTTGTGTGTCGAGTAACGAAGGCGGTGTCTGGTTGTACGGGAAGGTCAGGAGATGCGATGTCCTGGGTTTGCTTTTGCTCAGGACGACAGTTTGGGTTCGAGCATTATTACATATTTAGTAATATTAGCCACGTTGAAGGTCTTTCGTACTTTTAGGTCACGGTTCCGCAGGCGTAACCCAAGTTTAAATATGAGTAGAGCTGGACTCACCACAATAAAGAAAATGGCCCCCGGACTGGGATTAATATTTTGTCAATGCATTTTAAAAAAAAAATAAAATAAAGAATGCAGAGGCAAATGCAGAAATCGTTGAGAGATGACTGACAGGTATATTAAAGACCCAACAGGCATTCTCAGGTATGGCTGGTGCTAAATTATGGGTTGTTAGCCTTTTTTGTTGATACTGTATTTAGCTTTGCCCTTCTCAGCTCGACTGGGCTTTTAGTCCATTCGCATGCACTGGAAGGGGAAGGTGGGAATTTGATGGCTGACATATGTGCAGTTAACAGGCAGTTGATCAGCAGTAATTAGACAACGCGAGCGCTCAAACCCCTTCGGGTAATATGACCGTCACGTGTTTGCGTAATGTGCACATCGATAGACGGCACTTCAATTTGCAGCGGGTACATTGCATTTTCAGTCTGCTATTTCCTGTTGAGGAACGCCTCAACAACAATGCGTTTCGTCTTGTTTATTTGCTGTGCGACTCGATTATTGTTCATCACTCATTTCCTATATTTCCATATGACGTGCTACAAGTCGAAGCGAGTTCATTTGTTGCCCCCTCTGGCTTGCAGTTAGCGGCACAGATTTGCATTTAGTTTGTGCACATTGCCTGATTTCATCAGAGGCTTGTTCCAGACATGAATAATTTGAGGATTAGTGCGTTGGGAGAGCTAGACTTCCGCGCTCGTTGGAGTGCTGTTATCATTACTGATCCTTTGTGTTTGTTTGAGCGAGAGTGCTCCCTGGGTAATGGTGGTGTCGGGCGGTCGTGCGCAGTGATATTCTTACACCCACCACTGCTGGTTACTCCCCCTGTGTGTCTTTGTCTGTCCATTAGCATGATGATGGAAAAAGGATGGATTTGAATGAAAGCTGCTTTGGGTTATTGGCTTGGGGACAAAGAAGAAATTATTATATTTTAGGCTACATTTTGCGCATGATGTATTTATAAACTGGCAATTACATTTGACAGAGGGGCAAGAGGGGTAATTTTTTTGGAACGGGCGTTTAACTAGGCCACCTGTTGAGGGTTTTGTGCAATTTATCATGACCTATGTTGCCAGTGCCCTCTGCCAAGTGCCAGAATTCATGGGTCCTGATTGTATTACAGCATGCTTTTTTAAATTAATACTAACGGAGATATGTCTTTATTTTATTTACTCATTCGTATATTTGTTAGGGATAGTACAATTAAACATTGACACAATGCCGAAGCAGTACCCAGTGCATTGTACATGTGTGTATAGCCAGAGCTAAATCCCAATAGCAGTCCCACCACCAGTGTGATTAGTAGTGATGGAAGAATGAATTTTCATGAACCCCGCGATGGGGTGGAGCTACACTGAGCTGTCAATCACTGTTTGAACCAATTAAAACATTGTGCTCTTCACAGGGCCCAACGATTTGTGTGTCACTGATGGCTTGTGGTAGCTCTGCCCATTTTTGGTTTCATGATGCCTCATTCTCCCTGTTTTTGAAGGCGAGAGCATTCACTGCGCCACAGTGCTGCTAGCACAGGAGTTTGCTGCTGCCTATCTTGGCCAGGACCCCCTTGAAAAAGAGATTGTTAAAATCTCAACAGGGCTATTCCTGGTTAAATAAATAACGTTATATAAAAAAAAAAAAACAATGGCTAAGTGTAGGACCAATGTGTCATTTTAAGGACAGAGCATACACTGTGCCACTGTGGCTAAGGACAGACGGCCTCTCCCCCCAGGTTTCCATGGTGCTGTCAGCCCTGCAGGCGGGAAACAAGGGCACCCAGGCCTGCATCACTGCCGCCAGCGCCGTCTCCGGCATCATCGCCGACCTGGACACCACCATCATGTTCGCCTCGGCCGGCACGCTCAACGCTGAGAACGACGAATCCTTCGCCGACCACAGGTGAGGCTTGGAACGGCGGGGCGGTTGTGGCTGGCCGGGCGTGAGCTTTTAGGCCAGGCGGTCATGGGCCTAGGTTCCAGGTGTGCCCGTGTGAAAACCAAAGCCTTGAAAACAGAGGAACTAAGCTGCATTACGCTGGTTCTGGTCCCAAGTGTGAAAGGCCTTAGGGCCACCTTGCTGTTCCTAGTTGGAGCTGCTTTGCCAGTTGGGCCCAGTGTTAATGGATGTTGAGGATCGATAGCGTCGATCTCTTCTGCAGGGAGAACATCCTGAAGACTGCCAAAGCCCTGGTGGAGGACACGAAGATGCTGGTGTCCGGAGCGGCGTCCAGTCAGGAAAAACTGGCCCACGCCGCCCAGTCCTCCGCAAGGACCATCACCCAGCTGACCGAGGTGGTCAAACTGGGATCAGCCAGCATTGGATCGGACGACCCTGAAACACAGGCAAGTGTCTCGAGGGGGGATTTGAATCAGGACTCATCATACCACCCTGTACCTCCTCATGTCAATCTGCTGAAGCTAGGCAGTTTTGGGCTTGGTTAGTCCTTGGATGGCAGACCTCCTGCAAAAGTTGCTGTTGGAAGTGGGCCAGAAGGGAGGCCTCTTCACACTGGACTAAATAAAAGCAACACCAGTGATGTGCTGTAGAAGGTGCCATATTTCAGATGAGACGTTGGACTGAAGTCCTGACTCACTGTGGTCATGAAAGGAACTTTGCACATGGCACATTTTGAAAGAGTAGGAGTGTTAACCCCAGTGTTCTAGTCAAATTCCCACAAAACTGACCCTCCATGGCAATGTGGCCACCTTATCACCCCCTACATCTGTTTGGCTACACAATCCCTTGCATTCCCTTCCCACTTTGATTCCCCTGCTCCTCACTGCAAATCAGAATAGAAGTTTCAGATTACCTGGTTAAACAAAAGGTCAAATATAAGTTTAAATAAATCGGTGCACACCAATGTCAGAATCCCAGCGTCTTTCCTGTCACACGTTTCATACTGATCATGGTGAGTTTCACCTTCCCGCCCAGGTGGTGCTGATCAACGCCGTGAAGGATGTGGCCAAGGCCCTGGCTGAGCTGATCGGGGCCACAAAGTGTGCGGCGGGAAAGCCGGCCGACGACCCCTCCATGTACCAGCTGAAGAGCGCGGCCAAGGTAGGGCACCCCCGAAGACCGGGCCCAATGGGGGCGATCACGGGGGGTTGGGTGCGGCCCTCTCCCTCTGAGACACGGAGCAGGCACAGCGCTGTCCTCCTGACTCTCCGTGCCTGAGCAGTACAACACTGTCCCTGCTCTAGCTCACAGGAGCCACTGCAGGTACTGAACTGCCTTAGAGCTGAACGGCTGTGCTCGCCAAACTTTTGTGTGCCTTCAAAAGTCATCATCTTCTCCACCTTTTCCCCTTAAAACCACTTCTCATTCCTCAGATGGATTTGAGGGCGGCGCAGCACCGCCATAAATTTGGTGGTCTAAAACAGCCCAAGTGCCCGCTAGCCCAGTTTCAATTTTTTTTTATAGCACAGTGATCCATTCTGCAGGAACCTCAAGGCAAAGGAGGTTGTAGCGTCGAGCACCGCTCGTGTTTAAAATGGGTTTATAGGCCTCAATCGGCCCTGGGCTTACATCTCCTTCTGAGAGCGTGCAGCAAGTGGAGAAATGAACATGCTTTTCTGTGTGTGTGTGTGTCGAGCTTCACCAATGCCTACGATAAGAACTGTATGAAATTCTGTAATCTGTACTTAGCCGTTCCCCAGGAACACGAAAGCGGGACGTCGGACTCCTCCTAATTCGTGTAACGGAGTCAAAGATGTGCCGGTGAGCTGGCGGGTGAAGGCTTGCGGTGTGCCTGCACTACTGTGTCCCCACTCTTGAGCCACAGCGGCTTAACCGGTAGCTCTCACCTGCACGTGCTAATCCTCTTACAGGTCAACGACACGAAAGGGCAGGCATGGTCAAAAATGAATTTTCGTAGGTTTTGTGATGCGTATTGTATCGATCGCTAGTATGCACGTACAAAATTCCGGAACTGTCATCCTGTAAGGCCTCCTTCGGTGGGTGACGCCATCTTGTAGGTTATGGTCCTGACAGACCTCGTTTAACATTTAGTTCATGTTTTTTTTTCCACCAGCAAGGGTTCGTCAGTCAAATAGTGTCCCCCTAGAGTGGGATTCTATCATCACTCATAATTTTGCTGTAGCTTCAATTTAGTTGCCACAGTTTCCATTCATTCACTTCGTTTTCAGCTGACCTGAGGTGTATCTTTGGAAAAACACGTTTTAATATTTTCTCCCAATCCAGTCGTATTTGGTAGTCTTATCTCTGCAACATCCTCAATCAACTAGGGAGAGCGCAGGCCAGCATGCGTCTCCTCCAAACCGCGTTCTGCCGGCCGTCTCATCTGCAGTCCACCAGCTAAGCTGCGCAGTCGAGGTGTCAGCAGAGAGCAGTCCATGCGCAGCTGCAGTGGTCACCCTTGCTCCAGGCTTACGGGACGCGGTTCAGAACGCCCAGTTAGCCCTCGATGCGCATCATGAAACATTGAACTGTCATTTCTGACCAGCCTTTCTCCCTTAGTTGTGTAATTCAGTGCCCTCGGCGAGAGTGGCCGGCCTTGTGGTGCCCGCATGTAACTGGAACCGTAGTCCTTTTAACCGACTCATTTTAATCTCATCAGGTCCGGCCCATAACTCGTAGCAGACTGTTTTCTTTACCGGACCGTGTGTTGACACGTGGCACTCAAACCCCCCCTGTGCTGTGGTTTCCCCGGATGTGTCTTGTGATCCCCGTGACCTCCGTTAAGCAAACGAGGCGGCCCTTTCAGACCCATGCAGATTTCACACAGGCTCACGGTCCCGGGCGCGCAGTTCTCCAGCATAAAAAGAACTGCGGTCACAGGACGGAGGCAATCCGTTGTGCAGAAGTGCACAAGAGTCCCCTCTAACTCCCCCTCATTGCTCCCCCTGGTGGTTATTCATTTGGTTTGCGCTGGTGGAGACTGCTTTCTCCAGTCCAGCTGACTTGTACACCTTTTCTCCCCCAATTCCCCCTCCCCACCGACGCAGGTGATGGTGACGAACGTGACGTCGCTCCTGAAGACGGTGAAGGCGGTGGAGGACGAGGCCACTCGCGGGACGAGGGCGCTGGAGGCCACCATCGAGTGCATCAAGCAGGAGCTAACGGTGAGCGGCGGCCACGGCACCCTCGGCCCTCTGTCTGCGGGCGGTGTCAGCTAGAGCTTCATGCCACTTGCCATCCAACTCCTTGTCGTGGAAATTAAAACTCAGTAGGATCAGAGAGAATTTCTTTAAACAGTATTAAAGCTTTAATCACGAACAGCTGCACGGAGACCCGTGTCACGCAGGACAGCGAATCTCCCGCCTTCAAATTCAAATGGATATTTATATCCAACACAACGGAAAGGGAGGGAACAGTCACAAGGGGGAGGTAACGAGGAGTTAACTTACAGGTAATTGGAGCTATGGGCCAACATGAAGATATAACAGGTTGTTAGAACAGCCCTCCAAGGGTCTTAAACCAATGGGAAGGAGGTTTCCTGCCGTGGGGGAAACGTCACAAAAGAACAGATGTTCTTTTGAAGTTGTGGGGCGAAAAGCCTTTGTTTGCCTGTTGTCCCTCCGAACTGCAGTGTCCCACTGAGTTAGTGTCTGCAGTCCCGTGGATGTTCTAGCATTCCAACTTAATACACATTTTTTACTTCCACATCCTAAACAAAACCCTCTTAAACTAACTTCCATCCGCCACCTGGCTCTCGTATGTAAGCAGTTTTTCTCCCGATTTTGAATATCATGGGATTCTGTGCCTGTTTTTTCTTTTTTTCCTCTTCTTTTTTATAATTGTCTGTTGACCTGTGGGACTAATTTCCTCTCAGAATGACAATAAGCTGAAGTTTTAAATCTGAGGGGCTCACGGAGCCAATTTGTTTAAAAGTCATTGAGTCTGCCGCCTGCTGTGCGGTATCCCATAATCCTCTGCGGTGTGTTTTCCCTTTATGCTTTGTGAGGCCTTTGTGGCTGACTGGGAGCGGGCAAAAGACACTAATCTTGATGAGTTGATTTTTGTAGCAATTTGCCGCTAATCCTTATCAGTGTCCCCTCAGGAGCAGTTTTACTGCAGCTAAGGGCAATGAGATCCAAATCAAACAAGGGCTGCTCTACGCACAATTACAATGGGTCCGATAGCACAAACACAAGCTGCAATTAATAGGCTGAGTTATTGTACAAAACCCATCCCTTGTTTCATGGAATAATTGTAACTAATTACTCCCCACAGCTGGCTACTTAGTTTTAAATATACATTTTTATCTCCGTTTCTACTTTTATGTACAGTAGAGTGCAATAATTCTCAATGCATGGTATTATCATTATAGGCAATGAATGAACGCGGTTAAAATGGCCTCATAGCTAATTAGGTATTCATAAAGACATCACTTCCTGTCACTTGGATCCGCCCCTCCTGCCCAGGTGTTCCATTCCAAGGACGTTCCGGAGAAGTCGACCACGCCAGAGGAGTTCATCCGCATGACGAAGGGCATCACCACGGCGACGGCCAAAGCCGTGGCGGCGGGCAACTCGACCCGGCAGGAAGACGTGATCGCCACGGCGAACCTGAGCCGCAAGGCCATCTCAGACATGCTGACCACCTGCAAGGTACCCGCCCCTGCCGAGGCTCCATTCGCACGCAGCACGGGGGCCTGTGCGATAACACAGCGGTTCCCAAACCTGTCCTCGGAGACCCCCAGCTGGCCCGTGTATTTGTGAAATTCCACCACCAGCACATCTCATTAAACTCATTAGCTGCTTAATGAGCGTTGATTGGTTGAATCAGGTGTGCTGATGGCGGGGGCTAACACAGAGGGGCCTGGGCGCTAACGCAGAGGGGCCTGGGCGCTAACGCAGAGGGGCCTGGGCGCTAACGCAGAGGGGCCTGGGCGCTAACGCAGAGGGGCCTGGGCGCTAACGCAGAGGGGCCTGGGCGCTAACGCAGGGGGCCTGGGCGCTAACGCAGAGGGGCCTGGGCGCTAACACACGGGGCCTGGGCGCTAACGCAGAGGGGCCTGGGCGCTAACGCAGAGGGGCCTGGGCGCTAACGCAGAGGGGCCTGGGCGCTAACGCAGAGGGGCCTGGGCGCTAACGCAGGGGGGCCTGGGCGCTAACGCAGGGGGCCTGGGCGCTAACGCAGGGGGCCTGGGCGCTAACGCAGGGGGCCTGGGCGCTAACGCAGGGGGGCCTGGGCGCTAACGCAGAGGGGCCTGGGCGCTAACGCAGAGAGGCCTGGGCGCTAACACAAGGGGGCCTGGGCGCTAACGCAGAGGGGCCTGGGCGCTAACGCAGAGGGGCCTGGGCGCTAACGCAGAGAGGCCTGGGCGCTAACACAAGGGGGCCTGGGCGCTAACGCAGAGGGGCCTGGGCGCTAACGCAGAGAGGCCTGGGCGCTAACACAAGGGGGCCTGGGCGCTAACATAAGACACTTTATGTGGGTGTTTCCTTTATTTTGGCATTTAGCTGTACATGGCTTACATTTGATATTTTGTTCATTCATAGAAGAGGATTTTACTGATTTCTGGGTGAGAGCGCTGAATATTACGCAGCCCCGGTTGTGTAGAATTTGTTTGGTGTAATTGTGGGACTTCTTACCCTCTCTCATCCAGCAAGCAGCCTATCACCAGGAGGTGTGTGAGGACGTGCGGAGCAGAGCGCTGACATTTGGGAGCGAGTGCACGATTGGGTACATCCAACTTCTGGAGCATGTGCTGCTGGTAAGACTGAGCGTGCTCACACCCTGACCTTTGACCTCTTATATGTTCTTGTTTGCGCTCGGGTACTGAAGTGTGGTGTGGTGTGGGTGTGGGTGTGGGTGTGGGTGTGGGGAAATGGGGGAGCCATCCCCTGTGCGAGCAGGGCCTGCTACAGCCCATGGCTGAGTGAGTCTGTCCACCTGTCTGTGTGTTGCATTGTGTCTGGTGTGGTACAGTACATCTGTGTGCATTTTTGTTTGTTTGTGCGTATGTGTACATGTTTTCGTGTGTATGTCTATGAATATGGTTGAGTGTGCGTATAGCTGTGTGTGTGAGCGTGCGGGCGTGTGTGTGTGTGTGTGCCCGCATTGACGTGTTCCCTCTCCTGTGTGCTCAGGTCTTACAGAAGCCCACTCCGGAGCAGAAGCAGCAGCTGGCCGTGTTCTCTAAGCGCGTGGCGTGCGCCGTGACCGAGCTCATCCAGGCGGCCGAGGCCATGAAAGGTGAGGGGCACACGGGCGTGAGGGCAGCGCTAGCCCTCCGCAGCGCCGATATCTCATTACACAGCCACGCATTACACAGCAAGGTATTATACAGCCATGCATTACACAGCCACGCATTACACAGCCACGCATTACACAGCCAGGCATTACACAGCCAGGCATTACACAGCCAGGTATTACACAGCCACGCATTACACAGCCAGGTATTACACAGCCACGCATTACACAGCCACGCATTACACAGCCAGGTATTACACAGCCAGGCATTACACAGCCAGGTATTACACAGCCACGCATTACACAGCCAGGTATTACACAGCCACGCATTACACAGCCACGCATTACACAGCCAGGTATTACACAGCCACGCATTACACAGCCATGCATTACACAGCCAGGTATTACACAGCCAGGCATTACACAGCCAGGCATTACACAGCCAGGCATTACACAGCCAGGTATTACACAGCCACGCATTACACAGCCAGGTATTACACAGCCACGCATTACACAGCCAGGTATTACACAGCCACGCATTACACAGCCACGCATTACACAGCCAGGTATTACACAGCCACGCATTACACAGCCACGCATTACACAGCCAGGCATTACACAGCCACGCATTACACAGCCACGCATTACACAGCCAGGTATTACACAGCCACGCATTACACAGCCACGCATTACACAGCCAGGTATTACACAGCCAGATATTACACAGCCAGGTATTACACAGCCACACATTACACAGCCAGGTATTACACAGCCAGGTATTACACAGCCAGGTATTACACAGCCACGCATTACACAGCCAGGCATTACACAGCCAGGTATTACACAGCCACGCATTACACAGCCACGCATTACACAGCCAGGTATTACACAGCCAGGCATTACACAGCCAGGCATTACACAGCCAGGTATTACACAGCCACACATTACACAGCCACGCATTACACAGCCAGGTATTACACAGCCAGGTATTACACAGTCACTTAGTCTATCTGCACATCATAGTCCAGTGACAAATAATATAGGATTGGACCAGGGTGTCCCGCTCAGTACCCAAATTCCACCTTGCCACCAGCTCCAATTTACTATCGCTGTCTCTGAAGTTTAATACAGTTTGTTACCGTTGAAGGTTTCCTCTTATTACGAACCAAGGGAGAAAATATATGAATGCGAATATATTAATACAACAGTGGCATAAGGATTCATAAAAAGATTGATCCAATGTGCTGAAGGCAAAAAAGAGAGCAGAGATTGTTTTAGTTTGCCGTAATTTACTCGTGTAACATTTCTAGAAATGACCAAAGAAAATGTGCAACTAAATATTTCATGGGATTCATTTTGGAACAGTTGCAATAATGACAGTTACAGTAGCTTTGGGATCATATATATATATATATATATATTTTTTATTATTGTCTTGGTAGCACAAGCTAAAATCGAATATTATTGTGAATACCTAATGATTCATATAATAAGTTATATTTACATGATACTACAAGACCTGATAGTTTTAATAGCGAATATAATAGCTGTATCGAGGAACGAATTCTGTTATAATCCTGTATGAGTGAAACAACTAATTAAACGAAAAATGAATTAATGGGAAATCCTGCTGCGTGACCAGCTGTGCATTGACCCGCCTCCAGTCTACAGCCCCCCCCACACTGTTCATTCGTTTGATTGGCAGGTGACCTGAACCAGGGTATCGTATCCAAGCCACCGAGCGCATTAGCACGCGGCTCTGTGCTATTCGAGCCCTCTTTACTGTAATGACACCGTGAGCACATTAGCACCTAGCGCTGTGTTATCTGAGCCCTGTTTGTTCTAGTGACACCGTGTATTCAAAGAGCTGCCCTTATCACACCTATCACGGACAGCCCAAGTCCATCGTGCCAGCGCAGCTCAAGCCAATACGGATTTGCATTTTGCAAACGTTGTGCTTCGGAGAACTTGCATGAAGTGCCCAGAGATGTTATCAGTCGGCTCCGTAAAGCCTGTGCTTTTTAATCTCCTTTAATGGGTAAATGTTCCGTGTCTGATAGTGGTAATAGTTTTGGGCGTGAGAGTTTCAGTGTAGTGCGTATCCCTGGTTCTCTGGCTCTCTCTCCCCCTCTTGCTCACCGCAGTAATACCCCCCATGTTTCTGTCTCTCTCGCCTCAGATGGAGGTAAGTTTGAAACGTCATGTTGTTGTTGAGGATCACCTTTCATTGGGAGGAGGAGGAGGAGGAGGAGGGGAGGAGGAGAGTGGCGTGAAAGTGTTTTTCCCAAGGTCCCCACATAATCCATAAAAACATCATTCCACACATGCCCCCTAAGCCGCTCACGAGGGTCATGCTTTATAGGTGCTTTGATGTCTACAAAGACTCGAGAGGTGTCCATAAATCCATGTTTCCATCTTCACCTTCAGGGGTGAAAGGGAACTTGTGAAATCATTGTAATAATTGCACGCTCAGTCATGTGGGCCTTCTCATTTTGTTGCGTTTGTGTTGTCTTGACGCATGCCTCTTCGTGATCATTGTGCCATTGTGTGATGCGGGGGGACTCATTGTGCTTGGGGATGCCCGCGAGTTTGCAGTGTATTGTGCGCGCGCTGTTTGATGTCCACAGTGTTGCAGTGCATTGTGGGTGCCCAGCACACTATTACTGTTAAAGTGCATCGTGGGTACTCATGTGTATTGACGAACACGATGATGTAATGCATTGCAGGTGTTCACTGTGCCAGTTGACAAAAAATGGTACAATGGAAAATTTTTGCCAGTTGCATACGTCATGGGATGTAAGATAAAAACCGCCAGACCAAAGCTGAGAATAAGTGCCCTCTGTTATAATGGAAGTGGAAGTTCTGGCTCATCCATACTTCTCATTGTGACGAAGGAAAAGAACGCTTTAGAAATCGTGTCAAAGTGTATGAACATGCTGCCCCCTACTGGTGGTCAGCAGTCACACCACCCTGAGTTTGGTAGGAACTTGGATCTCTTGGGATGTGCTGTAAAAAGTGTAATCCCGGTTTACTGTGATCCTTAAACATTCCATGGCCATTATGAAAAGAGTAAGATATTATAACCTACATGTCCTTGACTGGTGTGCAAATGAGCAGAGCATTTATGATCTAAAAGCCGGATGTTCGGTATTCTCTGTCTAAAAACGGTTGAGCATTCCATGTTCCATTGTGCTTTTTAATGTCACTATTTCTTCTCTTGCTGTTGATCATTTGATTTAGTCTCTTATGGAGCACCTTTGAATGTTATCCTTTCCTCACAGTAGCACTGCAATGCCGCAGGATGCCATCATCTGCTGTCCTCGCTTTGCACATGTGCAGGACAGGATGAAATGGCAGCTCCAGGCGTCATAGAACGTCAAGTTTTTCATAAAAAATCGAACATTAGAATGAGCTTAATGTCCGTTTATGCTTCCACAGTGAAGACCAACCTGTGGTTTGAAATGTTTGCCTAATAAAACACTTTGTGGGAGCATTAAAACGGCGTGCGGACATTTCGCTTATTCTCTGGGGCTGATGACCGTGGCACTGTGTTGCATTGTGGGTAACCTGTGCTCTGGGCGGTTCCAGGCACAGAGTGGGTGGACCCAGAAGACCCCACGGTGATCGCTGAGACGGAGCTGCTGGGCGCGGCGGCGTCCATCGAGGCCGCAGCCAAGAAGCTGGAGCAACTGAAGCCCAGAGCCAAGCCCAAGGTACGAGCCCAGCCCCCTGTGCTCCCCTCCTTCGCCTCCTGCAGCCCTCCTCTCTGCCCCCCACATCTCTCCACCTTTTTATGCCCCCACTCCCCCTCCCATCCATCTCTCTGTCTTTTTCTGCCCCCAAAACTCCATTTGCCCATCCGTCTGCCCCTCCCATCTCCGCCTCTCTCTCCATTCTCCTCTCCATTTTCGCAGAGCGCCCCCTGGTGTCCAGTGCTGCGCACTCTCCAGGAGCAGCGCTCACACAGAAATGCTCACACTTTACAGTTTTGTACTTCAGATGAAAGAATACCTTTAACCCAGGGGTTCCCAAATGGAAGGACACCCAGCGGCTACATAGCACAAAAGGGAAAATATTTATATAGATATTATATTTTGCTTATATTTCTGTATTTTATACATTGCATTACTTTGGTAAAATTGTCTGGTTTACACTAGTTGTGATGGTTGCAATAAGAAATGTTTGTATTGTACCAAATCTCTGTCTTAATATTGATCTGTGATATACTGACATCACAATTTTAACATGCTTCCACGTCATAGTCATCTCATCTGAGTTAGACGCTGGATAAAGGTGTCAAACGTTTTATTGAGTTGGAGGTGCTCAGCCACTGGGTTTAAAACGCTTGGGAGCCCCTGCCTTAGCCAATCCGAGCGTGTCGAAAAGCGCGTCCGCATCACCGAGAACGCTTTGAGCGACGGCAGGTGTGTGCTGTGTGTGGCGAGTGTAAAGCACTGTGTTCCCAGCTGTGCCGATTGGTTGAGGATGGCGCAGACGGGATGGTTTGTTGATCTTTTTGTGCTGGTTTTCAGTGTGGGATCAGACATCTAGTCTGGCAAACCGCAGCTATGTTGATGTCTTTATACCAGCAGGTGGGATGGTTTTATGGTGAGATTTCGGGTCTTTACCGAAGGATGTTTTTATGCTCTGTACATGGGAAACGCTTGCATCCGCAGAGAACAGGAGAATTGACAGTCGATTCGTTTTGAGATTACTGTGAAGCCATCGCCTGTTGTCTAAGACCAGGTTTATCCTCGGGTACGAGGACCCATTTGTGTGTCAGAAAGAGTGAGCGGTGGTGTCTGCCTGTGTGCCCGTGTGTTTACCTGTGTGCGTGTGTGTGTGTCTGTGTCTGTGTCTGTGTGTTTACCTGCGTTTACTGTGTGTGTGTGTGTGTGTGTGTGTGTGCGGGTGCGTGTGTGTGCGTGTGTGTGCGCATGCTGATGTTTGACCCAGTACAGTCGGACAGCTGACTGAAGAAGAAGCTCGGCCCATGCATTGAGCTGCAGCTACGGGCCGCGGGACCGGCGTCTCCCGATGTTTGCCCCGTTCCCGTCGTTAGCTGCCTCCGGCCGTCAAGTTCCGCTCTCCGCTGAAGCAGAACTAGACCCGGCGAAGGTTCTGCCATTTTCACCGCCGGGGTTTCCTGTTGTTTCTGAAAGACAGGATCGATTATCAGGTCTCCACGTGTCTGGTTTCAGTTTGCCGGGGCCCGTTTCCCACAGTATTGCATGGGTTCCTCAGCGCAAAGGCGCAGACGGTGGCTTGCAGCTCTCTGTCCTGCCCCATTTACTGTGTCTCAATGACAAAAGCCTGTGCTGGAGGCTCTGACATCTACATCGGGAGGGTCGATATTCCCGCGACAGGACTCAACCTGTCAGTCTGTTAGCGATCAACAGAGTGTGCAGCTGTCTGTGTGTCTATGCTGTGTTTGAACTGTGTCAGTAACACAATTCACTGGCACCCGAGTGCCTCTACCCCCTCCCCTTACTCCTCCCCCTCCACTCCTCTGCCTTCCTTGTGCCCCCCTGTGTCACGCCCGTCCCAGCATGCATCACTGGTCGTTCTGTCGAGCCGATATAATCCCAGAAGCCTCCGATGCAGGGCTCTGTCTGATATGTTTGATATATTAGGTTGTTATTCAGTCCAACTATATATCAAACATATTCCTACAGTGTCCCGCCTTGTCTCCAGACACGTGCTTTGTGTGTGCTGTGTCGTCACGTGTTCTGTGGTGACGGACGCACGTTGAGAGGCGACGCAGGAACGCTCATTTAGTTGTTGGTGTTTTTGGTGTTTGCTGTTTATTTGTTCACTTTTTTTACCAACTTCACCCTTGCCAAGGTATTGCTTGAGCGAGGCTGTCTTGTTTTCTGAAGCTGGGGGTATCTGAGCATGTATGCATTCATGAACTGACATTCACACCAATACATACAGCTGTGAGGGAGGTATCCCTCAGCTGAATGCACAAATTTGCTGTCGCTTATAATCCTCTTCACGGGTCTGTGAGATTTTACCCACCGTTATTGTGTGTTTTTTTTGTGTAAGCCGACATTTTAAGCAGAACAACTTATTCATATGTATTCATTGACTTTCCGAGATGAGCCTCATAGGAATTGACAGCATGCGAGTGGAGGCAGAGTGAGACAGAAGGCTAGTGTAGGTGGTATCTCTCACCCTGGCATTTCCTTCAGTATTCTGTTGAGGAAAATGCAGGGCGAGTTTATCATTCGAAACAGACGGGAATTTGAGTGGCTCTGGAGCGTGTTTGGAGGCTTTGTCACCACCTTTCTGCCAGTGATTTAACACAGAAGGGTTTCTGCATATGCCGTGCGCACACTGATTACATCAACCTCTATCCTGAGCAGCCAGAGGGCCTGTCACAGCATCGGCAGGTTCTCTGGCGTTACGCAGCCTGTCTCGGCGCACGTGTGTCGATGCCAAATGCGGCTCGCCGCTGCACGTACGGCGGCTCTCTCCCTCCTCTCTCTCTCTCTCTCTGTCTGTTTCTGGGGTCAGGGGTCAGTCGGGCCCTCTCTCACCCACAGCAGGCGGATGAGCTGACCGCAGATCCTGAGGCTCCAAGTCCACCCACAGCAGGCGGAGCTGGTGGCGAGGGAACCTGGACTTGCGGCGAGGAAGCAGATCCAGGGAGGGGCGGCCAAGTCCATGAGGGAGCGTCACACAGGGAGTTTATTATGATGAGGGAAGAGTCACCGGAGCGTCCCTGGAGGAAGAGTCACACAGGGGCGTTTATTACAGTGAGGAAGGGTCACACATGATGAGGGAGCTGGTGGCGCAGGGCAAGGAAGGGTCACAGGGGAGTTTATTATGATGAGGAGAGTCACACAGGGGATGCTCTCCTCATTGAGGGAGAGCAGGGAGTTTATTACAGTGAGGAAGAGTCACACGTCACTGAGTTTACTACAGGGAGGGAGCGTCACACAGGGAGTTTATTACAGTGAGGGAGAGTCACACAGGGAGTTTATTATGATGAGGGAGAGTCACACAGGGAGTTTATTACAGTGAGGGAGAGTCACACAGGGAGTTTATTATGATGAGGGAGAGTCACACAGGGAGTTTATTACGGTGAGGAAGAGTCACACAGGGAGTTTATTGAAGTGAGTAAGAGTCACAGTTATAGTAAGACTGATTATCACAGAAAGTTTATTACAGTGAGGAAGAGTCAAACCGTTTTTGTTTTTTTACAGTGAGGAAGAGTCACAGAGCGTTTATTACAGTGAGGAACAGTTCTTCACAGTGATATACAAGAGAAAGAGAAATTGTCACACTAAAGAGGACCAGATACAAAGTGAGAGAGTTTCACAGAGAGTTTATTGCACTGATGTAGAGTCCTCAGTGGTGGGGGTGTGTGATGTGATGCATGTCTGTCTCCACCAGGTGGGGTCAATCCCTGCAAATGCTGTGGACGATGGCCAATGGTCCCAGGGCCTCATCTCTGCGGTGAGTCTCATTGGTCTATCCAGCTGCCACCCAAAGAAAATAATGAACTGTGCACTGTATACTGGGCAGAACTATAAGGCATATACAGTACAAATATCACTGTCTTATAAACTGTAGCAATCTAAAAACGTATCATGGCTCATGTTAGAAGACACTTATCTTAAAGGATTTGTGTGGAAAATTCAGGCTGTTGCCTGAAAAATGGTCAGTTGTGTTCCTTACAGTACGATTATTACAACACAATTAGCAGACAGTCTTTCCGAGATCTAAAGCCATTTCTATTCATAGTAGGAATCTAAGACAATTACATGAATCATTTTAAAAGAATTTCCTTTTATTTATTTATCTATGTAATTTAATCACCTTTGGTTTCTGTTTTTTTTTGCTTTAATATTTGCTGTTAAATATTTCCTTTGTGTTGGGTTGAATAGTATTGAATATAGTGTTAAGTAGTTTTGACCATAATATTTTATCATAATTGCTTGTTTTGTGGCTGAGTCTGATTAGTTTTACACTAAATTTACTTACTGCTTACTTATACTGTTACTCTCCACTGTGTTCTGGTACTTGGTGTTAGTGTTTTATTGGCTATGGAAGTCACTTTGTACACAAGTGTCTGCCAAATGCATGCATGTAAATATAATTATAATGAAACGTGATACACAAGTCATTGTGTATTTCCTAGAAATAAAAGAACGTATATGTAAAACATCCTGGGGGTGGACTTGCGATGCACCACAACCTTTTATTAAACTCTGGATATGTCAAGCCACGCCCTCTTCCCTGCGCTGTGACTTAACACAGTTAACAGCCTGCTTCTGTGTTCTCCCCCGCGCAGGCCCGTATGGTGGCAGCCGCCACCAGCAACCTGTGTGAGGCGGCCAACGCCTCTGTGCAAGGCCACGCCAGCGAGGAGAAGCTCATCTCCTCCGCCAAGCAGGTGGCCGCCTCCACCGCCCAGCTGCTGGTGGCCTGCAAGGTCAAGGCCGACCAGGACTCAGAGGCCATGCGGAGACTGCAGGTATGGACGCAAACTGCCACTCTTCTGCGCTAGGACCAAAGCTACGGCTATCAGCAGGCCGGAGGTAGACCTCCCCCTCTACTGCGCTAGGCAGATGGCCAAAGCTACGGCTATCAGCAGCCCAGAGGTAGACTCCACTGTTACAAAAGCCATCCTTACAAAACGAAGTCAACAAGTGCCGTCAAGAGGCAGCAGCACCACAGAGAGGATCATTGACACTCAATTGACGTTGAGTCCATAACAGTGTAAAAAGTGCTAAAATCAACTGTACTGTTAAAACTGCTGTTACAGTTCCTCAGGATTTTTGTCAGAATGAATGACTGTGAATCACATTTACTTTAGTCATTCCATGTACTGCCATCAGCAGGTGTGAATGAGTAAGTACCACTTTACACAAGATATGAGCATATAGTGATGAACACAAGTCGTATAAATGTCCTGTGACGAGCCCAATTGCTTTCATTCAGAGAATGCAGTAGGAGTTTTGTCTTTGAAAACCCTTTGAGTTTTTGAAATGAGAGAGGTCGCCCCTCAGGGCTTTTCAATAGACCAGAGCTCACAAATGGCTAACGCCCCCCTCCGCTCCACAAGGCCGCCGGGAACGCCGTGAAGCGGGCGTCCGACAACCTGGTGAGGGCGGCGCAGAAGGCGGCCTTCGACAAGGCGGACGACGACAGCGTGGTGGTGAAGACCAGATTCGTGGGTGGGATCGCTCAGGTGAGAGACTGCGCTGGCGCAGTGGCTGGTGCGCCGGTTACTGAGCTGCGTGTACGGCGCTATGTGAAGGAAGTGAAGTCACGCAGCAGACCACTGTGGGCTTAGTAGAGCTCGGTGAAACATGTAAAGGTCGTATAAATTGTGGTATAAAATGAAAGGCGGGGTGCTCGGGTTTCGAAGCTGTGGTTTGTCAGGTATTCACGGCTGTGCCAGTGCGCTGTCGGGCCCTTTGAAAAGTCAGCCTCACCAAAGCTCTTCTCTGCTCTCGATTCATCCTTGTCTACATTTGGGGAAATTGAAGAGCCTCGGGCCTGCTTTCGCCTTGAGCTCTGTGTTCATCCGGAGAGCGTCATTCAACATCGGAGCCCATTGTGTGTGTGTGTGTGTGTGTGTGTGTGTGTGTGTGTGTGTGTGTGTGTGTGTGTGTGTGTGTGTGTGTGTGTGTGTGTGTGTGTGTGTGTGTGTGTGTGTGTGTGTGTGTGTGTGTGTGTGTGTGTGTGAGATCAGAGGGTTGTCTAAGGTGGAGAAACAGTGTGTGTGTGTGTGTGTCTGTGTGTGTGTCTGTGTGTGTGTCTGTGTGTGTGTCTGTGTGTGTCTGTGTGTGTGTACGTGTCTGTACGTGTCTGTACGTGTCTGTGCATGCATACATGAGGAGGAGGAAGAGTCACACAGAGTTCATTACAGTGAGGAGGAGTCACAGGCTGATTTAAGCGTGTTCTATGAGGGGGGGGTGTGTGGGGGCGCCAGTGGGGGGGAGGGGTGGAGTTTGTCTGACGCCCGTGGTTGTGCTCTCCAGATCATCGCTGCCCAGGAGGAGATGCTGCGGAAGGAGAGGGAGCTGGAGGAGGCGCGGAAGAAGCTGGCCCAGATCAGACAGCAGCAGTACAAGTTCCTACCCAGCGAGCTGAGAGAGGACGAGAACTGAGCCCTGCCCACACCTGCAATCCTCGCCTGGACAGTGTGCGCGTGTGTCCGTGTCCATGTCCATGTGTGTGCGTGTGTGTGTAACTGCAAGTACCCATGCTGTAGTCAGGCAGTGGGGTCAAATACTCGTTCTACACACATTGAAGCTCATTAAAACACACGCATATCTGAACACAAATATGCACACAAATGTGCACATCACACACACACACACACACACACACACACACACAATGTACACATGGGCTCATACACACTACACACACACACAAATTCACACATGGACTCACGCACACGCTCACACACACGCCCTGTTCCTGGCCCTTCCTTTCAACCTTCGCACAGAAGTGCATCAGCAATACAGTACACACAGGGTGCACCAGCCTTAAAAAGCATCCTAACACAGGATCCCCAACTTCCTGTTATCATTGGAAAAAATACTCCTGCCAATCTAGCGTGAAGCGTCAAACCAGTGAATACGATATATATGAAGGCATTCTTAATGTAAGAAAGCATCAATTTTCTTCCCCTCTCGACAAGCAGAGATGAAAGCTCGATCGACCGGGTATGTGAAAGTGTGCGCGTAGAGACCCGTGCATTCCCACACAGTCAGACGCGTTGTTTTGTACCTTGTTAGGAGGGATTTCTTGTCTGAAATTGTTTCCTGGATGATTTGGACATTCCTCAAGCAGTTGGTCAACGGCCCTGGATTACTCCATAGACCTGGGACAGCCCCCTCCCTTACCAAACGTGAAGCCAGTCTCTGATAACGCAACATACCCTGTACTACTCACTTCTGTGGAGGATTCCGGATGCAATTACTGAACCATAACCAGGGGCAAGATGCTTCAAGAAGGTACCGCGTAAACTTCCCGTTTGCCCAGACGATGGCCGCGACACGCCTGCATACTGGAGAACACTATACTATGATTTACCTGTAATCCTGAGCCAGTCATAGAAGGGCTCATTTCTGCTACTGACACGCTATCAAGTTGCGATCCGGATGTCGAACCCCTGTGAATGTTTAGCTTTGTGTAGTTGTAAGGGGTCGGAAATGTTTCATCCGTAGGTCGCCGGAGGAATCGAAATGCAGCTTTAAAGCTCTCCCGCTCTCTTGAGCGATCTTTCCGGAAAACGCCCTGCTCTCTGAGTCACGTATTCGCAGCACTGTGGCGGTTATAATCGACGCGCGCTGCACACTCGATGTTCTCTCACGTCCTACTGTCTGTATTGAGCCATATACAGTGTGCGGTATCGACTCGGCTGCGCAACGCAACACGATGAGCACGGTTCTTGGTGTAGCTCGCGGTGACGTGTTGCGTACTGGAGATGCAGGTGTAGGTGTGAGGCTTTTGGAGCCTGCAGGCGAGGACTCGACACACCTGGCCTCCCGTGGCCTCGCGCGCACTCTGCAAAACACGACATATCATGGAGGCCAGAAAGAAACCACAGTTAGTTATGAAGAAGCGAATGAATGCTAATGATGTAGGAAGCAAAGAAATGTACTACAAAATGACTGCTTAAAACCTTTGTTGTTTGTGGAGAGAAGGAAGAGCTTGCTCAAAGCCGTGACAAATGAGAGAGACCAAGTTATAGCTTAACGGCTACAAAACAATAAGCTCCCCCCATCTCCCCAATTTTATATTTAATATCTCTGCTTCACAGAGTCACTGTGTATGAGAAAATGACACTTTTCCCGTGCAAAAGAATCGCTAATTTGCGTTATCATTTGACATGTACATTTCATTTCTGGAGAAAAGTCCAAAGCCATTTCAAAACGGACCCAAGGAAGAGTGCGAGATTGGACGCACTAAGCAATCCCTTAATATGGCCAACCAGAGACTAAACCCTGGGTTTTATTTTCACATAGAAAAGCACTAGCTACTAGATACCCTCTATGGGCTTTTGTGCATAGATTACATTTTAGAACCTCATTAGATTGTTGCCCAGGTTCCATTTTAGAACATTTTTAATTCAAAGTTGTGCATGGATTCTATTTTCTTATTCCAAACTGCGCAACTAAGGAGAATATCAGTGTCTGTCTGGGAGCCCTGCAGTGACCTGCAGGTGAACCTCCCATCACACATTGTCAGTGTGGTCCATTCTGTGCAGTGGCTAATCCGCACTGTGTGCCACCCACATTTTTCCTCCATTCTCATTGGCTGATCCTCCATTAGAGGTACCAGAGTCGATGTGGAGAATCGATGCGAGGAGCTCGATGGAAACGGCCCCTGCTCTAATTAAACGCTGAGTGCGCCGACTCCCTGAAGTTATCCCCCACGATAGCTCGACATAATGAATGCCTGCGCATTTGTGTGCCTTCACGTGCAGTTAGCGTAAAGGGAGCGGCCATTAACGGCAGCAAGCTTTTGGTGCCACGTTCGCACAGACGGGTAAAAGGCAGTCCTTCGCCTCTCTGGGTGGGGGTTGAGTAGCTGTGTGTAAATCTCAGTGAGCCGGCTCTTTGGGACGGGCTTGTCTCCAGGCCAGAGACGGTCTCAACAGCGCCCTCTATCAAAGTTCATAAATGTGACATAAGGCTAGGTGGCTCCTGCTCTTAAAGCATATGCACAGCCTTCACGGACGGACACACGGAAGACACCTCTTACTTTGAGCGTTACATTGCAGACGCTGTAGGATGCACTGATGTTTTTTTGTCTCGTTTTGTGTAGCTCTGCACACACAGTGAATATTACCCTCTGTTTGACACCACTACAAATCTCTCTCTGCTTTTGCATATGTTGTGTAATGAGAGCAAAAATGGGGGGATGGGGGGGAAGAATCAAGTCTTGTGTTTTTGATAATTCATTTTATTTTCTTTACATGACTCATTCTGGGTCATTCTGTGCGCGTGTGTAACCTCCCACCGCCACTCTCTCAGCTTCTGGTCCAGTCTGATCTTTGTAGCGTATTAGTGCCTTAGTCCTTTGCTCAGCGTCTGGTCTAATGTAACTGATGTTTGCCCCCTTTCCACAAGGGGGCGAATGGAACCCTGTTACTTCTCACACATACAGTGCTTCTATTTTCATCGGTGAACCGCAAAGCTCCTCGACACAATCTGTCATATTGCCCTGGTGGGCAGCCCCACCCTCCTCTACTCTGCTTGCAGCGTTGCCTGCTGGGCATCTCCACGCTCCTTTCATTTACAAGTCACATTGCCCTGGACAGACAACTTTTCTATCATCCAGTTTTGTCACGGTGTATAAAAACTACCATCCATATATATAAGTATATATATTCATACATGATAAAGCGACACATTTTGTTCTGCATTCCATCAGCCTGTGCCAAGATGCTTTTGAACTAATGACAGATCAGATGTCAGTCTGTCACAGAGTTATTGTACGTTACAAGTCTTTCTCGCAGATGGGACTGATTGACTTCCTCGTTCTGTCTATTTTCTTTAAGCCACTATGAATGGATTTTTTCTAAATAATAATGATAAATAATGAAGATATTAAAATACAAGTCTGTTGTTGACACTATTTAGTGTGACGTGTTGCGGAAAAAGAACTCGTACCTTTGTTCGGATTGAAATGTGTGCTTTTTTCCCCTTAACAGACTAAAGTAGTTAGGCGAGAACGACAAAACTATAGATATGAAGTGAAGCTGTATGTAAACTATTTATCTAGCCACACAGAGACACACACACACACACATACACACAAATAAAAATATTTTTTTGTATTCACTGAAAATAAAGGATTTCAAAGTACAACGTTTGGTTTGTTTGTTTTGCTGTGACTGGTGATGCGTGCGTGATGAGTGGAACATTGTCTTTTGGACAGAAATATCTATTTCACTCCTTGTGTGGTATTTAAAAGGATTTAGGATGTTTGTCTTTCATGCTGTTAGGCATTCTCCCCAGCAGGTGGCAGTATCATACTTGTTCGTATGACAGATGTGCGCTCTTGGTGGTTTTTGAACTATGCTGTTGGACAGAGGAGTCATTAAAACTGAGGTTATCTGACCATATATGGAGATATACATTTCTATGCATGACACCGAAGATAGCGCTTGAATTATGAACATGATTTCAGTCTGATAAAAGATGTACAATATAGGGACCAATATACAGAGTATTGGTGGTCTTTTTGACCTGCCTGCAAGGGGCTGGGATGCAGTCTGCCTGTGTCTGTTGGAGGTTGTACACAATTTGTTTACAAATGAAGTTAAACTCAATTTTTAAATGGCAAACACAAGAGTTAGAAACAAAACAGCGTACAGTAAATTACAAAATGAATAAAAATTGTGCTTTTATAAACATTCAGAATCATGCAGTAACATGCATATAAACCGAAATGCATGTATAAACACGTGCCCATATTTACAGATGCGTACGTGGATATATTGCATACACAAACATGACACAAGCCAGTAACTGCAAATATTTGAACAGACATGCAGTCCAACATTCCTTTCCCCCAAAAAAACAATTTGGTCACAGAGCCCAACCTGACACACACACACACACACACACACTCTTAACACTCCTCTACCTGCACTGTGGCACTGAAGAGGATCAGTAGATGTGGATAAAGGCATTAGGCAGTGTCTATCTTCCTGGTGAGCTCCATATTTGGGCGTCTGGGTGTTCAGGCCTGCCTAGGCCTTGACTGTAAAGTGACACTTCTGCCCTGTGTCCAGCAGGAAGGCCCAAGTCCAGAAGAATCTGAAAACGACATTTTTTTTAATGAATGTTTTACACTCCATTAATCCTAACCCTCAATCATAATGAAAGCTAACTTTATAGACCACCTTCGTTGCATAAAGCTTGCCAATTTCACCGGAGGCAGGGCAAGTTCTGATTAGTAAAGCACAACCATGAAGTATATCTGGTTTGTTCATCCTCATTAGACTTGCTTGTCTTGGTTGTCTCGCTTGTCGCTTGTCTTTAGAGAGGTTTCATGCCATGCCTCTATCTGCCAGTTTGCTGGTTTTCCTCACCTTGTTCTTTGTCTAAAAAACGTGTGGTACATCTTGCCACCACACACTCGCTCATTTAAGATTTTGTACGTTTTGCCAGTCGCCAACTTTCATGTTTGGGTCGCAACAGGGTGAATGTTCAAAACCGTGCACTACAACAATAAATAGCCTATATGTATTTTACTCTTTTATTTTTCTCTCTCTCCCTTTCTCGTTCAGTTTTTCTCTCTCCTTCCTTTTCTTCCCATGCCTTTCTTCAGTTCTTTTGTTTCATCTTTATGTTCTTTGTTTTCCATTTTGATAGATTGCCATCAATGATTTTAAATTGTGTTTTAATGGGTGAGGTCTCACTAGAAGGCCTTTGGGGGTTAAATTAGCTCACCTGCACATTTCGATTTTCTTTTGTACTCTAAGCTGTTTAATGCTTTTCCCCCATGTTTTGCATGCAAACAAATACATTGAATCATAGGTCCATACATTCAATAAAGAAATGTACCTTGAATCATAGTTCAGAAATTATTTTCTTTTTGTTTCGTAAATGACGATGTAACCACTTTGCTCCTACTGCCTGTGGGGAAAAGGCTAGTTTAAGAAGAGGATCTGTAGTGGAAGGAGACTCGCTGCACACTCATCTCATACCCTTGGAATTCAGACCATAAATAATTTAGGCTCATGGTGTTTGCTCCTGTCACATTTCATGGAGCCTTTTTATTTTTCGGTCCCCAGACTAGTCATGCTGCCAGAATATCGGTTTGGAAAAAATATTAATCAAAACTCAAACAAACGAAAGCAATGTTTTTATAGTTACTTCCCAGGCCCTAAAATATAAGAAGCATCTGGTGGATTTGAGATATTCTGCTTTGAACAATACCAGGGTCTGTCCGAATGGGGTCCTGTCTGCTTGGTTGAGATTTTTACAACCCCATCCGAGGGAAGTGCATTTGAATATTGGGTTCAAATACACTTACTTTGCCCTGTACTTACTTATAGTGTTGCATTTTCCTCACATTCATTTCTCTACTAAAGCTTTGACTGTTATGGGCCAGAATGGAGCATCTGAAAATGAGAAAGGTAAGAAAATGATACATTTAGCAAAATGGCAAGAAGAATATATTTCTGGGTGGATGACTGCTTTTTCAACGTTCTAGAAATGGGAATTTTGCCTGCCAATAGCCCAAGGAGAGGCTGAATTTCTATAATGCATTTTCTTTTCTACATCAATAAATTGATTTAAACAAACCATTTTTGCTCCAAGAAAGTATTGTAATGCATCTGAATAGTTTTTCAAAAAAAATTCAAACTTTGAGCTGGAAAAAAAGGCTCAGAAACTACAATGGTGTTCTAGAAACGTGCTAAAGGTTTTCTGTAACTTAAATCATCTTCCCCTTTTGGAATTTTTGGTTCAGGACGTTCTGGTGAACGTGACCCTGAATGAATCCTGTGATGAAATGCAGAATACTTTTGCTTGACTGCCTCCCCAAAGTCACCCATTGAACGTTTTACTGCTGAAAACCTATAGACGCATACAGAAGTCTTTGGGGAGGGGGGGGGGAATGAATGACAGACAGCCAAGAATTCTTATTAAATCTTTTTCATATGTGCCTGCGGAGATGCGGTTTTCATCTTTGTGCGTACAGGAAATGTTTTCTCAGCTGGTTGGCCAATATGAACCGTGTCCCGTCTTTACCTTCGGAATGTTGAGCTGTCTTCTGCAAACACCAGGCTGGAATCCCTTCTCCAATCCCACAATGCACTTGTGCACCAACAATCCAGCACTGACATCCTTGCTGCTTCTGCCTGTCGAAGGCTAAGTGGAACTCCAACATAGTTGCATGAAGTTTACCTTAGTAGGAACAGAGAGTGAGCTTGATCCACTAAGTCACTAGCATGTCTGCCAAGGCCTTTTAAACATTTCTCACTTCTATAGACAATAGGGTATCTGGTTGGAGAGGGCTTTACTCTGTAATGTAAACGAAGGCGACAGCAGCTAATGGATTGCGGTAAAACCCTCACTGCTACGGCGAACATGACTATGTTAGGGAGGTAAACCGAAAGGACTGCGGTCCCGCTGGCTGATGTCATCCATTTTACTGCTCTTTCTCAAAAGTGCCGTGGTCCTGTTTGGTTTTCCAGGGATGCCGTGCGTTGTTTCCTAACCTCGGCGGATGTTCCGTTGCCGTCTCGTTTCTTCTGCGTCCAAACCAGCGCTGCTTGGACACGAAATGGGGTTTTTCCTTGGAGATCAATAAAGAATTTACAGAACTTTGTTCTTGTGTCTTTTGCATGTCACCGAGAGAACTGATGTCTTGACAGTGTGGCGCAGTGGTTAGGGAATAAAGCTTGTTACCAGATGGTTGCACATTTAAGCCCTTGAGTGCAACAGTGCTGTTATGCCCTTGGAGCAAATGACTTGGCCTGAAATGCTTTGGTAAATAACCAGCTACACAGAAGGAAAATGAGCAAAATGGCAGCTATTTGTTGACCTGTATGAGGGTGCATAAGAAAATGAATGAGAATGGAAAGGTTTTCTGAGCTTTTGTCTTGAAAGGGAAGAGTGGCACTTGGCAGAATTTCCTGGCAGCCTCTCGCGTCCTGATTTTGCCCTGCATGGACGTACAGCAGCACAGCTTCTTTCATTGCTCACTGTTTGCCTTCAGTATGCCACGTGAGATAATGTATCTCTTTGTGTAAGTCTGGTGGTATAACTCTATCAGTGATGAAATACTATATTGGGAGCTTTGGCTGGCAGAATTGTATATGTTTCATTCTGTCATGGCCACAGTCTCCCTCTCTTACACTCCATCTCTGTCTACCTCTCTCTCTACCTCTCTCTCCCTCTCTCTCTATATATATATTTCTCTCTCTTTCTCTTTCTCTCTCTGCCTCTGTTCACTGCCATTGTCCAAACGCACTGAGAGCACCTAAGGGTTGCATTACTAAGGCAACACAAAGTGAGCACATTAAAATCAATGGATTACAAAACACTGACCGAATGCTCCTTCGGTCAGTATTTGGGGAAAATGTTAATTTATTGGAAAGAAAAATCAAGGGAAAGACCTGGTGCAGCGTATGTGATCCTTGGACAGGATTATTACCCACAATCCATTTCTTTCAATTCCAAGCACCACGTTCAGAGGCGAAGGGGAGCCATTTTTTCTCTCACCTATGACTCTTCTGACACTTGACCCTACGACCTCTAAGTGACCAGGGCCAAAGTCCTAACGGCAGGCAAAACCACCAAGCCATTTCTTCCCTCAGAAAACGGCAGTAAAAATGGCTGCTCACCCCCCTTCAAGATTTCCTGAGCTGCGAAAGACAAAAGTAGCTATACATGTTGCACTAAGCTCCGTTAGCTTGTGCCGCGTGTAAACATTGGGGAAAGTGTATGAGGAATCACACGTCTCGTTGAAGTAGACCATGCTTGTGGAGGTGCATAGGCCCGCTCAGAAGCCTCTGCTCCCTGCGCTGAAACAGGAACTGGAGCCGTTCTCTGGAAGAGGCCACTTTAAGCAGTGCGGCGTAAGGCACCAGCGGCATTTCTGAGTCAGCATCGAGTGCCGAGCTATATTCAGCCGCTGCAGCTCCGAGCCCAGGGCTAATTTTGGATGCTGAGGGGTAATGTCAATTGCACCGGGCGCAGCTGGCCCGGTTCTCATTTACATAGCCCTGGGCCCCTTAGCGAAATCCCAAATCCCTCTTCTGTTGTTCCTTTGCGGGGCTGTTTCGAGCCAAGGTCGGGATGGGGGCTGCCGAGGACTCGTTTCCTGTACCTGCGTGCCCGCGGCCGAGAAGGGAAGCACTTTCCAGGGCCTGCTCTGGGGAGCGGAATTGTGCTGAGCCTCCCGGGATGTGAGGTGTCTGCTCGGCGCGGTGTAACCCGACCCTCCTCCAAACGCTCCCCACCGTCGGCCTTTTACAGTATGTGTGTGTTTTTTTGCCAAGGAAGGAGCCCACATTTTTTGCACTTGAGAGCCCTCTGCTTCTTGTGCACTTTTTTCAGTCAGTATTCGGAGCAGCGGTTTGCTCCACCCAAACGGAAACATATAAAAGGCTGACAGAACCTCGCAGGGCATCTCTCTCTCCTAATCTCCTGTGCATTTTTCTCTCTGATCGAATATTGAGTTATACAGATTTTTATGAATGGGATCAGGTTTTAAACCCAGCAGAATAGGGTTTATGTCGGACCTCCTCATAGACTGGAGCCAGTCGTTCTCCATTCTGTTCCTTTTTCCCATTAATATGTTTCAGGACTATGAGACTATAAGCAAGCTATAAACATCCTTTATCACCTCCCCTCCCTACTCTTGAGCGCCTCCTAGTGAGGGGAAAAGATGACACCCCAATGACATAATGGAGGGACCCCCCCCAATACAACACAAGCAGTCTAATTAGACATATGCAGTCACCTTTTTGAGATGACCTCTGTGATGAGGTTTCCGTTCAAAGGAAAACAGCAGGGTCAGTGTAACCAGGATTGCGGGTTCAAATCCCCAAGCTTAACCCAAATCACCTCAATAAACATCCACCTGTACAAATGACTTAAATGTGCGTAAAACACAAGTCGCTCCAGCCCAGGGCCTCCGCTAAATTTGGATGTAGAGTAAAAACAAATGAATATTAAAAATAGCAACTGCAGCAGCTGAAGCATGCCGTGCAGTTCAGCTGTCTGTGAACCGCGACCGTTTTCGCTAGGTCCGACCGCTGTGTTCCGAATCTGCGCGGTCTCACAGGAAAGGGCCGGGGGTGGCTGAGTAAACACAGACGGCACCACGGCGGAGTCCTGGTATGAGCCCCGCGGCGGCCCTCCCAAAGGCAGAACCACACAGCCCCACAGCGACGCGGGCCCCCGCAGCCTCGTTCTCCCCCCCCATGTGGTGGGGGTCCTCCGAGGGAGCTGTCAAACCGGGAACGGAGCGATCCGCAGGCTTTGTCCCCGTCATTCCAGAGCGTGCTGGAATGTAACGAAGCCATAATGTTTGAGGGTAAACTCCACAGCACGACTCCCCCGCAACTAAAGGGAGCAGTTACTGCGTGTTCCCTTTTAGAACTTGAACCCATTCTCACAAACTTTCTTAAAACGTCTGCCAAAAAATTTGAATTGTTTTTTCAGGTTTTTGGATGTGCAAGAGATTTACTAGCCTTTTTTTGAAAAAAGTACTCTTCTTAACAGTATCAGATGTACCTGCGGTAGTTTATGAAACGGAAAAGAGGACCTGAGGTTTTCAGACAGCCCAAATTTATATAAAAACAGCTGAGAAGCAAACAATGGTGCACATCTTGGTTTTGACTCCTTAAAGTTTCTTTGAAGGCTGCCATAGGAGCTTTCTGTGATACCCACAAACACAATTAGGCCTATAGATGAATTATCTTGTCCTTTTGAATGCCACTTTCAATTTGTAACTAAAATGTGTTATTTATATCATCAGATGCTATGAAAGCTACACTATATGGCCAAAGCTCAGTGGACACCCCTACGAATTATTGAGTTCAGGTGTTTCAGACACACCTAGGCTCCTTAGTTCCAGTGAAGGGTATTCTTAATGCTACAGGATACGAAGACATCTTAGCCAATTGGGCGCTTCCAACTTTGTGGCAACAGTTTGGGGAAGGCCCTTTGCTGTTCCAGCATGACTGTGCCCCTGTGCACAAAGCGAGGTCCATAAAGACATGGTTAGACGAGTTTGGTGTGGAGGAACTCGATTGGCCTGCACAGAGCCCTGACCTCAACCCCATTGAACTAATTGAACATTCCTAATTGGGAGGAATTAGAACGCAGATTGCGAGCCAGGCCTTCTCATCCAACATCAGTGCCTGACCTCACAGATGGTCTTTTGGCTGAATGGGCACAACTTCCCACAGACACACTCCAAAATCTTGTGGAAAGCCTTCCCAGAAGAGTGGCAGCAGTCATAGCCGCAAAGGGGGGTCCAACTCCATATTAATGGCCATGGTTTTAGAATGGGATGTCCAACAAGCTCATATAGGTGTGATGGTCAGGTGTCCACTGACTTTTGGCCATATAGTGCACCTATTTAACCCGTCGTTTAGCCAGAACTGGGTCTCTGTTCTGGACAGTCCTGTTTCAGTGGACTGAACGTTACACAAACAGGGAGGTAATGGATGAGATTATGCATGCACCTTCCACCATGCTCACTTTGCTAAAACAATAGACTCTTTGGAGTCCTTGGACACTGTATACTGGAATACAGTAAGCCTTTGGTGGTCTTGCTATGTTTGCTGCCGTTGTTATTTGCTTAACCGATAATTGCACTATGACTTACTTGCATTTTGTATGTAATCCATGTATACAGTTATATACTTAAGGGTAAAATAATGGGTTTGGACTCACTAGAATCTACACAAATATTAGTACAATCTAATCAACATAACAGTTTGCATTGGATAGATCCAAAACACACAGTGGATGTCTTTCGAAAGAGGTTTAGTATAGGTGTATGCATAGGAGGTTTTCGAATTGGCCTGCTATCTCTTTCATTTGTCTTCCGAGAGCCGCCTCACCATTGAAAAGCACATGACAAAGGCGCCGGGATAGGTGACAGCTGCTTATGTGATATTGACAGTCGGCCGCGTGTGTGGCACTGCCTGGGTTATCTGCAGGGCCTGGGGTGGAGGTACACAGTCAGCGTACACAAACCCTCTGCACGTCGGTAAAACGCCTCATCACTCACCCGGCATGCTCCGACGACGCCGGAGGCGCGTGAACTATGGCAGAAACCATAAAAACGTTTTGACCCACACGTTAGCGCGCGGCTTGACCTCTGTGCAGGGCTGGCTTTGTCTTGATCGAAATGATAGGAAAAGCCATCACTCACACAACTGGCCACTACCTAGTGCTGGGTCAGCTGTTTGTGCTGGGCAAAAGTCAGAGTGCTACATTTCCTTCAGTCACAGTGGACACTACCTGGAACGGAAGGTTCATTTCAATGGGTTTAGAAGTGTCCGAACAATTTCACTATATATTCTAAATATTATGTGTAATTGCTTTCCCTTAATCCCCTGCTCTTCACATTAACTGTGTGATGGTTTTATCTGTTGAGGTACAAGGATGAATTCCGCTATCGCTACGTAATGTAATGTAATATCATGTATGGCATGCATATACCACTAAAAGGAGCGGCGTTTAAATGAATTTGGAGGCCAATGGGCTCTTCTTAGAACTGCAAGTAAATATCTCTTTGCATCAATTCCTCATACCGGTTTCAGAAGCAAGCCATCTGTGGGTGGAAATTCCTAGGCCATGATAAGGCTCAGACATGGGGAAAGGAATTTCTTATCTGAAACACGGGGAACACAAAGCTGCCAGTAAAAGGTCTGTTTGGTCTCCAAAACAGCACAGTGTGTTCTGCATCACATGGACCCTTCAGAGCGTATTGTGTGGTTAATTGGGAGTGTTTCTTACTGTTAGCATTCAGTAAGAAAACAAAGAAGTGAAGCATGGTACAGTATGGTCTACGTTACTGTGTCAGACACAAGCATGGTACGGTATGGATATGTCACGGTGTCAGACTGGCACATATGCACTTCAGTTGCTGGAATACCTTAATAAGTAGGCTATAGAGGAACTGGAGACATGCAGGCAAGTACAAATGCAGAGCAATTGCAGTGTTTTGTAAATGGTTCATGGACCTGTCATCCATACAATGTTATTGCCCTACGTCTGTTGTACAAACCCACGTCTATCGGCTTTGGGTTTGAGTATTAGTTCAGTTCAGAAATGTGTTGTTGACTCTGGAGTAACATTCTGACTTCACACTCATAGTCATACAGTCACAAAAAGGAAATCCTCTTCGCTGCGTATACGTCAGAGCAAGGAGCGAACACACGGGGCTGCCGTAAAGCGGGGCCAGAGCTCCGATCAAGTTTCAACCATATAAGGCACGTGGCCATTACCGCGGCTCGGGCACCTGGAAGCGGTCCCGCGTTCTTGCGCTTCCCCTCCCGCTGGTGCGCGCGGCTGAGTGTTAACAGAGCTGATCTCTTTCCATTAGCGGCGCTCGCACATTAGGGGATGCCGCGGCCTGCGGCACTCAGCGCCGAGCGCTCACACGACTCACACGCCCCGTCTTCTCACTCCCCTCGCCCGCGTTCCGGGTTTTCTTGGTCCCCGTATAAGCTGAGGTGATCCGCGGGAGAAATACTCGCGACTTAAAAGGTTGCTAAGTGCACTTTCAAACATCTGTCATTAATAGCAAGGGTCCTCAAAACTGTCTACTAAATCTCTGCGTGGCACTGCGCATGTCAAAGGTGAGATGACACTCAGATGTGCCTCTGCCATAGTGGATTTAAAAAAAGACTCCTATGCATTTCATTGTATCAGATGCTATATTCACTGCATTACCAAACAGCTCCTGTAATGGTACAACCAGGGATCATTTGACACAGGCCGTACCGCATTTCAATACTACCCCTTAAGTGTTTGCTTATGCACTGTACCAAGTGGGTGTTGCCGCTGACTCAAGGTTTCAGCCACTGTCTATATATCTTTTTCTCATTTTGCGAAGCTTTCAAAATAAAAGTTGGTCGTGTGTCTGTGTCAGTCAGAGAGATCTACCCCTTTTTTTTTGAGGATTTTATTGTCCGGCTGGTATGAGCCAGGAGGGGGAGTGAGAGGAATCGGGTTTGACGTTGGGGAAGGAGAGGCGCTCAGGTTTCAGCGGGCTAAGGTTGCACCCTAGACCCGCTCTCCCCATTTGCTGTCATGAATGAATATGTCCATTCACGGTGCTGTCTAATCCCAGGGCTCCTCCAGGACTCTATATATATATCTGCCCAGTGCCTGTGGAAAACTGTGGCTGCCTGCACCCCGATTTGGAGACACAGGCCTCCTGCAACAGGGGGGTGCCTGTAACCGG
Organism: Aldrovandia affinis; assembly: GCA_029706075.1. Lineage (NCBI taxonomy): Eukaryota > Metazoa > Chordata > Actinopteri > Notacanthiformes > Halosauridae > Aldrovandia > Aldrovandia affinis. The sequence goes on from JAINUG010000017.1 coordinate 2,495,906, forward strand.
CTCTGCAAGCGTCGTGAATAAGGGCCGAACCCTGCTAGCCTTCGATTTGCTACCGCGGCTTCGGAACTGACAGCGCATCTGGTGACAACCATGCTCTGAATTGAGATAATACTTGGGGCTAAGCGATTGAAAACAGAGGATCATTGACCCGCCCAATCAGTGCAGTGCATTTCCTTCCCATTACATTAGTGATGGGACAGTGAGACTTCATGAAGCCCATAAAAGGTGGAGCCAGATTGTGCCGTCAATCACTCCTGAGCTAATCAAAAGACTTAGGTCTCCATAGCAGAACGCCACGATTGGTTCAAATCAGGGAGTCACCAAAGTTACACATTAGGGCTCTACCAGTTAATGGGTTCATGAAGTCTCCCAAAACTGCATTGCAGAAGGGGAAATTGGATAATGTTAACAAGCGATCCTCCCTGCAATTAATGGATGTTCTGTTCATACTTAAGTGCACCAGTGTCAAAATGTTAGGCTGGCTGAACAGGGCAGGCTCAACACATTACATTACATTACATTACATTACAGGCATTTGGCAGACGCTCTTATCCAGAGCGACGTACAACAAAGTGTTAACCGTAGTCAAGAACAGTTTAGCTGAAAGCCACCCTAGTGGGAAGTACAGTTCCTGGGTGCTAGGAGCAACCACATAGTTAAACTAGGACCCTGTAGGTAGGACACACAGCTGGTAAAGAGGCTCAAGTCATGCTCAGGACAGTTTGGGTTTGGAGTACCGAGAGGCTTTCTGTGTCTGATCTTGGCACTCCACAAGTGCTTGGGAAAGCGCCATGTCGCCGTGGCTGCAGGGAGTTAGCGCAATGGGAGAAACGCGCAGCTGCCTTAAAAAAACATCCAAGCGTATGCTCTGCTCTGACGGGCCAGCGCATAAAAATTCCGTCTGTAACTGATCGGTCTCATCGGCGCTCGGTGCCTAATACAATGTCTCAAACCTGGCCTTGTGTGTGCTAGTTTTCATTCCAGCTGAGTTTCCAATTAATTTGATTCAATATGGCTGTTAATTGAATACTGATCTTTATTTTATGTCTACATTTAATCTGCTATGAATGTGCTAATACTGTAATCTGCTATGCTTTCTGTGGGCTGGAACTTATTTGTTCATGAAACTTGAGTCGTTTATTTAACATACTGTGTTCATATCTGCCACTCACACACACTTGGCACAGTGGTCTCAATTAAGCATAAGTAGTGTTCTAATGACTTGTTCTAGGCCCCTTGAACAATGAATTACCCCCGATCAATGCAGCTAAATAACTTTCTATTATTCATTTGTTTTAAGTGACTCAAATGAAAGCATCTCACTGAAATGCTTCCACTTATGTCCTTGTTAGAACAAACAGCCCATAGCTGATACAGCAGAGGATATGCTGTCAAGTCTACATCAGTGTCCAGTTAGCAACTCCATCAGTGATTAATGGGAGAGCAGCTGGAATGAAAATCTACATAATTGAGCAGGTCCTTAGCCCAACTCCCACCACTGTTATCACTTAGAATTGATTAAATTATCCCATAGACTGTATTATCTTATGTTTTGCATTTTAAACTGAATATTTGTCATTTTACATCCTTATTTCTTAATCTTGTTTGTTTAGTTTATTCTTGTGAATCATTCGTTGTCTTACTCATCCTAAACTAAAGCTGTATCTTAAATTCAATACAACTTGATGGTCATTCCAGTGAAAGACTACACTGTAGGTGGTGCCATGTACACCTGGCCCTGTTTTACCTCACCTTCAGCTCCAGCCAAGTACAATACTGTGAAATGGATACAGAGCAGCTGGATTTCTGAGTTACCATCTCAAGTCTATGAGGAATGTGGTCTTATAAAGAATACTTCAGAGCACGTGCAAGTTTTATTCCATTATGAACCTCCCATCCTGTAAATAACATCTAAATTGCAATAAAAATGGGGGAGTGCCATAAAAGGTTACAGCCTTAAATGCTTCCCTGAAAGGCACATCCTTCACCATGTTCCAATATGGTGTTTTTTTTTTTTAACAAACCAGACATGATAGCCCTTTTTAAAAGAGCAACACTCATCTCTTATAATCCAGAGTTTGGCATAGTACCTTAATACCTTTTCGCAAGCTGGCCACGTTTTTGTTTTCTCTCTCCTTCTAAGACCATTTTATTTTGTGCAGAAGCTGAATTGAATTTCATCACAAACCATGTCAGGCTGCATGCAGACCGGAGGTTGCGTCTGTAACATGAAGGGGTGAACTGTTTCCAAGCGTTTCCATTCTCCTCTGTTTCTCTTTGAGGGGTTGAATGGGCATTAAAGCCACACAGGGATGAGTCTGAAGATTTCAATGGTCGAGCACAAGGGAAAAGAAAATTAAAGACGGGTACAGACTCAATCGGAGGACATTTTAATTGGTTCTTTAAAAATACCAGGCAGCTCTTCAAAAGCAATGGCAGCTTAACATCTTTGACATGTGTATCTGGTACTAGAACTATTCCCCCTGATCAAAGTATTAAAACATCATGAAAAAGGTTCACTTTAACACACGGGGAGATAATGAAATGGAACAGTATTCTTTTTTTGGAATACCTTGTCGGCCATGTGTTTGATATTGGAAGAAACCCAGTGCTCTTTCTTGCAGCGTAGCCTTGGGAATGCATTTGTGTACACTGAGAGTCAGAGACAGAGAGAGGCAGTAAGTGTTGGTGGAGAGTATTTACTTATGATGGAGTCTCATAGCTGCTCTCCCAGGAATGTCCTTGCTCACATAAACAAGAGCGAAACCCAGGCTGGGACTCCTCCCAGTGTGTCCATGGAGGGACAATCTGTAAAATAGCAGACGCCCAGATCTGTACCAAATCTACGGGCCTGATGGATGGTCAGCATCAAATGTCCACGGACCGGGGCATACAAAAGGCAAAATAATACTATGCAGTCTGTAATCTTGCCATTCCAAGTCATGCGAACTCTGTTAACAGACTATAATTAAGGTCTTTGATCTTCTTATTTTAGATGTGTTATATTTTTAGAGGTTTGGCTCTCCTAAGAGACAGGGCAGTCCTGAATATATACTTAATTATAACCTGTGTGAATATGGGTGAGGGAGGGGCGGGGTGGGGGGGAGGGAGAGTTTGGGGGCAAAGAAAGGATATGATTGGAATTTGGTATGTGAGTTTTATTAGCTGGCCATCAGCTGGATGATATAAGGAGGATGTCGGATGAGTGATGGTCGCGCAGGTATGGCTAGCTCTGCGCCCAGCCGCAGTGTACCAATCCAAAGTCCAGGGATCGTCTAGATTCTGACCTGAGCCTCTCTGATCTCAGTGTATGTGTGGCATGCTGTGCTATGCTGTGGTTGAACAATACCCTGTCTAACAAGGGAGTGACAGCTATTCGCCATAAACAAGTGGAACAATTTAAGCTCTAAGATGTGGGCAGCAGGCCCAGGTGGGTTTCAGTGATAATCGCAAACAGGTATACTAATGTCCTGTTTGGATTTAAGATATCTTAAACATTGTTCTATTTCATTTAACCAACAGCGAGTCTATATGACAGATTGTCGATCAACGACACCCAGCATTCTCATCAGAAAAATTTGAGAGACAACTTTCCAGTGTGTGCAGTGCGTTATAACATGGTATCATTTTAACTCTTAGATTCCAGGCAAGCTTGTTCGTTTACAGCTCTGTGTGTGCAGCTGACAGCTTCCTTCATTGAGATGGCCAAGAAACAGAAAATTGTTCTAGCGCTGGCTCTAAAATGAGCTGACAATACCGAGCTGCTCACCGGGACCAGAAAGGTCAGAGAGCATGAAGCCATCAAAGCCTAAAAGTGTTTGTTTGTTTTTTACAGCTGTTTTCTGTTGCCAAAAGAATCTGGAACAAGACCATCAACAAGATACAAAAGGGATAGAATAGGATTCGATTGGATGTTGGTTGGCTCGTTTTGCTAAAGCACTGGCTGTCTGTGTGTGAATGCACCCCACAGACTGTTATTGAATCCTAACAATGCCAGTGCCTACAGGGCAGCGCATGATTGGCCATGGCGTTGTCCAGGGAGGGAGGGAGGGATTTGGCAGGGACAATGTCCCTGTGAAGAGGCTGTGGGAACCCATGTCACCTTGATTTCCTGATGCCCTCATCTTGTTTCCAACAGCTTAACGCTGTTTGTGTGAATGGCATGGATAGAAATAGTCTAGACTGTCTAGATGTTCAAAATAATTCACAATGTCTTCTGCTCATTTCAAAGCCATAACCCTAAAGCCTAAAGCTATGTTACGTTAAATCAAAACACTTTCTCGTACCACATGATAGAGCTCATCTTCATTCCCAGAATGTCACTGGAGATCACGTGGGTCCGAATCTATTTGGAAACACTAGAATTAAAATAGAGAGAATTAGGAGCAGTAATGTCTGGCTGATAATAGCACTACAAAGCAAAGGTAAACAAGAGCTACGTATGTGAAGTTGACGTTGGAGCAATTGAACCATCATCAACAACCTCAGGAGAGGTTTCAGACTTGAGTTTAGACTACTAGACCACAGATCACAGATCACTCCTGCAACTGGAATGCCTGTTGCAAATATTGCAAATTATAAACAGCCATTCCAGTTAAAATAAAGTGCAATGGTCTAATGGCTTTAATTCAAGATTTAAGGCTCCTGTTAGATAGTTGCAAGCAACCCTACATGCATATTATTTCAGCTTGTCAACTGCTTATTTGTGTGTACTGCTTTGTTCTTGCTCTTTCAAAATCTTTCAGTGCAAAAACCTTCTATGATGTGGACAAAGACACACTTAAAAACCTGAAGCCTAGGTATAAAGCAGGAAAAACTAAAAATGTTAGAAGGCTTGTTATAGCATAGCTGCTTTGCAGGCACCAGCAATGACTGGGTCCAATGATATCCTCCTATCTTCTCTGTGAACGACAAGTTTTTATTAAAAATGAACCATTTTTCAGTTGGTTGAAGGTTTCAGTGACCTTTGACTTTCAAACCATGTGTGTCTTCCTGGATCAGTTTACACCGTCTCTGGAAGAAAAAAACAGGCAGAAAAAAACCACTGCTATTTCACAACACATCATTAACGTGCAAGGCCCCTTTATAGCATGAGACACGAGCTTGACTACCCGGTGGGCCTGCATTATAACATTTTAATATTGCCTGTCACTCAAATACCCTGACACACAGACCGGGCTCACTTTCATCATATGAGAACAGGGCCATGGCACGATTATTCATAAATTCAGCTATGCACATGCAGTGCGCTTCTTCTCAAATGACAGCCGTGCCCCTCTCAAATTTACACAACAAGGTAGTTGTTTCCAAATGATTGTACAGCATTATCTATACTTGTGAACTGCCTTCACTAAATCATTCTACCATATTATCTTCCTGTCTTAGTCTTTGGGACCCACTGTGGTCTGGATTTTATTCACCCTTCTCTTAATTTATCCGTTTTATTTATGGAGTGATTGAATGCTGATCAAGAATTTACATATACTGACACTTTATATATCCTTTATTAATTAATTCAATAAATAAATACGTTTGGTGGAGTGTTTGTGGTCATTTATTCAATCTATTTTTGTTCATGTCTAATGTTTACAAATCTGGGGTTTCCCACATATAAGCCTGTTGGTTGTTGAATTATCCATTTAAAGCCCAATATCAATTAATATAAAGTCAGTGCATCTTAATTACCCCCCTCCCCCCTACACAAAATATTTCTTTTACAAAGGCCTTGAAGCAGACATATGTTAATGATATGGAAACCCCAGACCAGTATTCAGTTAACGGTGCAATCAAATGTAATTAATTAGGAGCTCAGCTGGAGCAAATATCTGGGTCTTTAGGGCAGTGACTAGAGGCACATATGCATATATTTTGTGACAGGAGCTAAAACCAGGTGTTTATTAAAATAGGCAAGAAAACATTTAAACTTATTCATAACACTGTGTCCAAAATCTACCCAAATTTCCCATCACCACCCTGTTGCTGTCAAACATTTGCACTCTTGTATGTTCTTAGCTATATAGCCTACAGCAGTGTTACAGTTCATCCTTTCATTCAGGTTAAAAAGTTACCAGTGTGTGTCTGGAGTGTTGAAGGCAAATCTCACACACAATGGTTATGAAAAACACATCTGAAATACACCTTTGTCTGAACTTACATGCAATTTTCCATTTAATGCAGAAATGAGTTCACACTGATTTAAGGTTGACTGGATTCCTGAATGATTAAGGTATTAAAAGTGATGGTGTTAAAAACGAGTCCTTGTCCAACACAATGTGTGTGGTGTGCACAAAAAGGACGCTCTAAGCAGTGATAACAATAAATTAAGTGTCCTATATTCGTCGGCAAACTAGAAGGGTTTGAGCAGGAGTATTTTGGGGGCATGTCTCACGGTGGCTGGCCTCAGCCACTTGGTGTGGTGTCTTGGTAGAAATTTACAGACTGGGACAGGTGTTTAGAGGGGAAGGCGATCCTAAAAATACCCCGAGAAGAAACTTCAGAGCTGTAAGAAGGAGAAGAGAAGACGTGGGAAGGCCTCAAACGGTGGCCGAGTTCTGACAACGGTCTCTCCAAGAACGGAAGCGATTAACATTTGCTTCTCGAGCTGTTTTGGGGAAAATGGGAAATTCGGCGAATTGCAATAATTTATTAACCTTGATATTCAAGAGCGTGGAAATGAACATATAGCCATACATGTCTTAATATAATTCAAATAAAAGATGTCTAAATAATGTATCAAATAATGGAGTATTTGTGGAAACTGATTCGTGTCATGTCTTGCTTTTTCATATTTTGTTTTTGTTTTGTGTGTAGGCTATATTTGTTTTAAATATATTCGTATAAGTAGTACGTAAAGAATTTACCATTCCAAGAACGAAGACCAAGTGAGTTCAATTGTGTCATAAATATTAAAAATGTGTCGAAATGAACGATTCCTCTATCTGTACATTAATATAGAACAAAAAGGGAAGTGAGGGAACCACGCGCCCGGTTTTTAGCTATACAGCTTTTATTGTGTCATTTGTGCGCATGCTTAACTAACAGCTGCCTCACTCTACCCCCTCTTAGCTGTCGTGCAGACGAAACTGTTGAAATACTGTAGCACTTGTGTTTCCCACAGAGGCCAATTTGATAGTGCCCATAGGTACTTATGAACTAACGCTGAAGCTTGATAAACTATCATAGGAATACATGCGTATCTCGTGTTGCACAGATTGTGAAGAATGCCTCAGGAGACAAGCCGACATGATTATTTTCGTAACAGGCCTGAACCACTGACAGTACACTTGACCACAGCTAATTGAACACATCTCTAGGGGTCAATAGCTTTCACGGAGATTAGAGCACTAATACGTCTTTCCAATGCTCATCATTCCCTTTACATCGCAATGAGTGGGCACATGGGAGAGAGAGGGAGGGTGATAGAGAGAGATATTCCAGGATCCCATTGGCTATTTTGCAAATTGCACTATTGAATTGACATAAACTGTGGGATATATTTCAAAATGGGCATAAACCACATATAAAACGGAATGTAAATTCGGTGTATGGGGACACGCAGCAGGTAGCTTCTGACAAAAATGTTGATGTTTTGTTAATAAATGTTAACCGTCTCTTAAAACAGTTAAGTGCTTTCAGAAATAGAGAGCAGTTGTGAAAATGTACCTGGAGTGCCGCTGAATTCCTATTTGCTGAATAATCCAGTAATATACGTTTTAAATTGGGCAGGCTATAGCCCTGTGATGATGTATTAGCCCTGCAACCTACGCTATGATTTCATATGATTCGCTATGTGAAGCGTTTTTTACGTATGTTGGGGATACAACCACTCCTTCCGCCACCTCCACTACATCTCCCAAGCGCAATGTATTCCTTACGGTTTAACTTTTAGTGTTAGAAATAGGAACAGGCGTCTTGGAGGGGAGGGGGTGTCTTCTTGCCCATCAGCTCCCATATATAGTCATATCAATGGTCAAATGTCTGGGAACAGCGAATCGCCAAACAGATCCATAAAAAAGTCGGGGCACGGGGAAGGAACCAGAGGGAGCCGTTTCCAAAAAAGTATTGTATGTCCAAAAGAATGTGGTCACCCCCTCGCGAAAGTACATATTTGACAGGGTACAGTCCGAAAGAGCTCGCACTCCAGTTTGGCGTTCAGTCCGGCACAGACGCTCTAAGCCTCTCCGACCTACCTCTTCAATTCCAGTTCTTTTGGAGCACTCGGTGCAGCCGCCCAAACAATAACCAGCCATGGATGCCATCAAGAAGAAGATGCAGATGCTCAAGCTCGACAAGGAGAATGCCTTGGACAGAGCTGAGCAGGCTGAGGGAGACAAGAAGGCAGCTGAGGAGAGAAGCAAACAGGTCTGCATTGTTTTATTGGGAAAAATCAAATTAATCGCGTAGAAAGCACGAATACAGAGTGGCCTTGTGAACCCAGCTAACTGGATCACCTCATCGGTGTGGATTAATAGAGATTTTACAGAAGATCATACGAAATAAGGAGCATAAGCGAAAAACCAAAGAGTTCCTTGTTAATGTCTTTTCTTTCTCGTTTTGGGAATATTCCATTTTTTATGAGCCTTCACCAGATACCATTTTTTTTGTACTTTTGCATAGTGAGAAACTGTCATAGGTGGCTCATTTGAGTAATTGATACTTCGTAGTGCATGATTTATTATATTCCTGTGGCATTTTCTAGATATGATGGCGTAGCAAAAAAAACGCTAATTTTACATTGGCGTTAGTAGGCCTAATGTTACATTTAGTTTGATGTAAATTGATTTAAACAAGAAATAATGCAGTTGGAAATAAGTAATACAAATGTATAAAAGTATTAATTATGCATGTTAATTATGCAACTCTCGTTTATATGCATGTATAGTTAGAGGATGATATATGTCAATTGGAAAAGAGATTGCGTATTACCGAAGACGAAAGAGATAAATTGATTGAGGAGCACCAAGGCGCTGAAGAAAAGCTGCTCGGCGCAGATGAGATCGCCACAAAGGTATTTTTGCCTGCTTCAGAAAGCTTTCCCTAACTTCTGTCCGTTCTCTCTCTCTCTCTCTCCCTCTCCCTTTCCCTGTCTCTGTCTGTCTGTGCCTCCGCGCTCCCCGTGCGCGTTCACGCGCTCTGTTTCCCGCTGCCCACCCTTCAAAACGATCCTCAAAACAAAAAAATGAACTCAGCTCGAGGATGATCTGGTAGCACTGCAGAAGAAACTGAAGGGAACAGAGGATGAGTTGGACAAGTACTCCGAGGCTCTTAAGGATGCCCAGGAGAAACTGGAACTGGCCGAGAAGAAAGCCGCTGATGTAAGTACCGAGGGTCCCCAAAAACGCACCATTCCTGCAATGCACCTCTTCTCCACAGTCTTTCTGTCGATTTCTTACTGTAAATGTAAAATGACAGTTCCTGCGTTATGTACACAATTCGCCTATTATGGGCTGCAGTGATGCAGTGTATTGGATTTTAAATGGTTACACTTGCATGATCAGTTTGAGGTTGGGGGAATACCTGCACCCCACCCCATCTTCCATATTGTCTGTCAGCCATAGTTCTATGACAATACAATGATCCAAGTTTAATCACATCAACAATTATGTAGCCTATGTTTTACTTTTCAATTTTATCCTATATGTGAACTGTCATTTTATATATTTCGTGTGTATTTGTTAATCACGGCACATAGGAACCCCCCATTAACACACTCAATGTGATTTAATTAGAAGTTGTTTTAAAACAGCCCACAGATGTCCAGCACTCCTAATTTATTACCCCACTTACATACAAGCACAAACTGCAAAAAAAACCACCCCAGCAGCCAACAAAACGGAGAATCGGATATGAAAAGAAAACCTGCTAAATGTGCAGTCTGCAACGAAGAGCAAATGGATGGTTAAATATAGCCCAGTGCTTTATATGGTCAAGTTAGAGCTCGCACACTTTGGCTGTTCCTCCGAGTTATAAGGAGTGGCCGTTTACAATTTCAGCGTATAACTTATTTGAAATGGTTTAGACAATTTAACAACATTTGTCACATTCTTTACTTTCCACATGTAACGTTACAGCCAAACTCAATATGAGACAAAGGTTATTTAAATTATTGAATGAATGTAACCTATGTTATAATGCTATCACCTGTGTTTTAACACAGGCATTATAGCTAATTCTGGTTATTTATGATTCCTTTAGAAAAACCTATACATATCATATTTCTCAGTATACTGTTGTGTTTAGGGATAGATATAGCAGGCCATTTGGGCGTAAACCAAAGTTCATGTATGGGGCATTTCCGAATGAAACAACGTTTTTTAAACATGCTCCATAAAAGGAAAACTATGAAAACTATTTACAAACCTTCATGCATGGAGTAGGACCAGCATGGTTGAGTCCCAGCAATTAAAGGGAACTTGCAGTGGTTGATCAGACTGAGGAAGCTGAAAAGCTATAGTCTATTTAAACAAGCAGCAGGGGCAACTAATATACACTAACCATTATTTAAAAATATATATGCATTTGGATATTATTATTATTATTATCAAAAGTATTTTATCTTTAAGCACTGGGAACCATTATTATTACAAATATATTATTTCCTTCCTTAGTGCTATTTTAACTATGCTAATGCCGTCGTGTAGCGACAATAGCGCCACATCACATGTCAACATTATTAGGAGCGTTTGTTTGTTACCGAACATTAGGCTATTGTTTTTAAAATACTCTTATATTGTGCATTTTAATCAGGCCCTGCTTTATTTTACAAATGAAAACTTAATAGCTCTGATTTGTATTCCTCTTAGATATCGATATAATTTTCTGATTCAGATTTTCTGATCATTTATATAAATGTAAATTAAATTATTTATTTGCTTGAATTGAAAGATTTTGTTCTCTCATTTCTATGTATATTTCGTAACGGGAGTTTAACACTGTGGGGGCACGAGTGAATCTTATGCATTGTCTAATTTGTTCCAGTAGGGGGCGCTCAGTATTAACACACAGCTACTGTAGGAATGTGCCATTGGAATGTTAATAGTTAGGCGCGTCCATTATAATGTCAATTCACATTCTCACTTGGTAAAGGAACACTCTTTCTTCTTATGTATTTACCCATGACCATGCAATGACAAAAATGCCATAAATTCAATTTACATTGTCATTTCAAGTCTTCTCGCCAGGGGCTTGGCTATGAAAACACGGTTACTTCCGGTATTTAGTGCAGACGTTGCTGCGCGTCTCCAATCGAGCAAAGAACAGGGCAGCTAAAGTAGTTTGCTGTATACTTACACTGGGTATTATTAATACGCTCCGTGTTAACTGTAAGGAAAGTTGTAAAAAATATATAAAAAAGCTAGTGTTTTATTGCATAACAGAAATGGCAGGATTCACATCGCTGGAAGCCGTTAAAAGGAAAATAAAATCCCTGCAAGAGCAGGCTGACAGTGCTGAAGAAAAAGCTGAGAGACTTCAGAAAGAACTGGATTTGGAAAGAAAAGCAAGAGAATCAGTAAGCCGTAGTTACAACTAACATAACAAAATTGTATCGACTAAAATAGTTGGAATCGCCTTTTTCGCGAAACTGAAAAGTGTTACAGTAACGTTAAAACAAATATTTTGGTATTCGCCTGTGTGAGACGCGCCGAAAATGATGGATGATACTGAGTGATGTACAGCATTATAGCGGGATTTGCGTGATACCCTGCGATGTATATAGACTGTACATAGCATGCCCGTCTTGCATCAACAATGATAAACCGATTCGCCGGAAAAAAAAGTTGACATTGAAGCCAAAAAGTGAAACCGAAAATTACTTGCTAGTTGGCCTGATGAAGTTTTAGCTTTTGTGCTGCAATTAGATTCCAGCTGTGATGTTAAGTAGGCTACTGTGATGCGGAGGCCCAGCGTGCGATGGTTAGCTAGCTGTATGCTGCATATCAGATTTGAAAGTGAAGATTTTCTTGTTTAAGGGTAGCGTAGTGTCGCTGTTTGCTACTACTTACTAATCAGGAAACGCACACAGACACGACTATTCGCCAAGGGGAGAACATAGCAAGTGAAGGAATTGTCCATTTTATGCACATGTTCAGGTGTGCATTACTGTTAAAAACAACTTAAAGTGTGACTTGGCTGTATTGCTCTATTTTGGTGTATAACATTGTTTGCTCCCCTTTTACTAGATAAAACTTTAACTTAAGCTAAGAGTTACTTTATTTTTGTTTAACCTTGATTGTAGGTGAGAAGGGCATCTTTGGATTGCTTCACAGTATTGCAAGTGGGGGTAAAGGACAGTGAGTTCCTAGTCTGGTAGAATGTGTTGATTAGACAAAAGCGTCAGCATATAGGCAGTGAGGAAATGTTAATGAAAACCATTGCATAGTCTGACTGGTTTTGAACACTGACTCATACCGAATGTGAGACTGCAACGAACAAGCTTTCATGATCCTTTTCTACAAATGGTTTCAGCTTTATTTTTTCTTACCTTATAAGGACAGGAGGCAGCGTAGCATGGTCTGAGCAGAGACTCCGTGAGCCTGCTCAGTTTAAGAACCAGCAGTTACAGAAGCAGGAAGTGCATGCTTGTTGTTTGTTTCCCACAATAACTGGCAATTACCAGAACTGCCAATCAGTGGGAATTCAGAGGCGACTAACATGACTAACGCGTTACTGATTTAAAAAAAAAAAAAAAAAAAATTTTTTTTTTTTTTTGAAGGGAGGGTATTGAGAAGTAGTAGTCTAGTTGGTGAAGTTGAATGTGGCTTCATCCTATTCTCCTCATAAGTCCTGTCTCTTAGTTGTAAATGCTAAATCGACTCATCATCGAGTTTACTCTACATCAGCCTCACATTGAGGTATTCATTGTATGTAGCCTAGTGCATGAACTTTACAAATCAAGCAGGCTTGGCTAAAAACTAGGCCCCATCTGCAGAGAAAGCAATTTTTCCCTCAATTGTATTATTTGCTTAGATGTGTCAAGATCTTAACCTGTTTAAATAAGTGTTAAGAGGTGAATGCTGCATTAGAATTTTATGTAAAGTCTTATTTAAAAAAAGAAAAAAAAGCCTTAAATGTAAATATTTAGAACCAAATAGTTTTGAAGGAACATGGCACTCCTCCTCTGCTATAACTCCAGTGTCCATGGAGTGCACATTAACAACCTGTCACATCGCCCAGCTGTTCTGCAGCACCGTGACCCACTGGGAAGAGGGTTTCCCCGTTTCACAGGCACACATCTACGTCAAACGTACAACCAGAAATGTGTTTAATCTTCCCAGCTGATGATAGATCTACATTGTGACTCAGAATTTTGGAGGTGAGGAATTTTAATGAGCAGTTCTGGTGCACGTGGGTAAAATGCGGCTCTTTTGAAGTCCTTTTCTTTCGCTTCAGCCTTTGGGCAGGGAAGCCATCATGCAATCGTTACATTCGTCATTTGTCACAGAGTATGCGGTACATAGAGTACAATAAGAGTGTAGGACACGCACACAGAAGTGAAAGTAGCATAGGGGTGAATTTGACAAGATGTCTGCCTGTACATTCTGTAAAGAGGCACATATGTCACATGTCCTGTTTGTTTGTGTGTTATGTTGCTGTTCTGTGTGTGTGTGTGTGTGTGTGTGTGTGTGTGTGTATACGTACGTACATACGTGTGTGTGTGTGTGTGTGTGTGTGTGTGTGTGTGTGTGTGCTGTGTCTCAGTCTGTGTGTGTACATTGTGTGTGTGTGTGTGTGTGTGTGTGTGTGTGTGTGTGTGTGTGCATACACATGTGTGGTGTGTGTGTGTTCTGTGTCTCAGTCTGTGTGTGTGTGTGTGTAAAAGCTGTTATCTGTGCACTGGTGTGTCCCCTCTGTGTTCGAGCGTTTGACCCTCCACTGTCTTGCTCTCCTAGGCTGAGAGTGATGTAGCTTCCCTGAACAGACGTATCCAGCTGGTTGAGGAGGAGTTGGATCGTGCCCAGGAGCGTCTCGCCACAGCCCTGCAGAAGCTGGAGGAGGCTGAGAAGGCTGCTGACGAGAGCGAGAGTGTGTGTGTGTGTGTGTGTGTGTGGAGCCCCTCTCCCCCCCTTCGAGTTGTAGCCCTGTGGTGGAGTCTCTTCCGTCACATCGAGGCCGCTGCGCACGAGCCCTGCTTTCAGAAGCACATGGGCACACCCCAACTTCCGCACTCGATAAACCACAGGGCTGTGCTTTCCTGCACACTTTTGTTCTGAATGGTTTTCAAATCAAAAAGGAGGCAACAGTGAACAGCACAGCGAACGGGTGTTCTTTTGTCTGATTTCCAATAGCGTGATAGCATAGTCAAACCGATAACTCGATTTTTTTTTAATGAATAAATATTCAAGAAGAGGTTTATTTCTTGCTCACAGTGATCCAGATATGACAGGTGGCCTCCATCTGAAATGCAGTCATGAAGTTCTCAGGCGTGAATGTTGAATGCAAAGGGCACCTTTCAATCAGGACAACAAGGGATCCCATTTACTGGCACAAACAAACAACGATTGTTTCCGTAGAAACAACAAGGTCCCGAATAAGCAGTGATTCACTAGGCACAAGGCAGTGTTTTTACGCCTTTGTCTCTTAGAGGAACAGTCTCTGGTGCATGGACACAGACCAATCCCTGTTTCCATGTGTCAGATGTGTTTATTCAAACACAGTCATGGAATACTGCAGCACATGTTAACTTCCAAAAATAACAAGTTAACAAGTAGTTCAAAAATAGTCCAAAATAGTCAAAAAATAAAGCTATCCGATCATTTTAAAATATGCCTTAGATTCCAACTTCAAAGTCTGATTCTTGAGTTTGCAGCATAAAAAATGTTGTGTGTTTGAATTTTTGGCTCGTTGGTTTGGCTTCTGAGTGGAACTCATCAGTGGCCATCTTGACCAACCTTTTTAGTCAAGCAGCAAAAATTCAACCTAGCAGAGTTCCATTGATATTTCGTTTTTGAGAAGTTGATAAGTTTGAGATTGTTAAAGAATCCTGGCGATGGAACAGATTTTTCCATGTGAAGTGCACAGACTTATCTTGAAACAGTAGACCATCTTTGCTGATGCGTGCTTCCTGCTTTTCTCCCACACAGAGGCATGAAGGTTATTGAGAACAGGGCATCAAAGGATGAGGAGAAGTTGGAGATGCAGGAGATCCAGCTTAAGGAGGCCAAGCACATCGCTGAGGAGGCTGACCGCAAATACGAGGAGGCGAGTTTCCGAGCGAGCAGCCATTCACAAGCCATACACTGAGAAACAAACCACTCCGAACCCTGGCCTATGGCTAGTGGCCCATATCATATACTATTTGTGAAGATTTGCTACAGATCCCATGCTTTAAGCCACTTCTTAAATACTCCATGAGGTAATGAAACCTTTTCATTGACATTTTCACAACTACACATCAGTTTTGGTAGGCATTAATAATATAATAATATATGCTATTTAGCAGACGCTTTTATCCAAAGCGACTTACAGTAGTGAATGAATACATTTTCAGTATATGTGATCCCAGTGGGAATTGAACCCACAACCTAAGCGTTGCCAATGCTGTGCTCTACCTACTGAGCCACACAGAACCAACATACAGATATGAAAATGATTCGACGCACACAGAAACGCATAGTGAAGTTAAAGCAGTTCCGAGTAGCGTTTTTGACGCGTAAATGCGCCATCGATGTCCGTGGCTCGCGGGCGGAGCGTGTGTCTGACCGTCCTTGCTGTCTGTGCCTCACAGGTTGCCCGTAAGCTGGTGATCATTGAGGGTGATCTGGAGCGCACAGAGGAGCGCGCTGAGCTGTCTGAGGGGTGAGCCCTTTACTCCTGCTCCCGCACGGCAACCCGCACGGGCCAATGGGCTTGCACGGCCGCGCCGCGACGGCCAATCAGGATCCGCCGTCCTGGGCGCGCCGCTCACTGCCTGCCTACACACTGCATGTGCAGTCAAACTGCATGTTCTTTTCCGTTTTTGTGTGATCGGCCTTGCGTTTGTCACACCCACTAACAGACGGGCACGGAAAGCAGAGGAAGAGCTAAGAATTTTGGAGCAAAGTTTAAAATCGTTAAACGCAACACGCTCACAGGTACTTATAAACTAACTTCATTAGTGGCTGTAATTTCCTCGACCTAACCCGCTTCCATCACGTTCCAAGTTTCCCCTAGGGCAGTTCATCGTCTCAACTTGCCTGCTTTCTCTCTGGTTAACTTCACGCTTTGCTTTTTGTTCGCTCTCCCTTTTGCACCCAGATCTGTGACTGTAATTCGCTCTGACCCAGCAGGAGTAGTGCACGTTTGCTGCTGGGCAGTGAGTGATATCAGCAAGCTGAGTCGCTGAATGCATTTGCTTAAAATGATTTGTGAAGTTGTCTGAAATGGGGGTTTCTCCAAAGTCATTTCTGACGCTGCCGTTCTGCACAGCTCGCCACTGCCTCCCACTCCTGCTGAGTTGGTCTGTTTTTTGAGCTCCTTTCTTTTATTTGTTGAATTTTTATTCATATTTTTATCTTCTTTTTTTTTTGCCCTTTGTCGCTGTCCTCGTCTCGTTTTCCCTTTCTCACCTTTGTGCCGTCCGTCCAAATCCTCCTTCCTCCCTGTCCCCTGTCCTCTGTGCCCCTCGCTCCTCTAAAACGCCAGCAAATGCTCTGAGCTTGAGGAAGAGTTGAAAACTGTGACCAACAACCTGAAGTCACTGGAGGCCCAGGCTGAGAAGGTAGGTCCACGTCCAGTTTGGAGCCTGCTGTCCACAGCAGTCCACAAACCCTCGGCCGGTCACGAGAGATCTAGATTGTTCCTAGAACGCTAAGCGAGTAACCAACTGACACATTCTGTAGATTCACATTTGTTACAGTGATCTTTACCAAACATCTGTGCGTCATCTCGATAGTATACTATAGTTTTTTTTGTTAAATGTTTAGATTTCCTTCAGATGTCCTTTCCAAATGTATAATGAGTAAAGCCGGACAATAACAAAATATCTTTACGGTTCATTTTGTGATCAGAAGATGATTACTTCCAGATTTTGATGTTAACAAAATTAACTATCGAGATCACAAGATGTCGTTTCGAACGAAACCCTGAAATATTTTGCAATTTAGTGCGTATCATGTGATGACCGTTTTGGCCATGTCAAAATGTTGCAATATTTCCTCGTGATCTCGAGATAACTACCCTCCAATATGTTATTTAATGTTGGTCACGACAAAGCCACTGTAGGGTCCAGACTAAAGCGCTACCTTCGTTGGTATATGTGGACATGATCCATAGGAGGGTCTTCTTGGCTGTCGCTTGAGAAAGTTGTACCGCTGATGGCCCCCTGACCTGACCCGTGTTCTTTTTATCCGTCTACAGTACTCACAGAAGGAAGACAAGTATGAGGAGGAGATCAAGGTCCTCACCGACAAGCTGAAGGAGGCAAGTCCCCCCACCCGCCCCCCCCCGTCTGCTCACGGCGTAGTGCGTGTTACTGCAGAACCCTTTGCCGGTCGTGAGCGACGCTAACGTTCTTCCCTTCGCCCCGCAGGCTGAGACTCGCGCTGAGTTTGCTGAGAGATCAGTAGCCAAGCTTGAGAAGACCATTGATGATCTGGAAGGTATGGTTTTCTCTCGTGCCAGCGACACTTTGCACCATTTTACACAGGGGCTCAGCCCTCCGTGTGTCCGTGTTACTAGGTTAGCGTCTCTTAGCTCAGTCAGATCATTCCTTCTTTTCAGTGTCCTCTACACCTCTAATGAAGTTATCTTTATAGCAGTCTTTCTTGATATTTTCCCGTTCTTTGCTGCTCACCTATTTTCCCTTCGTGTTTGTTACTTGGGATTTTTCACGGGTTTATGAAAGAAAATTTATTTCTCGCGTCGCTCGAGCCGGTTTGGTTGGTTCAGAAAAATCATTGAATGCAGACGCGTTTGTCATTATTCATCATTAGCTGCTTGTTTGGGCCAATTTGACGCGGTTGCCAAACAGGTTGCCCACACCCTTAGCCGGGTTAAAACCAAAAAAGAAAACAAGAACCAAAGGCTCCCACGACGTACAGCGAGGGAATTTGTTTCCCAAGACCAACAAAAGGATTTTATTCCTCTCTGGATTTAAAAAAAAACCCCCAACCCATTTGTTGAGTTGTAACCCAGTGTGAGGACAGGGCTTGCAGGTTGAGCTGGCAGAGGGTGCCCTGAGGGATGGAAATGTGTGCCGATCCTGGGTAGTGTTGGGCTGTGAGGCTGATGTGTTCTCCTGTCGGCATCAGTAGGCCAGAGTGCGTGAGCCTATAGGAATGAAAGAATTTGTCAGGACGCTGTGGCTCTAATTGAGGCTGTAAATCAGTGTGGCTGGGGCTATGGAAAGGAGCCGTGGAGGGTGTGCGCAGCCTTTCCTGGCCTACCTGAGGAATTTGACACGGCACCAGTGAGTGCCCTCATCACATTTCTGCTCTGTTCTGCTCTGTTCCCTGATAACCTTTTCGTTTTTTGTTTTTTTTCCTTTTTCCACCCTACCTCTTTTCCTCTTCCTCTCTCTGTCTTCCTGTCTTCCTGTCTCTTGCTCTCTCTCTCTCTCTTTCTTTCGGCGCTGTCTGTCCTCCTGTCGCTGTGGCCCGATTGGCTGACCATCTGGATGTACTGTCCGTCAACCCTCCCATTCCCACAATCCCCCTCTCCTCTCCACCACCTGCCCCACCCCACCCCCACTCCCCCACTCCACACCATCTTCCGACACCCCCACTAGATGAGCTGTACGCCCAGAAACTGAAGTACAAAGCCATCAGCGAGGAGCTGGATCACGCTCTCAACGACATGACTTCCATGTAATTCACCCGCTGCATTTGCCTGTGCCTAAACCCCACCTCCCCTCCCCCTGAAAGTTTGCTTTACTCCAACCTCCCTAACACCTCTGTTAACCCCACAGTTCCCCTCCTCTCCTCCAAAAATCACCTGCTACACGTTTGTCAGCGTGACAGCGAGCAGCAGCTCAGTCTGTGGTGCGGTAGGCGCCAGTTTCATTAGGGCATGGTGCAGCTCCGTAGTCGGTTCTGTTCCGTGTTTGTGCCCACGCCATAAAGTGACATTTGTAACAGGGCCTTGCTGTCATATCTCCCGACGGGGTTTGTTTCCTTCTCGTCACTCTCGTAACTGTGATTTTGACAGGTGGTGAGGTAATGCCTCGTAAGTGACAGCATTTCTGACATCAGTACGGGTCGCCATGGTACAGTCCTAGTCCTTGACCCTTTAGCAAGCAACGGCAAAGTCGATTTTTACGTCTTGAATTTGTATGAAGAGCTGTTGCTAGACAGTGCATGTAAATATCACAGACTGAAATTTTCTTTTGATATTTCTGTAATGGTGCTGTTTTTGGAACAGAAAAAAATATATACTGTGTAATTTGGGGAATATTTCAAGTGTTTTTCAACTCACAACCTCTATGCTTGTTGTTTTTATTTTAATACTAAACTTAATACTTAATACTAAAGTATTTTGTCAATCCTCAAACGTCGCATGCTGGGGTCCATTAAAATGCAGGAGAATTGTAGGCATTTCAATGAAAAGCTCGCTGGGTTGTTTTCAGCCGTTCCCTATTAGCGAGACTGTTGTTCTTTACTAACACGGTTGACTTCGTCACTGAAGAGAGACCCTGTGCATGCCCATTGAAGTGGATTCTGTTTGGTTGTAAACGCACCTGTTTGTGAACTGTGAGCCTGAGACTATTGAACAAAGGAAATGGGAGCATGGCTAACACCAACGATTTGAGCCAACGGTGACCTGTTAAAGGGCTGTTCTGTGGGGAGATGAACCTCAGGGAAATCTGTTTGGATGGACATATCCAGACGTTATCAGTCTGGCCTTTAGTGTTATTTACTGGCGGTGCCTGTGATATGTAATATATAAGTTATGTCATTTAGCAGACGCTTTTATCCAAAGCGACTTACAGTACTGAATGCATACATTTTTCAGTATATGCCGTCCCGGTGGGAATTTAACCCACCACCTAAGCGTTGTCAGCGCCATGCTCTACCTACTGAGCCACACAGAACCACCACGGATATGTCCAACTGTAAAATTTCCTTGGTGTTGAATTTTCAAATTTTTACGTATTTTATTTTTTTAAGCAACAAAAATACCATATTCTAAGTGTATATATATATGTATGAATTCTATCTGTGAGGTAAAGCACTGTGTTTGAGAGAACAGCCCTCGGCGGTGGTGCCTTAAGTCCAATATCGGGCCGTATCGTGTACCGACACGATTTGGCAACAAAACGAGCGAAACCTGTCTTCGCTGGAAGTTTTGTGTCCTCCGGGAGTTTTCACAACGAAAACCCCAAGAGATGCGGTTGACTTGCGGTCACAGTGCAGGTTGACCACGCATCTTCCCCCCCCCCAACAACCGGACAATGCCCGATGGCATTGTGGTTTTCTGATCTGCTTGCCGTGACTAAAACTCTGCTGTCGTCCTCAGGGCTCTTCCTTCACACTCTGTTCTGCCTTTTTCTCCCTGCACAGATAAATTGTGTACTCTACATCACATCAAAGACGCCTCCCGCCGGCTGAGCGCCTCAGCTTCTTTACCCCTCCTTTTCCTGCTTTTCTTTTACTCCAACGCCTCCCCGTGTCACAGCTCGGCTGTCACCGCCCAGCGTCCCATCTCTTGTACAGAACCTATGAAAAAACATTTTGCTCGATGTAAAATAAACTTCCTTCCATCTATGTAAGCTATACTTCTCCTTTTTAGTTTGTTCTGTTCCTTCTCAGTCTTTTGGTGTTTTTTTTTCAGTTTTCTTTTCTTCTTTTTCCCTCCCTTTTTTCGTTTTAATTTATGTGCTTAATTTATTGTTGAGTGGCTTCAATAAACCCGAGGAGCTCCGCTCACCAAGTCATGCTCATTTCTGGGGGGGGGAGGGGAGGGGGAAAGCATTCATAAACTCATGTTGTAGGAGCAGCGGTCTTTGTAGTCCTGAATCTGGAATCAAATGTTTAAATATTTACACAGCGCAGTTTTAAGTGCGTGAGGCAGACGGTCCTGTGTTTAAAGTGTGCGTAGGGAGAATGTGCCAGAATTCCGTAAGGCATTCAGTTACAAATGTTTTGGCTTTTTCTCAAAATCCTTGGCGGAATTGACCGCTAATACAGCAGCTGCAGCCTAATCCTTACCAATGACCAGCTTAACCCTTACTGGCCTACCAGTGACATGAAGGTAGAGACTGCAGCCTAACCCTTACCAAGGAAAGGTAGGTAGAGGCTACAGAGCTGCTATTTGAGTGTATCCAATAATTAATTTTTCACCTTATTTGCCCCTCATTTTTACAAAAAACGTGGAGTACTTATTATTCTCATACTGACAGAAATGAGTCAACACCTGCTGGTTCAGTCAACTTTATTCTGCTCGGAGCAAATTTCTGAAAGCGCTTCAGACACCAGACTTTTGCCATCGGTTTGAATAAAATGACCTCATAAACATGGGCATCTTTTCTGAACATTTAACGGAATGCCAT
Organism: Aldrovandia affinis; assembly: GCA_029706075.1. Taxonomy (NCBI): domain Eukaryota; kingdom Metazoa; phylum Chordata; class Actinopteri; order Notacanthiformes; family Halosauridae; genus Aldrovandia; species Aldrovandia affinis. The sequence goes on from JAINUG010000017.1 coordinate 2,517,369, forward strand.
GGCTATATCCGGTCCAGACCATTATTCCAAAGCGGGAGCGCCCATGGACCACCTGCCTTTTCTCATTTCACTGTACGTACATTTTTGGTCCAGATTGAATTACCATTTTTAACTGTCAAATTGTACATTTTTAACAAATGACATACAACGAAGCTAAATATATCAACTCTCTGTGGAAAAAATGAAATGCCCAGCCCACTTAAATGTTCTCCCTGAGGCAGATGTTGGTGGTGTGCTTATAGCATCGTTAGTGGTGCAGCTGCTTTTGGGCCCAAAGCCATATTAACAGTTGATTTACTGTAATGCACAGATGAAAGCCTTCAGGCTCAGGGGTCTGCCCACTGTTACCGCCTCATTACTGAGTCCTTGGGGACACCAGACCTATGAATTTAGCTGCTTGCTACTCAACCGTAGTTCGAGAGGGCTTCACCGTCCGCAGGATTGTATTCCGCACACCTAACCACCCGATTCAACGAATTACTGTCTCAATTGAACCAGGGCTGAGAGAGTTAATGGCTTAAGGTTGGAATTGGGGGGCCTCTAGTTGAGTAGGCCTGTAGGACATCAATGTTTGCTCTCCTACTATACACTCAGTACACCCAAACACATTGAAGAACTCCCCTTCTTGAGTTCTGAATCGTTAAAGTTTTACACACTACAAATGGTTTGAGCCCATATGTGATATCATATGCTACCCAAGTAAATAACTTTGAAGTAGAATATATACATTTTATAATATTAATCCTCTCTCTCCTTCTGTGTCATCTACTAAGAATAATTGATAGATTGATATATTTAATGTGTGCATTGAATTTCACCATTAACCCTCTCTGCCAGACCGGCCCTGGCCATTAGCCCCGATCGGGAGCAGCATTTGGCTGTCCACTCCTGAGGGAGGGACGAACTCGCTGTGAAGCACGTAAGGGTGTCTCCAGAAAGGGGGTTGGTTGCGTTCTGTCTCGAAGGAGGTGGGTCATCACCAGCCTTGGAGAGTAGCTTGCCCCGTAGAGATGGGCGGCAAGTTCATGGAGGGAGGGTTAATCGAAATAAATAGGGAGAATTGGGGAGAAAAACTGGGAAAAATCAGGAACAATTTCTTTAAAAAAATAAAAATGTTTTAAAAAGTTGGGAGTCCTGTCACACCTGTCGCACACACCCCAACTGAAGAAATCTAGACTTCACCCAACCCTACTGATTTGAGCAGTCAGCATCAACTTCACTCACCTCTACTGATTTTAAGCAGTCAGCATCAATTAGTTTGTGGGCCTTTACTACAGAATTTTTTTTCTTCAGGAATCCTCTGGTTTTGTTCCATTTTTCCAGTCAAGTTTTTTGTTGCCAAATGTTTTTATTTTGCCTGCGTGTGGCAAAATAAGACATCGAAGTCTGAGTTCAGTGAATTGTATTTATTTTTTTATTTACCTTTATCTTACCATGTAGGTCAACTGGGAAATAATTTCTTATTGAAGCTTTATAGTCAAGCGGATCGCCTTGTGAGTTATTGTTGATTTGTTATGAGTCACAATGTCAGGGAATATTGAGGACTAGGTGAATTGGATACATCTGCAGCTGTGGTCTGTTTTGTTCAGCCTTCGCAATGAGCAACACACTTTGGGGAAATCCCTAGTTCATAGACTGGTCAGAACTAGTTACACAACTGGCCACAGATTGGAGATGAGTCTAGATTTCTTCAGAGGACGTTCCCTGACTGTGTTCGGGCACGTGGAGAAGACCTTTCCTGGCTCCGTCAGTGCCGAGCAGTAGCGTCCACTCCTGGTCAAGCGATCTGTGGCTCTGAGGGCTTTGGTGAGCCCTCTTGGCCGGGAGCGGTAATTATGGGCCAAGGCCGTGACTCATGGACCAGTGCTGGTGTAGAATCCTCGGTGTCGCTCAGCCAATGGACTTCAGAAGAGCGCCCAGGTTCAGAGACTACACCCTCTCCACTGATGGTGTGGATTTCTGTGTAGCGCTTGACCCGCATTACCGCCATGTCCTTTAAGAGAAGGTAGAGTATGAGCAGGTGTGGGCTGTCAGCATGTGGAATAATCCCATTAACCCCCTTGACATTTTTTTACTTGATCTCCTTTTCTGTACTAACACTAAGAGGTTTCTCCCTCTTTCTCTTTCTCTTCTCTCTCTCTCTCTCTCTCTCTCTCTGTGTTTGTCTTTATCCTGCTTTCCGACTGTCCAGACAGCCTCTACCAGCAACTTGAGAAAAATGGTCTTCTTTCTAATGAACTAAGAGACTGGCCTTGAACACGGATGAAAGAGTAGTCTTACTGTTTGTTTGTGTGGGTGGTTGTGTTTTTATAACCTGAATCAATTCTTCCTTGTGCATGGTGGTCTAATGATGTGCAAGAAAGATGCAGTGCATTGTTGTGTCTTGGATAATACCAAAAACATCTATTCAGGAAATCACAGGGAAACTAACCAAGTGTGTGGTGTAGTGTGTGGTTGGAGCAAATACCTGTGGACCTCGAGGCCTGGATTTGAATACCCCTGCCTTAATGTATCACATATAAGTGACTGGAGTTAGCATTCTTGATAATAAAATATTTTGTAAAATAGTATATACTATACATCACATTATGTTTTTCCTCATAATTTAATGCATGCCTTAAGAATGTGCTGTGTTTATGCCACTGACAGAAGGTGGTGTGTGTGTGCACTGTGCTGTTCAGATGGATGCTAACTCTGGTTAGGGACCGCAGCAGAGCAGTTCTCTCACTGAATGTGAATGTCAATGTGCATTGTGCACTGTCTTGTGTGCATGTACATTTGGATAACAGTTACATTTGGTCAGAGTGAGTGCAATGTTGCCTTAAAGCAGGGGTGCTCAGGTTCGGTCCTCAGCATCTACTGGATGTGCAGGCTTTTGTTTCAGTCTAGCACTAACATACCCGATTCAAATATGAATTGCCTTGATGAGCAGTTGACTAATGAAATCAGGTGTATTAGTGAAGGGATTCATGAAATTAGGTGAGTTAGTGAAGCGATTCATGAAATCAGGCATGTCAGTGAAGGGATTCATGAAATCAGGCATGTTGCTTGTTGCTGTATGCTACTGACTGCATCACAAGATGCCCTCTCGTGAATTGTAATGCATTTTGTTTGGTGTTCTAACAGAGAAACTTGCACACGCTAAAGAAGAAAACCTGGGCATGCATCAGATGTTGGATCAGACTCTAATGGAATTAAATAATATGTGAAACCCTGGGTTTCGTCCTTGTTGTTGGTTTTACTTGCACCTTGCTTATCATGGCTCCCCCGGCCGCCCCTTCCTCACCTCCGAAGCTTTTGCATTCGCACTGACCCGCTTTCAGTGGAGCTCGACGAAGGGCCAAGCCAGAGGGGACGGACTAGCCAAAGAGGAGAAACACTAGCATTCAGAAAAACCAATGAGCATTTAATGATGTCTACATTTTGTAATCAAGAGGGTTTTTTTTGACAAATTATAGGATGGAATAACTTGTGCCAGTTGTTAAAAATGATTTATTTTCCCTTTTTCCTTTAATGCACTGAGGTAGTGATTTTGATGCATCCAAGGTTCAACCCAGCTATGCTTTATTTATGTTGTAATCCTCCCTTGAAAAAATAAAGATAGCAGAATCTGCACTTAGTTGTAGATTGAGCCTTCTATTATGCACGTAAATTGTTAAATGGGCCAAATTCTGAATAATGCCAAGGTTTTGTTAAAGAGCAATGATTTATTTTTCCTCCTTTTTATATTTTGTACATTATTTTTGAATTTCCTTTCAAAAGGACTGAATTCAAGTGTGTGTGTACATTGCATAAAACGACTGTCTATACATGCTCAAGTGTTACTGTGGTGGCAAACATTTACTTGAGTAATGATGAGAGAGAACAAAGTACAAACTTATTTACGCACAGGTAGGTTTCTTTGAATTGTAGCTATTTTTACTTTTAATGTGCCATTATTTATTAATGGCTGGGAAGGGATTGATCAATAGTCTATTATATATTATTATATTATTATTTTTAAAAACCCGAAACTCAATTACAAAATGTACGGCAATATTAACTCAAAATGTGTTTTCTCCCACATGTTTAGACCTAAGGTTCAAAGAATTTCCAATTGTTAAGAAATATGAAGAAATGCAATTTTGTAGTCATTCTTTACACATTTTAAATGAATGCCATATATTAAATGTACAAAGTTCATAAATTTAAATAAAACCACAATTTTTTTGAGATTTTGTAAAATGTTTGATATTTTCATTTGTCCTTTTTGTTTCGTTTTTCTGTGTAAATGAAACGTATAACGATATTATTCCTAATTTAACTTTTTTTAACTAAGTTGTGTATCATTGAAATTCCATTCAGTCCATTCTAAAAATGGTTTATATGTTTGAGGGTAGAATTCTATTACCCTTTGACAGTTAATGGTCACATGGTCATACATTTTGAATACATCCTTTTCATCTTCACTATCACAATTGTAATATAATTATTATTTTATTGAATATATTTGAATTGATAAATAAAAAAGGATACCTTGAAAATATACATCTGAAGCAATCCTTCTTGTACATTCATACTAAGTACAGTACAAGACAATGTATTGAAACATTTTTTGAATGGGTGTGGTAATGCTTAGTGCTTCTTTCCTAAAACTTACACATGATCCACTGTTAAAATCCCTAAACCGGGTTGACTGATCCCCACTTATATTACTTCCCAAATATCCCACATGCAAAATATGCGATTCAAAATCCGCAGTTCTATTTCTGTAAATATTATACTGTATGTTCTCGAGTCATTTACAATGGGTTGTGTTTTCCAAAGTAATTTTTGTATTGCAAAAACAACGTCTCTTAGGCTAAACGCAGTTCAAATATTTAGGGATTTAAATACTTGCCAAATTATCTCTTGCAAATTTGATGTTAATATTTTAGATATTAGTGTTTTAGAGGTTGCACTGTTGCATGACAAATCTTTTATTTACAAAAAAGGAAAAATGTAGTGCTAAACAAGCCTGAGCATAGTGCCCTGTTGTCTATGAGGCTATGCCTCGACTCTCCGGCACTTCCACAAAGCGCAAGTGGACTTTTTGGCCTAAAAACTTTGCAGACAGATGGCATATGGACCACAGCATAATTAAACTATTATATCAGGCCTTGACTTCCTAGCCCCTCTGAAAAGTGCAAGCCTACTTTTGTCAAAGGATTCAATATGGCTATGGGCATATTTAAACAAATAATTTCAGATAGCGACCATTTACAAGCAGGCATGGTTATACTAACACAAGTCCAAGGTCATCGTGTTTTTCATTTCAGAATGTTCTGCCCAGTTCTGTGATTATTTAAGCTGGAGATATTTCCATTCCCCTGTAACCTGTGTTCCCATAAGAGGGGTTAAGTTCTGAATGAAATATGTCCTTGAGATGAACTGTAATCAGTCTCCCCCCCCCACCAAGCAGACCCAAGCAGCGTGGTGTGTACCACAGGACAAGAAGTGGAAAATGGTACAGCTGTCACTCATCTCCGATCTGCTTATTTTGGCCAATGCATCACTCTCACCAGGTGGAGAAATGTTCCTCACGAGGGTACCTATGGGTTACTGCTGCTGAGAGCCACAGCAGCTCCTCCCAAACAGGAACAAGTATTTAGTACTCTTGGAAAGAAAGCCTTCTCTTGAGGTTACTACTTTCTTTGATTCCTTTTTTCACGATCGTGTTTTATTTTTATTGTTCTCTAGAGTGTAGTAAACCTTAAAAAAAACTGTAAAACATTTGTAAATAAATGTATTTTTTCTTTTTTCAAATTCCGTTGTTGAAGTAGCATTCAGTGTTAGTTGTTCAATCGTTCAACCAACCAAAACTCAAGAGGTGTGTCCACCCAGAAACAGTTTCCTGTTGAGGCGGTTTGTAGAGAGTATGCCTGTTTAGAATGTGATTTTATTGTTATATACTACAGTGTCTCCCAGAGCTTGCTGAACTCCAAACCCGTAAGCAACATTATGCAGTTAAGGGAACAAGTACATATATGCTCAAAATATGAATTACATAATTATGTTACCATAGTTGGGGTAACATACAGTTAGTTTTTTTCAGCTGTGCAATAAAAACACACAAGGCCCCTGTGCCATCTCCCTAGTGTGATGCTAGTTGTATATAACAACAGAATGGAAACAGCATATCCACACACCTGGCAAAGAATGTAGGAATAAAAACCACAAAAGAGGTTTCTGCACAAGTCTTTTAACAACACTTTTAACAATGAGCACTACCATCATTATACATGAGACAACAGAAACATTAGCTAGAAAGGATTCTCTAAGATCTCGAAGTTAACTGTAAGAAAATCATTACCGGTAGCAAAAACAACAATTGAATAAAATTACAAATATACACACCAACTGACTTTTTTCAGATGTCCAATATCAGATTAACTGTCCTAAATTAACTGAGTTAAACTACTGACTGTTATTCAGGGACTGTGTATCCTTTAAGGCCAGTCCTGAAAGCAGTGTGTCAGCAGGGTTAGCAGCCTTGCCCTGTGAAATGTAGCTGTCAAGGCCAAGGTGGAGATTAGCAGGAAGGTGGGCCTGGGAAGCTTATCAGTGCTTGCACTTCTGCGTTGACGGCGGCCATCTCTCATCACGTAAAGCACAAGGCGCAGTACCTGGCTTTGTCTATGGCGCTGACTGGAGCCGTTCCGCCGACGTGTGACCTTTCGAGGACCTCTTCCCTGGCTCTCAGCCCGGGGCGATAAAGCAGGGCGAGAGATTTAAGGCGGGACAGACGCTGTTCAGGCGCTGTCGAGGGTTTTCACGTGTGGGAGCAGCTCTTCGCAGGCTACTCATTAGCCTCCAGTTGCTACGGTGTGTACACAATCTGTGTGCGTAAGCGCAGGACCACTCAAAGAGAAGATTAAAGGACATTTCAACGAATATAAGTCACCCAGTATGTAAGCATTATTATTAATGGTGTTAACAAGGAAGGTCAGCTGAGAACTGTGGAAAAAAGGTATGTAGGGAATGCAAGGGATGTGGCCACGTTGAGAGATCTTTACGAATTTGACCGTGACACCAGGGTTAACGCCCCTACTCCTTTGATGAGTTACAATGTATCTCTGATGGCGCAATGAGTCACGCCTTGGTTTAACGTCTCGTCTGAAAGACCGCACCGCCGCACTGTGTCGTTGGGATTTACTACTTAGTCCATAGGGAAGACTGCCCCCTACTGGCTCACCGAAACCACTTCCACCTGCAGAAGAAGACTACAGGAAGGATACCAGAACATGATGAGCTCTCTGTGTATCTGTCCAAAACGTCACCAGTGGTTACGGAGTTAGGAGGACAGTGAACATCAAGACATGGCTGATGAGAATGCATCGGTGCTCTTCAGCGCGGCTGAAGGAGGTATTCGCGTATCGGCGATCTTTACAGCATGTATAACTTACTGTTTGCGTTGTCATTTTGGCTCTGGTCTTAGCATTCCTCACCATGTTTTTGCAGGATCGGGTTCCACATAGTAGTAGTGAAAGAAGCCATGTCATGTCTTGGCAAGTTGAGGTTAAATTATAATTTTATAAAACAGGGAAAGAATCCCAACAATGCCTGGACATCTCAGTGGGCGATTGATAATGATGATGGATTTTCATTTAAAATATCTTACAATATCTAGAAGGAGATGTCAGTGGCATTCCACGGGCCGATCCAGCAAGCTCATGGGGCACAAAGAAACATTGTGCGCTGCTTCCGTGATGGTCCACGGCTCCTCTTTAAAGACATTTCATAGAGGTGCTGTGACAGATTTATTTACACACACATAAACATATATATAAATTCATAAGACCAAGGCCTGGATAGGGTGCACCCCACGTGCATCTCACCCTACACAACAGGTAGCACTACAAACACAAATCTCATACCTGCTGCGTAGCGTGAGATAGGGGAGTACATGAACACATGTTCACAGTGCTATCTACATATTGCACAATTCATTTTCTCCTTTTTGGAGCATATAGTCCTGTAGCATCAGGCCTTGAGCTAAGATAAATATCAGAAAAGAAGATGGCCTTCCCATCTTCACATTTTTAAGCAGGTTCGATAAATTAATATTATATTCTTTGATTCGTTGTTAAAATTATGAACCTATCTGGTTAATAAGCAATACATAATTATAAATATTTTGTTCAGTATTATCATTATGGGGGGGGGGGGGTCATTGCTGCAAACAGCCAGGTAAAATAAATGAATAATCAAACAGTGAATTCAGCATTATTTACATGGATTTTACAGTTACTAATGGAAAGCTTCTTTATTTCAGGTTTCGTTTTAGTGTCGATTTTAGAGTGTATGGAGCAATGGGGACGACCGGGTATTTGTGGATGGAACATCGTGACCTGACCTGACGTGGTTGATGCTCAGGGGATGTTGCACGTCATGTTACACCTGAGATAGTTGAAGTGTCCAGAGTGCACTTTCAGTGTTCCAAGAGTGGAGCGTTCTGAATTGAGCAATTGGATAAGGCTCACTGTTTTACTGAGTACCAGATTCAGATCTGGTGCTCAGAGAGCAAATGTACACACCGGCACATATGTCCACGAGACAACACGCGATGCGGAGGACTGACATGGAGAGCAGAGAGCATGCCCTGTTGCCCGGAGACATGATGCTGGTAACCAGTACCAGCAAGACTCTGGAAGAGGAAGACCAGCGGGAACCTATTGCTACAGTGCACGAGTGTGTTCCACAAAAGCCAGCCAGCTTCAAATTGCAGAGACTCAACATAGAATGTAATTGAATTGAAGAATTGAATTAAGCATACGACTATATGCAATCACGTTCATGTTTTTAGGATGACCTTTAAGTACAGCTCATTTCTTACCATATTCCAGAAGTTGTCACCGTGTGTCCATCTCTATTTTGCACCTTTGTAGGCAGCGAAGCGGGACGGAATTACACACACACACCTGTGTTCTTGAAGCTGTGCCATGGTGTCCCTGTCAGTACACTTTTCAACTCAGAAGCACTGTTCTGAGTTTGTGCGCATCACACTTGCAGTCATGCAACTGAAACATTTGGAACTGCAGCAAACAAATAAAAGATCCAATGAATTCTCTCCAATAATTGTGCTAGTACCATTCTGGCATAGTGGAAGAGGTGGTGGCGTGACCGTTTTAAGAAATCTTCAAAATGTATTAGGTACCTTGGATGACTGAATTCGCCGCTAGGTGGCAGCAATTAGGTGGTTTCCCTTCAACATCCACAGTTTCTGGATTTTGGACTGGATCAGAGGTCAAGGTTTCTGTTATTTCTTGCATCTTTAGGTGCTGTCAATACAGTAAACTAACTAAAGGAGTTGTGCTAGGAAAAAGGGATCTAACTAGGTGTTGCACAAGAGTCTAGCAAGCTGGTTAGGCTACATGTAATGTGGCCGAAATTATGCAGAGAATTATGAAGTTTCTGCCTCGCGTATCACTTGCGAAGTACTTGGTAAGTAGGTGACAGTCAAGCTAGCGTTAGCTCGCATGCTATCGACAACTAACAAAGTAGAGGTCTGCTTGATTTTCGTGTTTTCTGTCATCCGCTATCTGACTGTTCTGGCTAGCTGACGTCAATGCATGGACATATGTATTTATCGAATTCTGTGACTGGCCAGCTAGACTGTCACTATGTCAGACAATACATATGTATTTAGTCGGCATCCCTAGCCAGCTCATTTAGGCACGCTAGCACTGGATTAAAAAAATATGTGCAGACTGCGGGAATTGCGCCCGACAGGTGCTGCGGACACAGACTAAGGTCAGCAGGGTGTCGGATGTATTGAGGATCCTGCCAATGCCACGTCGTATGGCTTTAGCGCCTGATGTTGAGGTTAGGGACATTGTTCACTCATAATATTAAATGCTATTCATATTTAAAACTCATTACTCTCCTTGGCTTATATTCGGCCGACGGAGGTCAAGCACTAAGGTCACAACGGTAGGCTACATACATTTGAACTTGCAGTTTGTACATCCATCGGGTCCTGAGGTCAGTACTCTAACGCAGTGGTTCCCAACCTTTTCTACACCAAGGCAAACCTTTTCGCGATAAATTCATCTACTGCACACTATTTTACCCGAACGAATTGCTGTGGCACTAAAGCCACATTTGTATAAAACCAAAAACTGAATCCGATACATTTATTCAGTGTTTAACCGTGTGCAGTGAACACTTTCTATAAACTCTTCAAAGAATGTATAAAGTGCTAATTGTTATGGGTAGTTTAATTTGAACTGGTCTGAAAATAGAACATTTAAAAAAGTTCAACTTTATTTTTATATTGTATTTTTTTTAATCACAGACAAATATTATCTAGATCAATTAGTCAATTGTCTGACAAGGATGAAAAAAATCCTCAAAGGCCCCGTTTACACTTGTCTTTTTATGTTACATATACGGATCGGATATGTATTGGATCAGAGGCGCGGGAAGATGTCTTGACTTGGGGGTGCTGAAATCTGAAGCGAAAAAATATAACGTTATAATAACGTAACGGGGATTGAATGTATTGTTTTGTATAAATTTGATGCAGAATTCAGTTCCCTGGCATGCCACTTGTAACGTATTTAGTGTTTCAAGTTATTAAATACATATTTTTTCTTATTAACTTTTTTAACCTCCCAGTTTCATGTCAATTATGACACACAGACACTGATGCACACAATGTTTTGTCTTTATTGCAAATATGATATACTTATACAATATGAGAATATGTATTTAATTACATTTATATTTCCTAACTGAAGACCAAACATTCAAAATAGCATTGTAACATTTAATTATTGTTATGTTAAGTGGATTTACAGTGGTGTGCCAATCACTAAAGATACAGAAAGTATATCATTGCTGTACCGGAGGCAAACAGGTTTAATCAAAATAAAATTCACATTTATTGAAACAGCAAAACTACGGGAAAATGTATTGTATTGGAAAAAGTTTTAATTGCAGAACCTAGCATAGAAACCTAGCATATTGGTATGTTTTGAAATGTATTCTGATAGGACGCAGCTCTTAGTACTCTGCAGAAATAACTGGAGCATAGAAAAAGTGAATTTGAGGGTAGGGCACCAAATTGGTCTGGAACTCTGTCAGGTCAACATTGAGGGCACTATCGAATCAGAGCGAGGCAGTAATGGAAGATACAATCTGGCTAATGAGCCTGTTGAGGTTGCTGTAAGTAGGGCGCTCGATGTCAAGGTTTCTACGGCAAATGTCATAGATGGCCTCGTTGTCAACCATGACGGCACAGTCGGAGTGCTCCAGGGTGGTGTGGGTGGTCAGGACAGCGTTGTAGGGCTCCACCACAGCAGTGGACACCTGGGGAGCTGGATAGATGGAGAACTCCAGTTTGGATTCCTTGCCGTAGTCAACAAACAGGCGTTCCATCAGCAGGGAGGTGAAGCCAGAGCCAGTACCGCCTCCAAAACTGTCGAAGACCAAGAAGTCCTGGAGGCCTGTGCACTGGTCAGAAGAGAGAGAACAGTCTACAAATTCAGAATCCTTCATTTGACAAAGGTTCATAGTATAGCTGCAATGATTATTCTATTAGAACAAATTGATTAAAATGCTTTCTAAATAAAATTATACTATTCAAAAACATTTAATTCAGATTTTTTCCCTGTTTTTCTCCCATGAGCCCACCGCCCGCAACTATGGGACCAGCCACTAACCCGGGGCTTCCTTCGAAAAGGAACTAACCTATTTGTTTTGTGCACAGGGAAGCTTTCTGTGCTCGTGGCGAGCTTGTGCCAACTTTCCCTCCCCTCTTTGCATACACAGAGTTGTGATCATGTGCTTCATGCGCTATTTGACAGTAAAACATCACTATTATGTACCGTGTGTGCAGTGGCTCATCAGCCTGTCGGACAGTGGGATTCTCAGTTTCGGTGGTTTTGTCTAGCATTTACTTTATTTCCATACAACACCACACCCCATCATGGTTTATCCATTACATAGATATCAGTTTGCATTTTAAAGACTAATCTGATTCATATGCTCCGTTGATGCAGCTCTAGTTCATAAATGCTCACCAGTTTGCGAACCCTGTCCAGCACAGGGTCTATGATCTCTTCGCCGATTGGGCAGTGCCCACGAGCGTAATTGTTAGCAGCATCTTCTTCACCCATGATGATCTGCTCGAGGCAGATCCCACCACACACTTCATCTGAGGAGATAGAAACAAAGGGGTGAGTAACAGGACTCAATGCCAGAGTTAAGAGAGCACTGCTCCAGAGAAACTGAGCTTACCAATTGGCTCTAGATCCACAAACACAGCCCTGGGGACGTGCTTGCCCGCTCCAGTATCGCTGAAGAACGTGTTGAAGGAGTCGTCCTCTTCTCCGATGGTCTTGTCACTGGGCATCTGTCCATCTGGCTGAATGCCGTGCTCTAGACTGTGCAGCTCAATCTGCACACCTTCCTGGCCCACGTGGATGGAAATGCACTCACGCTGTAAGAAGAGTACAGAGGTCAAATACTTTTACTGCTTTTAAAATGAATGTTTTTCATTGTGGTCCATGTTGAAGTGTTTCTTTTTAATAGGCTACAATGAACAGTGTATGATGATCTCTATGAATACTGCTCCCGTATCACTTGCGAAGTACTTGGTAAGTAGAAGCTTTCTGTGCTCGTGGCGAGCTTGTGCCAACTTTCCCTCCCCTCTTTGCATGCACAGAGTTGTGATCATGTGCTTCATGCGCTATTTGACAGTAAAACATAGTGGCTCACTAGCCTGTCGGACAGTGGGATTCTCAGTTTCGGTGGTTTTGTCCAGCATTTACTTTATTTCCATACAACACCACACCCCATCATGGTTTATCCATTACATAGATATCCGTTTGCATTTTAAAGACTAATCTGATTCATATGTTCCGTTGATGCAGCTCTAGTTCATAAATACTCACCAGTTTGCGAACCCTGTCCAGCACAAGGTCAATGATCTCTTTGCCGATTCGGCAGTGCCCACGAGCGTAATTGTTAGCAGCATCTTCTTCACCCATGATGAGCTGCTCGAGGCAGATCCCACCACACACTTCATCTGAGGAGATAGAAACAAAGGGGTGAGTAACAGGACTCAATGCCAGAGTTAAGAGAGCACTGCTCCAGAGAAACTGAGCTTACCAATGACTGTGGGCTCTAGATCCACAAACACAGCCCTGGGGATGTGCTTGCCCGCTCCAGTCTCGCTGAAGAACGCTTTGAGGGAGTCTTCCCCTCCTTCGTTGGTCTTGTCACTGGGCATCTGTCCGTCTGGCTGAATGCTGTGCTCTAGGCAGTACAGCTCCCAGCAGGCGTTGCCAATCTATACACCTGCCTGGCCCACGTGGATGGAAATGCACTCACGCTGTAAGAAGAGTACAGAGGTCAAATATTTGTACTGCTTTTAAAATTAATGTTTTTCATTGTGGTCCATGTTAAAATTGTTATTCGTGGGGTTCAATTCCCCGTCTCGCCAAGTGTCGGCTCTGGCCGGGAGTGCCACCAGGGGGCGGCGATTGGCTGTCCGCCCCAGGGAGGGGGGAGGGGAGCCGACGTGACGTTCGCTGCGATAAGAGTGGCCCTGTAGCACCGGGGTTACGGTCGACGGACGGCGAGTGCCGTCTCGGAAGAGGCGTCACTTCGCTTCGTCACTACCGGTCGCAGGACTACGGCAGCGAACTCACATTACTAGGGGGGGACTGACGTAAAATAGCGGGTCTAATTGGCTACCAAATTGGGAGAAAATGGGATAAAATCAGAAACAAATAAAAAATAAAAATGGTTATTCGTGGGCACCTTTTGGTGCGACATATTCCTGAAAAGTCAAATAAAACACTCATCTCATAGTTGACTTTTGCGTAATCTTATTGGTTGGAATGACAAGGTAAACACCATTGCCATGGTGATGCAGAATACTACGTCCATCTGACTTTGTTTTGATGTTATTGCAATGGGTGGCTTTGTTAGCGGAGCAGGTGAGGAGGTATCCTCAAATGTATAACTCCTCAATAAATGATTATATGATGATTAGATTCAAAACCTCCTCTTCCTTCGCCAAATCAAACTCATTTTCGTCATACATCGTTAACGTTAGCCATCTAGCCGTTAGCGTAAATAAATGTCAGTTTGCTCAGGCTGGTTACCATGGACACGACGCGACGTTTTCCATATCGATGTTTGTTTGTACTAATCGTACATTTCACAAATGCTTTAAATCATGTCCAATACTGCCACCAAAGTCTAAATGTATATCGGTTAAAATCTTAAATATGACAGTTGATAACTAGCTGCGCATAAAGCTATCTGACTAATATAGCAAACTAGGCCTACGTATCTTGCTAGCAAGATAGCCGGCTAACTACGTCCGTCGTCATTGGAAAATTGATTTCTAGCCAGTTAACTACAACGTTAGCTAATTGAAAATGAAATTCGTTTTACCCGCTATTGAACGGTATACTTACCATGTTGAAGTTTTTCTTTTTAATAGGCTACAATGAACAGTGTATGATGATCTTTATGAATAGGCCTACTGCTCGAATGGGGATATTAAGAGTCTTGTGTATTTAATGGTTGACGCGTTTAAGCACTACCAGGTCAGCTAAGGAGGTTATTGTCACTGAAAGGCGGCTGTTTATCGTTTTCCGTTCGGTAGTCATAACTAGAGGAATGCCCAACTTGGTTGATTGAAATTGTAAAATGCGCTCATCACTTCTAACGGTTTTTAATTAAAACTGCAAGCAGATTTTGCTCTTTAGCGCGGCCCTTATATACTTACACTATATAAAAAACTGTTCACAGCACCTCCACTTCATCCGTTTACATTAGATGTTAGATGTTTCCAAATCATAGACGAACCACATCTGGAGTTGGTCTGTGACGCATCGCATCGGTATCGGTTATGAATGCTTGTCGTTTTGCCAACATTCTACTGACAAATAACATCCCATAATAAGTGTCGGCATAGAACGCCTATCGGTCGCGCTATGAAGGTGCTGTTGCGTGCTCCCGCATAAGATGTTGACAGGAAGCTAGCGATTCTATAGGGGCCAGCCCGTGGACTTAATTCTGCCATATTCACTTAAGCATTACGGTCATACTCAGCATTATTATTATAATACCTATGTTATCCGGTTGACAGCTTTGTATAAATTCTCATGAACTAATAAAAATAATAATAATTGTGAGGACTTCATTCACAGAACCTTTGGAAAGCGCACTGTAAGCAGAAGAGGGGGGATGAGTTTCTGCCCTTAGCACTCAGCAGGTGCGCAGTCTGCGATGACAGATTGAGCTTTCTACGTGATGCCGTTTTTGCGAAAATCTAAAACAAACCGCGTGAAATTGGTGTGGCCAAGGTGACCACACATATCTTTGAGTGGCCTTCACAGAAGTTACTGCTGGAAAGGTTTTTCATATTTACAATGACATAGGATGGTGTCTACAGTATGTATTCCAATGAAGTTTTGTTACATATTTGTTACAGGTTATCGAATAATTTAACGTAGCTGTACGATTTGTTATTGGAATTAATCTTTTTTGGTTTTATTTTCAGGAAAACAATGGTTTGGGATGCAGGTATGCCAGCCAGACAAGTAGCCTAAGTAATTCTTAATTAACTCTTTTAAAATTAACTCTTTTAATGAACTCTTTCTCAGCTCATTTGAATATGTAATTCAGATTACAACATTGTAAGCACAACATTGTAAGGCATGTAATAAATCCATACAATCAGCACATTTAATATGTAGCTAATTGGCTAAAGTGTTTTTTAGTTAGGCTACATTACAGTCATTTAGCAGATGCCCTTATCCAGAGCGACTTACAACAGGAGAACACAGATGCATCCACATGAGTTTTATGAGCACCAGTAACACAGATCTGGCTACCAACACTCCCAGACCAGTGAGTGTACGAGCAACGTCACTAAAGTGTAGCGGATGGGCTCACGTGAGCGCCCGCTGCAGAGTGACGTGGATAAGAGTACGATTAGTTCCCGGAGTTACGGACTCGAGTCTTTAGCTCGGCGAGCTTAATCGCTCTCTTGTCGCGTCAGAGATCCTTCTGTTCGAAACTCGCTGCGGGCAGAACCAACACCGTCACAAAGCACTACTGCAAGATGTCTATATCAATGCGAGAACCATGCCTCAATTAGTAAAATAAATACGACATTATTTGGCAAAATAAAGTAAATTATTGAGTAAATAAGGAATAAAAAGTATATTGAAAGCACATGCTTCCACACAGGTGTGTTTGAGTTAATTAAACAATTAACATCCCATCATGCTTAGGATCATGTATAAAAATGCTGGGCAGGCCCAGTTGCCCATTATTTTGGCAACCATGGCTTGAAGAGATCTCAGTGACTTTGAGGGCTGATTGCTGGGGCACATTTGGCAGGAGATTCAGTGACAAAGATTGCTCAACTTGCTGATGTTTCATGAGGAATAATGGCTAAGGCGTTGTTGGCATATGTTGGCATCTAACCCCTTATTAGACCTAAGAATGTACATTTGCGACTAACGTGGTGCAAAGAACACAACACAAAAATGTTAATTTTTTGATAAGGATTTTTTTTCTTTGAATCATTTTACTTCAATTAAAGGTTAGATTTCTCATATTGTGAGTGTAAGATCAAGCTGATGAATAACAAAGACATTTTTTCATAGCCTTTTTTACTTATCTTTACCAAGGGTGCCAATAATTATGGAGGGCCCTGTATATGCCTTATCTCTCATCTCTGACTATGAACAAGGCTGTAAGTAGCTGAGTGGGCAGGGAGCTAATATTCACAAGCTTGCATTATTAGACACATTTATTGACCTACGTCAGCACGAGGTCAATTAATAAATTGCAGATTTTTCTCTCCCCTCTTATTTTTTTTGGTAAGATTTTGGTAAGCACACATTAGTTTTTTGACCATGTTAGCTAACCTATTGCTGTACATCACAATAGATTTTTTGTAGCTAGCTACATTTTCTGGCTAGTAAACAATGTGAACACACCTCCTCTACAAAGTGATGATGCAAGCTGTAATTGGTGTCTTAAAATGAGCCTGACTCAGCTTTTCCAGCATACCTGCTGTGGTCAGTTTTCAACCTTTCAACATTCCACTTTCATCTGGTTTCACCCAAACATGATTTTGACTGTTCAGGACCTTTAAAAAAGTACACTTTGGAAGGCCTCAGTAAGACAGTTTGCTAGGGAGATAATTAATCATTCAATCAAAGTGTTTTTTTATTTTACTGAGGGAAGTGAGCGAGTAGAAAACTGGGCCAGAACCAACTGTGGGAAACTGGAAAGTTATGTTCAGACCCCAGGAAGAGGTGGACAAAAAACACAGTGGAATTTAATACAGAATGTAAACAAATTAAAGCATGTCATTTTGTGTTCATTATTTTGAGTTCATCATTTCACTGAATAATATCATACAGTGTGAAACACTGCTTGGTTCTCATTGCGGATGAAAAAATGAAATGAGTAACATAAGCATATTTTTTGTTATTTCCCAGTAACTCAACCCAGCCCACCACAGGAGCAACAGGAGAGGGAGGCTGGTTTGGCCCTTATATTCCCCTGCACTGGTGGCCCAGGCCGTCCGCCCCTTTCCCCTCTGCAAGCACAGCTGCTCCCAGGCCACTTTTGGCAGCCAGGTGGGTGACTGTCCTGCTGTCCTGGCTCAGCCTCAGCCAGCATAGGAAATGGGAAACAGGTGGGGTAGGGTCGGGTGAGTGAGTGAATGATTGAGTGGATGAATGATTCGTAGACTGTTTAATTGATTGATTGATTGATTTTGAATCATTGAACATTTCAGTTGGACTCTAACCCATCACTGAAGGCCTAGAGTTTAGATAGAAACCTCCCCTAATCAGCACCCCACCCTACCATCACCTAGTCATCGTCTATCACCCTAAAAGGTCATAGGCTACACAATCCCGTACCCACCTTGTTTTCCCAGATTGTCATTGTAAAAAGAGAAATTCATTCTTAGTTATAATAATAATAATAATAATAATAATGGATTGCATTTATATAGTGCCTTTCAAGGGATTCAAAGCACTTTACAGTGAAGGGGGGGAGAACTCACCTCAACCACTACCAATGTGTAAAATGCACCTGGGTGATCAGAATGTTGACCAAAATGAGAATACAATAAAAAGGCACTGATATTGTGAAATTTGAATTTGATATGTCCCCTCACAATACGCAGTTTCCTCCTTTATTCCCATTGAATAATGCAGTGGTGTTTAGCTCACAACATTTTTTGATTACATTTTGATTTGTGCTTACATAATTACTAGGACTTAAACAAACTCATTGCTAGTCACCCTGTATAGGTATAGCTGCTAATTGCCTGATTGTTAATTCATAATTAACATAGAGAAACCTGATTAGAAGGAAACCTGATCTGGAAAGAAAATTATATTGACCCATTTGGATGACTTTGCTGGAAGTGAATTTGGGACAGTGAGCAGCAAACAGCACCACCTGCTGGTTGCTAAGCAACCGTGTCCAATCCCGCTAATGGCATTCTTCTGTACGGTCTAATCTCTTTTTAATTGTTAGAATTATTTTCACATTAGGCTGGGTGTTATCCTCAGTAGAATTGTAATTGATGTAGATATTACATGGCTATCCGCCGGCAAATGGGTGAGAGAGCTCCGCAGTCAGACCAATCTTAGGCATGGGCTCGAGAGCTGTGCAGTCACGCTGGTCTTAAGTGACTGGAGAAAGCCTCCTTTTACAGGAGCCACGGTGGCGTAGTGATCTTAAACCCCTCCCTGCAAAATCTGCGAGCAGGATGTCTTGTCTTGGTAATGATGGCACCAATATATGAAAGTAGGCCCAGACGTATCGAGTTCACAATTAATAAACGATACATTAAAGCCGCATTAAAGATGGCATCTGCATTTTCCTGAGCAGTTTTCAGACGAAAGCATTTCAGGTGTTTTCAATCGATTACTCTGGCCCAAAAATATCTGCCAAAAAGATATAAGCATTGGGGCGGCAGTGTAGTATATTAGTTATGGAACTGAGAGGTTTCGGGTTCGATAGCCAGGTGGGGCTTTGCCATTGAGCAAGTTACTTAACCTGAATTTCTTCAGTAAGTATCCAGCTGTATAAATGGATTGTATGTGAAAGGAATGCAAACTGTGTAAATGTCACATTTAAATAGGCATATACGTAAGCTTGCCACTCCAGACCTGTGTTCCAAAAGGCATGCTTGCATACCACATTCTTGTGCTCTTGGTAGTGTGTAATAGCTTTTACGCAACAACATTTCCTCAAAAACTGCTTTATTTTTAGGTGGAATTTGAATAGGTAGTGTTACATAGCAAAGACTTCTCAGAACAATGAGTATGTATAAAGTGTGCTTGAACCCATGCTACGGTTCTCAGTGCCAAAATATGCGAGAAGGCTTCAGGGGAATTTCTCTGCATACTCACTCTCGAGTGCTTCAGTTTTGGAACAGCGCTTTATACGTCAGCCACAAGCCTCTGCACTTTTATACGTTGTAGGTGGAAGTATGCCTTTTGGGACAAGGCCCAGGAAGGCCGGCTCCAGTTTTTCTGCTGCTTTTCGCTCATCCCTCACTCCTAATTGGTTCACTTAAGTCCTTTCACCTGGTGTTCAAGATGTAAAACAGTCTCTAAAAGCTAACTCTAAGACCTGCTTGACTGACCTTTGAGGTTTGCCTTTCCCTGCACTAGTTGGCGAAAGGGAACAATGTGCCTTCAAGCCGCCGTTTGTATCAGAATTCTTGAAGAACAAAGAATGTGAAACTGCGCCAAAACACAACCCCACAGATTCTGAGGAAACCGCACTGAATCTCACACGTGACGTGAGTATCTCATGCTCGACGTGCGTACAGACGCAAACCGCAAACTGATGTGTCACGTGGGCTGTGTGCGGAGGTCACCGTGGAGATGGGGTCATCGTGGGTCGCTGCTTCTGTGCTGTTCTCTGTCTCCTCTGATAAGCTGTTGAGCAGGGCTCTGATGTCACGCGGGGGGGGGGCATGATGAGGTTACAGCCACCCGGAGGTTATGACCGGCCAAACGCCCCTGAGAGGAACGCCCTGGCATCGACAGTTCGACAGTCCCCGCTACAACACAGCCATGGCTCTGACATTGCTTTCATTAATTCATCTTGTCTGAGCGTTCTTTATCTGGAACTCCCAACACACTGTGTAAGGCCACTCACAGTAAGGGCACCGCGAGCAAACCTGACCTGCATCGCTGCAGTAAATACCCTGCCATGAATAAGGACATTTATTAAATGAAATAACATTTTCAGTTTATCGCGAGCGCCTCAATTTGTAATTATACTTCCAAACCGTCTGAAGACAAAGAGTCTATTTTATTACTGTTTTGTTTTCTTTATAAAAGTAGAGCAGGAAGAATATCAACAAACTAATATTGAATAAGCGTATGCAGTACTGATAGGTGAGCAGCTGTGTAGAGATGATCCTCTTTATAGGGACAATACATAGTGACATACACTATATGGCCAAAAGTCAGTGGACACCTGACCATCACACCTATATGAGCTTGTTGGACATCCCATCCTAAAACCATGGGCATTAATATGGAATTGGACCCCCCTTTGCGCCTATGACAGCTGCCACTCTTCTGGGAAGGCTTTCCACAAGATTTTGGAATGTGTCTGTGGGAAGTTGTGCCCATTCAGCCAAAAGAGCATCTGTGAGGTCAGGCACTGATGTTGGACAAGAAGGCCTGGCTCGCAATCGGCGCTCTAATTCCTCCCAAAGGTGTTCAATGGGGTTGAGGTCGAGTTCCTCCACACCAAACTCGTCTAACCATGTCTTTATGGACCTCGCTTCGTGCACAGGGGCACAGTCATGCTGGAACAGCAAAGGGCCTTCCCCAAACTGTTGCCACAAAGTTGGAAGCACCCAATTGGCTAAGATGTCTTCGTATCCTGTAGCATTAAGAATACCCTTCACTGGAACTAAGGGGCCTATCCCAAACCCTGAGAAACAGCCCTGAACTCAATAATTAGTCGGGGTGTCCACTGACTTTTGGCCATATAGTGTAGTGGTTATAATGGGGGCTGGCTGCTCCAGAAGAACACTCATTAAATGTGCTTAGATGACCTTTACGGGAAAGGATATCTTGACCTTTGTATGATCTGCAGTACAAGCTGGCTCCTGGGAAATGTGTAACTCTAAGGAAAGAAAGTGCCCACGTAATGGGGTTTACATCATCGTTCAAACCTGGAATTTGAAAACGGTCGCAAAATGGTCACCGCTGTGGTCGCTGTTTGCTCGTGTCGTGTGCTAATGTGGTGCTCGGGTCATTAGGCATGTGGAGAACTCATTCAGGAACAATATCTGATTTGAGCAGCTTGACAGTCATGCTGAGGTGCTAATTGGTACAGCAATGTTGCCTGTTTCTAATGGGGGAAGAGAGAACATAATTACACGTCCAAAGAGTGTATTTGGAAACCAGGGCGACGGGATAGCTTGAGCGACGAGGAGCTCTGTCTGCTGTACTTGCACACTATATTCACCAGTGAGCCTTGTGCTGTCTGTTCAACCTGACCACACTTTCTTTCTGTTTTCAGCAAACCTTTTTGGGTTGCACACACAATGGCTGCAGAGGCCCTGTAGTACTACCCTTTAAGTTTCTCACCGTCAATTTATCTTATCATCCGTTTCTTATTTGGCAGATGCTCTTATCCAAAGCGATTTAGAAGGCCGTCATGGCAGGATGCATGTAGGGAAATGTAGTGTAGGAACCCTTGAGTTTAACCTAAGTACATGTGAGCTTTGTACTTTTCACACTGGCATCAGAAAGGGCTTCTTCAAATGATAACTATATATATATACACACACAGTGAATGAGTGATCCTTTAAATGAGTGCAGTAACCCCCCAGGTTATCAAAGTCTTGTCTTTATTTTGGCAGTTACCGCTTATACCATGCTTACTTGCCAAAGGAATTAATACATGACCAGTGAATTATGTTAGAAATACATTTATTCCCCAAATTAGACATTTCATGAGGTAAAAAAATTGTGGCATTAAGGTGTTGCTGATTGCGAACCGAACACCTTCCATTGTATTAAGTGTATTTTCATTGTATGGAGCCTAATGTTATGGTGGGCATGTTGATATTATGTGAAAAATATGATATGCTGAGACCTCGATAACATGTACCGGATAACAATATCATAATACAACAGAACACCCCATGACACTCTCTTAACCAATCAAGTACTTAACCAAGCTGTGGTATAAACAAAATGAAAAAACACAAATCTTCAACACTATTTTTGAGGATTGATATAAAAAAGCGGTCCAATTTCTCAATTGTAAGTACAATGGTACAATGTGTACATACACAGTAGTTACACAGTATGTGCCTACTTACGCACTGTACTTACACAGGATTAGGGCCACTTAATGTAAAGTGGGACCAAAAATGTACGTCGTTGTTTTATAGAGCGTGAACCAACTTGTTATTTTCCTGAATATTTCTGATTAACACAACTACAGTCTCAGCTCATTGGTACGGGGCTACATTTGCGCTTTGATTCTTGGCTTCAGCGTTCTCCGTCTCATTGGGCTGGGCTGGGCCTCGTCTGTCACTTCTCCATCGATCGGTCGCGCCTAGTTAGCCACAGGTCTCCCCGGAGTCAGGAGCGTGTGGACAGCCTCCTGGAAGAGAGCCTGCCTCTCGCATTGATCAACGCCCGCAACAAGCAATTCATTCTCAGCACCAGCTCTGCCGTTGAAGCTAATGGGTGTTTTAGTGGACTGTGTAAAAGTGTCTTTCTCTTTCCCTGTCCGGCTAGGCCTCCCAGCACTCAGTTCTAATGTATTGCCGGGAAGGGAAGGAAGAAGGAAAATGAGACTCGGTCACGTTTCCTTCTGTACGCATTTTACTTGATAATGTACTTTAAACACAAATTCCCTTGATTCAGTCCTTTACAAATGTCAGGACCAACAGCGAAACCTGGCTGACATTTAAAACAAAAATATTTTGATAAAAATGATGTCAGAAAAAATCTTCACTGAAGTTCAAGGAACACCATTGACACGTGAACATACAATGTTGCACGTGATAAGAACCCGCATTGCGCTACGTATGAGAGGTGACATCACTATACTATACTATACTGTGAATGCACTGTACTTTACTTTACTATGAATGCTATACTTTACTATGAATATACTATACTATACTAACTATGCCATGCCATATTATACTGTACTATGCTGTACTATGCCATGCCATACAACACTATACAACAGAGTTTCCTGGAGAGCTGCAGGGTATGCTGGCTTTTGTTTTCATCTTATAATCAGAAACCGCTTTGAACCCAAGACACCAGGTGTGGTGAGTTAACTGTGTAATCAACCACTTATTTTGATCAATTAAGTGCTGAATAACCAAAAAAAACACCAGGACCCAATTTGGGGAGTCCAATCTGATCTGCCATACAGCACTTCTGCTTCTATAAAGCTGTGATGGGATATGCATTTCTGCCAACACAGTTTCTTTTTAACCTTTAGTGTGTGTCTCATTGGACATTTTATTAAACGAATCACTCTGAGTGAGTCAAATGGGCTTTGAAATACGCAGCCACATTGCAAATATAAAACTGTTGCACATTACAACATTCTCTTTTTAATGGCATACAAAAATCCAGCCTTGCATAACCACAGCAGAATGACTCATTCCCGGAATATTAAAAAAGGTCGCCCTAAACAGGAACCTGTGCATCTTTCTGAAACTCTCAAGTGGCGGAAGCAATGTTCTCGCTCAGTTGAGAAAAGGACAAGGAACTTATTCTGAAGTGTTGCTTGTTTGTTTATACCCTCCTCTCCTCTCTGACTGCTGTTGAACTACAATGAAAAAGAGACATTTCAACACTCAAAGAAAGCCATTTCCTCTTTCTTCTTGAGCATTTATTCCTGGTAGCCCTTAGTGATCATTTTCATCACTGAATAAATAACATGTGTGCTCTTAATATGCAGCATTCATTTATAGGTTTACCATTAATATATAGGATTTCACTATGACTCAACCCTGAGCCAAAAATATAGCTCACTTGGTATTGTCTGAAGAGTACTCTTGCTTGGATTTATATCAGCATATTATAAGACTATGATTAATCTTCAGTAGTGTCCAGGCCCAATACTGTATGTAGTGTGCACATAGGGTAAATATATATTACAGTAAGTTTCTACAAATCTCTGAAGTTGTGAAATTGTAATAATTTACAGTTTAAATACAGGAAGGTAATTGGTACAGAAAAAGTATGCATTTTGGATACAACTTGACAACTTGGCTAACCCTCTGCCATAGAATCAGCCTGGGTTCCATTTTGTGGGATTAAGTCCAGTTGTGTTTTTAAAACTCTTTAAGTGCTTTGAATGCATCCATGTCTTTGTACAGTGTCATTGGCATTTGTCTGTTTTTATTTGTTTTTCTAATCTGTTCAGCCAAAGTGTTAAAAAAACGTGAACCTGTTCAAAGACCGGGTGCTGCATAGTCAACATACAAGAGAATCGGCTGACCAGCAGAAAGTGTTTACAGATCTTACAGGTTTTGTAAGCTTGCAGTCTACTGTTAAAGGGCACTGATCGAGTAGGAGTGCCTGTCTTCATGTCCCATCTAAGATGTTGTCATTTGTGAGTTGAGTCCTGGAGAGGTGAAGCAGAGAGGGGAGCGGGTGACAGGTGTCAGAGTCCAGGTGGCCACAGGGAAGATGGCTGCCGTTGGCCCACCTCTCATCTAAGCCACCGGGCGCACAGTTTGCTTGATCCCGCTCCACTGGTCAGGTCCTCAGCAGGCCTTTACCGCCATTTGACTTCTGCCTCCATGTTCTGAGGGAGTACAAAGTAACAATATTTCACCATGTTTTTTAAAGGTTATTTCAATTTTTCTCCCCTTTCTTCTCCCCAATTTGGTGGCCAACTGTGTACCATCTCTTCATTCAACTACACCCCCCCCACGCATCCACCTCCTGTAACTACGGGACCAACCGCAACTCAGCCAGCAGTGACAAAGACGCTGAACCGCCTCCTTTGAGACGGGACTCACCAAGCCGTCAACTGTGATTCCGACACGCACAGATACACATTTTAACTCAGTTTTTTTAACATTTTAATTTCTTACATTTGTTTCACTTGTTTTCATATACAGTATTGTGTGCGTGTGAGTGTTTGTGTGCGTGTGTGCTACTATTCATACATGTTTTCATGATGTGTACTTTTCCGTATTTGCGGTTATGAGGCACAGAGAAGCCTTGTGAACAGTGCAGGTTTGTGCTTACTTGCAGCAGTAGATAACCACGGCGAGTGCCACTAAAATGAAGAGGGCGACGATGACCACAGCTATGATCAGTCCGGTCTCCCCACTGCCCCCAGAGCTGCTGAACAGCTGGAACTGCTCACACCTGCTGCCCCTGTAGTTCTCAGCACACCTGGGAGAGAAGGACAGACTCTGAGATTCCCAGCTGCAGGGGTATTGACAGGAGAAATGTAGAATCAGTCTAGCATAACACACTATTGCTGGCAGTCAGTGTTTTCTGTTATCGCAATACGTTGCAGGCAGTGTAGTGTAATGGTTAGGGAACTGGGCTTGTGACATTAAGGTTGCAAGTTCAATCCCCAGGTGGGACACTGCCGTTGTACCCTTGAGCAAGGTACTTAACCTGAATTGCTTCAGTTAATATCCAGCTGTATAAATGGATTGTAAAGAAATGTAAACTGTAAGTCGCTCTGGATAAGAGCGTCTGCTAAATGCCTGTAATGTAATACGTGGTGGTAAACCTTGGGAAGAACCAGACTCAAGAGGCGGAGCCCATCCTCCTCTGGCCAGCTCAGGGTATGGGCTTTCAATGACCAACTACGATCAATCAGTATTTATGATAAGGCAGTTATTATCATTGGCAACATTGTGGAAGTTAAGGAAATGGACGGACGGATGCAGGTTCAATGCCCAGGTGAGCCATTTTGGTCATATGCTTGAGCAAGGTACTTGCAAGGTGCTTCAAGGTAATCTGAACTGCTTCAGTATCTGGCTGTGTAAATTGAAATGTAAGTGATATGTATTTAACATGTATTGCCATAATGGCCTTGTATGTTACTCTCTGTATAAGTGTGTACTAAATTAATCAGTAAAGTCACCCTTGGGTAAGGGCATTTTATTTATATAAGGCAGTGCATGGTGTCATTTTTTCTGGACTCTGGACTTCAAGTCTGCTGTTATCTGCTTCAAGTCTGCTGCTATCCTTGACACTCAACCTTAATAGTTGTGGTACAAATTAAGCTGCATGAAGGGGTGACTTACACACAGGTGGGTGAAAGCACAGAGGGTATTTTGTAGCATGCTGCACCATTCATGCAATAGGAGGCTTCTGCTGCCTCGCAAGGGCCCCCATGTTCTACAAAAACAAAGTCATGTCATACACTTCTCATGGTGCACCTCTTTCACATACTGTGTGGCAATCATCACTTCCCAGGGTGCACTTTTTTCGCATACTGTATGGAAAGCATCACTTACCAAGGTGTACCTTTCACATACTGTATGGAAATCATCACTTCCCATGGTGCACTTCTTTCACATACTGTGTGGCAATCATCACTTCCCAGGGTGCACTTTTTTCGCATACTGTATGGAAAGCATCACTTACCAAGGTGTACCTTTCACATACTGTATGGAAATCATCACTTCCCATGGTGCACTTCTTTCACATACTGTATGGCAATCATCACTTCCCGGTGGGCACCTTTTTCACATACTTTATGGAAAACATCACTTCCCATGGTGCACTTCTTTCACATACTGTATGGCAATTGTCACTGACCCGCTCAGGACAGTCAAATGTGAAACTAATCAAGCTGGAGTTAATCGGAGATAATGATTCTGATGTATTATCAAACATTTTGTTTCCCCACATGTTCCCACAATTTGCTATATCTAGTATTGTAAAATGCAAGTGTAGGAAATAACTGTGACATTTCAAATACACATTTGAAAGCATAACAGTAACAGGTATGCAATCTATGATATACTCTAATTAAGAAAGGTATCAGGTTTTACAGCCTGTGTGGGTGAATTTGCACAATATTGTAAAAGTCATTTCGGTACAGGAAGTGGCATTCTATGGACAATCTTTAATATTCCAGAGGGAAATTTTGCAGCACAGACAGAGTCATCAAAACAAACGTGTCGTTATGTAAGACTCACTGGATACAAGACTCAGCTCTCGCACGCTGCACCAGTACATACAAGACAGACTCCAGGTTTGACAGGGAAAGGACATGGTATCAGAGGAAAAGGTTTGAGACAGACACAGAAAGGACCACAAAGTGAGAACTCTTATATCCTTACCAGCCATTGGGCCTTGTCCTTTGTCTGAAGTAAAAAAAGAGGGTCCACAATATCCCCCCTGAAAATACAACACAACAGAACAGCACACACAGTGGGTATAAATAAGTGTTTACCCCCTTTGGCATTTTTCACATTTTATTTCTTTACTTCATGGAATCAAAACGGATTTAATTGGGATCTCTTGCCACTGATCAACACAAAATGCTCTATAATGTCAAATAACAACTTTGTTCTTAACTAATTACAAATAGAAAATGGACAGTAATTGATTCCATAGGTATTCACCCCATTTGCTAAGACACACCTAAATAAACTCTGGTGAAATAAATTGTCTTCAGAGGTCACATAATTATTTGGTTGGATTCCATCTGTGTACAATTAAAGTGTTTCAAATGATTTCAAATTAAATATACCTGTCTGTGAGAGGTCCCACAGGTGGTTAGTGCATTTCCAAACAAAAGCTTCATCATGAAGACTAAAGAATACTCAAAGCAAATCTGAGAAAAGGTTAGGGAGGCCACCAAGAGGCCTATGGCAACTCTGATGGAGTTACATGGTTATGGAGTATTCCATGGCAGAGATGAGAGAAACTGGCCATGGAACAACAATAGCCTGGGCACTTCACAAATCGGCGCTTTATGGGAGGGTGGCAAAAAAACTATTGCCTAGAGTTTGCCAAAAGGGATAGGGGAAATTCTCAAACCAAGTGCAGGAAGATTCTATGGTCTGATGAGACCAAAACCAAAACCTTTGGCCTCAACGTTAGGCACTATGTTTGGCACAAGTCTAACACAGTGCATCATCCCAAGAACACCGTGAAATCCCTACTGTGAAACATGGTGATGGGAGCCTAATGCTGTGGGGATGCTTCTCTACCTCAGTCACTGGAAAACTTGTCAATATAGAGGGCAAAATGGATGGAGCAAGATATAGACAAATCTTGGAGGAAAATCTGCTGCAGTCTGCAAGAGACCTCAGACTTGGGAGAAGATTTATATTCCACCAGGACAGTGGCCCAAAACATACATCCAAAGCCACATTGGAGTGGTTTAAAAACAAAAAATCTATGTCCTGGAGTGGCCCAGTCAAAACCCATACCTGAATCCCATTGAGAATCTGTGGAAATATTTGAAAATTGCTGTTCACCAACAGTCCCCATCCAACCTGATGAAGCTCAAGCAATTTTATAAAGAAAAATGGGCAAAAATTGCAGTGTCCAGTTGTGCAAAGCTGGAGACTTACCCAAATAGACTCATAGCTACAGCTAAAGGTGCTTCAAGTATTAAGTCAAGGGGGGTGAATACCTCTGTAATCAATTAGTGTCTGTTTTTTATTTGTAATGAATTAAGAAAAAGCTTTAGAATTGTTTTTGACATTATAGAATATTTTGTATCCATCAGTGGCAAGAAATCCCAATTAAATCCATTGTAACTGCACATATGAGATGCTCACGATATGTGCCTTTGGGGGTGATATAAGGTGATTATTGCAGTGGTCAGAAAGTGCCAGATGTATGCCTGTATATTTTTTGTTAGATCTAAGCTCCTAATCAATAATAATAATATAATAACAATATTTATAATGATAAAGTCAGTATAGTGCAAGTTTGAGTGCACCACTTAATATCGAGTGCCAAGGCATAGGCAGTTGAAAATGTCTCTGTATTTCAAATAAGCATCAATAAAAAATATCAGTGGTTCAGATGGGAACAGTGATTGAAGTCCACAGTAAGTAATTTCAGTGTCTGTCGAAGCCCTGATGATTGAGGTTTCTCAACATATTCACTTTGTAGAACTCGCCAAGAACCTTAAGCCCAAGCAAACGTCGGCACTGGGAGACAGATGCTTTTGAAAAATAAAAACATACGAAGTATAATAGAAAGTAGATCATATGCAAGTACTGCCCATCTTCGCTTGATCAAAGTACTTTCGATGTCTTTTCAGAATTAATTGCATCATCTTGGCATTTAAGTAGAAATATCTAGAATCCTAAACATGAAAAGATCTTATTAAATCACTCACTACGATTTTATTTTTCTGAAAGTTTTAGGGCTTTGTTCAACACAATCACAGTTTGCTTTGACCTTACGTTTGAGTAACAAATTTAGGCAGATTTTTTCTGATTCTTATATAATGTATTTGGTGTAGACAAAAATTATTTAGAAACATAAATTGTCTGGCTACTGAATGGCTGAATGCTGTCCTGGTTTCAAAGAGCCGCAGCATGGAGCAGTCTCTAGTTCCACTGCACTGTAGTGTAGTTAGCAGTTCAGCCTGTGGATTTTATATTATTCCTAAGTGTTTCACAACGTACTTACTGTATCTCCCCATTTATGATATATATATACCTTGAAACCAATGTGTTGCTTCATCAGTGGAGTACATATGCATCTCAGAACTTTTTCCTGTTTAGTTCTCTCATGATACAGTTTTTTTTAACAATCCACAAATATTAACATTAGTTGCCAGTGTAAGCATTGAATACATGAACCTACCTTTGTTGAAGCGATACAACAAGTTCAAAAGATACAAATACATTTAAATGGGTGTGAAAATCCCAGATGCTGGGTTTTTAAATAGCCCAAGATTTCTTAGGTTGGTCAGCATTAAAATAGTCATAAATTGTCATGTACATTTAGAATAACTACAATTGTTTTGCATGGTACAGTGAAAAAAAACGTTCATAAGGATTTTAACTGACCTCTGAATTCAGTGGGATCCCGAATAAGTAGCTGTAGAGTGTCTCCCGGATTTAAATACCCCAGGGAACTGAGCTATGTAGCTGAAGCGTCAGTAAGGCGTAGGTATACATCCTTCTGTGCGAAAAAATGTTGTGATTGCTGTTTGTCCACATTGCAGGGGCCCAATTCTTAATACACTCTCACACGTTCTGATAGAATGTGTGATAAACTGAAACAAGTGCAAGCTGGTGGTGCATGTACCACATATTCACACACAATGCTAAGAGGTCATCGTGTAAAGGGTAGCACACGTGTTAGGCCATTTCACAAATGTTCATTTTGGGGAATTAGTATGTCTGTGTCATTTCAAGATGCTTCCCACTCTTGATATTCTGACAGTTTGCATCAAAAATGATAATTGAGGCCTATGACTTGAACTGTACCCTGAAACACTTTAAATTGCCCCAACTGTGACCAAACCTCAGTGGGTTGTTGGAGGCTGATGAAATGGCTTGCTGGTTTGTACCTTTTTAGTGGATTGAAGGACCACACTGTTTCCTTTTTTTAATTTTTATATAATTTTTAGTGGTGGGACTCGATTAAAAAAATTAATCTAATTAATTAGAGGCTTTGTAATTAATTAATCGAAATTAATCGCATTTTAATCGCATATCAATATTTGACACGAGAAGCAACATTTTTCAATTCAAATGGATTTTGGTATACGAGTGAATCAATGAATAGACATATACATAAGTTTAAGCAGCAAAATCTTGTTTATTTTAGCTACTACACAGACCAGTGCAATTTTTAACAAAGTGCAGCAATTTTAGGAATATGATAGTGCAAAAGACCTTTGGAAGAAGCTGCTGGATTTTTTTCGAAATTGTCTTTCTGCATGGCAGTTCATAAATTGTGTCAGACGACGCAATCTGTAGCACCTTTTCTAGCCCCTTATCTTCGACCACCGAAAGTGGTCTACAGTCCACGGCAATCCAGTGAGCCAGTGAGTTGGTTACTTTGTTAGACGTGGTCTTACTCATCTTGGCTCTGAACCCCGTCATCTGGTCGAGTGTGGGTTGGCGACTCTGCTTTCTCGTACTAGGACTAACGTTAGCCTGATCAGCGTTAGCTCTGGCTTCCACGCTAGCTGCAACATGTTTAGCATTGAGAAACGTTCCGTGGTGTCTGGAGTGCAAAAATATAGTGCGATTAAAATGCGTACATTTTTTAACGCGTTATTTTTTCTGTAATTAATTAATCGAAATTAACGCGTTAAAGTCCCAGCCCTAATAATTTTATAATTTGGTAGCCAATTACCCGTGTGCTTCAATCCCCCTACCCCTATAGTTCACTGCTGCAGTCCTGTGACTGGCAGTGACAAGGGCGTAGCACTGCCTCCTCCAAGACAACACTCATCATGCCGTCGACTGTAATTCCAGTACCCCAAACCCCCGGTACCACTCCTGTGCACAGCAAACTGTGTGTGTCGGCTTCCCTCCCCCCTCCCTCGCCTCCCCCCCTGGTCATGGTCCGTTGTATCACGGTGTAGAGACAAAGTCTTTGTGTTTGATGTATTTCACTTTGATGGTGACAGCGGGCCTGTTTTATTTATGTTAAAGTTTAAGGCGCCTGAAGAGAAAGGAATGTGAAGAATGGACTGTAAGAACATTAAAATGTTCCCACAGTTATGCAAAGCATTGTGGGAATTGTACTTCCTGCACACTCGGTGCATTCCTTTTCGCGGGTTGTACTGTAAGTGCTTATCACAAACGCACCTGATCTCATTGTGGTTTTAACTTGCTGAAGACTGTTAGCAATTTAAGTTATTTCCTGAATCTGTGTCGGATATTCTCTCCTATACATCCCGTTTTAGTCTGAACTGTCACTGCGGAGGTTCTTCCTCTTAAAATGGGGTCTGGTCTGTACCAACACCTTGTAATTACTGTGATAAAAATGAAGCACAGGGAATAACAATCTTTCTCAGGTTTATGTAGGCCATTCTCACCGAGCGCCAGGGTTATGTATAAAAATTGTATCTGACCACTGCTGTGTCTATAATGCTGCAGTTAGATTGGCTCTTCTGTGCCAGAATCATTTAAGACCGTGATTCATGGAGGGAATGGTTCAGCGACTCTTGCTGGTGAATGTAACACAATACTGTATGTTATTAATGTGGGATGTGCAGAGATGTGTGTGGTCCCGAACAACAGTTTATGCTAATTATTGGCTTCTTCACTGGGGTTGTTGTTGAAAGCTCTGTAACCCAAGCTTTATGTGTCACGGGTACAGCTTAAACAATGCTTGTCACAGACACCCTTGGCAGACGGGCTCATATCAGCTGGCATATGAACACGCTGAGTGAAACTTGAATGCAAATTGAATAGAATTTTCAGCTGTTTAATGTTAACTAGAGATCTTTCTTTTTTTTAAATAGATATTTGTTTTCCTCATTTTCGTTTCTCCCCTAATTTAAA
The DNA here is from genome assembly GCA_029706075.1 of Aldrovandia affinis. Taxonomy (NCBI): domain Eukaryota; kingdom Metazoa; phylum Chordata; class Actinopteri; order Notacanthiformes; family Halosauridae; genus Aldrovandia; species Aldrovandia affinis. The sequence continues at coordinate 2,549,884 of JAINUG010000017.1, forward strand.
TGGGGAGAATTGTAGTCATCCCATTGCTGTCAATTGATTGATTGATTGATTAATTTAATGGTGCCCAGCCCACATGGGCTTACAAGACACTAAACAATGACAAAGTTGTAAGAACGACTGCAAATGTCAATCTAGGGCATGAGCAGGCAGCTTAATCAAGAACAGTTACAGAGAGTGTTTGGTCGGGTTGCAGTGCATAGAAATCCCTTATTACCCCTAAAAATGCATGTTTGCGAATAAGTTGATGCAAACAAAACAGGCAGTGGTCTACTGAGCTGTGGAAAAAAGTAATATGGTCAGGTGAGTCATCCTTCACCTTGTTCTCATCAAGCGGACGAGTGCATGTGTGGCGCACCCCAAAAGAAACCTACAGGCCCGAGAGCTTGTTTCCCACAGTTAAGGGTTCTGGCAGCTTTGTTATGCTGTGGGGTGCATTTTCCTGGCATGGTTTAGGTCCACTCAATCCCTTAGAGGGTAAGGTAAACACCAATAAATACAAAGCCAATAAATAATAGTGATCACCTTCATCTTATGGTGAAGTATTTCTATCTAACAAAATGCAAAATGCTAGAATTTCTTGTAGAAGAAAGGTGTTGCATCCCTCCAATAGAGTTCCAGACACTTGTTTAATCTATGCCAAGGTGCATTGAAGCTGTTCTTGTGGTGACCCAATGCTCTATTAAGACACCTTACGAGATAGAGATTGGTGTTTCCTTTATTTGAGCAGTTACCTGTATATACCCACTGTACATACAAGCAAACATAGATGCATATGGGTCCCTGGATGGTGCAACCGGTAAAGGCACTTATTGTAAGTGCAGGCTGGCTACCCACTGCCTGGGTTTGCTCTGGCCGGGAGTCCTGTTCGAGGGGGCGAAGCATGAGCTTGCTGCATGCACAGAAAGCTTCTCTGTGTGTGTGGGAATCACAGTACAGCTTGGCGAGTTCTGTCTCAAAGGAGGCGGTTCGGCACCTTTGTCACTCTCGGTCTCAGAGTAAAGGCTGGTCCTGTAATTGCAAGCAGCGGACTTGTGGGGGGGGCTTTAAATCAATAGACGGCCACCAAATTAGGAGAAAAATTGGGAAAAAAACTGAAATAAATTATAAAAAACATAGATATATACATACACGAACTTCACTATTCAGATAAATAATTTGTTTTGTCTCCTTTTACAAACTTTATATTTAGAAATATAATTTGCTGTCACAAGAACTTCCTCTCTAAACAGCCATTCAATTTTTTCACCATCCCTACGTTTGTGAGGGCCCACATTAGCACGCAGGTCCTCCAACATCATGCAGGCAACTGCGGCTCCTCAGTCTGCAGCCCACCAGCTGAGCTGTGCAGCTGGGCTGGAGGACTGTGTAACCGGGACATATAGACCGCAGGCACCACGTCGACCAGAGGAGGTGCTATTGAGTGGTGAGGAGGAGTTAACCCTAACTCTGCTGATCGATAAGCAAGGTCATTCGTGAAAGCCAGTTGTGCATAGCCCTGGGACTCCAGACCCTTCTTTAAAACCTGAAAGAAAAATATGTGCATTACTAGAGGTGGTCTGTGGTACCTTTTAAAAGGTGTTCACATTCATTAAATGTATGCTTTTCTTTGTTGCCCTGTTTTAAAGAATAATCTTTAATGTTGCAATTTCAAATTGTATAACAAAACAGCCATTATTTCTGACTAGCTTTTATTTTAATTATCTGGTTTCACAAGGTGTATGAGCTTACATTACGTCTTCACAAAAACCAATGTAGGCTGTATTTCTGCCGTCCAAGCACAATATCTTGTGATTAACTTTGCTCGTGAGCATTGGTCATATATTAATCAACCTATTTAGCACGAACAATTTTCTTGTGACAGTTAAGCTGTCCCGCAGCTTCCGTGGGCGTTCAAAATACGCCCATAAACGTATTGTGGAAAGTGTTTATTCAGTTTCGCTCATTTGCATGTCTAAATTAGATTCGTGTCGTCACAATGCATTACAGGAGTTCCAAAGCAGGGTGGTGTTGCCAATCTTCTACGCGCTCGGAGACTCATAGTGATTGCATTAATAATGGTGACGAAGAAGAGATGTTTCATCATTCCACTCGCTTCAGCGCTAAATTAAAACATTAATTCTCCAATTACTCTCCTGAATTTGCTAGAACAAACAGTGAGATTGGAATGGCCTTTTACAGTGTATTTGATATTGTCAAGGAGAAATCTATCAAGTTTACGCATGCATTTCCAAAGATAAAGGCCTAATGATAATGCAGTTTGAAATGTATTTCTATAATGATATTTACGCTTTCCAACTTTTGTGGCATCAGCACGTTTTTTTCCTATCCTATCTTGGTTGCTCATGGTCAGCTTATCGCTGCTTTCGTATGGAATGTCTCTATGCTTGTTGTCATTTTAAACGTTAAACGCACAAATATGCGTATTGTATTGTGAAAACAAAATTAAGTAAATCTCTCATTGCAACGGCGTTATAAGCTCCTTACACGCGGATTTCGTCGGAACCTTTACTAGGAAATGACGAGCCTAGATGGTCCGAACGGCCTGTTCTCGAGAAAGATTTTGGAATGACCGTTTCTCCAGTACTTGCATTTTTCTTTGATGATCTGGTGTTATATTCCACGCATCTAACGGTTCCATGCGACCTATGCTTAGCTTGGTGTGTACAGGGTATGTGCGCTAATTTTAAATCATGTGATGAATTTAGGCTACGTTAACACTGTTTATTTTAGGAAAATGGCAGAAATGGGGAGTGTTTAAAATGGCACGTCTTGTTTGTTCCAATAATTATTCAACTGTATAATATTACACAGTAAGAACAACAGTGGTGGTACGGTCCAACCACACGAATAACGTTTCAAATAACAAGAGCATAATGTCGGATTGCGTGTTTTATTCAGAGAGAACCCCCAAGGACAGTCCTACACTCGGAAAAAAGCTCACCCCATTCCGCACACCACGGACAGGCTTGCTTAATTAGCTGCGAAGACGCTGTGAGATTGATTGATGTGCGCTTTAACCATCGAGTGGCTAATCCCGTTGAATGACAAACGGTTAAGCCAATTGCTATAAAGATGTAAAATATTCCCATAGTATCTTTATTTGGGAAAACCTTGAAAAAATGAGAGGATATACAGGCAGAAGTAATCCAAGCGAATAAACCACACAAAACAAGGCGAATAACGTTGCCTTCGTTCTGAGTTGCCGGAATTAAACAGCATAGCTCGAGTTTATTAACCGGAGCGCGATCATATTTGTAACGTGAATCCAGAAATGGCAGTATTCTGACCATGTCGATGCTTTTAGTCCTCGCTATGAAAAAGCTCTGCGTTTTCGATGGCGTTTGATCGCACGGGATAGTTGGTTTTTGTTTTTTTCAATGCTTGTCACGACGCTTCGCGAGTTCCGAGGTTAATCACGTTTTTTCAGGACCTGGACAGCTCCTCGCGCTGGGAGACCACTCTAATGTGCGGCGCGAGGAGTCCCTGCCGCGATAGTGGGGGGGAAGCCCTCGGAAACCAGGAGCGGTAGGCACAATGCCCTCTTCCACACTCAAGGATGCAGCTTTCTAGTTATTTAGTTACACGGGGACACATAATAACATATTGCTGAATGATGATGCTTGCGTTTCGAATTAAGGTTTTTCGTTATGCCCTGTATTCCGAGAAGCGGCAGGGTTGCCTGTCCAATGCACAGTTGCTAAGGATAGCAGCCTACACACTGCAAACCCGGAGCGCCACTCACACTGACCAGCGGCAAGGAAGACATTACTGGACTGTCAACAATGTAAATAAAGAAAGGTAGGTTTGCTGGTCGAAATTAATAATTGATTATTGCTAGTTTTATGGGGTTCCTCTTGCCTGCGCTGGGGTGAACCCCACCTCCCCCAATTCAGTCACCCCCATCATCTGCTTCTCTCGTCTTATTGATGGTTTTCTGAAGACCAATACCTGCAAGGCTATTGGATGGTTAATTTTTTAAACGTGTATTATCTGTGTACTTCCACAGACTGGGAGAACGCCATGTTCTGTATTTGTGTGCTGTTTTATTTGCCTCAAATCAGAACGCGCGCTGTTACCAAAGAGGGGTCCGAGGCCTGGTACAATGTGGTAAACGAAAAGCATGGCACAGATTTACTGAAGGGTGGATGTGAACGAGGCATCAAAAAAGTTGTTGTAAACGGACATTTGGGAGATATGTGTTCCTGTCGGAGACCGAGAGATTCAATGTGAGAGAAAATGTTGGGTTCTTGGCCGAATTTATAAAAAGAATAAGTTGACAGAGAGCGGCGTGATCGCAGTCAATTCATTTGTTGAGGGTAGGTCTGAATCTAGTGCAATTTTTCTTACTTTGATCTCTGACGTCGTAGTGTACTATGACAGACACGGGGACATGATGCGTTGGGATGTGAAGGGGTCAGTGAGGGTGTGAAAAAGGAAGACATCAGCACAGCGAACGCGGTTTATCAGCAGTATGGGTGCCTGCTCTTGTCCAAAGCCGTCAATAAGGTAGTGTAGACTTTAATATTTTCTCAGAGTTCCTGATATCAATAATACTGTATAAATATTACACGGAAACATAGAAATAGCAATGATAACGTCACTCCCTCCTCCCTAGACTTGAGTTTATATAACATTCATGATGTTCACTTCTCTCTATGTTCTCTCTCTCTCTCTCTCTCTCTCTCTCTCTCTCTCTCTCTCTCTCTCTCTCTCTCTCTCTCTCTCTCTCTCTCTAGGTTCGTTATGTGTGAAGTGTATTGCAATTTATCACAGCGTTTCAGTGTGTTTTCTGTACCCTGGGGGGGAGCCCTGCGGTAGGCTACAGATGAGATCCCATTTGATCAATGGATATACCTTACACATCACATTTAGAGTACTATTCACACCCACCATTTGATTTGCATATGCGTTTTTTGGAACATAATGTGCAGGCTTGCTGGCCGTAAGTTGGCTCCCCAACGAAGAGATGCACGATTTAGGCAGCGAATTGCTTCTCCATCCTCTCATCCTCCCCTGCTCTTCCAAGTTTAATCCTTGGCACCTCCCCCCCACCCTCCGACCCCGACGGATGAGCACGTTGTGTCTTAGCCGAAGCCGCGCAAACCAGTGCCGTTTTGCAAAGCTGCGTGTGTGTGTGTGTCCACGTGCGTGTGCGTTACAAAGTATTGTCATGATAACCTAATCCATGTTTTTAAAATAAGTTAATTTTACACGCTTTAACGTTCGTGGATTTACAATTGATTCCGAATGTATGTGTTGCGGTGCGCGGTCGAGGACATTCTACAGCTCTAGACCAGATGATTGGAGCTTGACGTACAACGAATGATAGAGAGATCCGTGCGACTAATCGATATGCGTTTACATCGTTGCAGGTAACTTCACCAGACTATAAAAGTGAACCACAAGTGAATTAGAGTTCAATGTATACATTTAGTTTTTCTCGAGGAGTCGAGATTTGGTTCAACAATATTCCTTTCAAAAACGGGAGTGTCAGCAGCAAGGTCTAAATAAAGCTGAAACACCTGGCTGATGCTAACTCTTGCTTATCTTCTGCAAAGGTGAGAAAATGGATAGTCAATTAAAATAGACCTTTTAATGGATGCATTTTCAAAGCCAAAAAGTTTTCAACTCACAAGGTCGATGCCAGTCACATTGTTCCATTGTGTAAAAAGTTTACATGCCCACTGTGCCTGATAAGAATGTTCTGGACTGTTTTAAGTGAATGCAAGATAACAAAGCCCAACACACGTGGCAAACTTCCAGCAAGAGCACCGCAGCACTTTTACCTGACCTGTACCAAGAGAGAAACACTAATTCTTATGAAAATGGTTGTGTATCATACATCGCTTAACCTCTTCTAGTTCTGCTCACTGTTCCATAGGTCAGTAGGGTAGCTCTCAGACATCCTAAAAGTGTACCTTTTAAACCTTTAAATGGGTTATTATTGTTTCAACCTCATTTTAAAAATAAAGCTTTGTTTCTCTCTGTCTCTCTCTTTCTCTCACTCTCTCTATAGGTTCGTTATGTGTGAAGTGTCTCTCCTTCGATGAACGGTGAACTCAGGAGTTAGAATCGGATGGCATCGTGTGGAACCCCAGCCACGTCCGTCAGCATGATCAATCCACAGTAAGTACACCCTCACAATGGCCAATCCACAGTAAGTACACCCTCACAGTGGCCAATCCACAGTAAGTACACCCTCACAATGGCCAATCCACAGTAAGTACACCCTCACAGTGGCCAATCCACAGTAAGTACACCCTCACAGTGGCCAATCCACAGTAAGTACACCCTCACAGTGGCCAATCCACAGTAAGTACATCCTCAGAGGGCATGTCCCTGACCCCTGCTCTATGTCAGTAACAGGTCTGCTGGCCAGCGGCCGCTGGTGATGGACTTAAACAGCAGCTCCTCTCACTTCACAGCCAGGTCTCCTGCAGAATCCAGTCATGCCAAATAAGGGCCAGCTAATTTGCAATACACTTTAAGAAATTTCACTTACCTCACCATTTTTTGATCCAGCTAGATCTATACAAGATTGAATCATTGATGGAGAGAGAGGTTCAGTACGAGTACAGGGAGACAAGACAGCGTGAGGACGGTGCTGCAAGGACAAACTCTTCAATACAAACTGTGTCTGTACATTTGGGTTTTATGTGGTTCTCTGTGGCTCAGCTGGTAGAGCACAGTGTTGGCAACGCTTAGGTTGTGGGTTCAATCCCCACTGGGGCCACATATACTGAAAATGTATGCATTCACTACTGTAAGTTGCTTTGGATGAAAGCGTCTGCTAAATGGCATATATTATTTTAGTAAGCTAATATCATGTTTGTAATTGGCCAGATACTGTCATTGTCTCTGTAGTAATTATTATATCATTTTTTCTTTCCCTTGTAAATGTGCTGTATGAAATATCGTCACCTTCTTAAAATAATGGCCTAAGTCATATTTTCAAGTTTTTCAAAAAACGGAATAAACTGAACCAAATATAGAATATATGATATTTATTAATCATTTCACACAAAAAGGTTATGACGATATATGGCTATTGACATACAAACAACGCTGTCTGTCAATTATGTAACATAAGAGGATTAGATTATTGCCAATTTAGGTTGTGATTTAGGCAATTTTAAACGATTTAGGCAATTATACTACAAGCAGCTGCCATCTTAGGAACAGCATGATCTTTTCAATTAAGGATGTAGGCAATTTTACCAGAGGTGGCCAGCATCATGAAGAGATGACTTAGGAAAAAAATCATTTTCCTCAAAAAATGACTTAGGCCATTATTTTAAGAAGGTGACAATATGAAAGCTGTGTCCAAGGCTTGATGGCTGATGAGTTCAGAGCTTATCCTGATTTCTGTGGATGCAGTTTGGTCCGTCCACCTTACTGGAAACGGATATTACCCATAATCCACTTCTTGTAAAGCTGAGTGCCAAACACCGAGGCAGAGGGTACCAAGTTGAGTACAACTTGAACAACCTTTCACTATCAGGGCTGTGATCTAACCACTGATCACAGCATTGAACCACTGAAATATGTATGTATATATACACTACCGGTCAAAAGTTTCAGAACACCCCCATTTTCCAGTTTTTACTGAAATTTAAGCAATTCAAGTCCAGTGAATAGCCTGAAATGGTACAAAGGTAAGCGGTAAACTGCCAGAGGTTAAAAAAAGTTTAGGTTAGCAAAAACTGAAAAAGAATGTAAATTTCAGTTATAAAAAAAAGCCCTTTTCAGGGAACAAGTAATGGGTTAACGTGGGTTAACAGTCACTCTGCGCAAGTTGCTGACTCTGGATCCAACAAAAGAGCCCCAGACCATCACACTTCCTCCATGTTTGACAGTTGGTGTCACACACTGAGGAACCATCCTTTCGCCTACTCGAAGTCCTACAAAAACCTTTCAAAATGTCAAGATTTTTGATTCATTGGTCCATAAGACCTTCTTCCAGTCTTCAGTAGTCCACTGGTGGTGCTTCATGGCCCAGGCAAGCCTCTTTTTCTTATTTTGCCATCTTAGCAATGGCTTTCTTATTGCCACTCGACCTGTCAAACCTGCAGCTCGAAGTCTTCTCTTCACAGTTGAAACTGAGACTTCCTTACTTCGACCAGTGTTAAGCTGTGCTTGAAGCTGTTGTCCTGTGAGCCGCCTATCACGCAAGCTGTTGACTCTCAGAAACTTGTCTTCTGATTTTGTTGTGGCTTTGGGTCTGCCAGACCTCTTCCTGTCAGAGTTTCCTCCAGTTTCCAAGTGCCTTTTGATGGTGTAGGAAACTACTCACTGCCAAAAAATGTACATTATTTTTCAGTTTTTGGTAACCTAAACTTTTTTTTTTTTTTTTACCTCTGGCAGTTTACCGCTTACCTTTGTACCATTTCAGGTTATTCACTGGACTTGAACTGCTTAAATTTCAGTAAAAACTGGAGGTGTTCTAAAACTTTTGACCGATAGTGTATATAAATGATAAACTCTGGAAGCCAACAAACCCAAATAAATCTTTAGAAAAATGTAAGATAATTTAAAATCGCTTTCAAAATGGGGAAACGTTACAGCAAATAAGAACTTGTACATGAGTATGCCTCAAGTGAATGGCATTTTAGCGGTCACATCCTTAACCATGGCGGGGTATCCCACTTGTTATATTCTCTCATTAACAGCTATAATTGGTGTGGCCTGCAGAAAGCTCCTGTATTGTGATGGCAGTGGCATTGGTAGTAATGGTGACAGGGGGGTGTCTGAAGTAGGAGACAGGCTTTGTACTGCCGTGTCTGCAGTCTCTATGATTTAAAGTGTGTCTGTGTTTGAGTCAGTTCCCAGCAGTTTAAGATCAACAGGTTTAAGAGTTGGACCTGTGCCATCATTAATTAATTCATATGGCCTATGATATTATTCCTATATGTGTACTTTATTATTTTCTATGCAGGGAGATACAAGCCTCACAGTAATGTAATAATAACAATAATAATAATAATAATGGATTGTAATTATATATAGCACCTTTCAGGAACTCAAATTGCTTTACAGTGAAGGGAGACTCACCTCAACCACCACTAATTTAATTTTTGTACCTCTCAGAACCAATTAAATGTCCTGTGACAAATATAGAGTGTGCTCATATAGGTCTCGACCAAACAGTGGAGACATGGTGGTGCAGTGGATAGCACTGTCACCACACAGCAAGAAGGTCCCGGGTTCGGGGCCTTTCTGTGTGGAGTTTGTATGTTCTCCCCGTGTCCACATGGGTTTCCTCCGGTTTCCTCCCACAGTCCAAAGACATGCATGTTAGCCTAATTGGAGAGTCTAAATTGCCCATAGGTATGAGTGAACGGGGTATGTGCCACCTGTCCAGGGGGTATTCCTGCCTCTCGCCCAATGCATGCTGGGATAGGCTCCAGCCCCCCCCGCGGCACCGACCAGGAATAAGCGGGTTAAATAATGAATAAATGAGGATGAATGTTTACACAGCTTACAGTTTCACATCACTCATTGCACAACGGGATGTTTTCTAGGGGGGAAAAATCACTTCCCGAGGGACTGTGTATTTGCCTTCGTGCCTGTCCTAGGGTTACAATTATTTTGAACATTCTGGTAATAAGCTTCCGGCACCTGGTTTGCTAGTAGGGTCCCCTATCAAAGCTTTATCCAGGTCCAATAGTGCTTACCCTCCAAGGTCAGGTAAGATTAGCTGGGATTGTCCACAAGGCATGTTGTGTTATCGTTACGTCATTCTATTTGTCACCGTCAAGGTCACTTTATAGAATAACTTCCAAAAAAGACAAAAAAAGTTGACGTCGAATTATTGCATTTGACAAACGTGTTCCTCTGCGGCCTAAAACTACTTAGTCACAAGCTACAACGCTGATCGAAAGTGTGTTCCAAGCAGTTCTCTCCAAAAGAACAATTCATACTCTTCAGAGGGGTAATAGTGGATTACTTTTAGAAGAATATATAGGTATGTATTGAATTCTGCCACTGATTGGATTACATATACGTATATTAGATGTATTGGTCGATGTAGGACTTCTGTACCAACGTTTGTATGCAGCATATTTTTTTGTCATTGTTGTTGATATTTATCTAGTCTTGACAAAAAAAAAAGTCTTAAGAATTTTGATAGTTTTACCAGGGGGGCTTTGTTCAAGAAAATGGCTATATGGATCAGTTTGAAAGTTGAGAAATATATTGCACAGGGCTATCTAATTTCAGCCAAATAGGCGATGAAACGGCTAAGATAATGATAGTAGAACTTAGTGGTTTTGAATGGGAGCAGTTCTCAAAAACGTTGCCTACCGGAAAAACCCTAATAACTTTGTTACCTTACGTCCACTGCATGTGAAGCCAGTCACCATGCGCTACATTATATTATTTACTGATCCTCCCTTCCTGAACTAGCCTACGTCTGTCAGCCAACGGCATTGAGATGAATATTATATTTCACAACTGAGAGTTCAACTCCAGTGCATATCTTCTTAGTGTGAAGAAGCCTCTGCTTCAAAGCGGGCCACTATTTGTGCCAGCAATATGATTTATTTCTTGCTGTTTTGTTAATTCAAACGTATTGCATATTCAGGTGAAGGTCTTCTGACATATTTAGTTCTAGAATCAACAGTGACAAGAAATGCATCTCATCTGTTTTATAAGTAGGCTGTAGGTGGTTCTCTGTGGCTCAGTTGGTAGAGCACAGCATTGGCAACGCTTAGGTACATATACTGTACACATATACTGAAAAATGTATGCATTCACTACTGTAAGTCGCTTTGGATAAAAGCGTCTACTAAAGGGTGTATATTAGGCTACTATGTGTACTGTTTCGTTGATTGTATTTTGGGATTTATGGGGTAGGCCTACAGGTACCACATTTACACAGCCGAACTTGGCTCATTGTCCCTTCCCCACACCCCTAGCCTCACAGGCATGCATAACCTCTTATCTCACACTTGAGCTATTGCTGACTAAGCCACACCCCAGATGAATATTCATGAGTGCTTCCAGGTCAGCTCATTGATTTGTTGCATTATTTATTCGCTTGGCGGGAGCTCCTATGCCAGCGAATTAAAATGGCCTACATTTTACGCGTGGCTGAAATATTTTCACTTAACATTTTACACAAGGTTAAGTGTGATGAGGTGCGCTCGGAATTGACGCGAATCACGGGAAAATATTTTCACGGTAAAATATTTATAAAGGCCATTGAGACAAGGAGTGCAGCCCTCCGCTGGCTTGTGTGGTGGTACGGTGGCACACGGGATTGCTGAACCCCAACAATCTGTGACAGGGCTGCAGTGACACACACTGTTGGCAGTGATATGTGTTGCCAAGACTGCATTGTAGATGTGTCAGTCACCAGGCCAAGCCTGCTCCTTGCTCACACGACTCCAACCAGAGGGGCGTCTGGTCAGGCAGGTATCTACGATCCGATCAGTGACAGGCCTATTTATATATAACCAGGGACTCTTGCCCCATTACATACCGTCTCTGGAGGAACTGCATGTATACCAGTGTGTTTTATTTCAGAATTTATTTCAGATTTTCTCCCATTTTCTCCCAATTTAGTAACCAATTACACCCTCTATTTTTTTTTCATGCCCTGTGACCGGCAGTGGCAGAGGTGAAGTATCGTCTCCTCCGATATGACACTCACCGAGCCTGTCGACCGTAATTCCGGTACTCCAGAGCCACTCCTATACGCAATGGACTCATGTCGGCTTCCCTCCCCCCTCCCTGGGGCAGACAGCCAATTTCCGCCCCCGTAGTGGCACTCCCGGCCAGGACCGACTCTGGCACGGCCGGTGGAATCGAACCCTGGTTGCAGTGGCCAGCGTCGAACATTGTAACTGCTAGACCACCTGGGAGGCATACCAGCATGTTTTAAACTTCTGTGGATTCCTCTTCAATACATTTCATTATTCTACTAGTATTTTACTTGTTGTTTTTGGATGCAACCATACTTAATTTATGTCTTGCCTTACCTTTATAGATCTGTTAGATTTAAAAAAGCTGAAAGCTTTATTCTGTGCTGATTTTATTACAATGAACCCACTCATTGACACATTATTGATTCCATACAGCTGATTAAGGGCACAAAATAGCATTCTCTTCCAGTGTGTGTAGCCAACTTCAGAGTTATTGATAGCAGTATCCAGACAGCGATCACCTGCAGTTTTGTCAGTCATCAGGGCAGTCTTTTGGCTGTTATGGTGGAAAGCCTGAAAGGCCCTCAGGAAAGTATCTTGGGCACGTTTGAACCGACTTCCTGATGTTATCACAGGCCTAGATTGCTGAATATTGGCTCTGACCATGTTCACGGCCTTGTTCAACGGGCCACTCAAAAATTGCTGCAGACAACATCACAGAAACTATTTGGTGTTAAAAGCGAACCTAAAATGAGTCCCAAGTTAAAGGAATGAATAACTATGGTTTATTAAAGAAAAAGAAAATGTGTGAATAAATAACTTTTGGTAAGTTCTCAAATACTGGCTCTATTTATAATGAGATTTTGGAGCATTGTGCACTCAGCTTATGGATATTAATATGTGAATTCCCCATGCATTCCTCATTGTAAAGCGCCTGTATTGATATATTGCTAGTTCAGAGTCTGTAAACTGAATTGCTGTATCATCTCTCTCTCTCTCTCTCTCTCTCTCTCTCTCTCTCTCTCTCTCTCTCTCTCTCTCTCTCTCTCTCTCTCTCTCTCTCTCCTCTCTCTCTCTCTCTCTCTCTCTCTTTCTTTCTTTCTCTCTCTCAAAAAAAGCCATACAGTTACAGTTTGTGCATTGGACCAAGAGTAAAGTGCACCAGCTCTGCAAAATGCAAAACCTCCTCGGCTCTTATGTGCAACGTACCCAGTATTCGGATGCAAATACGTTTAATTCATTTCTATATTCTGTGGAGCCCTGCAGTATCCGGAATGTTGAGAATGCAGTATGCTCCGAGTGCTCCCCTCTCAGCAGGTCAATGGTCCCAAAAGATACAGTCACCAAAAATTGTTGAATATTATCAGCACATTGTGTTAAAGTTGGGCATCCCATGGGAAAAGGATGTTCCAGCGAGGAACTGAATGTGCCGCGATACCCAGTGGGGTGACCCAGTGTTTTTTGTGTTTTTTTTACTCTGGAACTTAAAATATCCCTGACATAGCCTCATTTGCCAAATACTGGTATATTTTTAAATGTAAAAGTGAACCCCATTATGCCGTCTCTCAAAGTGCACGCGACTCTTTATCACCGGTGGGGGGCTCCTCAAATGTTAAATTGAACATTTATATAGTGGGGTCATTATGTCTACGTGTGAAAGAGCCCTCATCCCCTAGCTGAGCCTCTTCACTCAAACGGACATGATGGGTGCCATTGCTCCACATGAATTCTGAGTTTTCTACTACTGAGTATAAGTGACATTTTAAAATATCACTGGTTATGGGGTCCAAACACTCATAGCCCCAACCACCCCAGCCAGACCCCGCCACTCCGCCTCCTCTGGCAAACTGATTGGCCCTTCCCTCTGGGCGGCCCAGCAGCAGCTCCTCATGGTCTCGCCTCGTGGGCCTCTTGGGCACTCGGTCAGGACCGCGGAATCACTTGCCATCTTCCGCAAGAGACTCAAAACCCACCTTTTCAGATTCCACTACCACTGAATCCTATACATCTAACCAATTTTCATCACCACTGCTTATATATTTCAATTTCACATTTCAATACTGCTTCTCGTAATGTGTCCTTGCTTAAAACTTTCTCCACAAAAAAATTAAATAATAATAATTACTAACCTTTTCCGTCCCGGTGTTCCCACAGGTATGGTATGCAGCTGCCAACAATGAGTAACAACAGTCTATCGCTGTATTACTGCACTGATCTCTCGCGCGAACAATGATTGTTCCTACTATGTATTAATGCACATCTTGTGAGGTGCTCTGGATAAGGTAGCATCTGCTAAATGCTTAAAATGTAACATTTCATAGCCACAATAAAGCCAATGAATATGCTGTCAGTCTATAGGGCCCCCAATGTTGCAAATATGTGTTGAGGTTGAATGTTGTCATTTGGAGGTTTTGGAAAAGGCATCAGTTGGTTTGGAAGTTAGGTAAATGTTCATGTTATAGTTCCACCACGAGGCCAGTTGGTGTGACTTGTAGGTAGATTCTATGAGCTTAGATCATTTGCCATTGAAGTGGAGTTGTCATTTAAGTGCTTTTTATCAAATTCAAAATGGTGGAGAATCTATCATTTGTAGAGCTGTTTTTGTTGAGACTCACGTGTTTACTTTTTACAAACAATATTTTTTGGCTGTTAAAATAATAACTGTTTTAGTTATGAGACTGGCTTTCATATGTGGTGGAAAAAAGAACTCGCAGTCAGTCAGTCACGGTGTTAAGGGACATTCAAAATGAATAGGCAGTATTTATTTCTTGTTTTTGGAGGGGTTATTTAGAGGCTGGTGTGGGAGTCACACAGTACATTCCCACATATGGAATATGGCATTTTCAGGCTGTGAAGCAGGCTCATACAGTTATCTGGTCATCCCGTTTTCTGGTTAATCCTTCTGCAGTATTATATGCAGTTATGTGGCCTTCTCTCTGGGCAGCAGCTTGCCCTAAGCCAACTCTGTCCTGCGATAACCTTTCTGTTCCTTCCGTTATAATGTGCACCCCATAATGTACCCTGTCATTTTGTAATGTGACATGATGGCGTATTGGTTTCAGTGTCTAGGCCTGCTTGTGGAGTCTCTGGCTCCTGTGGAATCTCTCGGTCTTTTTCGATTAATATCGCTGCCCTTTGGTCTTCATGAGGAGTGCACAACTCCAGTCCTGGAGGGCCGGTGTGTGCTGGTTTGTGTTCCAACTCAATTGCTCTGGCTTAATTTTCTAAACGGCCGTGCACACCATTACTGGTTCGCTCCTATATCGGACCACAGTGAAACGTTTTTGCCAAGGATATGTACTGTATATGATTCTGCAATCAGATTTTTTATTCCCCACAAAACAATGCGGTTCAACTGAAAAAAGCTTACATTTCCTAAGTAGGGATGATTCAGAAGCCAGACAGAAAGCTTTCCTTTCAAATGCAGGCTCTGTTAACATTTAATCAAAGGGGGTTAGATAGAAGTCTTGAAGGCAAACCCACCAAAGCAATTCTACGCTCTCTACCGAATATGTATAGCAAACCTTTAAATTTTCACAAGCTTAAACTAAGTCCTTGGCTGCTGCCAAGGTTTGCTTTTGGTCTCTTTTTCTTCAAAACCCTTTTCTCCTTCAGCTCAACCTCACCGTGGATGTGTTTGTGTTGGTTTACGCCACAGAGCTTTTACACCAACCTTTCAGTCAGCTCTAAATTCTTAGTACTGAAAATTCTGTCTCTACTATTGGCGAAGTTGAAACATTCCAATAGTATGTGTCATTATGACTAAGGACAGCAACACTACTGTACCATTGGATGGGCTGCCCTTGGGCACGCTTCCTCATGAATATTCATAAACTGCAACATAGCACCCGAAACCGCTACCAACTGGAACACTGAGGCAACTCAGGAGTTGACCATCTTGGTCACTACTGTTGGTATCATTTGTGGTTGCATTTTAAGATGTGCCAGTTGGATACAGTCTCACTCTTCACTGCATACTTGCATCACTCTGTGTGTGGATCAGTGATCGTGGAGCCCTGCTGAAGCAGTGGCTGTCCAGCTCGCATTCTGCCACAGTGTCTATTGAGCTGTAGGGGAGGGCACACAAAGAACTGCACCACATGATCTTTGCCTATGACGACTTATCGGGTGCCTTACACGAGTGCTACCATGCAAATTTCAGTTGCAATTATGCATTCGTCACAGTGACAAAAATAACTCCCAATAATAACATGCATATTCGTTCTGATGGGAGAGGGAGGGTTCATAAGCTCCACAATGGGTGCTGTGCTGTCAGTCACTGACCTGGGCTCGAGAGAGAGAGAGCTCGGAGCCGGGGAAACCCCTGCCCTCCTCTCCCAGAACCAGTGCTTTTACAGTCTTTTGATTACACTGCCAAGAAGCAGCTCGAGGCACGTCTCAGTGGAAATCACTGACACACAGAATGTGGTAAGTGACTATGAGCCAGCAGGAGGTCTCCCGCCATGCAGCCTCCCCCAAACCCTACCCCTTCCTCCGTTCTCCTCATTTGTCCAAGGGCACAGCTCCATTCAGCTGACAACGGCAAGCCATGTCCCGATGGAAGAGATACCAGCATCTGCTGGAGTCTAAAAATACATACCACAGGCCAGCATTGTGTGTGTGCCTGGTGCAGAGCGGCCCTCCACAACCCAGCGAGGTGTAACATCTTGTCTGCACCTGGGCTCTGGGTTTGTGTGTGTGTGTGTGTGTGTGTGTGTGTGAACACGTATATGTTTATGTGTGTGCCCATGTATGGGTGTGTGCAGGTATGGGTGCGTGTGTGTGTGTTCCTATGTATGTGTGCATGTATGGCTGTGTGTGTGTGTGTGTCCCATGTTTGCGTGTGCGTGTGTGTGTGTGTGTTTGTGTACATGTGTCAGAGCAGCACAAACACCTACAGCAGCATCCTGTGAAAGACAAACTGGGTCATATGATTGAATGCTGAGAGCCCAAATCTCTTACTGAAAAGACAAGCTGAAAAACTCTTGGGCATATTGAGAGAAACTGGGGCATTTCACATTTGTGTTATCTATTTACATATTTAGTGATGGACATAAATACTCCACATTAGTTGACGTGAGCATAACAGAGATAGCTGCGGTGCTGACGTCATACCATGGCCCACAATGCAGTGAGCTCTACAAGCTGAAGACCAGTGTCCAAAAGGGGTGGCAGTAGTGGACACTCTACTGATACTACTGAGGTCATCTCCAAGAACATTGACACGGGGGCCTTTCTGGCGGAGTTTGCATGTTTCTTCCACTCTGGTTTCCAAAGACATGCACGTTAGGCTAATTGGAGAGATTGCCCGTAGGTATGAGTGTGTGAGTGAATGGTGTGTGTGCCCTGTGATGGATTAAACTGTCACTTAGGCTGATCATTACAATGGATGGATGGATGGATCTCGTTAAACTGTCACTTTGATCATTACTGTTATCTCTCGCACAACGGCAACAGATGCACACATGCATGTCAGGCAGCAATCCATGAGAAAACATTGAATAATGAGATTTTCATTTGCTCAGTCTGTTTTGTAATTCTGCTCTGGTGCGTACCAAAGCAAACAATGTTTGCTGCCAGTTTGTTTTTGTTCAAATTTCATGTTTACATCAAATGTTGGGGTTCTGTTTTCTCGATAGAAAGAAACAAGTGTGTTTTCCATAATAAAAGCTAAAGTAATTTAGCAATCCCTTATTTCTACTGCTACACAACAACCACTACCACTACAACTGACACCATAATGTCTTATATAATATACCATACCCACCCAGTGCTGTCCTCATGTCAAACCTCTGAAGCTAAGCTGGGTTGGGCCAAATAGAAAACCAATGCCCCAGCACAGTGATTTTGACAGGGCAAACGTGCTTTAGAAGGTGCCGTCCTTTGGATGAGAAGTCAAGCTGAAGTTCTGACTCATTAAAAATGTCATGCCTCTTTTCGAAAGAGTAGGGGTGTTGACTCCGTTGTCCTGGTTAAATTCCCAAAAGCTCTCAACATCTGGCAATCATCCCCCCACATCTGACTGGCTGCACAATCCACAATCCAAAAACTCTAGACATGGTCCACACTCAAAGAAAAACTGAAAGAAAATGTAAAGAAATTGAAAGTTGTGAAGGTTAAAGTATAAATAAAAGCATAAATGTATAGATTTATTAAAAGCACAGGGGAGCAAGAAAATAGTGCAAGCGTTTAAGCCTAAGCCTTCATCAGTGTGCAACCACATCCCCGTTCCCTACCCAATTTAGATTCCCCTGGTCATCGCCACAAAAGAGACTTATGGTTAAGTGAAGGTAAAATAAGACGGTACTAACGAAGGTGTGTTTCTGCAGGGCCAATCAGCCGGCCGGCATGGCGGACCTGGAGATCATCTCCCAGCAGGCCGAGGAGGACAGCCAATGCCTCTCGCCAGTCCAGCTGGTCGGCTTCACCTACAGGGACCTCCCCCTGGCCGCTCTGGACCTGTCCCTGGCCGGGTCCCAGCTCCTGTCCAACTTGGACGAGGAGGACACCAGAGAAGGGTAACACGATTATTTCTCTACCCTACACAGCCCTCTGGTCTCTCACGCACGCGCACACACACTGTTTCTCCACCCTTACACGTCCAGGTCTCCTATCTCACACACACACACACACACACACACACACACATTGTTTCTCCACCCTTACACAGTCAGGTCTGTAATCTCACACACACACACACACACACACACACATACACACATACACACAGACACACACACTGTTTATTCACCTTAGACAACCCTCTGATCTCACACACACACACACACACACACACTGTTTCTCCAACCTTACACAGTCAGGTCTCTAATCTCACACACACACACACACACACACACACACTGTTTCTCCACCCTTACACGGCCAGGTCTCTAATCTCAAACCACACTCACCTTCCGTTATGATCCTTTGTGTTGAACCCACAGCACGTGCACATCCCATCTGATGCCATCTGGTTTTGAGGTCCAATGAAAACAGACAAAGAGGATTTGACCTTTATTACAGGGTTAATAGAGCTGCATGTATTCAAGACAAGCTGCCTTTCCACATTCTAGTGTTGATATTTTTTATAGATTCTGAAAAAGTAAAAGTATGCGCCATAATTATTACCACTATTTGTTGTAATGTGTTGTCTCACATCTAAACCTTTTTTTTAACCCCAGGAACACTTGGTTGTTATGGGCTGCGGATGAGGTGATATTCAATAGCATTCTTACCATTCATGTGTAATTCCAGAATGGTGCACTTCAATTAAGTCACATTCTCATGCTTGTTGGTCTCCAGGGTTGTTCTGTTGACAAAAAGTGTTAAAATCAAACATGAAAGCAATTGTGATGGTAATTTTTATGCCAAACCATAACTAGATAGTAATATAAGAATTTTGAATCATTGAATAAATATAACTATTTTTCTACAACTTTTTTCTGCAGGTGTATAAACGTGCTTCATCTAATTAGAAAACCTGTCAAATACCGTTTTCTTGAACACATGTTAAATTAAATGGGAGAACCCTATGAGATTATGTGATAAAAGGGTAGGTAGAAATTAAATTGTATTTATCAGGAAGCATCTTTTGTCAAGGTGATTTTTATCTTGATTTCTCTGGTTCTGTTTGAGACATATTTTTGTGGGTGGACCATACGAATTACTTACATGGCTTACATTACAATTGGGTGCATCTTATTGTTTTGTTGCTGGTTGAGCTACGGCTGGCTGCTTAGATGGTTGCTGTAGCTGCAATGTGTTGGTCAATTACATCACTGTCTTAACTCACACGGCAGTGGACGTGATCCTCAATCCATCCAGTATTTAAGACCTCACAATTTAATGCAAGCCATAGCATATAATCATATATAACATATTGAATTATATACATTCACTTATGTTTTTACAGACAGGAGTATTGTATTTGGTTAATTGGGTATTTTATCATTTTAAAAGTGTAAAGGTAGTGACTTACATGGGTTTCTGGGTATTTCCTGTACACAGTGTACAAATATTTAAAAGAAAATGCAATTTTGTCCAGAAAGCATGGTTGCCATCGGTGCCATATTACCCATGAGGCCCTAGAGACTCAAACGCTTGCTTGACCGCCCCACTCAACCTGTGCCCTGTCAGGACTGCTTCTCTCCCGGGGGCCATATTGTGGCCCTACCTGCTCTGCACAGGCACGCTTCTCATAGAGCCAACATGGCCCTCGTGCTGCCTTTCGGTCCAGGAAATATGAGTCACACCCGTTTGTCACCATGGGGATCCTTTCCTTCTTGGGGAGCGTGTTGATAAACAACATACGCTCGATTACATGATCCAGCGCACCTTCACAGTGCTCGGTTTGTCATCCAATCACGCCTCTCTCCACCCGTTCAGCCATTGGCTTTTCATCCAGAAAGCAGATGGTTTCCACAGAAACATTCACATAAGTGCAAGGCTGACAGCATCGGCAGTTGTCACCGAGAGAAAGCGGACAATATTTTGGTTGTATTTGCTTTCATGTGCAAAATGTGTACCCCAATCATTTTTGTTTTTGGAGACATGCAGGGCTAGTATCTTAGAAGAGATTTTTGAAGACACTTATGAAGACATTGTCTTGTCTTCGGATCTTAGAAGAGATTTTTGATTCTTGTTTTTGGATGGTGGTTTGTCTGCCTTGTTGACTCGAAGTGTCGACTCGAATGACACATATAGAAAACAGAACTTATTTATGTTGTTGTTACCATGACAATATGTTTGGATCCACTTGGAAAGCATTCTGGCTAATGGGGCTCCAGTTGAATAGATTTGTACAACAGAACTTATTTATAGTACATTTTGGATAGTTTCTTAACATTTGGATACACAATTATATGATGCATATATGATTTATTTTGCATTTTATGTACTAATAAAGGGCATCACAGGTGATACATTTGTAGATGATGACACGTGATCCCTCATGGTACAACTGTCTACTTCACATCAAGCCCTCAACCATGTCTGTGCAAGGTGTAATTCTGGAGATAGTAGCCTTGGTGCAGTAGTGAAAAACAGGCGGAAATAGATATTTTTAGACCTTGACGTGGGGCTCAAATGAACCTTAGGGAAAATCCACACCTTGCCCTTTGTAGATGCTTGGTATGGTATGTCCAAACGCATTGATCCACACCAAGGTGCCTTTTAAGTTTAATTTGGTGCGGTTAGTAACAATGGTGGAGATGGAAAAATGTATTGTTCCGTTTAGACTGGAATTTGCTATGACCCGGCTACATTCCAGGGCATGCTAGTCATGACAGCTTCTTTGTAAGGAAATGTAGCCTAATATTTTGGCTCTTCTTGTGAAAACGCTCTGGGGGAAATGTCACAATTGCAGACGTGTCAAAGGTTCTTGTTTGCTTTGTGAGTCATGTCTGGAGCATTCAGCGAACAGTGGATAAATTAGGCTGGAGCCGCGCGCGTCTGGTCATTTGATTAATTGCCTTAATTTAAGTAGTCAGAGGCTCTAATCGCTGGGAAAAAAAGATGCTGCATTTGCGCATCGTTAGGGCCCATTTGGTTCTCTTAAGCTGCCCTTTAGTTTAGACTCTCCACCGTATGTTGCTCTTCTTTATGGATTTGTTCAATGCTTCGTAAGGGTCATTGACGTAGCGTGTGGCGTGCTTGGTACATCCGCCTTAAAAACTTTAGACTTTACACTTATAGATTTTTTTTTCGAGAACGGATTTTGACAAGAGGGTTTTCATACTATTTTTATGACAGAATGTTAAACCGCTTCACCTTTAAATGCTTTTATGCTACGGAAGTTTTTATTTGATCACATTCAATTTTTCTTTATAGCTTGTGGAGGTCAAATTTCATATTTGCATTTTTAGTAGCAAAGCATCTGGAATTTAATAATGAATAGTAATCTGAACCAGTAAACCATTGTGGCCTCTGCTACAACGTTTCACATTGTTTACATGTCTTTCTTGGGCATCAACATCGTAGCCACCAGATATCTTAAACCAGTGGTTTGTTTCCTTTGAATTTTTCATGGTCATTGATTTTGTTCGGTTTTAATGAGGAAGCCGCAAGCGTTCTAATCCCGTAGCTAAGACCGGTTATGGAGAGTGCCGCCTCAGCGGAATCATCTGTGACGGTCTTTTTCCTGGTGTCCAGGTTCACCTCAGGTCTCGGCAAGTCTCTCTGCTATGCCCAGAGGCTGAAGAAATTAAAAACCATTCCGGTAAAATTGGCCCATATGAAGTTCTTGTGACATCCTGGATGCGATCCATCACAACTTTTCGGCATCTCTCCACTGCCGAGTGGCAATGGAGCCAGCTTTGTCACCGAAAAAAACACCATCTTGGATCGATGGGCCGAACGCTTCAGCAAAGGCCTGGACAGATGCTCTTCCATCAACAGCAATGCAAGAGCAGAGCTCAGTTGCCCCAAAACACAGCCAATGCTGCATGTGACAACACTCCCAGTGAAACTGAAATTGAGAGGGCGGCATGTAGTGTAATGGTTAGGGAACTGGACTTGAAACTCAGAGGTTGCTGGTTCAATTCCCAGGTGGGACACATCTGCCGTTGTACCCTTGAGCAAGGTACTTAACCTGAATTGCTTCAGTAAAAATATCCAGCTGTATAAATGGATTGTATGTTAAGAAACTGTAAGTCGCTCTGGATAAGAGCGTCTGCTAAATGCCTAAAATGTAAATGTAAAATGTAGAGTGCAGCTAACTAGCTATCATGCGTCCACACGAGAAAACATCACAGACATAGAAAATCTCACCTGAGATCACTCGTCCTGGAGAAGGCTCATCGTGGAAGGTGCTCTGAAATACGAGCAGAACAGGACGGCCGTGACCGCGAGTGAAGACAAGCGTGGTTTCGCCCAAGCTGTCAGAACCTCTGCTACCGTGCTTACAACTATATGCGTATCAGAGAAATGTGCTTAAATATCCATCTGTACGATGCCATCTGCACAATATCCATCTGTACGTGGCCATCTGCACAATATCCATCTGTATGTGGCCATCTGTACAATATCCATCTGCACGAGGCCAGGATGTACAGAGTAAGCGGTGGAAGTGCCCAGGATATGGGTCTCTTCTAAAGAAGCGCATCAGGTGCAGTGACATCTGCAGGGAGTGTTCAGACACGGAGTAGAATTCTGCTGTCAGTTTAAAAGTGCCCTTTACCTCATTTGTCCTGTGCCGTCGTGTTTCGAGAGAGGCAATCTAGGGACAGAATTACACAGAAGCTCTCATTCATGCGTCTGGCCTGCTGAGACGGGGCCTTGGGTTGAGTGGACTGGTGGGAAAAGGGAGGGAAATTAAGTCATTGGATGGTCCCTCTGGGTGCCAGAGCAAAGTGCCGGGAAGAAATGAACAACCAAAGAGGGGATTAAAAAGACGATTAGGGGTCACAGAGGAACGCGCCACGATCTCACATTGTTACACAGAAGAGCGTTGTTTTCTGAGACAGGATGGGGCTCAGAAAACTCTTGTTACATATTTTTACAATTGCAGTTACTTAGTAATTACCGCTAGTTGCAATGTAACTACGCAGATATCAGTGCAAAGTAATGTAAAGTATTACCAATGATTTTCATAAATATGAATAGATTTGATTTATTTCACACTTTTTATTTTACAGTGAAAATCTCAAAGTGCTTTACATGGACACTGATTTCTGTTCACATCAACAGAAAAGCAGATTTATTGACTTGGCAGATGCCCTCTTCCAGGGTGGCCTGCATCCTTTTATTTTACGTGCTGTCCATTACATCGCTGACTTACTTTACTCAAGCAATTCAAGTGAAATCAATCAATTCCGGCTCAAGGGCACCACACCAGTGAGCCACCAAGAATCTGAATCAGCATCTGATTCCAAATGAATGAGTAGAAATGCAGTTACCTCACCACTGTGCCATGCTGCAGTGCATATAATGTGCAATTCTGTAATAATCTTGTAATGTGCACATGTAATGAAACCATTTGACACTAACTTAGATATATGTTGCCACTGTTTCATTGCAAAAACTTAAAATAATCTTTTTTTAATAAAAATTTGAATCATTAATTCTTTATTTGCCATTTTATTCTCTCAAAGGCTGACACTACCGTCTTCACTAGAGGAACACAAAACAAGCATCTCCTGTATTTATGGTGGGGTGGGGGTGAGACATTGTTCTGAGCACCTGAGTGGAAGCAAAGCACACCAAACCTTGGAATTGAACTGCATCGTAGCTGCGCCTGCTTCAGTGGCTTCAAGTCTTTGCTTCAGGACACCCCACAATGCCCTGGGGCACTCATTCAGCTCCCCCATTCTTCCTCACGGTTCCCAGCCTGCAAAGCAAACGGAGACACTCAATCGGGAACGTAGCGGCGTGTGCGTGCCCGGCGGTGACCTTCTCAAAGCGGAGAGCAGAGCGTCGTTGTCGATTTGATATGGAAAAGCTGTTTTTGGAATTCTACAGTAGTGAGGGATGCATAACCATGATTCACTGTTTCTGGCATTCCTTCTTTAGTCATAACATTGGGCCTTTGACTCCTCTTGGTTTTATTATATTATCATGTATTTATACCTTAGAACTTTACACTCAACCTTGCCCCAGAAGCAGGGTTTGTCATATCCTCTGAGATGGGGGGTGGGGGGGGGCATGGGGGGGTGGTGATACGTGGGTAGTGCTCTCCATTAATGTGAAGTACTTTCCCAACACGACCACTGTATAACGTGTCTGCTTTGGCATCACTGTTTAACACCAAATGCCGTTTTGGCATGCCACAGCATGTTACCGCATAGCATATGTATGGCACTCGTGATATCGGGCCAAATTCATATTCAAGTTTGTGCCTGGCAGTCACAGAGCATATTAACAGTCTGCTGCTTCAGCTATAGTCTCGGAAATTAGACATTCTAGTTGATTGTATTGCCCTGGATCTTGATAGGTCATGTAATGTAGCCTCTGGAACATTGTGTTAACTCCACCGCAGTGTACTGTGCTGTATGTAAGAGTAATGGATTCAGTGATATTACCTAACGCAGCCTGCCTATCAGTAATGAGTGGGCAGCTTCGTAGGAGGTGGTTGTTCTTGCGAACATTTTTTTTTGGGGGGCTGCAGTGGTAGCATTGTCAACACGGTGGTAAGTGAAATGCAGTTATTAATAGAGTTCAGGCTGTTTATCTTCCTGTCTGGAAGATGGTGCTGAAGATCAAGGTGGCGTGGTTTGTGTTCAGCACTTTCAATGCCTCTCCCAGTCTCTCCCTGCCTCTCTCACCCCTTCTCCCTCTCTCTCCCTCTCTCTCTTTCTCTCTCTCACAGTCTTTTACAAACTCTCTCTACCCCTCTCTCTCCCCCTATCCCGCTCTCTCTCTCTCTCTCTTTCTCCATGTCTCTCTCCCTCTCACATTAAATTATTCTGGTTGAGCTTTGCACCATCAAACTGCTGTATCACACATTTTGAGCCCTTAAGAAGGCCTTGTGTACATTTTGGGTAGCTTTTAAATTGCAAAACAATGATAATCTGGACATTGATGAGAGAACCAGTGATATATGGTAAAGCAGGTTTTAAATATTTATATACATAAACCTAGGCATAGTGTCAGCATCCTAAGCATCCATTGCTAAGATGCTAACCACCTTTGGAGTATGGTATATTGGTTAGAGAATGATAATACAAGGATTATATAATGATGATTATGTTTCATTGTACAATTTAAGAGCAATATGTGGCATATGGGATGAGTGACTGTAACAGACTACCAAAACCAGCAGAGTTGTGATTGACAGAAGCAGCAGCCAATCCAAACCTTCCACCCTTTCCCCGCCCACTCTTCCTCCGGGCTCAGTCAGAGAATGCTGAAGCAGTGAAATTGAAATTGACTGCACTAGTGGAGCACCACAGGCCAAACTGAAGGACAGACTACAGGAATTGCGGTCAGCGTGCTAGCATCCTCCATTAGCTAGCAGACAGGTAACATATTTCACAGATGTGGACCTCTGACTCTCATATGGGCTCCTACACAGGCAGACCGGGGTATGCTCCCAAGTGACTGAGTCAAACATTTCTCACACAAGGTGACTCAAACAGTGATGTCACAAACAAATCAAATGTTTGGTTCAGAAAGAGATGTCGCCCTAGCAACACAGTGTTCAAGAGAGTCCTGACTCTAATTGGATCTTGATTGACTGGCCTAATTCACCTCACAGGGTGATGTCATCTTGATCTCTTAGACAATCCCACAAGTTCCCTGGAGCTGTAAAAGCTATTACATGCCAAGCCAAAATAGCCATTTAATCATAAACAAATAAAAAAACAATATCTGAGTTTCACGAACACGTATGTACACACCTGCCCAATATGGGAGTATTTCTGTATTTGCGATGTGATTTTTCTTGACACGTCAGCTACACGACCTTGAAGAAGCTTTCATTTATTATGTTTTGGCTTGATGGGCAGGAGTCAAAACGGTGCAAAATGTCCGCCCCTTGGCCCTAAAGCCACTGCACTGTACAAATCAGGGAGCTGCTTGGACCTAGTGTGGAATTATTGTACTCAGCCACTGCAGAGCTACGATATATAGCAGGGATGCACAATGAGGGCCGATCTGTTTTGGGAAATCATGCCAGCTTCTGCTCTTAATTATTTAATTACCCCAATCATTTATTTGATCTGACATGGTTGATACATTTTTTTTTTTTTTAAAGAAAAAAAAGTTCAAGCATATGTATCCTTGCTGAAAATGTTTTGAAAGGTGAAACAGCATTGGTGTATAAAGCCTTTAAAAAAAGTTTTTACCCAGAATAGCAAAAACCAGCAGACAGACCAGACCGGCCCTCCTGGTGTTGTTGTTATATGAGCTCAAAAATGAACCACTTTTCTTCTGCTGAACCTTCAGTCTGGTGAGGTTGTCATGCCGATGATATGGGGAAGTCAAGCTGACGTGTCTTTATCAGCGGCCCTAGCAACAGGAATTTCCACAACAAAGTGGCGTTCCGGGAGAGAATCATTTCCAATGAGAGGCAAACTTTCTTTCATCGTATTCCGTGAATTATTTGCTGAATTATTTGCTTTTTATTCAGGAATCGGGCAATCAACGCTAAAAGTACAACATGAGCTATAACTGCAGGTCCCATGTGACAAGATGAAACGTTGTGCTCTGATGGGAGTTGTAATTCAATAGCAATTTAGCTGTTTTACTTTGCGGTGATCACTCGATTCCTTAATGAAAGGGTTTGATTAACAGAGAATAATCCAAGGAAGAGCCCCAAGCATTTTCTCTGTGTTTTAAGTTTTACTTTCTTCAATGTGATGACGGAAAATTTGCATCCAAATGAATGGTTTTTTGTCCCAAAAGTTATGCAACTTCCACTAGTTATTAGCTTCCACTTTCCCAGCGCATTGGCTGGTCATTTTTTTATACTAATCTCATTTGAGTCTCAGACATGGCTGATGGAATGGCCAATGTTGAAGTGGTTTTTGAAATTGTGTGAAATTGAAATTGAAAATCCCCATTTTCTCCCTAATTATATTTTCTGGAATCTGCCAGAGAGCAGAGCAGTGCCAGAGAAATGGTTGCGCAAAGGGGTCTTTCCAGTTCCCTGTTTGACAGGAGGAAACTCAGGATGTCCCTTTTCAGAAGAGAACTCCCTGCGATCCATAGAAGATCCATAGAGGTCTGTTGTGATTGGTCAGCATCTGCACCGAATATTGTCACTATTTCAGGGTGAATAATTATCCGTGTTGTATCGCTAATAGGATTTTAGAAAGAGACCACATATAGTTCGTGAAGTAGTGCTATACAGGGTAATTGTCCCTAAAATTTGATAGTATTGTACATGGGAACCCAATTTCATAAATAGTCTGTTTGAGTCAAGACCTGTCAATTAGTAGAACAGATAACAGGACAATATTGCCAAAATAATCCAAATAAGATCCTGTTGAAACAGGGCGTATTTCTCCTTGGTACAAAGCACTCTTTTTTAATAACAGAGACATTTTTTACATATGTATAGAGGAAAACACAGTTTAATAACTTTTCACCCCTCACCACCAAAAAATGGAAATAGCAGTAATATACACGCACAAACACATTATTGAGGCTATTGTGGCTACTTTATAGTGGTTCTGTTTTCCTAATAAAGTTAGTTAAATGAGTACATTGTTATCTTTTGTTATCATATCTTTTATTAATAATAAATAGATAATAACATTGAATAACTGTATTTTAATTCATCTCTAAATCAATATTCTATACAGTATTGGTAGCCTACATTATTATTATATCACATTGTCTAAAGATTTTCACTGGCAAAAACAACTTTTATTAACCTCATATCTTTTGGGTGATTTTATTAGATATTAAAATCCTAACTAGCTGTCAGTCCAGAGATGTTTGTGATGAAAGAAGTACAGACTTTCATGACGGGAAACACTCGCGATGTAAAAGTGACATGTGACTCAGTGATATTCAGAATGTATTCTGTGTGTGGACAGTCAGTCTTTGCGTCTGTGTGAGAGTAATCATGGCTTGTCTGTGGGCTCCGATGCGTAGCCATGTGTTCTGAACAGATCTGTGTTAGTGTCCCGCCCCAGTGGCTGACGGTAAATATTTGTCTGGTGAGATGCCATTTTTCCCCAGCAGTGGGGTCTGACAGAAGGAGACGTGTCTCAGAGGATTGCAGTGCTAGTTAGAGCCACCGTTTTCTCTTTTACAAGGACTCCTTTGGAGGACTGAGGCCCTGTAATTTGTGCTCCAGCCTGCAGGGGGCGCAGTGCTAAAGAACGTAAGCAAGTGCATGGGGTATTCCTTCCCAACAATTATATCAGTTGGAAATGACTATCGTTGTGCCTAAATACAGACACTGCACCCAAAAAAGACCACAAATGTCAGCATTAAGTTTTGAGATTCTTTTCCCTCTGAAGATAATAGAACTTGCATAGTAAAACAAAACAAAAAATTGAAAAATGTTCTTATTGGAGCATCATTGTTATTCAAGCCAGATATAATTAAGTCTTTGTTATTTAAAGCAAATAAAGTCTATATGATCAATTCTGGTTTCACAATAAAGGAAAGGGCCCGTTCATTATCAACGTGTCCAGTCTTTGAGCCATTGTCTTGACAATAACCGGTAAAATGGTCTTCCTTAATCAGTGCATATATGGTCATGATAATAACAATATACTGTATCAGTAACGTAACCATTAGGATGCAGTTAGTCCCATTCTCTGGTATGGATGGTTGCTCTTTTTTAAAGCTACATGTTTAATATGTACAGTTGACTCCAGAGGGTTGCTTTTGCCCCAAAGGTTCCCTCGTGTGAGGCTTTCTTTGTTTGCCGCTGTCCTTAATGTCGGAGGCATACCTTAGACAGCGCTCCAAAGGCTCCGGCCCTTGAGGCCCTCACTATCTTGTCGTTGGCGTTTTGGCCTGGCCCATTTGTCACGCGGTCCCCTAGGCGACACCGGCAATTGCATTAATCCGCAGTATCGTGGGTTTAGTCCCTCATTCCTGCAGCATGACGGCAGTAGCAGGCTGAATCGTGAACATTACTCTGGGGCTATAACGGCAGTGGTGCACTTGGAAATGCTTTGCGAAGCTCAGTAACTGGGTATACCTGACAGTTTGGCTTGGATCTTTAAAGACTGGTTTGCTCTCCAAACAGTGACAAAACCAGTGTCATATTTAAAAAAAAGAAATTTAGAGAGGTATGCACCCGGAAGTTTAGGCATATAGTCCTGTTTGCGCACAGTGGTTTGAAAGTGCCATAATCTTCTCTTAGAATGCGGGAGAGTAGACTGAGCACTGAGTACCTTTTCACACAGGGACAATGTTGGACAGCACAGTCTTTTCTGGGCTGGTTTTAAACACAGGGACAAAGTTGGACAGCACAGTCTTTCATGGGCTGCTTTTAAACACACAGGGACAAAGTTGGACAGCACAGTCTTTCATGGGCTGCTTTTAAACACACAGGGACAAAGTTGGACAGCACAGTCTTTTCTGGGCTGGTTTTAAACACAGGGACAAAGTTGGACAGCACAGCATTCCCGAGGTTTGCTTTTTGGTGACCTTTTAAAGCACACAGGGAATCAAGGAAGCACATATGTCCTTGATGACACTCAGTAACAGTAATATTACTATGATTTTTAACCCTGACTCAAGATTAACGCAAGTAAAAGGTTTCAGGGGCACCACCACTCCATCACACATACATCGACTGCATCACACGTGCGCGTGAGTGTCCGCGCATTTGTGTGTGCATGTGTGTGAGCGTGTATTTGCGTGTGTGTGTGTGCGTGTGTGTGCATGCGTGTGAGCGTGTGACGAGCTCTTGACCTGTGAGGGAATACGACCGCCTGTGTCCTTTCTTCCGTCACCCCTGTCTGTGAGTCATGTGACAGACTCCTGTGACCATGGCGGCTCTGTGGGAGCGCTGCTGTTTTGGTAAAGTGGCTTGATAGTGGCTGACCTTACGTTGCCCAATCAGAGGCTGGCCAGCAGAGCTGCTGTGCCCTTTTAGGAACGGGGAGGGACCTCCACTTCTAGCTGAAGGTCCAGATCGTCTCTGCTGACTCCTCACGTTGTGTGTAGTTTTGCAGTCACGGTGAACCGACGTCCCGTTCCCGGGTTGTGCATCACTGTGTATTAGCTCATAACAGGGGCGCTTGGGTGACTGTATTCACCCCTGCTTCCATACTGCCCCCTACAGTGTACCACAGGCTTGCCACACACGTTTTGGCATGTAAAAGGGAGAGGCATGTCCTAGATCAGTTGAGATGAATTCCCTGTCAGTGTGCAGTTAAAGATCTGAGATAATAAGACTGGTCTCAGATGCACCAGGAGCTGTTTCAGTTTCACCTCTTCATAAAGGATTCAGATCCTAAAAGCGACATGCTTCTGCCTGCACGTGTGTGTATGTGTGTGTGTGTGTGTGTGCAATTGCATGTGTGTGTGTGTGTGTGTATGTGCGTGTGTGAGCGTATGTGTGTGTGTGCACGTGTGTGTGTGTGTGTGTGTGTGTGTGTATGTGCGTGTGTGGGCGTATGTGTGTGTGCACGTGTGTGTGTGTGTGTGTGTGCGTGCGCGCGCGTGTGTGCATGTGTGTTTGTGTATATGTGTGCGCGTGTGTGTGTATGTGCGTGTGTGTGAGTGTGTGTGTGTGTGAGTGTTTGTGTGTGTGTGTGTGTGTGTGTATGTGCATGTGTGAGTGTGCGTTTCTGCCTCACATTTCTCTCCGAGCGCTGGTGTTTCCTCCACTGCTGTTCTCTGTCGAGGATTTTCATATTCAATTGATGCCCTCTCTCTCCGCTTGGCTGGAGAGGGCAATGCACAAGAATTATGGAACTGTACACCTTAAGTTCCGCTTCTGGAAACAAAATCCAGCAGCAGCTTGCCAAGAAAAAAATGAATGAAATCAATCCTGTATCCCCCCCGACCCCCCCATTCAAATGGATTCAGGAACTGATGTGTTGTAGACTTTCAAACAGGGTTAGTTTTATGCCACTGATGACAGAAAACCGTCCTCCTTAATTAGCATGGTTCAATGAATGAGCTCATACAGCTCTACCAGGCCTTCTGCTACAATATGACTGGGACACTCACACTATCGAAGACTCTCAGTACACCTGTGAGCACTAAATGCCTTATTCTCAAATCATACATCCTTCAGCAGGGTGATTGATTGACAGAATTGATTCCGTTGGCATTATTTGGCATGGTGACATGTTTAGGATGTATGGAGAATATGAATTTTAGCATTTTAGCACCGATTACTGTTAATAAATATAGTTACGGCAGTTAGCATGAGGAGCCTGATGAGGATGAGGATGGATGTTCTGAAGACAGAAGCGAAAGAGGTTGGTTTGGAGTCTCGGGCCCAGGTTCTGCAGCTTGCAGGCGGTCAGTTCCCCAGCCTCAGTTACCTAAATGCACAGGGAAGGAGGAGGTGGGAGGATGCGGAAGTATACACACGTGAGAAAGAGATGTCGGTGATCCTGTTATACGCTGCTGTTGATTGGCGATGGGGAGGAGCAGAGATGCGGTCCTTCTTCCCGAACTCGAGTTGTTAAACTCCATTTAAAGTTATGAGTGCAATCGCACCAAGTCTCTGTGGATGTGATTGGACGGCAGCTCAGGGCCTTTGGGGCCCCTGGGATGTAGGGCCTCTGGGGCCCTGGGACTTAGGGTCTCCTGCTTGCAGAAGGAGAGATTCCCAACTGATCCTCAGAGCATATATTGTGAGCATAGTGAGAGATTGGGCCTCTGAGAAACCTGCATGTCCATTTTGTGTTTTGTCTTACATACTTTTTGTCTGAATAATGAATGAACTGCTTCTAAGTGGAGAGAAGAGGAACAATGTCAGGCCCTTGGTTATAGCCTGGAGACTGGGCAGGTATGGGATAGCTTCGGACAGCTCTGGTGAGTCCACCTTATCCCGTCTTTTGGATTGTGGAAGTCGCCTGGCCCTTGTTTCATTTCTTTTTCACAACATACTCGCTGCACACATATCATCGCTAGATCTTATCTTTAGGGTAACAGACCTGTAAGGCATACATGGGGGGGTCTATGGGGAGGGCCGTAACAAACCCTTCTCAAAAAAGAAGTTCTCAGTTTTATACTGGCCTGAGCCCAGAGAGGCAAATATTTAAACTCTGCTACACACACTCCAATCAGATATTGTTCGTAATATTTATAAATAATTAGGAAAGGATGGCTGCTCTTTCAGAGCATCAGTGAAGGGTGCTAAAAAGAGGAAGCCACACAGAAGATTGCTAGCAGCTATAAAAAAAAAAAAAGGTGCAAGCAGTTAAAAAGGGATTAGAAGCTAAAAAAAGGAATTATCTCCCTGCTGAAAGGAAAGAGCCGTTTGGTACTGAACTAATGTATATGATATGTGGCTGAATCGCTCATGTTAACAGTTGTGCTTGTCGATGAGTACGCCGGGAAAGCTTGTGTGATGAGTGCCGTGATGGCCCTTGCTGTTACATTGATGTGAAGTATGTACGTAAATGAAGGACGCTCCACTTCGTCAGAGGTTTTAGTGAGTTGTCATATTGTCGTAGCGCTGCTATATCACAGCTACTGCTACATTGCTGGGCTTCTGTGTGGCGTATCTTTCCTAGGCCGTTAGTCCCCCCCCAAGGACCTGATCCAAGTGTAACCGTGCCAATGTCTATAGTGGTTGGGAGTCCAATGGGGTCATGTATAATTGGCCTTAGCAATGCCCGCAGAGGGGGGGCAGACCAGCTGTGCCAGTTAAGCAGACCTCTGGCAGAGCGGATTGCAGAGTGAAAAGAAGCGGAGGCCGGCTGCATTTATTCTGGAGGACGCACGTGTGAGCGTGCGCCCCTGTTCATTGTCAGACCGGGAGTGTGGCACTCTCTGGTCTCCTGCATTGGAAGTCACTCTGGATAAGAACGTCTGCTAAATTAATTTAATGTAATGTAGCGTAATTTAACGTAAATGGAGGATGCTGCAGCAATGAAATGGGTCTACAATTGTGATTTGGCGTTCTAAATTGGAGAAGGGAAGAAAAACAAGGAATAAGGGAATAAAAAGCTATTATAAAATATATATATAGGACATATATTTATCTTAAAAATGTATATTCAATAATTAGTAACATTTTATTTTAAAACTTTGACTTCATTTTAAGCATATTTTTCTCAATATATACAGCACATGCAGTATACATCATATACATATAATATGGGGTCAAATATTGTGAGTATCACAATAGTTATGACGAATACATTGGGTCTTGTAATGATGGTTCCCGTTTTCTTCCCACAATTTTATTCGATATTCTCGATTTCACCTCAGAATTTGGGCACAGAACTCTCACATGTTCCAACCGTCTGGTCTCCGCCTCCCAGAGTAATCTTCAGTCCCACCGTGTGACCCCGCCCCCCCCCGCGTATCTCCACGTCTCCTTCATTTCCACAGCGCCGTCGAACACGACCGCTCCATAACGCCGCTCACACCGAGTCGTGGAGTGGAGCCAGGCGGACGGCCACACCATCTGCGCTGCCTCCTCGTCCCCCAGCCAAAGAGATGATCGCTAACAGCGTGATCATGCCTCTGTTTCATTACCCTGACATTGCTCACAGAAACTTGGCTTTGTCCTTGACAAAGTGAACCCGACAGTCACTTCATTACATTATCTCATTTTCTTGGCAGATGCCCTCACCAACCGCGCGTTATATACAGTAGATTGCACTTCTACGTCGTATCCAGTTGGGGATTTACTGAATCTGTTCAGCTGCCTTGCCCAAAGGGAGAGTGGCAGTGCCTCTCCGAGGACTTGAACCGGCAACCCTCTTACGGGCCTAGTTTCTTAACCTTCACACCTCACTGCTAAATTGTGGTATAGGGTAGGGCTGAGATGCTGGTAAGATTACCTTTGCTCTCAGGCCACCCGGAGCCATGGTTTGGTTTGAATGTAGCTTTGACAGCTCAGTTAGTCAATCAAAACCTTAAAAAAATTATTTAACATAAATTACACAGATAAAAAGTATGCTGTTTTCAGAAAATGGGGCCCTCGCTCCACTGTCTTCAGAAGCCACTCTTTCTGAAACCAGGCCTGACTATAGTCTGCAGGCAGTGTTGGGGAGTAGCGGAATTACAAGTAGCTGAACTACTAATTTAGCTACATTTTCCAGTAACGTGTGGTAGTTTAATTACTTCCAAAATGTAGTAGCTGTCAAGTAGCTGTCAAAATGTTTTTGTCAAGTTGCGGTAACAAAATAGCACAGCTCAATAACATGCCAGTGACGGTGAAGTTTTGTATCCTTAATAGAATCATACTTCTTGCTACACATCCCAAAGTAAGAGGGCCTTTGTGTCCGAGCTGCCAAATTCCTCCAGGGTGGAAAGTCACTCATACATTCTGATTTATATTCCATTTTTCTCCACGGCTCTCAGTTGGTAGCGCTTTTTTTGCACAAACGGCTGAGGTTTGCGAACAAAAATGTGATTGGCTCCCCCGGGTCAGGTGAGAGGGGAAAATGCCAGCTTTCCGCTCCAGCAGGTGCACAGGCCCAGTGCCTCCCGTGGCCTGCCTGCTGGGTGAGCAGCAAAGGATGCTGGGTAGGGTCCTGATTTTCCACCTGCATGCTGACAGGGCTTGAGAAAGAGGGGCGACCCTCAAAAACCCTCCCCCCCTCGAGTTAGTGCCGGTTATATGGGCACATCGCTACGGAAAGAACAGGAGGACCAAGGAGGGAAAAGGATGGAAACAAAGGGCTTATATTTCTGTCATGTGTCCCTGTTCAAAGCAATGCAGCTCAGGCCTAACGCTATGCAGATAGTCACCGGTTCACTTATTACCTCCACAACCAAAATACCTCTGGCTTTGCCCCTAGTTTAGGTGTTATAAGGTGGTACCATAGTAGGGTTGGATGAGCTAAGACTTGGATCTATAAACGTCCCTATGAATGTTCCTATCTCTTATATATACTATAGGTATGCATTTGTAAAGTTAAAGGTCTTGTTGACAGAAAAGGGTGCTTGTCAGTATTGTCAGCCTTTTTTGTAAATGCTATCAAACAATGTGGAAGTGTCATTTTGGCACAATGGCCTCAATGTAAAATGCAACCATGATTACCCGTGACTGAATCCGATGGAACAATGTAGTAAAATCACAATTTTTATATAAATGTAAAAATGTATTATTTGACAGCATATCAACTGGGAATTAATTTTGTTCAAATCATTTTATAACATGAGCCTATTTATTGTACTATATAAATGGTCATAGTTGGCCTGTGGTGTTATAAATGGCAGGTCTTTACTATTCCTCTCACAGTTTGGCCTATCAAACTGGCCTTGCCTCAATCTCTTGGCCTGTGTACTGCACTGCTCTGCTTTTCAGATACCCTTTCAAAAACCACTCAAGGCATTTGGAAGAAAAATGCAGCCAACTATCATGGGCAACTTTCACCTACACCTGAAAAACCTCTGTGGTTCTCTCTTGTTCTCACTCACTTTCTCTAAGTATATCCGCGCACATGTATGAAATGTGTGAAACAGTGCCTTCTCGTGGCTGTAAGTGGGATCAACATTTGTAACGTGCTTGTTTTCCCTTAACAAATAGTATATACATATCAATCAATATATATACACATACATATATACACACACACAGTGGGTATAATTTCACATTTAATATTACATTTACTTAATGGAATCAAAATGGATTTAATTTAGATTTATTACCACTGATCAACACAAAATACTCTATAATGTCAAATAAAATAAAAAAACAACTAAAGATTTGTCTTAATTATTACAAGTGAAAAACAAATAATAATGGATTACATAAGTATTCACCCACCTTGACTTAATACTTGGTAGAAGCACTTTTAGCTGCAATTACAGCTGTGAGTCTATTTGGGTAAGTCTCTACCAGCTTTGTACATCTGGACATAGCAATATTTGCCCATTCTTTGTTACAAATTGCTCAAGCCCCATCAGGTTGGATGGAGACTATTGCTGAACAGCAATTTCCAAATCTTTCCACAGATTCTCAATGGGATTGAGGCCTGGGTTTTGACTGGGTCACTGCAGAACATCCTTTTTTTTTACCATGCCAAACATAGCACCTAATGTTGAGGCCAAAAAGTTCAATTTTGGTCTCATCATATTCCTCCACACTAGGTGAGATTTAATGTGTTTTCTTAAACAATGGTTCTTTTTGCCACCCTCCCATAAAGCTCAGATTTGTGAAGTCTATTGTTGTCTCATGGAAAGCTCCATCTCCATCTCTGTCATGGAAGACTGTAACTATTCTAATTGCTATAAGCCTCTTGGTGGCCTCCCTAATAAGTGCTCTTCTCGCACGGATGCTCTGTTTTGGAGGACAGCCTGTTCTCTGCAAATTCAAAGTTGTGCCATATTCTCTCCGTTTCTTTATGATGGACTTAACTGTGCTCCGGGGAATCTTTGAAATCTTCTCATATCCTGCCCCAGATTGGTGCTTTTGAAGAACCTTTTCTCAGATTTGCTCCGAATGTTCTTTAGTCTTCATGATGAAGCTCTTGTTTAGAAATGTACTAACCAACTGTGGGACCTCTCACAGACAGGTGTATTTAATTTGAAACACCTTAATTGTACACAGGTGGACACCAATCAAATAATTATGTGACCTCAATTGACAATTGATTTAGGTGTTTTAGCAAAAGGGGTGAATGCATATGGAATCAATTATTGTCTGATTTTTATTTGTAATTAAGAAAAAGCTTTAGTTTTATTTTTTATTTGACATTACAGTATTTTGTGTCGATGGAGAAATCCCAATTAAATGCATTTTGATCCCATGAAGTAAGAAAATAAAATGTTAAAAAGGGGGTGAATACTTTTTATACCCACTGTATATAGATATATATATGTACATACATATAGGTAATGGCCAAAAAGGTGGAAACACTTGACTGCCTTCAATGTCTTCTTAAAATTTAATTGAATCACATTTAGCCAAATATGCATATGAGCTTACATTGCTGCTCATGTTAATTTATTTGACATCTACTCTCAGGTACGTATGGGGTCTCTGAATGTTGTAATCTGCCTCTGTGCGTTTGACATCTGGACCCACCGTAGCAGCTGATTGATGTCGTGTGCTCTGTTTCTGTCTCCCTGCCTCTGCAGATCGAACTGGCTGAAGCCGTGCTGTGGCCAGCGGGCTGCCCTGTGGCAGCTGTTTCTCTTCAGCGCGGGATTCAACTGCATCCTGGTGGTCTGTGTGGTCCTGGTGGTGCTTCTGCTGGCCTTGGAGCTTCTGATCGACACCAAACTCTTGCAGTGTGAGCGTTTACACACTCACCTGTTCACATACACCAAACCCCTGCAGAGTATTTAAACTCACCTGTTCATACACACCAAACCCCTGTAGAGTATTTACACTCACCTGTTCCATATACACCAAACCCCTGTAGAGTATTTACACTCACCTGTTCATATACACCAAACCCCTGCAGTGTAAGTATTTATATTTACATTCAAAGTGCACACTTTGAAGAGAAGGATTGGGACTGAAAGTGAACACCATTGCACACTGTTGAAAACTACAATTTCAAGAGATCTTATCACATCATTGGGTACAATTCTCCCACAGTGGTCTGATACAACAAGAGGAACACCATTCTGAATTCATCCCTGTTGAAAAGAACAATTTCAAGGTATCTGTATCAGGGCTGATCCTATTGGGAGTATTGGGAGTAAGTACAAAAAGAATAATAATTTTGGTTTGCACTCAAAAACTAATTCAATGGTTATTAAATCGTATTGAGCACAGGGGAAATGAGCACAATTGTTTCAGTCAAAGCCTCCTTCAGCGTGCTCTGAGAGGAAAGGGTGCGTAGTGAAATTCAACATCACAAAGTGTGGTGAAAAGGTGCTCGAAAGGCAAAGTGAAAATCAAAAAACGAGAGGAGAGCAAACCTTGCATTTCAAAAATTCATACTTTAATGGAGTACAAAACTCTCACAGCATACTGGGGATACTGCAAGTGGCCAACAGAAAACAAGTGCA
This sequence comes from Aldrovandia affinis, assembly GCA_029706075.1. Taxonomy (NCBI): domain Eukaryota; kingdom Metazoa; phylum Chordata; class Actinopteri; order Notacanthiformes; family Halosauridae; genus Aldrovandia; species Aldrovandia affinis. The sequence goes on from JAINUG010000017.1 coordinate 2,588,040, forward strand.
GTGCTAGAAGCTTCTCCGTAAGAGCTTTTACTCCATTGAAGGAATCGTTTTTGAAACTCGCACTACAATTTAAAATGAACTGAGCCAACAGGTGTCTCACGTGTTCCTTAACGAGTTCCTTAACGAGGGGTAAAGAGGCAATTGAGGACATCGTGTGTGAGCCGCTCATTAATCAACAGGGAACACATCTAGTTAAAGAGCGAGTCGGCGAGGGAGTTCGATTGTCAGAGACACGAGATAAAGTCCTAGGTGTATTCCCTGTTGATTTACAATTTGCTGATTACACGTATTATCTTATGTCGCTGACAGTTGAGCTCCCTCGGTGACTGCTGTACTGCTGCCCGGGGACTTTATCTACCTGTTGATTTATGAGCGGCTCACACCTGATGTCCTCAATAGCCTCTTTACCCCTCGTTAAGGAACTCGTTAAGGAACATGTGAGACACCTGTTGGCTCAGTTCATTTTGTACGATGCACCTTTTCTCTCTCACGGTACACTGAAGGCTTTGTGTTCTTTTCCCTGTGCTGAATACAATTTAATAGCTATTGAATACATTTTTTGGGGCAAACCACTTCTTTCTTTTTTTATTTATCATTACATTACATTACGAACATTTGGCAGACGCTTTTATCCAAAAAGACTTACAGAAAGTGCATTCAGACTTACAGAAAATGCATTCAGTTTGAGTAGATAAACAATCAAATGATGCTACAATCTTCAAGCACATCATTCCTCAAGTAAGCAGCAAAAAACAACACAAGTGCTAAACGAAACTGACAACAATAAGTGCAAGTAGTAGGTTTTTTAATATTTTATATATACAGTATATTTATGTATATAGGGATGGTTATGCCAGCACCAGTATCTGAAATCAGATGTGATCGGCTATGGGAAGGGGAGCCAGTGAAGGAAAACTTGGGAAGGTTGTAAGATGGGCTGCGGCATTCTGGATGAGCTGCAGGGGTCTGATGTGTGAGCTCCAGCCAGGAAGGAGTTGCGGCAGTCCAGCCGTGAGATAACGAGAGCGAGTTTTTAACATCTGAGGGGTCTAGTGTTGGTTGTTTGAGGGAAAAATAGTGAGTGCGATGGTCAACCTCTAAAGTATTTGATAAGTAGACATACCATTTTGCACATATACAAGTGGCCAGCGCTTATCAAGATATGCCTTCGTAATACAGGCATAGGGGGTAAATGTGTGGTGTCCCACTGTGTCCATCCCATTAATATTGGGCTGAACTGGCAGGATGTGCCAGTTAGAAGGTGAAACTGAAGTGGGTCTGCAGCAGGATTTAAACCTGCAGCCCTTCCTCTCTACACAGCACGTTGAGAGATATCATTACTTAGCTGAACTTAAGACCGAAGACAGGCCATTGTGACCTTGGTGTCCACATTTGTTATGGGAGGGTGGACAAGATCAGCAATATAGATATAGAAAAGGGCAGAAAGAAGGGATGCACAATGATTGTGTTTTGTTTAATTAAAGTAATTTCAATAGAACTTTATTGTCTCCGAGAGACAATTTGGTTGCAGCCAAGTTAAAATAGACAACATATACCAACATACAACAACAGACATGGGAAGAGTAACATGCACAGCGTATAGAGGGAAATGAGTGGATGAATGTATGCGAGTACACGGAATAACTGCCAGTGGAGAGGACGTAGGAAATGGAATGAACACGATGGAAGGGGTAAAATGCACCAATCAGAGCTCTGATTGGGTGCAGGTTAGTAGGGAAAGATGAAGTGGGTGGTGTACGCTATTTGTGAAGGAACTTGTGGGTGGATCTAAAATTGAGCCTGTAATCTCATGCGTCTCGTACATCACTCGAAGAGAAGGCAGTGTTTTACATAAGCAACAGCAATCGATTGCTTTGTGTGAATATAGCTGCTGAGCTCTGCGGTATTCATATATTAAAGTGTACTGCATCCTGGGCACTGGCACTAACTCCTACCCCACCTCTGTAACCATCTTACTCACTCTGACACTTACAACCACCACAATCTACATTTTTACATTTGACATTTGAAGCATTAAGCAGACACTCTTATCCAGAGCGACTTACAAGATGTGAATTAATACATGGTAGGAACAATGATTGTTCAAGAACAATAAACACTATGTGAATTTGAAAAGTAGACACGAATATGATTGTAATTTATGGGGGTTTGAAAGCATGTCCGTACTCATAGAGCATAAGGCCATTGTAAGGAGAGACATGAGATTCCCCAGCTGAAATACCCGTCTGTCTCGCATTGTGGTTTCCAGTTACCAACGCATTCCAGTTCGCCAGCATCGTCCACTGGATCAGCCTCGTCATCCTCTCCGTGTTTTTCTCCGAGGTAAGGAACACCGCGGACCCGGGCTATCACTCCGCCGACCGGGAGCAATTAAAGTGACATACAGGCTGAGCGTTCATTAAATTGATAGGCAATAATTAAAGGTGAGTGATCGGTTTACGGTAACGAGATACGCATCGCCGCCCCGCTCCCCGACGCCGTATATGACAGGTGTCCGGTGTGAGCGGTATTGGATGGATTTTCCGTGTGGCCACCTGTTCCTCCCTCACCCATCAGCAACTCAAATGAACTGCCGGGCCCTGGCTGCCAACGCTTCGCTTTCACGCCATCCCGGCTCAAACATTAAAAGCGAGTATATAAGTGCTTGGTCACGTGAGCCGATGAATAAGCGACTGTACAGCACAGACTATTTTTCTTATAATGGGGAAATACTGTGTGCTGGGTCTGTGATTATGACACAGCAGTATTGTGTGGAAGCAGACAGCTCTTAAGTGTGGTTTATTTGGCACCACCAGGCCCATCGTGACATACGGGCCTAACTCGGTGGCTCTGCATGACCGTTCTGCATCATTACGTTTGTTCCTTCAAAACACACCCTCTGTTGCCTGCCATCATTCCCCATTCCAGCTCTCTTCCTCCATTACACATTCCGTAGTATCAGGCAACCTATCTACTCACCTTTCTTACTGCTCACTTACCATTCCGACTGCCTTATATAACACACGCCCCAATACCTGGCAACCTTTCTGGTCACCATTCCAGCACTCTTCCTCCAATACACATTCCACAGTATCTGGTAACCTTCCCAGCTCCGCACTCACCATTTTATCCCCCTCTAAAAACACATATTCCCCAATACCTGGCAACCTGTCTAGTTACCATTCCAGCTCTCTCTTTTTTTTGTTTTGTACTTTTGCAGTTTTTAATCAATTGTAGTAGAACAGTTTGCAGACAACAAAAAAACTGAATTGCACTAAAAAGGTTATTTTCTCTTTCTTCAATTTCCCCTGCCTTGAGACCTGAAATTGATAAGGTACGGTATGGTGGTGGGACTCATCCCTCAGTTGTTGGAGTTGTGGTGCTTTGTCCATTTTTGGTCATTCCGCTCTGTAGGAGTTTTCCCTAGCCGTTATTTCTTTTGGAATCAGAGTTGAGCCACTGAAATAGTGTGCGAAGCTAAAGTGCGTGTGTAGTTCTGCCAACGAGAGCTAAAAAAAGTCACCTACCTTCAGAGCTTGCGTCAAGTAGTAGCTTTTTTTGGTTGTTTTGTTTTGTTTTCCATGTCCTCCGATCTTCTAGTATTTGTCTTTGTTGTTATTCTTTTTTTATTGGAATTGTACTTTGCTTGACCAAGGTGTGTGCTATTTACTATTCATATTTTAGTATTTAGTATTCAATCAAAACAAAATCTTGGTGATTCACAAAATGTATTGGAAATGGGAGGACAGCCCCTGTCTGGGAAAAGGCCAGGACTGAAGCAAACAGATCCCTTGTAAAGGTGAAAATAGCATGCATGGAAAACAGAGACAGGAACTGTGAATCTGAGCCACTGATCTGCATTGCTACAGTGGGTGGAAGGGGGTTGCGTCTATTACTGCCATTGAAGCCACTGCGAGGCTCACAGCACACGTGCAGCACAGCTAGCATGGACCACAGTGGTAAAGTGAATATATCGCCTTCCTTCTGCCATTTAGTGGGGCATGCTCACTTGTTATCCTTGAATACTAGGTCCACACATCGAAACCAAGATGATACTCCAGTTGACTCCACATGTAAATTGTATAACCTTAAAAGTGATCATCAGCAAATGTGAATTCTGAAATTATTTTTAAATTCTTTCATAAATACAGGTTGAATATTGTATTTATTGGAAACTGCACCTGTATTTTTGTTAATGGGATAAAGTGGCTAAATACTTTGCCAGCTCTTTCAATGTGTGGAACTAAATAGTTTACCCTCATAATAAGACCCTAAGAAGGCAGTGCTAAAAACTCTGCATATATATTGAAATTCACCCTCTGTCCCTCTTTTTATTGGGATTTATTGTATTGTTATGAATATATATGGCAAGGGTGAGCCATGTAAGCATAAAAATAAATCCTGAGACAGCTAATCTGGCCACCCAAGTGGCTTTGTGTTGCTTCTAGGCTGAAGACTGAGACGTGTGGCTTTAATGTCAAGCATCAACCCTCGATCCAGGAAGTAGATGGAGATCAGTGGTCTGAGTCAGGCCATACCTGAGTCAGCAACTCCTGTGCGTTACCATGGCCACCATTTTCGGGATGCCTTCCCACCTCTGTGGCGTGTAGGAACATGTATCTAATGCAACTTCAAAAGGGTGCGCTTTATATTTATCAATGAAGGGAAAACAAAGAAAGAATGTTCCAAACTAAATTGGGCCCAAAATCCTGGCCTGATGAGATGCCAAGATTTTGTGAACTGCAGTGCATTTTGCATACAATCCATTGTTTCCGTTTGTCAATTATTGTCAAATTGCTTGGCAAGTTATAAGCAGAGGATGTTGCATATTAAAAACCACGTAGGATCAGAGACGAGGGTAATCATTTATACTTTTGAGCTATAGAGGCGCCAGTGTCATAGTTTCCATTTTTATGGAAAAATTAAATAAAACCTAAATCCCACACGAGGAAGAAAACAATTAAATACATATGCTAAAAACCTTGAGTGACTTTTCCAATCTGCAGTTCCAAAAACTACAATTCCCATATGTCTGTGTTTCTGTTCTCCTTCTCTTTCTGTCTCTATTAAGACTGTCTTCAGGATTGTAATCCTGGGGATTTGGGACTACATTGAGAACAAAGTTGAGGTAAGAATGGCCAAAAAAAACCATGTATATACGTGATCGCATATGAATACCTGTGAATACCTGTCGGGTGTCAAACTCATTCCATCGAGGGCCGAGTGTGTGCAGGTTTCTGTTGTAACCAATGCATTACACCAGGTGATTTCAATTAGGTTCCCTCCTTAGTTGAAGAAGTGAGCTAATTAGTGAAATCACCTGGTGTAGTGCATTGGTTGCAACAAAAATCTGCATACACTCGGCCCTCGATGGAATGAGTTTGACACCTGTGTGTTAGGTCAATATGACAACATGTGATCACATGATATTCAGATTTGATAATGTGTGGTATTCATGTGAAATGCCCAAAAAGCGTATGATTATTCACCTGTACAGAATGTGATTTTTCGGTATGGTGTTGGCCGCTCACTGGTCGTGTCCCTGTGTGGGCTGCAGGTGTTCGACGGTGCTGTTATTGTCCTCTCTCTGGCCCCAATGGTGGCCTCCACTGTTGCCAATGGACCCAGCAGCCCCTGGGATGCCATCAGTCTCATTATCACTTTCCGCATCTGGAGGGTCAAGAGAATCATCGATGGTGAGTGTGTTCAGCCCTGTACCAGAGACAAAACACCTGTCCCTTCCTGCTTTGGCACTGGTGATTAAACGTTTGGTAGCACAATCAGAATTGCAATGCAATGTATATATTGTACATCATTGGATAGTCATAGTATATCTTGATGCAATAGAGAATATTTTGACGTACTAAAGTAACGAATAGGTTATATTACAACTCCTAGGCATAACGAGTGGGGGGGACATGTATATTCAAAACAGTCATATCAGTCCCCCCCCCCATAGTTTGTAGATATAAAACATTCTCTTTCATTATGTCCCCCACAATATTGAATATGTGGTTATGCCCTTGTTACAACTATTCTATTCAACTATCAATGGTTCTATGCTAGTGCCCAGATAGTGTCATTGTGACATCATCACTGTCAGCCAAAAGAGCTGTCATGATTCTTCTGCCCTGTTCCAAATCACATGTGTGCATGCTACAGGTAACTGTCAAAATAAAAGAAACACTAACATTGCCTAGTAGGGTGTTGGGCCACTACGAGCCACCAAAACAGATTCATAGATTCTATATCCTTGGCATAGATTCTACAAGTGTCTGGAACTCTATTGGAAGGATGCAACACCATTCTTCTTCAAGAAATTCCATCATTTAGTGTTCTGTTGATGGTGGTGGAAAATGCTGTCTCAGTCGCCACTCCATAATCTCCCATAAAAGTTCCATTTGGTTGAGATCTGGTGACTGCGACAGCCATGGCATATGGTTTATATCATTTTCATACTAATCAAATCTTTCAGTGCCCTGTGGATGGGGACATTGTCATCCTGGATAGGGAACCCACTCCCATCAGGATAGAAATTCTTCACCATAGAATGAAGGTGATCGCTCAGAATGGGTTTGTATTATTGGTGTTTACCTTGCCCTCTAAGGGGTTGATTGGACCTAAACCATGCCAGAAAAATGAACCCCGTACCATAACAGAGCCGCCAGAACCCTTCATTTACTCAAGTGTTTCCTTTATTTTGGCAGTTACCAATATGTACTTGTGCACTTGGCAGTAAAAATATACAGTCAAACATACTGGTGTAAAATGTTTTCATGTATACCATTTATTTTAGCAGCATACAACTACATGCTTATTTCAAAAATGGCTTATACAAGATAATTGTTAAGAAATATCTATTTCAACAAGTGATTGATCAACAAGTAACTGCTCAATCAGACCTCCCTAACTGAGATCAGTTTGAGACGAAGCCATTGGTCCATGGCCCAGGCTGAGAAAGATTGCAGGAAGGTATTTGGGAGTTAACCAAAACCATCAAATACAGATGTTAAGATATACATTAAGAATGAAGGAGCTATTTTGTACATTTTGTTTGTCATTGAGTTGAACCATAATTAATTGTATATATTATTTGTTTACTACTCATAACAATATGGTTATTGATCTAACGTCTTGGTCAATTGCCAAGCATGCTTTCCCTTTATAGTTGTATTGATTTTGATCTCTCCCTAAACCGTTAAGTGCTGACTAATGTCTGTAATTAATATACTGCACTCTGTGTTCTTAGCCATGCTAATGTATGCACAATCGATTCTGGAGGTCCACACCACCACTGCCTTAACCCAATACACTGCACTGTGGGCCACTCAGCAGAGGAACTGTGAATGCGTCACCCACCTATGAGCTGAACCAAGTACACCTTCTGAACCTTTACACTGAGTACACCTTCTGAACCTTTACACTGAGTACACCTTCTGAACCTTTACACTGAGTACACCTGAACCTTTACACTGAGTACACCTTCTGAACCTTTACACTGAGTACACCTGAACCTTTGCAGTGAGTACACCTTCTGAACCTTTACACTGAGTACACCTTCTGAACCTTTACACTGAGTACACCTGAACCTTTACACTGAGTACACCTTCTGAACCTTTACACTGAGTACACCTTCTGAACCTTTACACTGAGTACACCTTCTGAACCTTTACACTGAGTACACCTTCTGAACCTTTACACTGAGTACACCTTCTGAACCTTTACACTGAGTACACCTTCTGAACCTTTACACTGAGTACACCTTCTGAACCTTTACACTGAGTACACCTTCTGAACCTTTACACTGAGTACACCTTCTGAACCTTTACACTGAGTACACCTTCTGACCCTTTACACTGAGTACACCTGAACCTTTACACCGAGTACACCTTCTGAACCTTTACACTGAGTACACCTGAACCTTTGCAGTGAGTACACCTTCTGAACCTTTACACTGAGTACACCTTCTGAACCTTTACACTGAGTACACCTTCTGAACCTTTACACTGAGTACACCTTCTGAACCTTTACACTGAGTACACCTTCTGAACCTTTACACTGAGTACACCTTCTGAACCTTTACACTGAGTACACCTTCTGAACCTTTACACTGAGTACACCTTCTGAACCTTTACACTGAGTACACCTTCACCTTGTCTGTCCCTTTACTCTGACTGCACTCTACATTCATTCGTACTGCATCGTACCCTCAAGCTAATATTACAGAGGAATTTACATACAAAAATAATGCATACAAAATGACCTTCGGAATTCAAATGAGCAGAACCCACCATTTTGCGACATTTAATGAAGAAGTAACTCATGCAAATTTTTGTGAGAATTAATGAATATTTAGAGGTTGCTCAAGCGTCCTGCCTACGTATAGAAGATTTCTTCCTCATTCCTGGGTGTTGACCCTGCTGACTGGGAGCAGGATGAGTGATTCTGCAAGGCACAACAGCAGGTTTCATCACTCAATGTTATCAATGATAATGCAGAACGAGGGGTGTGGCTTATGCTGTCCTTCACTACAGACGCCAGGACAAAGGATGAGGAGCAGGTCCAGTACCTCCTTCAGGTAGTTGAGGTGCACAGAAAGGCATTCTCAAAGACCTCAAAAGCTGCTCTGCAGAAGTAATCCCTGTTTTTGTGCACTGTACTGATTCTGCACACATCAGTAAATGGTGAAAAGGTTTTAGGCAAACAGTGATATATATTTTTCTTTACGGCGTATAATGTTGACATGGTGTAAAACCTGGTGGCTTTGAGCAACCCCTAAAATGCAATGAATTCAGTTGAAATGTTGTGTTACTTTTTTAAATTACCAGATAAAATCTTGTTTGATTAAAACGTTCCCATATATTATAAGATCACCCTAATACACATATTGCAGCAATATGGTCATATGCAGTAACAGAAAAAGATGATTAGGCAATTCAAACATAAATGAAATGACAAAGAATTACAGCAGTGGCCTGTCGTTTCATTCAGTAGGGCATGTGTAAAGTTCTGAGTGTAATCAAAACAGTTTCTCTGGAAATGGCATAAACCGTACAGATGGCAAGCAACAGAGGCAAGCAACCTGTATTTGGTTAAAGAAGAATGCCATGTTTATTGAAATATGTAATTAGGCATGAGATAGAATGCACAGATAGTGCTCCAAACAGATGGACAATGAACAGCCAATCAATGGCTATACCAACTTGCACTCAGTGTATGTTGTTGGTTGGGGTCTATGTTGATGAACCGGCTGGGGCGTGAATGCCTATCCAGCGACTTCCCACCAGCAACTCCACAGTGGACGACATACAGATTTGCCAGTCATTTCTCACACACTGATAATCAGGGCTGGATAATTACCGGGCAGACGGTCTAGTTTTGGGCGGTAGGGCCGGTAGGGCCGTTAGAATTATTTTATATAGCCTATATATATATTATACCATGGACCACCGGGTATTCCGAGGGCGTAGCACCCCCCCGGTGAAATAAACGAACTGGTCTCATCATTCGACAGAAAATGCTTGGAGCCAAATGGCAGGGCCTATTTTTTGTCCCAGTCCAGCCCCTGATAATTATCAAATTTTGGGCATGAAATGGACTGTACTATACCCATTTTGCCCATACTGACAGTTCTGCAAATAGAACCCTCTACATACGTCAGTCTCCACTGGACTCCACTTTGTCACACAGTGCCAGACTTATTTATTTCCTTTCTTTTGCGTTGCCAGAGCTACAGTTTGCAATGAGCCAGTAATCTGGTTTAAACTGGGAGTCTCTGGGGCATGTAGTCATGTTTTGTGGAGCATGTGCAGAAATGCTGACAGCGGTCTGTGGTACCTGAGGTATGAGCTTGTGCCCTTTATTCCGTGGTTAAAGCCTGCCCCTGAGGGAGTAGAGGTATAGCCCTTAAAGAGGGAGTAGAGCGCCTAAAGAGGGAGTAATCTGTGTGTGGTGAAGCTGGGGCACAGTTGTGATGTCATAATCCAGTGGCATGGTTTGATGCAGCACACAGCAGTTACCGTGTGTACGGTTGATCATTTCTGAGCTGGATCAGTGTGTGTCATGTGACTCAGCCCTATGTTCTCCAGGGTTAGTGTGTGTCATGTGACTGTGCTCTGTGCTCTCTCAGCCTATGTTCTCCAGGGGTAGTGTGTGTCATGTGACTGTGCTCTGAGCTTTCTCAGCCTATGTTCTCCAGGGGTAGTGTGTGTCATGTGACTGTGCTCTGTGCTCTGTCAGCCTATGTTCTTCCGGTGAAGGTGGAGATGGAACTGGAGATCCAGCAGTATGAAAAAGGCAAGGCCGTGAGGGAAGAGCAACTGGAGCGTCTCACCCAGATCTGTCAGGAGCAGGCTGTGAGTCCTATCACCTTGCCACCGAGACCGATATCTGTCTCCACACCGTCACCTTCACTGAGCCCTGAGACTGATACCTGTCTCCATACCGAGCCCTGAGGCTCATACCTGTCACCTTCACTGTAACCTTCAATACTAATTCCTGATTGACACTGTCACCATGCCATAAATCATATACCATAAATCACCACACCAAAAATGTCACCATAAATCACATCATGATCAAATGACTGATACCTGAGAAGGGCAACCAAGAATAACAGACTCATTCCTATTGCTGTCTGAACTTTGGTATTGCCCTTCATACTGGTATACACACTGCTTTTCTTTTTCTTCTAAGAGTGTTTTTTCAACTCTTTACCAGTAGAGGGCAGTAAAATGCCACGTAAATGAGAAATGTAGCTTGGGACATAAACGTGTTGATAAACTGCAAATATGACATACAGTATGACTGTTATAATGGAGTATCTCAGATATAGTTCTGCGAAATACTAATGCAAGTAATGAAAGAAGTAGTAGGTAATGGATTAACCGATCAGACTGTACCATTCTATAATCTATAATATTCATGTGAGCCTAATTGATATTTTTACTGAGTTATACCTTGAAGAAAGCACTGAACTTCAATGCGTCTCTCTTAACACGATGTGTACTTAACTTATGATTCAGCTGAAGAAAATGAGGAGATTATAAAATCACACAGTGGAATGTGGAATGATATGAGGTCTCAATAAAATTCCTCGTTATCGGTTGGCCTTCTCATTTCAGCAGGTTCAACCATGAAAGAACCTTCAAGTGTGGTGCAGTAAGATCCAGTCCGATAAAATAAAATCCTGGAGCCACTCAATGGCATTTGCTTACAGTGCCCATCTGTGCTTTGACAGCCATGCTGTACACATCCTGGGAATTCCAGTCAACTGAGCTCCATGATCACATTTGTCCCGTGTGCTCAGAGCCTCTAAAATCAATGCTAAAAGAGACAGGGACTGTACATCACGGCAAGTCGCTGTCCTTGTCCCAAGCATTGGGCAATTTATTAGACACTGAGCTTAATGCTCCAGCAAGCTCAGCGCCAATATCACTGGATGTTTGTCATATCACTCCATTGAGGAGTAAGGATATCCAGTTATGGGATTGATCAGATGCCTTGTGTGTGTGTGTGTGTGTGTGTGTGTGTGTGTGTGTGTGTGTGTGTGTGTGTGTGTGTGTGTGTGTGTGTGTGTGTGTGTGTGTGTGTGTGTGTGTGTGTGTGTGTGTGTGTGTGTGTGTGTGTGTGTGTGTGTGTGTGTGTGTGTGTGTGTGTGAAAATCTCCCTTTGTTTCATGTGTGTGCATACATACAGCGGGTATAAAAAAGTATTCACCCCCTTTGGCCTTTTTCACATTTTAATTTCTTACTTCATGGAATCAAAATTGATTTAATTGGGATTTCTTGCCACTGATCAACATAAAATACTACTACTTTATTTCTACTAATGTCAAATAAAATGTCAAAAAATACAAACAACTAAAGGTTTTTCTCATCTTTGTGTTGATCAGTGAATCGGTGAATACTTTTTATACACACACACACACACACACACACATATACGTACATACATACTTGTGTGAAAGAGCATCTTTCAAGAACCCCCAACCCTGGTCCTGGAGATCAACAAGGCCTACTGGTTCTGTTATTCAGCACTTAATTGACCAATTCAAGACATGAATAACACAGTTGGTCTGCTGGTTTCTAAAAGGTCTAAACTGGTTGCTGATTTTAAGCAGAAAAAGAGCAGCTCTCCAGGACCCCTGGAGTATGCACCTCCCTCCTGACACTCTCTCTCTGTCTCCTCTGTCTCCCCCCCCACCACACACCCACACACACACACTGATCCTGGGTCAGTTTGAGATCAGGCAGCTGCGGGCTCACCTGGCCCAGCAGGACCTGGACCTGGCAGCGGAGCGCGAGGCGGCCATGCAGATCCACCGCGTGTGGGACAAGCAGGCTGGGGGCTTCCAGGTGGTGGACGGGCTGGCCCCGGGGGAGTCGGACGACAGAGAGCCCCGCCCCCCGCCAGGTACCTCACCCCCCCGAGAACGGGCCCCTACAGCGGGGGCCACACTGAGTCACCTCCCTCTCATTACACATACCCCTTCACATTATATCAGCTGGACTCTGCTTGGCTTACGTCATACTGATTAGGCTGTGATAAACTGAAATGCTGCTTCTGCAGTTTAATGCTTCTAAACACGCAGTTGATAAATATTAAACCTGGAATCCCTGCCTATGGTTAGTTTTCTGACTGTCCTTTTATGGCCAATGAGAGCAAGACTTGTTGAACATGTGCTGGGAGGTGAATCAGGAATGGAGACATTGTACAATCATGTGTTTGGCACAGGGGTATGTGTATTCCTCCCATAGTTTGAGAGCACGAATAAAATCACGACTGAAAGGGGCTCGATTTAAAACTGTATATATTGGCACGTGTTACTGGCAACCTTGTTTATTATCTGTGAGTGATATCCGAGTACTGTATTGAGACTGCACAGTATTACAGCGTGCCTTGTGTTAGTTACTGAACAATCAACAAGCAATAAGGACAGTACAGTGTACACCAACCGTGTGACGTTAGGAGTGGGAGTGGGAGTGGGAGTGGGAGGGGCACAGCTGGGGCGAGGCTGACGGGCCAGGCTGTTTCTCATCCTGCTGGGAAGATGGGCGAGGACGCGACTCTATTTGGGAAATGAATCCAGGGTTTAAAGATCTTTCCAGCTGCCTCCCGTCACACAGCCACCTCTCTGCACAGGGGATGCTGTGGAGCACACTTCTCTTCACTCTGCGTTCTTTGTGAGGCATCACAGTACTGATGAAGTGGGGTAGTTAGATTTTTTGAGTAGAGTTTTGTGGTGAATTTGTGGCAAATTAGGCTGAAATATTGATAATCAAATATGATAAATAATTACATGTAAAAAACATATTTATATTCCCCTAGATTCAATCAAATGCACTTAGTCACTTAAAGGGCAAATGCGATTCAATCGAACCAAACAAACCTTCCCGGATTCATCCAGTGCCTATTGTAAAGTGCGGCGCTTTATCCAGGTGTAAAATACACTGGATATCTGGTTCGGGAAAAGATGTGCGTGGTAGAAGGTGCACGATTATGAAGGACACAACGTGACGGATCGCGTGACAGCGGGCCGCTGAGATGCGCGAGTGGAGTTCGTGTAATCTGTCAGAGTAGCCCTGGGCGGGGCTGAGGCCACGTGCTAACCCAAGCATTAGCACACAACACGGTCTGTGAACTTCACAATCAATAGCGTCCAGAAGAGGCCTTTTAAAACCCTCTAAAACCGAGGGGGGAACTTCGTCCGAGCCATTTACCGCGCTTAAGTCCCCCGGCGGCCGTCTCGGAGGCACGGCTAATTCACATACAGAGTGCTCCACACGTCAGGCCTTGTTCCGCGGGGACCGCAGCCTGCAGCCAACATCTGTTACTCTTCACCTGAAAAACCACGACAGGTAGGGCGGGATCCCGAGGGCTGCCCCAGGGGGATTGTGGGAAATCTGGCTTTTTCCAACAAAACATGGGCATCAGAAAGTGCACGGGGGTTGCAGAGGTCAGTGGGGTTAGATGATGGGCTGGTTGTGGTTTTTCCCCTGCCTGGGGGGACAAGGGGCTCTAAGTGTAAATCTTGATAAGCCCCCTTTTCTTGTTGGAAAAAAAACAAAGGGAGTCGCCAGTGTTTGGGGACTATTGTTTTCCAAAGAACGAAAATAATCTCTTTCCCCAGTTGTTTGGCAAATTGAAGACGCAGGGGTGGTGGGGGGGATTGTGATGTGCGGTGCAAGGAGCCCGTGATACGATCGCCTAATCCCACGGCTTTACGAAGAATACCGCGACCTTGAATAACCCACGGTGGAGTAACACTTAAAGTGCTCACTCTTTAAACTCAGGCCCAGGGAGGATTAAACCCAGATTACGGCTCCCATCACCCCACTAAAGTAAGAGGACATGTCTCTACAACTCATCAGTGGGGCTCATTTTAAGGATAAAAATCCTAGTTTTGCATTTTGTCGTTTTGAGACATGTAGAGTAGCTCGCTTTGAGCCTTTAATTCAATACGCTTGTGCGGTAGTGCATCACCCTGAATTGAATTTCACCTTTAACCCCCGCCTCAAACATATGTTCAGCAGTCAGTGTCTAATATTGTACAAATAGAAAACAGGGATCTTTTGAGAGGTTTACATTGTTCGGACCCAGAAGAATATACGTATAAGCTAACGACGGGTATTGCACGGGACAGGGATGTCGTTGATGTATACAAAATCAAATCGGGCCGTCCCAAATGTCCCTCCCTCAATCAGAGTGTGTTGTCGGACGACTGCCAAGCGGTTTGGAGAGGCTTTTAAGTTTGCCTGTTGTTTTTGGAGCTCATGTGTTATTAATTGCAGAGTGATTGTCTCGGTGGTGTTTGAGTGAGTGCAATGCTCCCTCCCCCCCACATGAATATTTTAAAACGCCCGAAAAATAAATGAAATTACCCATCAGAGTCGCTGTTGGTCCTGTGGGAGTGGCAGTGGCACTCAGGGTACTTTATTCCACCCCACCCCCTCGCCTACCCAGCTGCCCCCCCACCACCCCAAATCAAGTCAGAATTGTCTAAAGAGACACAAGCCTGGCAGCATGCATGAAAAATGTTCTGCCGTTTGTCCTGATTCTGCAACTTGCAAAAATATGCTGCACATATGATTCAATTAAATGCACGTGTGTGTGAACAAGCATTCAAATGTTTCATTTGGTCTGAAATGTCCTTTTTCAGTTTATACCGCATATTGTGAAATCTGGGCAGTTCATGTTTGCCACTAGATTGATAGGCCCTAGAATTTTTGTTGTTGTTGCAATTCTCACATTTTGATCATGTATGTAATCCTTCCTCATTCCAGATTCTGTTGTCCAAGATGACATGAACAACTATATCAGCCAGTACTACAGTGGGCCCAACAGTGGTACGTGGACATACACAATCCACATTCATGTACAACAGGGATGGCCAACCCTGAGCCTGGAGAGCCACAGGATGTGCTGGCTTTCACTGTTACTCAGCACTTCATTGATCAAGTAAAGCACAGTTAACTAACTCACTATATCTGGCTTCTTGTCTCCAATTGGTTTTAAGGAGCAACCGGGAGCTCACTGATTTTAACCAATCACTGCGATTTGTCGTGACAAGCAAAACATCAGTCAGTGATTGCCAACCAATCATATCTCCACCCATTTTAGGTGTCATGGTGCCTCATTCTCCCATCACTACCAAACATGCAGTGCTCCTGTTTATTTAGGATTCTTTTTGTTTATTATTGTTGTTGATTTATTATTTTTATTAGTATTATTACTATTATTAGGGGTCCAAGCACGCACATATCCAGGGTCAGGGTTGGAGACCACTAATGTAACTGCATGGCCACTGTTCATCTTAAGCGATCATAGTTTCTGCTATAGCTGAGTTTGTTCCCCTTTTTTGTAGATGTGGGAGTCCCGGAAATGGGGACACGTGTCATTACTACAGCGGCCATTGACGTGCACCTGCCCAATAACCCCAGCTGTGTGCCCCTGACCCTGCTGGAGCCCCCGCCGATGTCGCGGGCGGGCATGGGCAGCTCGGCCAGCGACACTGCCGTCTACGGGGCCCGCCCCCCCCGCATCTCCTCCACCCACGCTCAGAGCGCCAGCAGCCACGCGCTGAGCTCCGCCCCCGACCGCAGCGTCGCCCGCGAGGCCTTCTCTGACTACCGCCCCCTGGTGGCGCCCTGCGTGATGGTGCAGGAGCTCCTCTCCTCGCTGACGGGCGACTCCTGCCTTGCCCCGAAAGGCCTGGACCCCGTCAACCTCAAACTGCCCAGCCCCGCGGGCTCGGCCGAGACCACGCCCGAGCTGGAGCGCAGGGTGAACGTCTACAACAAGAAGAACCAGGAGAGGCTGAGCGTGTTCCAGACCAAACCGCAGATCCACCTGCAGGCCAACGAGCCCGTCCCGGGGGAGAAGTACAGGCTCCTGGACCCCGCCGACGTCCCGGTCACCTGTTTGCCCGACACATAGTGTCCAGCAGGGGGCGGCGTTTCTCAGCCAGCACTGACAAATCCCTCACACCTCAAAAACTGATGTGAACTAAATATTCCCGCTGGCCGCGTTGTGTTAGCCCTTTCCTGTGTGAAACAGCCCTATCCTTTCCCTTTGGTAACTGTGACACCCCTCCTGGCCAAAATTGCACAATTGTCAGGTGAGGAATGGACGGCAGGGAGAATTGTTTTATGAGCCAGCACTGATGAATCATCAGGAATTTCCATTGTGAATAAGAGTCCCAATGTGAAAAAGCCAATGTGAAAAAGCCAATGTGAAAAAGCCTATATATATATATATATATATATATATATATATGAAACCAGCAAGGTGCCATGCTAAAGCTTTCACAGAACAACATATACAACAGTGTTACTGATAGTAATTGCTTTTACATATGATTTATTTTGGGGTGGGGTGGGTGGGTATGGGGAAGAGAGGATTGTGGGAAATTGGGTTTGGGGCTTTATCTTTTATTTGTATGAAATGCTGTAACAAAATGTACAGTCTCTGGTCCGGCTACTGCAGGGTACATTTGATTGGGTGAGCTGTGTTCACAGCAAATTTCTTATCTTTTGTCTTTCTACATTACAGATGATGATGTTTGTATTGAAATTAAAGAGGGTTAACTATGTTCACTCCAGTATTATTAAATGAGAAGGGATTGACCAAGGGAAGCAACTATTGAGGAATTTGGAGAAGCAAAAGGAAGCTAGTTCTGATCTGGGATGATCATAGCATGAACCTTTATAAAGATATGCTTTCAGAATATGGCAAACCAATCCTGTGCACTTTAATGTTTACAGACATTTTATATCCTGAACATGGAAGAAGTTTGTTGCAAACTGCAGTCGTCTCTTCGATTAAAAGCAAACGTTTGTAAAATGATGGCAAGTGGTAACTGTCTGAATTATTGTCCATTGCTCATAAAAACCACTGTTTATCACCCCACAAAATGATGTGACCCATTTCCGTGCACTACACTCCCAGGATAATGCTACTTATTTCACTGTAAGAAAAGGTACAGCTACAGACTCTCAAAAAACACTGGCAATATTTTGCTCATTGCAATGTATTATTATATTGTACTAAATGCCTGTCTGATATAGATGCATAGTTAATTACATTTTAGACATGCTTCTATATACTAGTGCATTAAATAGCCACTCCATTACTGCCTGTAGTGGGCGTTGAATAAAGTTGAAAATAGTTAGTTGTTCCCCATCGTTGGGAGTGGTGATAAATGGTAATTCAGCAGTTACAAAGAATGTAAGAAATCATTTAATGCATCTGCTGTTGTAGTAATAAAGCAGTCATTTTGGGGAGATAAGTGAATATAGAACAGAGAAGAATGTTTGTTGTGTGCAAAGACCTCAATCATTTCCTGAAGGAAGGAACCTCACCTGATATTCCAGGTATGTAGTTTTAGATAATTGAAAGGCAACTCTAAACACCTGGATAATACTGTCTGACTGGTACTGCAAACCCCTTATTTCAGCAGGATTAGCTCAGAACATAGAGTATGGATATTCCCAATGTTGTTCTGCATTCAAGAATATTTAGTGTCAACAATAGTGAGTGATTCTATTGAGTTCAAAGTTCAAAAGGTCTTGCAGTGTCATTGTTTTTTGCTGTCCAAGTTTTTTATTTCAAATTGAAAATTAGAGGAGGTATTTTTTATTTAAAATATTTTGGATTTATATGCCCCATACATTTGGCAAAAATCCAATACAAATATAGAGACAGTAAAAAATGTTTACAAAAATTTAGTTACATGGGTAAATGGGCAAAACACGTAGGCTATTTCCCCCAGCTGAAGTGATCTTTTATCACTTTGGAATGATGCACTTTAAAGTGTCTGTTACCAATTTACGCCCTTTGAAGTTCCCTTTGTGGGGAACGCGGTTCTCGTTTGGAACGCAACCAGAGTATCACGCAATGACGTAGAGGAGGATCGTTTGCTAAACGTGATGAAATTCTGCCCTCATGTGCTCATCGGAAGCTCGTATTTCCCATGCGTCAACTCGCTATTACGAAGCCGTCGCGTTCATGTCCTTTGCAAGTCGCAAACATGGAGCCGATACATAAATTGTTCTGTGTGTATCTGCAAAAAAACACTTAGACAGCACGATGAAAGTTCTACAACAAAATAAAAACAAAAACAAATTAAAATCAAAGTAACCCCCCTAAAAGAACAAATGTGTTTTTCATCAATCACTGAAGCAACGCTTCCCTCTGCAACTATGGACAGTTCAAATGTCAGTAAAACGTCACAACTCGCCAAATCAAATTGTTTTCCTACGCTCCCACTATTCCGACTTGAGGGTTCGTTCTCGCGCAATTTTACGTCGGCAACTCGTATTTACGATATTTCCAACAACACGTGAAGGCATCAAAAGCGAAGGTTGTACATTGCGAGGCGAGCTTCCAGTTAAGATTATGTTGTCAGTTAAAAGGGTGTATCCTTCAGGCGCCGAAAAAGGAAATTAGGTTACCCGAGGAAAAAGCAGCGGTAAGGAATATTTGTTTATTTATGGAGAGTATATCACCCCCTGTCAATCGGTGTGTCTCGGTAGCTAATGGTAATGCTGGTTGTGGCTAGCTAGCGTCGTAGCTAAAGGTCGATAAGAGCTAGGGTAGATAGCTATGTTTCATTTAGCGTGTGTTAGCTATCTATTAGCCTATTTATTAAATAATATTGGCACATTTAATGGGCATGTGGAAATAAATAATTAAATATTTTGCATTAAATTATTTATGTTGATATTTAACTTTTTATGTAATTCATTAATTCATATTGGCACATTATTTAATCCATAATCTATGATAGGGACGGGTGATTTTTTTTAAAAAGTTTAAGATGGAAAAACGATTTCAACGTGAAAAGGGCAGGTAAGGGCATACTCTATATATCTGTAAAACTAAATTCCAAAATGATGCCAAGTTACAACCAAACTTTAACCAATATCTTTAACAGAAATACCAGTTTTTTTTGTATCAGACTTTTGCCTATCCTCGCCATTTCCTTGCGTAAAATCCACCGGGCTACGAGGCCTCAGACCAAGCTGGCCGAGGTCAGACATCACGCTTTCCTGCTCCCTCACCGACGTAGAGACAGCGACCTGTCCACGCCCCGGAAAACCGGTAAGAGGAAAGGGACTCGTTTTATGCAGGCATGCCCATTTTTTTTCTCTCTCTTCTTGGATTTATACATGCAGCATTCCCATCGCATAACAACCCATACACCAGGTTAGGGCCATATTTTAATCCATCAGGTTTTTCCTAGCTCTAAGTAGATGGCCGTCTTTTCGGTACAGATAGCCAGTAAGAAGGGTGAACACGGCACCCGAGAATTGGGTTTGTGACACATGCTTGAAAGACGGTCTGACCTGCTGCACCACAGAGTCCCCCACATTCACCTGGCCAATTTGAAAGCTGCACCTGACAAATGGAGAGGAGGAGGAGGAGGCCGGGCTTGAAACACTAGACCTCAGCGTTAGGAGACGGAGATCCTTCCCGCACACCACCGTTACCTCTGGTACCTGTGTCCTGTCGTGACCTTAGGGCAGACCACGGACACACAAGAGAAACAGAACATAAGCACAAAGCACTGAATCCACAACCTGCAGTTGCACAACGGGAGCTGTATCCTCCCATGCCACAGAGTCCCTTGCATCGACTCTGTGCTCCCTGGGTGTCCAGAAGCAGAGTTAAATTGGCCATCAGTGACCAGAAGCAAAGGAAAAGTCGAGGATGGAACTTAAACCTCAGGAACAGAAATCAGACATTCTCCTCAATGCTCTACAGGGGGACTTGTTCACTCATCCATCACAACCAGGACTAGGAAGAAATATTTCATAACTAAGTGGCTCGTAACTCTTGGACCTTGGTTCTTTTTAATTGTCCAAATAGGGTGTATAGTCCATATGAAGCTAAACAGATCACAGTGATTTTAAACCCGCAACCTCCCGTGTCAAAGCAAAAAGGCTTTTGTCCCTGGACCATGAGGGAGATCAACAATGCTGTTTTCTTTTTCAGATGTTGAGCTTATAACTCGTAATGATAAGGAAATGCAGAGGACCTGATGAGTTTAGATCCCACAGTTAGAGGAGCTTGTTGCTCCAGAAGCTGTAGGTCAAGAAGCGCTCCAAGGCCTAATTACAGTAATGGAGACATACAGGTAACTGCCAAAATAAAGGAAACATTTGATTAAATAAGGTATACAAGGTTTATTGAAAGCAGGTGCTTCCACATAGTTGTAGTTCCTGGGTTGATGAAGAAGTTAACATCCCATCATGCTTACGGTCATGTATAAAAATACTGGGCAAGCCCAGTTTTGCATTATTTTGGTTACCATGGCTAGAATAGGAGATCTCAGTGACATTGAAAGAAGGATGATTGTTGGGGCACAATTGACAGGAGTTGATGATGCTAATGTTTCATGAGGAAAAGTGGCTAAGGCGATGTCGACATAGAAGTCTGAGGATAAAGTCATCATCAACCAGGGGCAACAGTGGTCAAGACAGCGGTGCCTAAGACAGCATTTTCCACCACCATCAACAAAACATCCAATGATGGAATTTCTCTTGGAAGATTAGTGTTCCATCCCTCCAATAGAGTTCCAGTACACTTATAGAATCTATGCCAAGGTGCATTGAAGTGTATTGTTCTGGCGGATCGTAGTGGCCCAACGCCCTATTAAGACATGTTTTGCTGGTGATTCCTTTATTTTGGCAGATACATGCAACTAGTAAATATAAACATTCTCATGTTTTGGAGGGCAGGAAGAGGAAATTAAAATGATAATGATCTATAATAATGATCTATCCAAGCAGACCTACTCAATTACCAAAAACTGGAGTTAGAGTATTCATTCAAGCACTATTTATGTCTGGACCACAGTCCGGATGACACTTCACTCTTGGGAATATGGTGGGCAGAGATGTAGTGAGGTTAAGATGCTACTTCCAATAGCAGCCCACAAAGAAAAAAACATTGAGTTGTCAATACTCGGGAGTTCAAAGTAAAGGCAAAGCTATTTTCTAAGTTGTACAGATTGCTTTCTGCATGTCGGAACAGTGAGAATTATAATAAAGAATGTATATTCCCTGAATCCAGTAGCCTTTATAGCCAAATTCCCTTGTTTAAAGTTCAGCACTCTAAATACCTAACACAAGTGGTATTATGTTTTAAAACCCCTCACTTATCCTACCTGTAAAATATATTTATTTCATTTAATATAATAATTACTACACAGGCTATCAATTAAATATCAAATGAAAGGCAGAGCAATCTGGTGGATCGTTGATCAAAAGGCAACTCCCAATTCAATTAAAATTAAGAGCTGTTTTATTGTTACAACCTTAGACAAAGACAACATGTTTAACACAACTTTCTACAGAAGGTTCAATTAAAATTAACAAATGCTAAATCCTAGTTTTATGAAAGGGAAGAAATGAAGGAAAGTTACAACTGCCAGTGCCAGTGGACAAAGTAGCATCAACGTTCTGCCCAGTAACATCTGATCAATCAGAAAATCCTGCGTAAACAAATTTGCCATAATTGTTAGCATCTCGCCCCTGGTGCTTTTGCTAGATAATTCCAGGTGGTATCTTAAACCTGCAACCAACTCATCCAGTAAAGCTGCCAAAACAGTCGATGAGACTCATGATGCACTTTATTAGTTCTGAAACGTAAAATAAAGTTCAAACGATTTACATCCTACTAATATGATTTTCCCTCTAAAGCCATAGCAAATTCCACATAAATAATTATCGTATGTCGTTTTTTTGTTGTTGTTGGTTACTGTATCAGATAATTGTGTTTCCAAGTGTCCTGTTGTTTCAGCCAGAACCTTGTTAGCCAGAATCATTGCAGTTTCCAAAATGATTACTCATTTAATTTTTGATTCAGATTAAATCAACAAAAGAACCTAAGACAAGTGGTGATGGCGACTTGCTGCCATCATTAAGGTTAAATAAGTTTACTCATTTTATTTTTGTTCAAATCATCAAGAAGCCAGAAGTGGTGACTCAGTTTTCACATGCGTATTTAGAAAACCACGAAAACCATTGTGTCTAATGTTGGCTAACTAGAACGTTGGACCTTTGTGGGTCTGTCACAGCCAAATCTCACCGACTGAATCATTGTGGACTTGTGTGTGAGATAATACTGATTTAGCACTTTTATATATCTAATTGAAAATGCATTCTAACTTTGCTAAGATAATTTTGTGCAACTTCAGTTCTATTTGAGTCATTCAAATACATTTTTGAATCTCAAATGAAAATGTTAATTACCTCCCGCCAAGCTGCTAGCGTTTCAAACCTTTCCATTGAACATGATCACATTGAGTTGTCACATTCAAGTGAATTTGCCAATGAAATAATGTATTTTCTGTTCTTTTGAAAAATTCCCTGCTGTTGCATACATTGCAAAATATGTTTTGATCCCATTACCACTGAGAGATTGATCATAACTGAAAACTAAAAGCAGCATACATAATTTAGCTTTTTTGGTTTTCATACTGTAGGGCCACTATGCATTAATTATGTATTCGAACATCTCTTCACACCGTATGACCATGTCAGCCAAAGGAAAACAACAAAGACAATACAGCCGTCTACTTCTCTTTCATATCATAAAAATATTCTCAAGAAGGAAGTATTATATTTCTTCTGTGACAATGCATATATAAGAACTACTGGAAAATAGTGTGTTGTCATTAATGTTCAACAAAATATTTGTAATGTAAGGCACTTACTGCAAGGAAAGATCTATAGGTCATTCTTCAGTTTTATATAGTGTTATGAGATTAAAGTATTCTGCTCTATTAAATATTTTGCATTGAAGTTACCAAACACTAGCTTAAAATATTTTGCTCACTGTTAAGGATGAAGTGCATTGTGGTCAGATTGAATAGGCAAAATCAAATTACATGACTTCAGGCACTTTAAGCATGGATCAGATTGTACTTAATCCTCGAAAACAAAATACATAACTGTATGCTATATGCCTTATTTAGTTTACAGCAAGAGGTCATCTGTAAACAAGTGTGCAATCCAATGTGTGTTATAGGATGAACATCAGCATAAACATATCACAACATATTGTTCCCAACTGTTACACCAGAAATTACAAAAATGTAAGATTTCCTGAATAAGCTCATTTTATTCATAATATGCTATGAAAATTTGATATCCAATTACTAAATTAGAGCCAACTTCAGCCAATATAATGTCCAACATAATATTTTGTGTGGTCATCTGAAATTCTGTGTAAAAAAAAAAAAAAGTACCAAAGGCTTTAATTCACCTGGATCCTGTTCTCCTCATTAATAAGTTTAAACATTTCCCTCAAAGTATAGTGTGCGACCAGTGCTGTTTACGGTAACATATTTTATATTCCATATCAGTGAGCAGTAATTGGTCCAGAACCTATAATCTCAACAGATACAGAGCTGTCCTGTCAGCTACCCTCTGACCAGTCACAGTGAACGCCGATTGGTGATTTCCAGTGTCCGATGCCCCAGAACATTGGAGAAATAAACATGAATGGCTTAGAATTCCAATAACTCATTCTTTATTGAAAAAAAGACAAAATATTAAAAGAGGTATTTGTTGTATGTAAAAAGAGCTAAATGTCCAGAGAGGTTATGGTCATGTTTCAATGCTGAGAATGGCTGGACGGTTTGCCTGCGCTGGTCACTTATTCAGGGCTTCGGTCATTTCAGGTACAGCCTGGGGAAAAGCCAAACATAAAACAGAGATTAGCAGTGTGAGCAAAGACACATTTTAAAACTGTTTGGGGTTTGAACCCCTTGGCCTAATGAGATATAGGCCCCTTCAAAGTCATGTAATCAGATTATATTGTCATGCATAGGCATTTATATGTGGAAAGATGAACAAAACATATAATATCCATTTTTGGGTGTAGTTGTAGTTGGCCTGTAACATTAGCCATAGTCAAGCACTTAATAATTAAAGACATTATATGATAAGGACTCACAGGAAATCGAGATTATATGTTTGAATTGTTCTGAGACTAAATCAGACAATGAGAATACAAGTGTAATAGAATATACTGGGTGTAATTTGATCTCTTGTAAAATGCAATGATGGGGTGTGGGCTTGAAGCAGGTGGCTGCAGGTTCAAATCTTGTGTGGGATGCCACTATGCCAGCCTTCAAAATGGTGCTTAACCTGAATCGCCTTGTGAATATCTGATTGTAGGGATGGACGATGCGTCAAACGAAAGCTATGTCTGGCCAACAACGATTGGCCAATAACAAAAATGTAGTCAGCCAAAACAAAAAAGGTGCTAATCTGTATATTTTAAACCGCTATCTGAGAACTGATTACTTGTAAGCTGATAACTGGCAGCCCCTACAGCCTTCACCGCTGCTGGCTATTCGTCTCCGTCGCTCTTACGGCGTTCACTGAAACACCAGGGCCTATCACGCACCACGGGGCAGCTAAATAAATGATGAGCTACAGCTAAACTCGATGGAAAGCGGCCACTGCCCCTTACATACTAAACAAAGGCCCCTTCTCAGGAGGAGTGCCAAGCTCCGACGCGGCATGCCGCCTACACCACGTGTATCCAGACTGGAGCCTGGGGCCGCAGGAACGGCTCTACGGCAGGCAGCTGAGCATGTAAACTAGCTGTGGACGGGAACAGAACGAACCTGAAAGCCAACACCAGTCGCTCGTGTTAACTATCGGTTACGCTTGTGGTTCGAGGACCTTGTCCCGGCCTCCTGTGAACAGGAGGCTCTCGGGCTGAACTGCGCGCATTGACGACGGCTCAATAATTAAAGAGATCAGCACTTCCATTAGCGGGAATAATGTGTCCTACTAAATTGATACAGGGAAATATTGTACACAGTTGTTTCGGGCTGGTTGTCGCTTTGTCTCTCGGTCGCCGAAATGCGCTTACGGGCCAAACTTCGGTTTGATCGTCTGCCAATTACGCCAGTCCCTTTTCCCTGGAGGTCTGCCACTTCAACATGGTGCCAGCTCTGAGCCAGGTAGCAACATGTCTAGATACCTAATCCTTGGCTAGCTCTGTCAACAGGATAATTATTCACTTTGGACATTAGCTAGAAGACTGGATCCTATACTGGTGGACGTTTCAAGGTTTTCCCTTCACTTTCCTGTGTTGATGTGTGCCTCTCTTGTACAGTCCAGTCTTTTTTCATGTTTCAACTGAAATTCATAGTAAATGGTGTAGCTTTGTCTATGTTTGTGTTTGTTGAAAGCAGACACTACAGCAATGCAGTATGCAAATAAAGGATAATGGATTACTATTTTAAGATTAAAATGCTGGGTAATGCAATGGTGACCATCCCTACAATTTAGTCAGGCGTAATCGTTTATTTGTGTGTGATTATTTGGTTTGCGTACACAAATTTAATTTGGGGAAACAAATCTTTTTGAAACCGAAGCCCTAATTAGCCTCTGGGGATGTCTTGCTGACAGACCACTTGAGAAACAGCGGTTTGCCATATCTTAAATGTAATCACAGTTACACTGCGGGTGTTGTGCATCCTACCTTGAAAAGGTCAGCCACTAAACCAAAGTCGGCCACTTGGAAAATAGGAGCTTCTGGGTCCTTATTAATGGCGACAATTGTCTGAAAATACAAATCATAACATTATTTTCAAAATGTGGAAAAAACACTGGATGCTCACAGAGTTTCTGCACCTCAGACTAAACCCAGCCACTGTAATTAATCTGACTTAGCACTGCAAACATTTACTGCCCACACACAGAAACAGCAACAGACTGCAGAGTTCAGAGACAGCAAGTATAAAATGTGTGGCTGTGGCTCACAATGCTCACAGCTGCATACATACACAGAAACATTTCACTATTCAAATAAAGTACCACCAGGGGGCGGCGATTGGCTGTCCGCCCCAGGGAGGGGGGAAGGAAGCCGACAGGATGTTTGCTGCGCACAAGAGTGGCCCTGTAGTACCGGGTTACGGTCGACGGCCTGGCGAGTGCCGTCTCGGAGGAGACGATGCTTCGCCCTCGTCACTACCGGTCACAGGACTACGGCAGCAAACTCACATTACTAGGGGGGGATTGACATAAAACAAATAGCGGGTGTAATTGGCTACTAAATTTGGAGAAAATGGGAGAAAATCTGAAACAAAATCTTAAAAAAAAAAAAATAATAATAATAAAGTATACGCATCTTGAATTTTGATCAATCATTTTTGGCAATAGTATCATCAATGATCATGAATGACTGACCATGACATGCTCAGCGGACTTTGTTGCAAAGCGCTACATGTGATTGGTTGTATCATCTTGCCAGATTAGAAGCCGCTTGCTGTGAACACCAGAGACGAGACCTACACTGAACGCAGTCCCCCATCACCTTGATGGCACAAAGGTGTTCTGGAAAAGCAGCATATAGATACCTTTTTCCCTGTTTCTGTCTTGACGTTCACAAGGTTTGGCATTCAACAGGTTACATCACTTAATCACACATCAACGCAATGACTGAGAAGGGGAAAATGCCTATCCAACAGGCAACATTGCTAAAGTGTATGAACTGGGGGGATTTTTGATAAATATCCAAAATATACATACTTTGTTTCTCTAAAAACATGCTCCCATGAATTTTATGGCGAATTCCTTTTGATGCCTAGCACAAGTCTCAGATTGTTAGCACTATATAGATTTATCAGCCACAAATAATTTAAAATACTCTTAAATAAAAAATATGATTCTCCAAAAGGTTTTACAAAACCGAACAACCATAAACCATATTTTACAAATATGGTTATTACAAAATGAAACCCTAGGACCCCAACGCACATTTCTGAACAAAAAAATCTGAATCAATTTTGTAATGTTTTTGAAAGCGTCTGTGACAACGATGCTGAATATAGGGAAAAGCAAGTAAATACATTGTAACAAGTGTAATCAAAATAAATTACTCATGCCCAATCGGGCGATCTGATATTCACAACACGGCCCACCCAGTGCAGTGTTTTTTAACGTATTCTGAAACGGGAGAAAAATACAAATAAATTATACATTGCTCTTTAAAAAGCTTCTCGGGTGCCTTTTTTAAAACACGTCCTAAGTGCACAGGCTCTAACGGAATCCATTCCATGGCTACGGAAGAGGTTTTTCCCCCTTTTTTCCATTTGCATAAAACTGTTTTCTTCCGTGGCTTGTGGTAAAAGTGGGTCACTCCCACGAGAGAAAAGGAAAAATAAAAACGGCATCCCAGTTTTGAGATGCGCCCAGATTCTTCGGCAAAAATGTAAACCCTCACGACTCCTGTCGCATAATAAGGGGAACGGTTCAATATTGAATACACATTGAGTGGTAGTCTGTTGAATAGTATTCTTAGGGAGTTTTGATTTATCTTTCCATTACATAAACTAGGTGTCTAATGCTATTGTTTAATTTTTATTACAGTCATATTAGTGAGTATCATATCATAAACAATCTCTAAAGTATGTGATCTGAAGTGCTATATAGTTCATCTTTAGCGCTTGCTAAACCGCTCACTTCCTATAAGGCTATTTATAAATCCATCACCATTCATTAAAACAAGCAGTTTGTTTACCCTTTCATCCTACTGCATTATTCCAACAGAAGCGGTCACAAAAATAGCATCAAAGTGCAACCTGCTTTTTCAGGCCAAGGGCTAAGACTGTTCTCCTGGGCACTGTAGGATTGACACCACCAGCTACCGTAGAGCTCGGAGGAACTGAATGTAATATTCTAACAACGCAAGTAACTTAAGCTTGCAATCGCATGCACGGGCCCTAAATGGCATGTCACGCACAAGCTCAAGTGTCCACCTGCAGAGCTAGCAGACGTGCCCAACGCGGTGTTTAAAAAGCGAGCTCCAGGCGGGATAATCTTTCTAAAACGCTTCAGATCTTTGGTTGTGACAACTAAGCTGTATCAGGCGATTGTTTCTGACAGCATTTCTACAGTCACTGCTCAAATCCCAGAGTGGCGTTTATACACAGCCCAACACCAAAATATGAATAAGAATTCAATGTACAAACAAATGGATATATGCTGTGATTATACACCGGAAAATAAGTAAGCCAAGTACCGCTGTGATACGTCTAAGAACGTTACAAACGGTCCTTTTGATTACTTACGGAATGACTACGGAAAGCCGATGTCTGCAGTGATTAGAGAACGGCACTGTACCTTGCTGTCCTTCATTCCAGCCAGATGTTGAATGGCTCCCGAAATGCCAACAGCAATGTAAAGTTCCTGGAAAGTAAAGGGAAAAAATAGTCGTCTAAATGGGGAGCGGGAAACGTTTTACTGCAAGCTCTTATTTTCTTGTTCACAAAGCCATTAACATCTGATCGTTTCCGCACCGCGCCAGTGTCGACGGTTACGGCAAGCCCTTTTAACATTTAGTACTTTAGCTTCTGATATCGGGAATGGCAAACTCCCCATTATTTCTTATGGGAAATTAAAATATGAGAAACTCAATCAGCCGCAGTCAGTCACCAAATTCAATTCAAATTCAAAACTCCCAATTACTGATATCAAAAATGGTGAACGCCATTGTAACATTTGAATTGCTGAGTTTCTGATATCAGGAATTAGACTTCCCCGATACCAGGAATTGCAATATTTGATATCAGAAACTCAAAAATTTCAAAAAGTGTTTCTAATATAAGGAATTAGGAGTTTCTGATATCCGGAAGTCTAATCTCTGATAGCAGAAACTCAGCAATTAAAATGTTCCAACTGTGGTAGGTGGGGGGATAATTAGCCATCATGTCATCCAGGGAGGGTGTGGCAGACTGCGTTTCGGAGGACACGCATGCTAGTGTGGGCCTCCCTGATTGATAACAGGATGTAGAGATGGGATGGACCTACAGTTATGACCTTTCTAAAACATCTGTACATCTGTAGGAATCAAGATTGTAAATTATATCTACCAGAGATATGCTAGGGTATCTAATTTGAATATCATTAACATGTTCATACTGCTGCTACTTGATAGATTTTAATTTTTGCCATGGGTGTGCTTGCTTTGCTTTGACAATTTTTGATGTAATGATTCCTTTACAATCTGAACGAAGCATTACACTATCACAGTATAGTATGTATTTGAAGTTTGAAATGTATAGCTGTTTGGCAACATAAGTTTCTTCTGCTTTTTTGTGAGATTTTTTCAAATTAATTTTGAAATACTGTATACCACCAGAATGACAAAAGCCACCAAAGGGGTCAAACACACAAACAACCCAAACCCCAACCCCCGCTCCATAGGAAGTGTGTACAAGTTTCCACTTAAAACATTTTCATTCTTAGAAACCACAATACCGGGTTCTTCCATGCAGAAAAAAGCTCACCTAATTTTGCCCTTTTACAGTGAGTGTTAACTAAAGCATCCAAGGTTCTGTTTTCCCCTTAGTGCAAGATGGCAGTAAAGGATTTTGCTAAATGAAAATTGAAATTGATTTTTAAAACCTGGGTAATACAGTAATGCATGGACCAGGAGCAAATAATCCCTTCCATTAGAATCTCTTTGTTATGATAAGTTGTGTGGCAGGAGGGATGATTGAGATCCATGGTTAAAAAGCCTCTGTTTCAGCATACCTGTGTCCGTGACATTTTGCTGAAGTGAAATCATATCGACTCAGCATTCTCATTAAGCCCTATCAGCTTCAAACAAATGCAGAGATGAGCTCCCGACCCTGGTCGGGGCTGACACCAGCCAAGCACCAGAAATGCATGGGACAAATTAGTTACTCAAAATGCAAAAAAAAACTAACACAAAAATGGCTATAAAATAAGTCAAATAAAGAAAGAAATCCTCAGCATATCACATGACAAATATACTGGGAATACCACTGTCTTTGTGTTCAAAACTCCATCTGAGATGTAACTAGGTTGTCCTTTGTGCTGCAGCTCGTGGATGGTCAGATGGGCTGTGTGTTGTAATTACTCATAAGGAGGAGAGGGCCTGGGACGTCTGACACCGAGAGCAGGGCCCCAGCACCATTTCCACTGGGCCCCCTGGGAGCGGCACCACATCCATCGCTCTCAGCTAAATGCACTCGCATATGAATATTTCAGTACAATTTAATGTTTCTGTGGCAGCCCCAGAGGAGCAGAGCATCAATTTGTGAACACGGTTCTCCCGGAGTTAAAAGCCAGGCTGGATAATCCAGTAGGAAAGCCGCTGTCAATCTAGTACCCCCACCCCCCAAGCCCGGGAGTAAGTGGAGGAGAAGAGAGGAAAAAATGACCCACTATCCCCTGGTCCCCGGCTACATACAAATAGCTCTCAAGTTTTCCACTAAAAAGTACTTCTGGGCAGCCCTGATGTTTAGAAATACAGACACACACACACACACACACACACACACACACACACACACACACACACACACACACACACACACACACACACACACACACACACACACACACACACACACACACACACACACACACACACACACAAAGGGAGTAGGAAAAAAAAAATGGCCGTACAGTTTACCATGCTTGGTCAGTTTTCTTTAAACTTCCCTCAGAGGGAGAGGGGAAAGAGAGACTGAGTGAGACAGAGAGGGGCAACAGAGAGAATTAAAAAGAGACATGGAGACAGAAAGAAAGAGTGAGAAAGTGAGACTGGACAAGAGGGGGATAGAGTAAAAGAGACATGGAGAAAGGAGAGAGGGAAAGAGAGCTCCAGAGAGATGCATCTCCTGGCCAAGTTTGACACTTTCAGGTCAGTTAGATATTGCAACATAGTTGACCATTAGTGCATTCTTTTGGGATATCCAAGCTGTCATTTTTGAAATCATTTTACAGGCATGCTGACATCTGATATTGTAATATAGTAAAACAACAACTTGTGCAACTTAACAAACGGGCTCGTTGTTCATAGTTTCATCCGAATCTTTTTGGCTACTAGGCATATGCCTTTATTACAAAAGCAATACAGAAACACACTACTTTAACAGGCACATCTTATCAACTATTTAGTGGACGCTGTTAAGATTTCACTGCTACACTGATCTCTCCTCAAAACGCCATGCTTTACATGTAACGCACTGTCAATTGTTTGTGATAACACAACGTGGTTCAAGGTGAGTGGAATACAAGTTCATTTGATGCAAAAACTCAAGAAAGAACTTAAAATACACAGGCTGCCACTCATAAAATACATATATAAAAATAAAAATAAAAACACTCCCAGTGAAATGCTAAAATATTGACCATGAATGATGTAAGAGGCCACCATTGTAAACATATAATCCACCTGGAATATCTATATTTGATGAACAGATCTCATTGAGGTGTTGCACCCCTCAGAGTAACATTCACTTTTGTAAGGACTGTAACAGATTTAACAGATTGGTGCTCTGTGCCAATGAGGTTTATACACAAAAGGAATAAAAGCTGTGCATCTGTATAATAATACAGGCGACTGACAGCTGTGCTAAAAACAAAGGACCCAACGGGTTGGTTCCACAGTCAACAATGCGGAAATGCCCGCAGGCAGCGATCAAAAATGAATAGTAATTATTGCGCGAATACTTTATTAAGTCTGAAGAATAATGAATTATATATTTGCAACATTGTAATACTTTCAGGACAGAATGCGTGAAGACGTTTTGTTTTTTTTGGTTTTTTTTTTTTATTCCATTACGATGGACAGTGAATTAATGTCTTCGGAAAGATAGCATGGCACCTTTGTTTCATTTAAATATTTTATACATTTTAATTAGAAACAGATACTGAAGTTCAATTTTAACTACACAAATGCACATTTAAAAAACGTCACAGAAAAATGACCCAAATGCATTTGCGTTAGAACGTCGGACTGGGCATGCTCACTGGCTGTTTAGGTTCTCTCGCTAATGGCAGCGGTAAATCATTTAAGACTTCAAATCAGCCATTAACTACATTTGAAGAGATTTAAACTCTGCTAATGTGTGGATAATGACACCTTTGATATCCCAGAAGGCTGCAGTAATGGTCAAATCTTTTTAAGCTTATTTGATTTGAAATAATGACATGAAACCGGAGCATAAAATGATATGGATGCAGTAGTACTGCATAGATTGTGTTCTCTCGTGTGGGGACGGCTTTAGGCATTGTTGTGTCTGGACGTTGTCATGTCATGTAGTTGCTCAAATTAGACATGCACGTGGGCAAAATGTCCCCCCCCCACCCCACACACAACCCCCACCCTGTGGAACTCAGGCCATTCATGTACATCTAGCTGACTACAGGTGACAAGCCATCACCGATGATTCTTCAAAACAAATTATTTTTTTAAAATTAATTTATTTTTTCTCTCGGTACAAGATTCACACTGGCCTAACACTGTTTGGACCAGCCCTTCACTGAATTTACTCTCGAGTCTATTGTACAAACAACAGATTCAATGGGAGAGAGTGGGGAAGGCAATTTAGCTGGAATCAGCTGAGCCATATGTCGTATTTTAGTTGATAAAATAGCGATATTATTTAAAATGGGAGGCAAACTGCTCATGTTTCCATTTGAGCGTCCACGCGTAATCCCTGCAAATCTGCATCGATTGATTTTTAGAGTAGTTCGCGTTTGCTTCCGTTCGCTTTTGGATAATGAATTGTGAAAGTGCTGGCTGTACGTTTCTTCAGTGTTTACTTTGTGCACATTAGAGATGCTAGTTAACTTTCCCTTTCTCTGAAGCACTTCCCGTGAACAATTTGCATGTTTATTTCTTTGGCGAATTACGATGAGGAATTCTTCAAGGTAGCTAGAACTGTAAGGACTTGTTCCATTTCCAACTTTCCAAGTTGCAGAGGGAGGCACATTTCCATGGAATGGACACAGAAGCAAGAGTACCGTAGTGGGGTGGGAGCAAGAGAATCGCTTATCGTTTCATTTCAAAAGTTCCAGCATGGAATATCATTTTCCGTGACCGCTTTGAATAAACAACCTAGCCTGAAAACGAACGACTTTGATACATCTAGCTAAAACACAGATTATGAAATATGTGTGGTTAAACTAAAAGGGAACTGGGACTGTGACTGGGAGGCTGCAGGCTCAAATCCAAGAGGCATTGCCGTTGGGCCCAGAATTATATTATCATGAATTATTTTACAACCCATTCAATTGTATAAACTGATAATCTAAAATGTGTGAAATGTGTACGCTGCCCTGGTTAAGGGTGTCTGCTGGATAAATAAATATGAATGAAAGATGCAGTTTTATTATCACTTACAGGTGCCACGATCTTCCCCGTCTGTCCGACCTGCATGTCGTTGGGTACATAGCCAGCGTCAACAGCTGCCCTGGATGCTCCGACTATATTCAGAACAAAACACGTGTGCATTTATTTATATATTTGCCCTTCCTCCATGCAGAATCAAACCTTCGGTCTGCGCTTGTGGGCTGCCCTCTTTAACTCAAGCCACAAATTTACGATTGGGTTCAAGTCTGGAGGTCAGATGGTCAGGTAGCCATCTCTTGATTTATTTTGAGCACTTTTAAAGAATCTCTACACCTCTCTGCACTTACCTGCAGCGTTCATTTTCTCAGCCAGGTCGTACAACAGCTTGAAGTTGTCCCCACTCTTCAGTCCTCTGCCTGATTGGACAAACAAATCCAATCAAGAAGGCATGTGTGACTTACGCTCTAATGTCTTGTGGTACACACCGATTGATGTAGCTACACTGCCAAAATGCTTTTAAATAATCAAAACAATTCATGTTTAGAATATGAGCCATAGGCAGTCGACTCCATCCACGGCACCATGGCAAGAGTTTCTCTGTGGAGAAGGTATCGGAGTCCCCTACCCCCGGACACCACCGTCTTGGCGCCGGTGAGCTCCGGACGGTCACTCTTAGTCAGGTTCTGTTCCAGCCACTCGGACACGCCCACCGGATCAGAGGGGGAAACTGTAACAGAGGCCAAATGTGTGATCGCCCAGCCCAACGCTTCCGCCTTCCCAGGATCCAACCAAAGAGATGAATCTCACAAACGACCACTCTTTACACCACACCTTGCTGTGCTGTATTTAACATGCATACTAACGTTACATCCACTAGTTATGTTATGTGTCTGAAAGAGCAAACCAAAAATTGTATGGATCCAAGAGTGTTATTTATCCTTTTCTGTAGTACCAGTACATTTGAATGCACTTATGTACCTCGTTGTGCAAGTCGCTCTACATAAGAGCGCCCGCTAAATTGATGCAACATTAAAACAATTTTTTTTAAATGAAGCTATAATAAAATCCCATTAAGAGTTGCGTGGGTCATCCCGCGTGGACGTGCTTTGAGGACGTGTCGTTGCTGTACCTTGTTCAGCTGCCGCGCTGCCTCCTTCCGGCGGTGCGGGCTCAAAAGAAGTCCCCCTCACGGTGAAGACCTTCACATTCTCGTTGCACCTGACCGTGCAGAGAGCGTTCCCTGTTGGCAGAGCCAGAGAACGTGATCGCGTCAGTCCACTCCGTCTCTCTCTCCTATGTCCGGCTTGGGAAGGAGCGCGTCGGGCACTCCTGAGCCGAAGTGCCGCACTCCACTGGAGTATTTACACGTGCGATCACTGGAGCAGGGACGGTGAATCTTTATAAACCAGCACTGTAATTTCAATGTCACCATGCAGCATGTCGCAACGGAGTTAAAACTCATGACAGCGTGAATTGTGAATGTTAAGGGAATGTTGTCAAAGGTACCACAGTTGATAATGGCGTCTGGATAAAATCCTAAATACCGTCTCTCTGAAACTCTTCTCAATTAAATCCATTTAAACTGGGAGCCCTTACTGTAGAGCCCAGCTCAGTGTTAACTGTTCATAAATCTCAACGTGCTTCTGAGGGACTGGCCATCAATGTTGGCCAAACCTAAGTGTGTGTTGTCTGGAAAATTAAGCAGATCTGAAATGTCCTTGCACATGTACTGCCCCTGGCTAATACCAGGCCTGACAGTAGATCAAATGTCTTTCCAGTTGCACTCCAAAGCAATTTTTGATAAATGCTCGATGGTGAGAAATCCAATGTAGCCATTCAAATGGACCCCAGCTGAATTCCATTCCATCCAGAAGTGTTCAGAAGCATGCCAAAGATTATTTGGCAAATTTCATTTTAAGCTATTCATATTTCATGACTTCATGAACACAATCCAGATCAGGATGAAGCTTAAATGCTTCTTTTGGGAGGCTTTCAAGACAAACGTGACAGCTGGGGCAACTAGGGGTGGATCAGGATGGAACTGACAGATTTACTCGAAACAATGTTTGTTTCAGTTCATGACATCCAACGCTGTCCCAACACTGATAGAAGCCACAGAGATGGATACGTGCTTTTATTTTAATGGAAGTTAAGGGGTGTAATTTGTCATAGCACTACGACTGAAAAAGTCTTGGAATGAAGAAAGCAGGATTTGCTGACAGGTTTTTTGGGGGTTGCATCAACAGCCTTTGTTAAGCCTTAACATCAACGTGCGCTTTAGAGCAGCAGTCCCCAACCTTTTTTGCACCACGGACCGGTTTCATGCAAGACCGTTTTTTCACGGACCGGGGGGGGGAGGGGGGTGCATGGAAAAAAAAACTGAGACAAGTGCGGAAAAGAGGCACAGACGGAAGTGGTCATTTTTCAAAATAAAACACCCTGCAGACTGCGATAGTCAATAAAATGGAAATAAAATTTAAATTTAAAAGTTTTTATTATTTCTGTGCGGCCCGGTGGTTGGGGACCCCTGCTTTAGAGGAATATCGTTTCGAACAACAGCGATGAGAAATAACGTACCGGCGTAGATGGTTCTGACAAACGTATCAGGGGATTTGATCTCAATGATGTCCGAGATTGGAGCGACGTCCAGCTTGGCAGCAACTCTAGGGAGGAGATTCTAGAAAAACAAAATGAAAGCCTCGCTAAAAGGTAAGATATTGATTTCTGCAGTACCGAGACAACCTATAGCACTTGAATTTGGATTTTGTACATTTTGTATGAACACATGCAGAAAGAAAACCTGAAATAAACTTGCCAATATGATGTAAGAGCAAGATAGAAAAGAATGATAATTTCAAAGCTGCTTTGCAAATAAGTGTAAATTGTGTTAACCTTAGTGAGAAAATGGAGCAATAATTAAAAGTTGTCTTTGACAAACGATAACCCAACGGTTTTATTAATAAAACGAAACTGAATCCATCAGATTAGGATACATCATTTGAAATGCGTTCAACGATTTCAGGAAAACCGAGACTAATATCCTGCTTCGGTCAATACGACCTGGCTTATAAAACACAAGGTATTGTTTAATGCATTATAATTCAATTTAAATACCATTAGATCAGCAGGCCGACAGTTCTACTGCAGAATGATAGATTACAAAATGTGCAACTGTTGATAGTGCTGCACTTACTGTAGGTTCTCTGCTCATATAATTTGACTTTTTTTAATAATAAAGCATAGCCTTAAAAAGCACAGGAATATAAATAAATTGAATAAGCCGGCAGTAAAACATTGTCCATTAGCGTGCCCAATGATGTCAAAGATATACACAAAACTGCAGGTTCCCGTCCTCTACACATAAAACACCTCATCCAACACTAGCACTTTTGTGAAGATATGGTGATGTAACCAAGTGCATCTTCAGAGGGCACACAGAGACCATAGTGGTGTGCGTGTGCAGGAGATGAAGACCGGTTCAAATCAGAGCATGCTGTAGTTAGTGGGGCGGCAGCGAGGTCTAGCCACTCATCCACGCAGCAGGTCTTGGCCACGGAGGTTCATTCTAATTTTGCACGGGGACTATAAGCCTTTTATTCCAGGCCTTTTATCCAGGTATGACGTCAATTAATTAACAAGTTAGATTGAATGGAGATTCCATCTTTGGGAAAATCAATTATACCACCAAATGCCACTCCCAAATTAAAACTAGCGAAAACATCATAAGACTCAGTAAACACTGCATGTTGCGATCTTCATTTTAATTAAGTTCATTTGTACATTGGCTGACTCATTTATGTAATCACCTTTAAAGAACGCTCAGATGACACTATTTGCTTCACTCATGGTATGCTACTGTATTTCTTTGTGTGTCCATGCATGCTTTTATTCATATGTCAACCTGACTATTCCTAGTAATGATATATTTTTTTTTTTTAAAAAAAAAAGAATGAGGCAAAAAGAGATGCTTTTATCCATGTTTGGCATGCATCCCACGTATGCACGCTCATTAGGTCTCATGGCTTTCCTGGTGATGACATAAAGCAGCTTTACCTCTAATCCTACAATTTGTCTCAGTTATTCATCCTGAGAGCTTTTAGAAATAAAAATGTCAGGGCTGAAGCCTTTGTTACACTGAGATTTAAAATGCATATGGGCATTGATATAAGTATGTTATTCTAAACGGAAAATGAAACATTGCTTTTGGCTCAACTGGTGATACATTGTGCTGAAAAAATGTTAGCTACTTGTACCAAAGTTTTGAAATACATTTTCAAATACTGACTACATTATGCACCCTGGTTACATTGGAGATCTAAATATCGCCAGCAGGAAAAAACACGTGTAGCCTGTACAGTGAGTTCCTTACTTTCCCAAAGGCGGATGCCCCTGCACATATATGCGTGAAGTTAAACTGCTGCTGGGTGGCCAAGATCAGAGGGGTCAGCTCCTCTGGAGGAAAAAATAAATAAAACAAATGCAAGAACTTTAGTTTTGTTGTACATAAACCACACAGGACATGATCTTGGCTCTGCTGCATCTTCTAGGTCTGGATTCAGACTGGTTAATTTCAGCAAACATCCAACTCACAATGCTGCAAGGGCACCACAGAAGAAGAAAAAAAGCTTTCATTTTCTTACTCAAAGCAAGGAATGAACCACAGTTCAGTTCGAATGGATCCAAATGTGAACATACTTCCGTGAAGGGGAAATAGTTTGCTCCAACATGCCAATCCACGTCCAAAATAAAACGCCACCAAATGGTAGAAAGTGAATGAAGTTACCTGGAAGGGAGCCTTTGTATGCGTCATGCTCAGCCACATAAACCTGTTTTACCCCCTGGACTTTGCTAATTTCTTCTGCAACCTATCAAAAGAAACACTGGTATCAAGACACGCTAAAATGTAATAGTCATGACAGTTCTTGGGTGAGAACTGTCCGCTGCATTTTATTTTCACCATGGTCACATGCCCTTTGCACCTCTATGGTCAACCTATCAGCACGGAGGGCACGAGACCAGGTTGATAGTTTAAAGATTACAATATTCAAACTCCCACCTTGAGAAAAGTTAGACTTTAAAGGTCTGGCACAAACCGCTCCTTTTCAGTTTAATGGTACGCCGTATTTACATCCTGGTCTCGTGCCCTTTGCATCAATAGGTTGACGTCCTGACCATAGTGATGCAAAGGGCATGAGAACCAAGTTGTTATTTTACACCAATGTCTGAACAGGACTCCAGAACAAACAAGCTTTGCATATTCACATTAACGTCATACTTAATTAAGCAAGAAAATGCTAAACAGTCACTTTGAATCAGAGACATATTGTTTAAATTTCAATTAAACGCATAGTGCAGCATGCATACCTTGGTACAGCTTGTTCCAGCCACCAGACAGGACACCTCTCCACCCAGCTTATGGGCAGCCGTGATTGCACTTAGTGTTATTGGGGACAACTTGTCATTGCTGTGCTCTGCCACTACCAAGGTGCTCTGAAACCTCTGGAAGAGACAGGACTGAAAAAGAAAAAGAAATGAAATGAAAGGATAATTAATTCTATGGTTCCTTGGTATTGTTTATAAGCCAGCACATCAAATACAACTTGATTTTAGGTAGATGTGGGTGTGTGCTGATACACAGAACATCCACATATGACAGCCCAAAAAAAGCTGTCACTACATACGCAAAAAAGTACACTATGTTGAAATTCGGACTGTCCTTCAAACCAGACAAGCCTGGTTCTATCAGCAACAGGGTAGTTCGTTTGGAGGCCGGGTCTGCCATTCATTTTTCAGAGGTCAACTGGCTACATAAGAGACAATTTGAGTAGGATACCTAACGTTACCCAAAGTAATAAAAAAATAAAAAGCGATCGTGTCATTACTACAAAAAAAAACAGCGCCACAAAATATACCAAACAGTGCACATATTCTATTCATTAAGCTGGCTAACTAGCTAAATGTTTTAGATGGCTAGTTTGCTATGCCAATTCAATATTTTCAAAAATAATTATTTATTAACGATGCACCAGTCAATACAGTGGCCAGCCTGAGATGTCAAAAGCTACAGCTTCTGTTACGAGTGAAACGTTGGAAACCCTGCACTATTGTCTTTCATAAATTAGAGATCTAGTTCTAAGCAACAACAAGCTAGTATTTCTAACAGCTAGATAGATAAATAGCATGCAATTAAACAACTCCAGGCAGTAAATTGTTAGTATTGACAATACCATGTGTTTGTTGTTTCGTAACCAGTTTTGTGCAACCCTGCAAAAGGTCAACCTCACATTTCAGGGTTTTTTTAAAAGATCGCTAACAGGCTAATTACTGTAGCGATATAGCCATTTCGATCTAAAATTCTCTTTTTAATTTGTCTCTGAGATTTATTATAGCCACGTGTACATTACATGTGGTAGTGAACTTGAATATTCCCCAAGTAATGACAGTAGCTAGCTAGCTAGTTAGCTACCATACATTTCCCATCGTAACTCGCTACTTAGCCAGCTCGCTAGGCAGCACACGTTTGCTAGTAGTAGGCTACGTGTTCATTTGGTTACTTACCAGCTGCCTCAGGTTTGTTTTGTTGAACATTCTATACATTATTTAAAAAGTGCCACCCACTAACAGCTGCAGACAGGACAGTTACAAGTGACCGGGGACAACTAGGCGATATTCGGGAAGTACTTCGCCTAGTTTTCCTAGATCAGTACTGCGCAGATGCACTGATTTGAATATCCTGTGCATTGACATATATGGTACGCTCATGCACAAAATGGGTAATCCACAATATATATATATTTGTGCAGGATTGATTCAGACCCCTTTTTCTGTTTATTCATGTACTTCAGTTCAGAGCCGTCGATGTACAAATGTATCCATTTGCCACATGGATGTAACAATCTATAGCCTGTGAAGCCCATCTTCATTCAAAAATATCAATGGATATGCGCAGCGCGTTCTCTAGAATGATGCCTATGAACATCACACAATTCCCGGAATGCACCGATTCTCTCGCGAGATATAACTCCGACGACAGATTGGATTACAAGCTTTGCCATTCGGAAGTGTCTTTTCTCTTTGAAGACAGCGCGCAATGGGGATGAATACGCGGTGTCAACGTTGAGAAAACAAACTCCCATATGTAATTCGCTCGTTTGGGGAATTCAAGCCACTTGACGGAAAAGCAAAATAAAAAATACCACAACGTTTTAATTTCATTTCCTATCGTCCTAATAGCTCTAAATTGCTGTCAAGTTATTTTTGTCCATGTTTTATGTATTGAGCGACATGACAA
This sequence comes from Aldrovandia affinis, assembly GCA_029706075.1. Taxonomy (NCBI): domain Eukaryota; kingdom Metazoa; phylum Chordata; class Actinopteri; order Notacanthiformes; family Halosauridae; genus Aldrovandia; species Aldrovandia affinis. Next base: position 2,628,970 of record JAINUG010000017.1, read on the forward strand.
ACAATCCTGAGAAGAATGAGGAGATCAATAAATCAACGGATGGAGACAACAGACGTCTGGCATCACCGTAGCTCCCAGGGTCCGACTACACATTCGATATTATCTTAATTTCCTTCTTTTTTAAAAAAAATATCAGTTTCCTTATTCTCCTTTCAAAACATCTCAGGTCACAGCGCATTTTACAAGCAGCGTACGAGTAGCGTCCTTCCTGATGGCTGAACATAAACGGGGCTGGGTTTGGTAGGCTACACGTAATTGGAAACAAGGGAAAGCCCAGGTGGCTGCCGGAGCTGTTCTGTTCGGCCAGTAGGGGACAGTCTCCCCCCTAGACCAAGTGGAAAACCAATGCCCCAGTACAGTGTTGGGTAGGCTGTGCTGAAGGGGATGCATCTTTTGGATGAGCTGTTACTGTAAACTGAGCTCCTGGCTCACTGTGTGGTCATAAATATCCAATGGCAGTTCTCCAGAGTAGGGGTTTCTTGGTATACTGACCTGGCAACATTTTCAGTCATGGCCGTGTAGCAGAAATCACAGTTTAAATAAATCCTTCCCATGCTATCTCGCAAAATCATTGGCCGGCATTGAGTTGAAGTTGAGCTTCCTCAACTTAATTAAATATTCGATTAATTAATTTTATAACTATAAAAGTAAAAGTAAATTTGAGATCTGTTCTATACAAATGCAATCCTTTATTTTTTGTTTCTTTGTTTCTTTGTTTCTTTATTATTATTATTATTATTATTATTATTATTATTATTAGCCTATTGTTGGTGGTAATTTACCCTCTTCCAAGTTCAGGCCTATCATGGAACGTCCAGAAATATCAGGAAATACGCCTAGTTTGACCTAAATATTCGTTAACAACCATGCAAACCATTATTTTATGCCCAATAGTAAGGTATAGCTATTCCATTCAACAGGTAGACACTATGTAAATAAAATTAAAAACGCCATAGGCCTAGAACTACCTAGTTAATATTGAATCGCATTCCTTTGAATTCTAATCCAAAACTCAATTTCCAGCTCTAATTCCACGTCAGGCTTTAAAATTTAAATTAAAACAAAATGCATTTTTACAAGATACACGTAAACAAAATATTAATTATTTCTTTGTTACTACGAAGATAATGAACAATCGCTTGATTAATATAAACTGCCTTAATTGCCCGTAATTTCTCATGAGTCTCTTAATGAAAAAAAATAAACGGCCATATACCAACACAAACAAACTATGCCAAATGTATTGCAATCTATGCGTATTCCTTTGTATATATGGCTTATTTATGTTGCAATATTCCGTTACATTTAAAATATATTTAAATCTATGCAGACCTAAATATTTCTCTATAGGCCTAACATATAGCGTTTCAGTTACTTAAATACACGCACGCATGTTTTTCAAAAATATATACTAAATTGATTCTTTATTTTCCTTGTTAAATTGTATTGTTTTATCGTTCAATATTCAGAAAGCTGTCTCGGAACCTTCGTTGTTTCATAGAAATGCACTAGCCTACTTTCATATAAATTGATACTGATACAAATTTACAACGCAGCTACATTCCTACAAACGTTGTTGGCAGTGGCTTACTCTGTGGTCAATGAAATTTCAACGAATGATGCGGCGTTCATGCGTTTATACATCAAATGATTCCAAGAGTTTCAGATAGGCTACTCAAATGTACAGTATAGAGTATATACGACTGTTTGTTATTTTATATGAGCGACAACCTCACTATAACTTTTCTTTTTTAATTAATTTATTGTCTGGGGTGAAGGTTGAAGTCAAAGGTGAGGTTTGACTAAGGTTCACTGGTACGCAGGTTAATGTGAACTCAAAGATCGCCCAACCAACCGAGATTCGCAAGCAGATCTCATATAGCCTATGCGCTCATATAGTCATATTTACAGAAAGTAAACCCATCTAACTAGTTTTTAACCTGCTGTGTAGTCTGAATATATGTCCTAATTTTAAATCAAATCAAATCAAATCCGTGAATATTTTTAATATAGGCTACAGATTTTTAGGTGGGCCTACCCATGCCGCGAAATAACAAGACAATGTTAAATTAATAAAATCAGCATGTTAGAATTTCATGAGATCATTGTCTCATTGAGCCAAATGTAAATATTGGGGCTTATTTTGCAGCCGAATCGCCAACCTGCAAATTGCCATCAATTATATTGCCATCAAATACTTTAGCAGCAACGTCTCGATTAATTATTTGCTTTATATTGTTTCCCCTCATTGTGAATTTTGTTGATTTTAAGCATTTTTCGTTGAGATTTTACGAATCTAAAGAGGAAAAAATATAGCCATACTGTAGATAAACATCAGGATTGGTAAGACATCATATATGTGCGGGTGTAACGGGTAAAATGCAAAAAGCTGAATATCTACTGGGATACGCTACTTATTTGATATGATATGCAAACGGAAATCAAAAAATGTGTTTGAATTTAAGAGTGAAAAGTAATTTTTCCTTTGTTTCTTGGTTTTCTTTTTTTGCTATTCGGAGTATGATGTAGTCTAATGGAAAGAAGACATAATGGACTAGAATAATGCCAGATCATCAGTTCTTTACAAAACATTTATTTAATCAAATGTGACTGCACGTTTTTACTGTTATTAGTTCGTAAGTATTAATGGAAAATAACGATAGAATGATATCACAAAGGACGATCAAAATGAAATCTAAAAATGTTTAAAAAATTGGACCAAATGGATGATTACTTGTAACGTCCATTGATCTTGTTTTTCTCAATTGGATGTGAAGGGTTGGCTCAATGAGATGTAATAGTGAAGAGATTTCGCTAATCACGCGGAGAGGTAAGTGCTTGTACTTTTCTCCCAGCAGAGGTCTCGCTTTGCTTTTCACAAATAGAAGGCTGGACATTGGGGAAGTAGAAATTGCTGTCGGTTGTGATTTCAGACACAATCATCTAATTGTCTGTTTTTAACGCCGTTACAAAAGCAACGAAATTAAAATGCGTTTTACATATCTGCATATGATGTGTTACCTATACCAAACTGCAAACCTTCTAGCTCAAAGTATATTCAATTAAAAGTGTTGGGGAGTTTTCCCAATGAAATAAAACGAACAAACAAATATAACAAAACAAAAAAAATACAATACATATAGTTCAAAATAAACTGTCAGAATACACACACGTAACACAAACACATGCAGTCCTGACGTACTCCCATGTCATGTACTCACTCCATTGAAAGGCAGCAGCCTAAATATCCCTCTGAGAAGTGGCAACCCAGTTAATACCCGAGAGTATTTCATCCATTGTCCTCGTTTCACCAATCGCTTCGTAGGTCGCTTATTGCCCCCTATTGACGCGCCTGAGTCCAGGTTTGCGTGTGACGTCAGTGTGTGTGTGTGTGTGTGTGTGTGTGTGTGTGTGTGTGTGTGCGGCTCTGCAGCCTCTTCCCCTTACTCCAGTCCGAGGATAGAAGTTATCACCCAGCTCGGGACTGGGGCAGACTGCTTCCCACTTCATTTCTGCATCTATCGTACTCCCCGTCATCCTTCCTGTATGGTGGATATTATTTGCAAATCTTCTTTCTTGGGTGATATGGGGGATCATTCCAAAAGTAAGTCGAATATATTTTTTTAACTCAAACCATTTTCTATTTTTCAACAAGGCACACGCGTAGCATAATGCTACTGTTGCCACATAGCGTTCTTGCTGGCACTACGCATGTAAACATAATGGTGATATAAGTTAAATTAAATTGGTGCAATGCTTCATCTACAGTTGGATTTAGTTGGATTTGTAAATTGGGCAATTGTGTGCTTTATAGAATAATCACATGATGATAATTTCATTTTTGTCCGGGCGTAGGACATTTTATAAACATGACGATAATAGTTCGCAAAATATCTGCCAGCATTGCAGTCTATCATGCATTTTAATCGGCGAAGTTAAGATATAATGCATGGGTATGCTCCGCTCCCAAAATCTACCTTGCTGTCATTGATGGAACAATAACAATGTGCCACACTTGCACGGATGCGAATGTGAAAGCCAATACATTGTAGAGGTTTCATTGACAATGTCCGACATTCAGAGGATTTGGGAGATTTGGTAATAGCCTACGGCTAATTATAGTTTTTTTTCTCCCTTCCACAGAGAAGTCTGGAATCGCAATGTGTGTAGGCTGTGGAAGTCAGATTCATGACCAGTACATACTACGAGTTTCCCCGGATTTGGAGTGGCATGCCGCGTGCTTGAAGTGCGCGGATTGCAATCAATACCTGGATGAAACCTGCACTTGCTTCGTCCGGGATGGGAAGACATACTGCAAAAGAGATTATGTAAGGTAAGATTTTTTTTGTTTTCTTTTTTCTCAGATAAGCTGCAGACACGCTTAATGAATACAATACATTAACCAGCACCGTGACCAGAATGACATAATACAAAAATATTGACAACGACATTTCCATGTATTTTTAAACCCCCCAAATATGTTTTTTCATAACACGATACTCATCGTCTGTGTGTGGGGTTTTCTTTTAATTTTACAATAAAAACACAAGTTTGCATTTAATTTAGCAAGTTTTATAGCTTGTGGTGCTATAAAACCTGCCCTACAGAGTTGAAATCACAAATTGTGTGCAGAACATTTGCTACAACTCAACTCGTCTGTACGACCTAAATTCGTGGAAACCTTACACATAGTCCTATAATTTAAGAATTCTTAATTTATTAATTTACTCAGCCTATCATACTATGCATTTAAAGCCGACAATCTATACGCCTGTTAGCTTGTCAGCCAGTATGACAGTTCATTTAATGAACACAATGAAATCGGTGTTAAAACATGTGTTCCCATCTACACTGCAGGTTATTCGGCATAAAGTGTGCCAAATGTAACCTCGGCTTCAGCAGCAGCGATCTCGTCATGAGAGCTCGGGACAACGTCTATCACATCGAGTGTTTCAGGTGCTCGGTGTGCAGCAGACAGCTCTTGCCGGGCGATGAGTTCTCTCTGCGGGACGAGGAGCTGCTGTGTCGGGCTGATCATAGTTTGTTGATGGAGCGGGGCTCATCGGGAAGTCCCATCAGCCCCGGACATATCCACTCCAACCGGTCACTCCACTTGGCAGGTCAGTCCAGCCCCAGTCACGTTTTGGTTTCTTTTTTTACCAAAGAGTTAGCGCCAAGTCCTTTTATCAACAATACTACGTAAATAGAATAGTTGTCAATAGAAGTAGTAGCCGTAGAAGGCCTATATTCTGACACTTTTGTAATATATCTTGTGCGCCAACTATGATTGTTCTTACCTTGTATTAATGCACATCTTGTAAGTCGCTCTGGATAAGAGCGTCTGCTAAATGCTTAAAATGTAAATGTTAAAAATATATACTTTTTTTGTCTTTTTAATGTTAAAATAACTATGCAGATCATGCAATGTCCATAAAGTGCATCATGTTTAATTTAAAACCGTGGCTGTTACAATGTAAAAGCTATAATACAACACATTTCGTCTATGTATTCGAATGGAATGTCTCTACGGGACTCAATGCTGTTTCTGAGAAAATAATCACATATCACAACTAATTAATACTCACATCCTCTTTGAATGTTGTGTTGGTAGTTCTGTGTATAACACGCGTAAACTAGTGCTGGTATACTAGCTATTCGGGTATAGTGATCATTTAATATTCTAAGAAGTAATACTATTTAATTGCTGGTGTAATACGTATTTTAAGAATGATCATGTTAATATCGTTTTATGCTCACAAAACAAAGTTTTAAAAACACAACCAACGTGGTATTAACTATCAACAGGCAAGGTATTGTCAGCTGAATAAAAAATGTCGTGAAAGTAACGAAAAGAGTAACACTGTCTAACATTCATGGAAATTAAGATCAAAGTATTTGATTGTTTCGTCATGACATATATGTATACTTCTGAAGCATGTTTTGAATGCATCATCAACATTATAAATAAACACGCTTTCGTAGCCTATATGCTATTCAGTCTGAGGGTCATTTTCGATTCGAATGAGGCACGGTGCCGCTATGGGGCCTAAATAAAATTACCAGAAATTCGGCCGATTTATAGACTACCCGTTTGGAATGTAGTTTAGGAAAGTTTGGAGCGTTGGGTGGGTTGTTATTTCGCTCATCATCTCAAGCATGTGCTATTTGAACTGTAAAAATATATAAAATAATATACTGAAATTAGTACTGCATGTGTTCAATGTGAAACGTCATTCTCGTTTATCCAACCAGGGCCTAGCCTGTGGTGAGGGACGTGACAGCCAACTTTGGGGAATTGGTTTCTTGCTGTATACATGTGAGGCGGCACAGACGTTTCGCTGATCGTTTCAAATTTCCGTTATGTTTTAGGCTAAATTATATTTCTTAGCCTAATAGACAGCACTAAGGCTTTTTTTTCATGTTATTTCATAACAAAAAGCTGGTGGAAAACTACAAAACTGTCTAAAAACCCAATTTTGTAGTATTCCCCTAGTTTTTTTTATTATTGGGGTTTGAACATTAGATGACGCACGACGAATATGTTTGGATTTGTAGGCTACTGCTTGATTACCTGAGGGAAAAAAACTTACCAGTCTGACGAACAGAAATATATGTGCAAGTGTAAGTATGGCCTATTGGTTCTTGGTAGTCTCGTATATCATTTTACTGCAAAAGTAAAATATGCGAACGTAGGGATAATTATTATAGGCTTATTCTATGATATGCTGTTGTATACATTTACATGTATTTACTAAAAATATGTCTTGTGTTTCTGATTTCGTATGTCACCATATATTAGCTCCCCTTCCTTCCTTTTTTTGTTTTGCTTTTGACAAATTCATTCAGTGTGTTTTTGCATACACAAGCACGTTGGTTGGCTGATTTTTTTCTTTTAGGCTACTCTTGTTGTAATAGCTTCATTAGATGTTTTAAATGATTAAATGTTTTGCTAAACCAGAGTAAAGCACTTCTGCTTTGGTATTAATTGATACTACTATTACTACTACTTATACTATAACTACCACTACTACTAATAATAATATAATTGCATAATAATTGTTATAATTATAAGTATTATAATAATGAATATTATAAATACAATATGCTAGATTTATATTGCTTGAGGCAAATAGTGAAATACAATTCAATTGAATAAGTTGGTGTATGTTTGTAATATATTATTGACACTGTAACCAGTGTGCGTTACTGCACATGTTCTGCTAAATTTGATTTAGACGCAAAATAGAAATAGTAATGTAATTGACCTTAATATTGCACATTTAAAACATCTACTTCTGTGGGAATTCATTCAATTGCACCATAGCCTCATTATATTTTAAAAAACTTGTGTTGGAGATTAATTAATTTAATTTGTGTTGTTCTTCAGCAGACCCAGTTACAGTACGACAGACATCGCACAGGAGCCACGCGCACAAGCAGTCGGAGAAGACCACTCGCGTGCGGACAGTACTGAACGAGAAGCAGCTTCACACTCTGCGGACCTGTTACAACGCCAACCCGAGGCCTGATGCCCTTATGAAGGAACAGTTGGTAGAAATGACCGGCCTCAGCCCGAGAGTTATACGAGTTTGGTTCCAGAATAAACGTTGTAAAGACAAGAAGAGATCTATCTTCATGAAGCAGCTACAACAACAGCAGCACAGTGACAAAACCGTAAGCATTTACCTTTTTCTTTCGTTTGCACTGTCCCATTCATGTGGAAGTGCTGCTGTGGGCGTCTCAAGACGTTGTTTAATGTAGTATTATTACTCACGCTGCTGGATTCGTTCCTGTTAAATTGTATGTGTAGAGGCATCTCTACTTCTCTATGACGAAACAAATAGCTTCGTGTGCATAATCTTGAATCCTACAGGAAACAGTTCTCATATTTCTTTCTTTTTTATTATTGTCTTGCCTGACTATAAACCCGCATAGTGGAATATTATAGATTTATGTTCAATTTAGAGATTCAATCCAACCACAAAGGGATTTGGTATTGGCTTTCAATCGTGAAATTAATGAAATTTATTATTAGGCCTACTGTGATGGTGATTACGATGATGATGATGATTGTTATTATAATTATTTAAACGGTATTTTGTGTTTATTCCAGCCGAATGATTTTTGTGTGCTGACATTATATTTTTAGAATGAATTTATCTGCGATTAGCATACGTTTAGTTTTAAGTGAAGTTAAATCAGTAAGGTTCTACTGTCGGAACCATTAAAAAAATCCAGGATACGTTTTCACCTGAATCATTTTTGTCTGCTGGGATTATACTACTGGTGAAATTAACCAAGAGTTGAGTGATGTTTGATTTGACATGTTTGAATGCTTTGTAGTCTCTGAGTATAGTATCTAGCTAAATGTTACGAATAATCTATTGATAAATTCTTCTTCTTCTTCTTCTTATTCTTCTTCTTATTATTATTACATTAACCCTTTAGTTGTTCATTGGTCATTCTTTAAACATTCTGCTTTTTGTTACCAAATTGATTATTAATTCAATTGTTATGGCCGGAAAAAAAAAGTTGTTGTCATTTTTCTAATCTAATACAGTGAAACTAACAGAATAATGTGTGCGCGTGTGTGTGCGAGCGTGTTTGGGCGCGCGTGAACTAGTTTATGCATGCTTTTTCACAGTTTAAGATCTTAACCAACATGAACAAAATGAATGAACGCATTCACCTTTGAAAGCAGACCATATTGATTACATTGCGGTGTATTGCGAAACACTAACTATGGCATGTACGGCAAAATAAAGACAAATGCTGTGTTGTAATGTTCGTCATTTTTTCACGTTTAGTTAAATACGTTTGTACCGTTTTGTCTGCCATCAGAATCTCCAGGGACTGACGGGCACGCCTCTGGTAGCAGGCAGCCCAATTAGACACGACAATACGGTTCAAGGTAACCCCGTGGAGGTACAGACCTACCAGCCCCCTTGGAAAGCCTTAAGTGAGTTCGCTCTGCAGAGCGACTTGGACCAGCCTGCCTTCCAACAGCTGGTAAGGGTAAAACCGCGCACGCAAACACGCACGTGTGCTTGCAACAAATACATTGCAGGACCTAAGCCTGGGCGTTGTACATTTGTACAATGCTCTCATGTTTAATGGTTTCAGTAGGGTGTATATCCAGCTCTACACATTGGTAAAAGGTGTAAGTTGTGTAGCCTATGTCATCCAAGTTAAGGGTGTCTGCTGAAAGAAATAATGTCAACGTCCATACACCAGCAACAATATTCTTTAGGCCTTCCTCCTTTACACAGAATACATGTGTGTATGTAGGGGCATTGGTCAGGTCTTAAACCCAGGAAGAGTTGGCGATGCACGTGATTGTGTAGCCTATAGGACACTGCCGGCCGTACCGTCCCCACACGCTTATGAAGTACGCCGTTATTTCACCGGGTCCAAGTGAAATCCTTGCACAACTTAACTGTTGAATTTTTGAATGTCTACAGTTTTAAAGGCATGTTAAAGTAAATTTGGTTTTTCGTGGCAGGCGGTGAAAACAGCTTCCTTGACGCATGATATGCTACACACTGGGCCCAGAGTCAATCTAAACTGAACGCGCATTGTCATCAGCCCGAATAACGAATACATTGCGTTTGTAGGTGGGAAAAATGCGGTGTGTGCAATGGGATTAACATTCGTTTAAATATTCAATGTTAACGACACAGCGATCTATGACTGAGCATGGACTTGACTGTAACAGGTTGGCGCACAACATTAAAAGCATGTCATTTAAGCAATATATGCGTTTTTATCCCTTATCAAACTATGCTCATACAAAACTATACATATATATTCTGCACGATTTAGCGTGCGTATATGTAGGCCTATATTTAGGAATTTAAAATGATAATTTGAAAATGATCAATGATGATTGCAAATGCCAAACGCAAATGTAAAAAAGGCAGCCTGGTGTGTGTTTTGAAACGTTATCTCAATAATCTGATCAATCCTGATTTTGGCTGACACCTTTCTTTTACATCTTACAGGTGTCTTTCTCAGAATCGGGCTCCCTGGGTAACTCTTCCGGAAGCGATGTTACCTCTCTATCGTCTCAGTTACCCGACACTCCAAACAGCATGGTGCCGAGCCCTACCGAGACATGAGACCCACCAACGCCACAGAACCCCCGGCAAAGCATGCTCCCAATACCCTGCATGAGAACCGACAAGCTCATCACACACACACACAAAAAACCGAAGATAGGACTTTCAAGAGGACTTGGCATGCTACAAGCAGAGTTTGCGAACAATTCCCTGTATCATAAAACTTGCCTCTCAAGACCCTGCTGTGGACCACCTTTAGCATCGTGAGGATTTGGTTGAGCCAAGGCGATCCAACAGGAGTCCAACAGGCGTGGAGGCATCTTTATGGATATACAAACCACATTTCCTAAAATTACTTGGGAGCCATTGACTTCTATGTCGAACGTTATGAACATTACTTCATTCGTGGTCATCATTGTGTCTTGTTTCTTCAACATGTGATATTTTTTATATTTCGTTATTGAGTCGTGTTTGTCTTAATGCGCATGGTTTACGAAGATGATATGAACCGGATTCTTGTCAAATATTTTATCTTAATGGACGGAGGACAGATTATTTGTTCCTCTTGAACAAAAGTAAGTTATTGTTATTTATTGTCAGAACAAGTTCACACAGGGATTCATATCTGACCGTAATAAAACATGTTAAATGCTCGTTTATGTCTGAAAACCTTTGTATGCAATATGCTAGATTTATATTGCTTGAGGCAAATAGTTATAGTTTAAAATCCCATGCACAAATCAAAAATGCCAATATTTCTCGTTGCATAACCCAAGTGCCGAATATTATCTTAAATTGATTAGGCCCGATTGGCGTTGTTGAAAGACGGAAACCAGGCTCCAAATTTAGTTTATCTTAATACCAGGACGCGAGGCCAAACACTTGTGTAACAAAGAAACAAATCGAAGGTATCTCCTTCCACAACCTATTTCACACTTGTCCGTTTATTGGATGTAGGCTAGCCTGCTAGCCTACTCTTTTCGTTTCCACGTTGCGGATAATGAGCTTCAGTAGGCTAATACATGTTCATATGTTAAACATTCCTCCGTGTTCTACATCTTGTAATTGGCTTACTAAGTCTGTCAAACGTAGTACTTCAATCTTTCAAAGTCGGAATTCACCATAGTATTCGTTAAAAACTGCAAATTGTCAAGTAGGCTAATAAAGTAATTTAGTATGAATGGCAGCTACTATAATGTGCATTAATGATATCCCGAACTGAACGAATTTTAACTAATGAGAAAACAAAAACATCAAGGTTAACAAATATACTCATATTGTGATACTGTAAAAAAGATATATTATTACTATTATTATTTAGTAGAATTGCTGCTCAGTAGAATTAAAATATCTACGATAGGCTATTGACTTAAATCATTTCATGTTCAAATGTAGCATCAATGAAAGCATTCAACATTTCTGTTTAAGATTCTATTTTATGTAGTCAGAAACCTGCATCAAACATGTTCAGTTATTAAAACACACACACACACACACACACACACACACACACACACACACACACACACACACACACACACATATATATATATATAATGTAATGTTAGTCCAAACTACTTAAAGTGATAACATATAAACAACTTTTCGTCCTTTATTCTGTTTCCAATTGAATCATGGGTAGTTATAATGAAATTAAACCAATTAACTTTCGCCCTTTAATAGCGAGCCTCCTTTACCTACTGGTGACATGGCTTTGGGTGGAAGCGACTTGGTCATCTGCCCTGTCGGGTGGATTTGTGATGTGATCAATCCAGTTTCACTTGTTAAGTTACAAGTCTAGACAGCGGACAAGGATCGGCGGCGTCTTATCTGTGCTTGGCATCACCTGCAAACGATACATTGAATGAAGCCACAACAGACCCGCGCCTTTCGCTAGAAGGCTGTGCTGAAGGCGAGCCAGACTCGCAAATTTACCCTCGTGTGTACTCGGTTTATTTTCCTTCCAATCAGAAAACTGGCTACAGGAATCGCCGCTGGTCACAAAGTGGCCAGGTCAGCCGGGCAGGTCTGACATTTCAGATCTCTACAATTTGTTTCCGGGAATGGACTTTGAGATCGCAAGCCAAACTACTGGACTCCAAAAAATTGAAAACCGAAGAGAATTGTGCCCAAAGACCGACCTAATTTCGAGGTTTCTCAAATGTAAAGCGAATCACATCGGTGCTTGGAAATCCTCACTTAAAACTAAAGCATATCCTGCAAACAAGGTCAATATTTGAGAATATAAATCTGACAAATGCAGCCTCAGCGCATTTCAGCATGTTATAGCTTGTAATGCTCTGAATAGCATATTCGTGTGCAATAACCAACTACTAACAGAACAAAGAAGTAATAGGCCGAATAAATAGAAAACATACAAATGTTGTCATTTCAATTAACCCGCGAGTCTCAAGTTATCCGGGGGTTTGTTGTCGTCTTATTCAATTAGGCTATATTATCGAAGAAATCTAAACCGGAAGTAATCGTAGTAAAAGACAAAGTATTGGCGCACTAGGCATTTCAAAAGTTATAAAGGATACAATACAGTAGTTTAAAGCACTCAGTTAAGAAAAAACAATTGCTAATACGAAGCCTTATTAGTCAGATCTGAATTTCATGTTGCTATCCATTAAACACAAACTGAAAGTTTGATATGTGGCTCGTAGCTTATCGATTCTAAATAATTATTTTAAAATATGAATAATTATTAGATTTTTCTGTCATAGGCTATTCCCCGATAATGCTATTTACCCTATCAAATAGCCTACTGTCTATCTATGGATGCTCTATATGTGATTATCTGTCAACTAGCAAGTGAAAGGCACATGAGTTCAGTGTTGCTAACAGGCCATATGTGACTATTATGTATGTGAGAGAATGATCTTCTAACGCAATATCCCGTAGACCGGTCAGTCAAATCGTAGATCCTTGCCTTCACTTTTCCAAACGAATTCCCACGACTTCACGCATTTGTATGAAACACGCATTTGTCAGAAATAATCTCTCTAATTAATAATGACCGTTCCGACCGTTCAAAAGCCAACTCATTTAACTTGCACAGTATTTGAAAACACAAATTAGGTAATGGAGAGGATCAGACTTTCTTCCACGGTTTTATTAGATAATCTTGAAAAAACGTTTAGCATTAAAATCTAGACAAATACTGCTATCAACACACCATATACGCACATATCCAGTCCTTTGTAACATTGCCACCTGAAGCTCCTTGTCAAACCATCGTATGGTAACCCTGGGCCCCTGCGCGAAAAAGCTCACACGTTGGGCAGCATTTCAGCATAACAAAATCCCTCCTCATCCAGAAAACATAATTTATTTTCAGAATAATAATGTAATACTACCAAATAATCATGATACTAACAAGTATTTTATATTGTTTCTTGTTTATGTTTGTTTTTTGTTTGGGAGCATTTATATGTAACTTGTTTTAGAACATGGTGTGAAGGGTTTACTGTGCGGTGTAGCCACACACACACACACACACACATATATATATATATCAATAATATATGCTATACTGCCCACGCTATTACACTAACAAATGATTAAAGGCAAAAGAGAGTGCATTTCCTGTAATAAACCGAACAATGCATTGCGTAATGTGATCCAGATCATTTTATAACACAGCACAAATGCCTAACTTAACACAATACAGAGAGTATTGCTTTAACCACTTTACCTTGATGACGATATTATTATTATTATTATTGAATAATCTACCTATGGCTGCAATCTGTCAATATATTAAAGGGAAGTAAATCTTCCACAGGGAAGTGCATGCGATGCAAAGACACCAGAGCGATCATACGGGCGAATGGTCCATTGAGGCAGAGTTGCACATCCTGGCAGATTGACGCTTTTGGGACCACACCGAATTATTGTATGCATTTCCTTTTCTCAAATTTGAAGCAACCGCTGATACGTAGGCTAGGCATCGCGATTCAGGAGGAACTAAATGACTCACATGCCCACATCAGTTCAAAAGAGGAAACGCGGGGATACTGCAACTGCACCGGCTATATAATCGGTCGGCTATCATTGGGAATGACACAATTTCCGGGGATTGTAAATTACACTTAAAATATTTGCGTTGCATGAAAAAAAGAAGAGAAAAATAGATATATATATAGGCTATATATATATATCGGTGAATTATGACGGGTTACAATATTCACTGGCAATGGAAATTAAATTGTTTAATTACATTTGGCAGGTCCTGTTTTGGAAAGATTCAACAATCTGTTGGCATCTTTAAGAGTAGGACAAGGAGTGAGGCACACGGTGTTTTGGCGGAGTCGCCCAGGTAAGGAGAAACACCTGCTCGTTTGACCCTTGATGTCCCGAGGGCGTTCCAGTTCACTAGACCAGTTGTTTCCAAACTTTCGTGGCCCACGACCCACTTAATGAGCAATTACATTTTCTGTGACCCGTCCCTTATTAAAATAGTCTATAGCCTTACAATATAAAATGTGGGATAAAAATGTGTGTAACATAGCCTACACTGTAACATAGCTACACCGTAACTAATACCGTAGATTTCACGAGTGTGGTGTTTAATTTAACTTGTGAAAATGCCATTGGAAAGTGTGAAATATACAGCAAGTTATTTTAGTCTGGTATATCTCACAGCCTACAGTGTAGGAGCCTCTGTAGTAGGCTGCTCCAATTGACACCGTCAAAAGAATAGATGTAACGATAACAGATGCTCTGCTCCTTTTGCTGCAGAATTTCTCTCTTACAATAACAAATGACCAACGCTAAAAGGGGAAGCGTTCTCTGAGCTATCATTATAGTAGACTACTCCTGTTGACATCGCAGAAGTGGCAAAGCTTCAAAAGGCCCGAAGCCATAAACACATAAGCCAGGAACTGTGATCGATGACTGTTAAACACCTTGATGCTTTTGCTTTGTAAATTTACAATAGACAACGACAAAAGAAAATTAAAATTAAAAATACATCCCATCGCTATTTTGAAACTTTCATTTTGACTTGATATTGCAACGGACGGCGATACAGAATTGTATTTCATGTAATTTAATCAGCAATAATTAAATACATTATATTATTTTGCGACACAGTGATACCAGTTTTACCCAGAACAGGACCGCTCTGGCAATGGAGAATAGAGCCTTGTTATGACACTTTGCTGAACTCTGCCCACTTTATTCATTTACAGGAAGTGTTTCTTTCCTGATACGGTGATATTTAGGAGGCCCCTGAAATATATATTTATAATTTTCATTTGATAGAAAAGACTAGAAAGTTAAGGTGAAGAGTTTAAGGTTTAACGGAGAGGAATCGCTATTTTCTGGCTCGCTCTGCTTTACTGACTGGATCGCAGACACTGTAAAAAAAAAAGTAAAAAGTAGTCACACAGGTCCTTACTCAGCACAAAATGAGACATTTTGGGCTTTAGTTAAAGGAGGGAACAAGTGGAAGCATTGACAGGCTGAAAGGCATTACATAAAAGGAGATGGGAACAGAATCCTCATAGTAATCTACAGAAAGGCCAAGTGCCTTCGGCTAGCAAAAAGAAACAGGCATGATGCTGCGTACATCGATCACTGTCATTTCTGCTGAACTATCTCATTCCAAGGAAAGTAACAGATTAACATATATTTTGCACCTCATCTTTGGAAAACATAAGTGTGTTTCTGATGAACACATTCGGAAACTGCTGTGGAATTTTTCCCCCTTCCCATGAAATGTCATAATACATGTTTAAAACAATATTACACACGGTACCACAACTTTAACCGTGAATGAGTCACACAATTAGAAAGAATACTTGAAGACTTGAACCCTCTGTTTTGTCTGTAAACATCTTCCTCTAAATTGGCACACTGAAATAGATGTATATCGGCTTGGTAATGGCAGAATGAACTAATACACAACAACATAATCACATGTATCTTTGCTTACATTAATAATGAAAGAGCACTGCTAAAACCTCTTACAAACGTCAGAGAAATTGCTCTGTTCGGTTCTGTGTAACTGAGACAGCTTTCATTGGAAGCTGACACCAAAAAGGGCATTTAAAATATGTCACCCAGCATCGAGAGTAATTACACAATTCATCGAATTGTCTTTTGACATGTAGCAAAAATCTTTCTATGTATGATAATAATTTATTTGCAGTAGGTCACCATACATCTGATTATTGTTTGGACAAAATGACTACCTTTTTAGCTAAACTAATCTTAAGATAAATAGTCAAGGTAGCAGGTCAGCTAGAGATGTGAGAGTTAAGTTAGAAGAAGGAGGTGACCTGGTGGCAGGTAAATCAAGCAGGAACTTCTAAGGCAGCCATCTCTAATGGCCAAATAAAATATAGTGAAGGCTTTGACATGTTAACAGTTTTCATCAGTGGGAGCTAAGCAGGACTTGATGAAAATAGGGAAAAAACAAACTGATTGCAAGCTACACACAGCCAGTGCTTTAGAAACTTTAATACATTTCATGGATTGCTAGTCTGTGGAAAGATAGGTACCGGGTTTTAAGAGGCACAAATAATTGAAAAATTAAACAATGAAATGGGACGATGAAATTCAGTGTTATTCCCTCATTTCTTGACAACTGGAAAAACTAGGTACAAAACTGCTCTTGCTGACTTGTAGGATCAAATGGAGCAATGGAGGAGAGCAGAAGGAATAGGGGACCCAGATGAAAAGAGGACTGGTGTGTTAACCCTATTTGTGTGTACGTATACCATACCTGTGTGAAGGCGGACCCTGTAAATTTGGACTGTACTTGACCCGTATGAAGGTGAACCAAACAAAGTGCGGTCAAAGTGTATGTTACAATTAATCTCTAAGTGAACAGAAGCTGACTCAGCCCTCTACATGGTACAAAGTTAAACATGACACCTTTCTGCAAATTTTAGTGCATGATTACTACTTAATTGCATACAATACGGATTCAAAACACCCAAAGTACATGGTCAGTTAATACTTAGTGACACCTCCTTTGGCAGATATAACAGCTTCCAAACCTTTCCTGTAGCCAGCTAAGAGTCTTTCTATTCTTGCTTTTTGAAATGTTCCTAGTTTTCCTTGCAGAACTCTTCTAGCTCAGAAATATTCTTAGCTCTCCTTGCATGCATAGCATGCATTGAGATCTCCCCACAGATTTTCAACAATATTCAAGTCTGGGGACAATGACGGCCATTCCAAAACCTTCATCTTTCTTTCGTACAAGTACTTTGTGGTTCATTTTGAGGTATGTTTTGGAGAAAAAGCTTCCTTCTGGCAACTCATGCAGATCATTGTTGTGTAAGGTATTAATGCACATCTTGTAAGTCGCTCTGGATAAGAGCGTCTGCTAAATGCTTAAAATGTAAATGTAAAATGTAAATGTAAGGTACACTGTATTGTGGACCTGTGAACAACTTCTCCAGTGTCAGCTAAACTGTTCTGCAGTGAGAGAGGGTTTTATAGCCTCCTCCTGTTTTGTAAAAGTAAATTCTTTGTCAATATCTTTATTTCCAAGTCCTCAGACAACTGCTTAGAGGAGCCCATGGTTATTTAAACCGGACAGAACAACAATCGCAGTCCGACAGATTAGAAGGTAAGAAGTTAGTCCAGAGTAATATTTTAACTCTGGGAATTGCCTTCACCTGACTAACTGAAGCCCAAATAAATGAATCAACTTTTCTAGGCCTTAGTAATTATCTTTTTAAAAAGTAATAAAGAATCATCCAAATGGGTACCCAAACCTGTTCATGCTTAGTTTGTTATTTTGAATCTGTATTGTATGCAAATAAATAGTAACCATGCATTAAAATTGGCAGAAAGGTGCCATGTTTAACTTTGTACCATGAGAGCTCATCAGCTTCTGCTCATTTAGAGATTAAGTGTAACGTATACTTTAACCAGGGGTGCCCAAACTTTTGAATTCCACTTTATATGAAATATGTCTGTTTGAAAGTGAACCTTATCTCCACAATGGTAGATGCTGACCTGTACCTGTATGAAGGCAAGTAGCCCATATCTGTAAGTAGGTGGATGCTCTCATAGTCAACTGCACCTGTATGAATGTGAATGGGGCCTTTATGAAAGCAGACCAGGATTATATGGCAGTGGACCATAGACAAGGTAGATAAGCATCTGTATAAAGGTGGACTGTACCTGTGTGAAGGCAGACCATTTAGACCACTCAAACCTGTGGTTCTAGTGACGGGGGGTGGGGGGAGACAAAGTCGCGAGCCGCGGGGGGCTGAGGGACCAGAGCGGCTGCTGACACACTTCCTCAGCGTACTGGGCTGGTGGCCAGACCCCACGATCACCTGGAACACACACAGAGCGCGCTCACACAGTCCCACCACTCTGCTGTGTCAGAGCGCTATAAATCACCTCGCACTGCCCCCCGCACGTAAATCTACCACAAAAACAACACACAATACACCCATTATAGGGAGAAATAAAGGTTAAAGGCATGCACACCACAATTGCACTCTATAAACCACAATGAGTGCTTAACTCATTTTACAGTTCCTTATTTGGCTTTATTTATCTGCATATGGCAAAGTTAAATGTCACGAACCCGGTATGAACAGTGGAACAATAAGGCGGACACGAGCCCAGTCGCATTGTCTCTGTCAGGAATCGAGATCAGACGCTGCTACACCAGATGCTCAAAAGCGTTACACTGTAAAGTGCAGCTGAGAAATCCAGGGTGATTTAACATCAGTGGGTAACCTGCATGTGAGGTTCAGTGTCAGAGGGCAGGCTCAGAGTGGCCCGACCCAGAGGAAGAGTGCCCCCCCCCCCCACACCCCCACCCCCCCCCCCCAACAGACTGGCCTCCACTCACACCATGCCATCTTCACTTTAATAAACGAGGCAATACCATTAACAGAATCCCCACCGGACCACATCCTGCTCCTCCGTTCACTCTGGCCTTTCAATCACACCATTATATCCGGCTCACCAGTATCAAAATCAAATCACTCCCAGGCTAGTTTGATTAGAGGGGAGCAGTGAGAAAGAGGGGTCTGCCCTGCCCTGCCCTGCCCTGCTGTTGGCTCTCCCAGGTGGCTGGAGCAACCGTTGCTCAGTTTTGGAAGGGACTGGGGAAAAACCAGGAGGTCAGGACGGTAAATTGTTGGTGGGAAAACACAGATTTGCAGGTACGGAGCTGAGCCCCAAATTGAAACCAGAAGAGTGGGGTGAAGCTCCTCGTCCAAAATGACATAAATTACTCGGATTTACAAGATTTTAAAAACACTTAACAATACCCTTCCAATGCATTCTCTGTTTAATAATGCACTTTAGGGTTTAAGAGCATGATAAACAAACCAATAATTCACTTTTTTACTCCTTTTTCTTTTTAATCATTTCAAGGTGAGGCCCCTCTTGACTGGGTCCTACAGCAGTGTTCAAAGGGCTCACCGATGATTTCGTATCAAATTAAGGGTCTGTTTTAAGATGTTTTGGTGAACTGTTAACAAAGCACCGTTCCATCTTTATTTCCCCCCTCAGGAAGTAAAGGCCCACCACAACTCCTTTTGGAATTAACTTCATTTTTCGTGCACACTCTCACTTCTCACTAAAAAAGCCGAAATCAAGAGTTTTTACGAAACACTTAGGCTATCACCTGGTTCACACCTGTCAGAAATAATGACCCTCTCAAAGGAACAGACCTTGGATCTGATATCTTGTCACAGGGGGTTCCACCGAATTAATCCGTTTAAATAAACTTCTGCGATCTGGTTGTTTTCTTGTTGTATACTGTTGGTGTACAGACCTGCCGGATTCAGATTAATTTGAAAGGGAACCGAATGCTTAATCGCTGTCACACCTCCACAGAACACTAGCGGTGGAACTGGCAAGACTGATATTTCCGGGGTAGCATTGAAGACAACAATTATGATAATGGCAAAAACCAGTCAAAATCGCTCCTTGGACAGAGGGGTTGGAACGAGGGTGATACACACCCTGAGAGCATCCAGCGTTCCGTCCTCAAACATAAACAAAGTGTTCATGGCTCAAGTGCACGTTGCAGTGGGGAAGACATAAACCGAAAACGAGGCTGCCTGGCAGAGAAGAAGCGGAACCCTGCCGGTAAAGCAGCCTTTACGGAACTCGTGTTCGAAGGCGGAACACAAGAAAACGACTTTGTCTGCTGTTCCAGGTAAGGATGTGCGCTGAATCGAGACTCTCGTCATAGTGGCCTCCTTTTAGACCCATAAGCAATACAACGAATGACAAGGGTTTGAACCAATGAATCAGTGTGCAATTACGCGGAGACCCGTAAAAAACAGAGCGTCTGACAGCACTGAAGTAGTAATGGGCGGGCGGCGGTTTTACAGAGCTCCCTTACATAACTCCCAAGTTGTTCTGTGAAAACAAAGGGTATGTAAAGTTTGCGTTCCGAAACGCAAACACGGCCAGGGAAAAACCCAATTTCGGGCTGTTTAACGGGGGTCACCCAGGGGTCTTTGTGAGGATAGGCGCTTATCGGGTTGCATGGAATTGCCTACTTGCAAACTGGGGTGAAGAATACGACGCAGAGATGTAAATCTCCTCAGAGCGCAAATGCGATTTCCGTAGAAAGCAGAATAAATCGCAACGTAAAAGTGTACGCAGGTACCGCGGGATAAATCAGACAGTCAAACTAGCTGAACCGAAAGGACAAATACATATGGCCCCGGATGACAAAGCGCTACTGAAATTGTGATTCAGAAGGAGGGGTTGTAAAATAGATAATGCTGGACAGTGTGGGAAGCGTGTGGCCTGCTCATTCTGACAGCTAAAAAAATCCCAATTTTAAAGAATCCTCATAGGAACAGCAACAGTAGGCCACAGTTCTTTGTTAAAACTACATTATAAATAACCCATCAATTATTATAAGCAGTGATGAGAGGAAGTATGGTGCAGCGGTTTAGAAACCCGGGGCCGTATGTACTAAGATTCTAAGAGTAGAAGAGCTGATCTAGGATCAGGTTTCCCCTGTCCATATCCCAACCATAACCATTATGGGCTAAAGGGCTCAACTGATCCTAGATCATCAGCTTTTAGAATCTGTGTACATATGGCCCCAGAAGGCTTGAGTCCAGGGTAGGGCACTGTTGCAAATCCTTTGAGCAACACACTCAAGCAAAAGCGCTCCATGAAGTATCCGGTTACACAAATGGCGAATATGATAAGAATAAGACCAAGAACACAGTGAGAGGGGATCCAGGCTCCCGCACTTCACGTCACACGACATCCGCAGGCAGCGCCGGGGCCAGTTCCCACGACGCTCTGCTTCTAGACGCCCTTCAGCCCGGGACGAGACCACGTCGGCCCGCTAACAGAGCTACAGATCTCAGACCCGCCCCCTAAAATATTAAACAGATCCCCATCTCCTCTTTAAACATGTGTATCGCCATAAAGTAGGCACGGTCGAGTCGGCGATAAGAGCGAGGCCGAGGCACATCTGAGGAAGCCGAGATTCCCGCTGAAAGGACTTATCTTAACAGCGCCTACCACCCACGGACAGGCCTGAGATGTGTGTGTAAACATTGTGTACATTTCCCCTGGTCCTAAGCCCGCCCCTTTGCAGACAGTCTGACGGCAGATTGACTCAGGTACACTTAAGTAAACATCTGTTGAAGGGAAGGAAAGTTCGTGATGGAAAAAAGAAGTGTAAGAAAACAATAATATGTTAATATGTACCATGTTGAACACCATTTATACTGGATGGCAAATCAGATGGCAAATCAGATGGCAAATAAAATGATAACGATTTTTTCGAATCGTAATTGTATCTTGTTTGATTGAGATTGGATTTTTCATCCAATCAAGAGTAAATCAATATATATAATGTATATAATATCTTACCAAATGTCAGAGGTTCCTCTGTCATTAAGTCATTTAGAATTCAATCACTGAAGCGCATACAATTTTGATGTTGACTCATTAAACGTATGACTTCAGCTTCTAGCTGTTTTTCTATTACTTATTTCAATTTGTATTATTTTGGCATGCCATCTAGCCCAGTAATGTTACTAATTCTGGGTTATTTAGGACCAAGCATGCAAGGGCACAAGGAGAATGCCACTCCACCTGGAGTGTGGCTCTGTGGGTGATAGGAGTGTGGCTCTTTGGGTGAAGCATGGCTCTGTGGGTGGAGTGTGGCTCTTTGGGTGGAGCGTGACTTTGTGGGTGATAGGAGTGTGGCTCTTTGGGTGAAGCGTGGCTCTGTGGGTGATAGGAGTGTGGCTCTTTGGGTGAAGCGTGGCTCTGTGGGTGATAGGAGTGTGGCTCTTTGGGTGGAGCGTGACTTTGTGGGTGATAGGAGTATGGCTCTTTGGGTGGAGTGTGACTTTGTGGGTGATAGGAGTGTGGCTCTTTAGGTGATAGGAGCAGTAGGTTGGACTGCTGAGGCGTAAGAGCTCAGTAGGTTTAAATAAGCATTAGAGATTCTGTTCCTGGTTGTTTGGTCACTGGAAGGAGGAAACCCTGTTGAAGAATGGGGTGGAGAGGACGGCTCCAGGAGAGGAGGACAGTGGGGTGTGGTGCTAACCCATTTGGGGACCCCTTACAGAGTACCCCCCCACTCCCCCACCCCTACCAGTAGCTGACCTCCAGCAGCAGTTTGGTTTCCCTCAAACTACCATCTTTCAGCACAGTCTGGCAGAGCACGGCCATTGTATAATCACCGCTAATGAAATAGGACTCTTGGCTGCCTTAGCCTTGGAACACGTACAGGTTTTTCACTTGGGGTGTGTGTGTGTGTTTGTGTGTATACCTGAATGTGTGTGTGCTTGTCTCTGTGTATATTTGTGTGCATGTGTGTGAGTTTGTCATTTGTGTTATCTCTGCCTATGTATCTGTGTATGTTTACCGGAGTATGTGAATGTGTGTGAGTATGTGTGTGTGTGAGAGAGTTTGTGTGTGTGTGTGTGTGTATGGCCACTTATAATAGTTTGCCAAGGAGAGGAATCGGCGCCGAGGAAAGAAACCATCTTGCTCTCAGAAACTTCATCATGTTCATAAGACTCTCAAAAGCCTGCATCCAGGGGCGGCGGATAGCGTAGCAGTCTAACGCACCGTATTTTGGCTGGTCCGATAAGGTGTGCACTGCCTGTCAGGGACGCGGTTCGAAACCCATCTCTACCAGACTGGCCCTGGTCGTCAGCCCCAATTGGGGTCAGCATTTGGCTGTCCGCCCCAGGGGGAGGGGGGAGGGTGAGCCAGCTCGGGGTCCGCCGTGAAGCACATAAGGAAGCTCCAGAACGTGGGTGGGTGAATTCCATCTCGAAGGAGCAGTTTGCTGCCCTCTGAGAATTAGCTTGCCTCATAGAGCTGAGCGGCGGACTCGTGTGGGGAGGGTAAATCGAAATAAATAGAGGGTGTAATTGGCTACTAAATTGGGAGAAATAAAAAAATTAAAAAATCTGAAACAAATCATTTAAAAAATTTTTTAAAGTTGTCACTGCTTCCACTGAAAATAAGTTTCTTTAAGACATTATAAGTCAACAGCTTCTTCTCCAAAGTTAGGCCAGTGCAATTATCTACATTTAAAAAACAACATTCAAAGTAAAGATCAGACACTTGTAAATCAGCATGTTTTCTGAATCTATCAATGAGATCAGAAAATGACACAAATAAAAAACTCCAGCGTGAAATAATTAAAAGGAGAAAGGAAGTTCCAGATAATGCACGTGGGGGCAAATCACACAATTTAAAGTCCAAATTTTTTTGTCTGAGGATTGCAGACAATTCCTCCAGAATTCCCCTGAACGTTCCCACTGAAGCCTGAACACGTCATCGGGTCTCAGCGCTGAAGCATGGCCGTTATCACAGGAATGACCGTGTATAAGTCATTCCTGCGGTGGCTTTTGTGTGCTGTAGGCAGAATTATTTACATCCTCTGACAAGCAGGTATAGATCATTCTGGAGAGTAGTTCCCCTTCAAAGTTGTGTTTTTATGATGGACATTATTTCTTGCGCACATATATAAACAAAGCTGGAGGAGCCGGCCCTGGATCTGCGGACTGTGTCACCTCACGGCTCCGGGTCAGCGGCGCTTTGTGGTGCCGCCATTGCTTACATTAGCATGTGAGAGGCTAAAGCTGTTCCAAATGTCCGCTCTAAACATCTATCCAGCTCAAAGCCCGCACAAACTAAATTCCAGGAACCCAACACACAGTCAAGGGCTATCTTTGGTGTGGGGGAGGGGGAGGTGGGGGGGAGGGGGAATCATAAAAAACACATCTATGTGTGCTACCCTGCTTTATAAGCTGTGTCCGCTTTTAAGGCTGTGGGTTAATATTCATTGACTCAGTTGCTAAGTCATTATAAATTAAACACAAAAAACCCTAAATGAAGTTCTCAGGAGAGATGTATCACATATGAAAAATGTCAAATGTATCACTTCGTAAAAACATATTTTTTGAGATTTCGTAACTGAATGTGCTGTTTTTGTGTTCTGTTCTCAGGCCTCATCAACTCCCAGAGACGTGAATAAAGCTCCACAAATGCTCATTTCCACAAATGCTGTTTACATTTGCGCAGCTCACAGATGAATTACCCTACGCGGTTCATCTTATCTCTGAGTGTGTTGTGTAGGGGTTAGACAGAACGTTCGAAACACTTTTGAAATCGCCCGCCCTTCTCCTACTCCAGTGGTTTCCTTCACCTCCCAGCTGACTCTGCTGCTCCCGATAAGAGTTGAGAGGCAGCCAAAGCTGCGTTAACAAGGCAGCTTGCGTCCTGCAGCAAAGTCACCACTTTAAAGACTTTGCAGCGACACATTTTTTAAATTAGCAAAGTGCGCGGGGAACAGATGAATATGCAAAGGCTTGCTATTCCCAGCATGGTCATTCCAGTAACTTTTCTGTGTAGGAACAAAGCTGATTCATCTGTCATCTGGCCTAATTTAATCATCAGGTCTCATTCAATTATCCAATATAATATGCAAATGAAATGAACAATGGTCGGCACATGCTAATTACGTACATCAGAATAATTAAATTGGACAGGAGCGGTGAGCGGGGAAGCTGAACTGTCATAAAATTGGAGCGGATCTTTTAATTAAGACCACAAAAAATTTATTAGAATCTATAATCTGCCCGTAAATTGTTGAAAGGCCGCTGCTCCTCGGAGGACATTGCCCTTATTGCGAAGCTTCCCCTTAACTGCTCCGCTGGCACGGGCGGGCGGGAGATGCTAATCTTAACCCGAGAGAGGCTGGCCGTGGCACACGGGGCTCTGGGGCCACGGCGACGGGGCTACGCATGACAGCCGGTTACGCACAGGGCCCGCGGTGCCTAATCCCCGGTCCGCTCCACGCATGCAGGCTCCGCTGCCCCCTGACAAGAGCGGCGCGGGGCCAGTGCGGGGCCACCGCGAGCCGCCCGTTCGGCTGGGAATAAAGGGCCACTTTGAGAGGCAGCTGCCGGGCCCGCCGCTGGGCCTGAGCGAGGTGCCAAGGCATCTGAAATATTTAAGAGGAGCCCTTTGTTGCATTTTGTGTTGCAACTGGACGAACTAATCCCTTGCGACTAATGCGTCTAATCCCTTTAATTAGTACGTCCTCAGGCCTTGCGTTCGCTCTAATGTGGCTAGAGGATCCAAACCAGGGAACCTTGTACATCGGCGTGTTCATTTGTTCAATGATAGAATGACAATAACATAGAACTCTGAGGATGAATTAATACTTTCTTGCTTTCAGTGGACTGCGACTGCTTCCTTGTGTATAAAAAGTGTCTTTTCACATTATTTCAGATTTACACTGGGCATGACATTAAACATCAACAAAAATGAGAACCACAATAACAAAAAAATCTAGAATCTGAATGGCTTTATTGGCCCAGGTTCTTGCCTATGATTTCTCTGGTTAACTGTCAGACAAGCCCAGAAGACCTCTGCCTGGCTTGACTTTCAGACTTTTTATGACTAAACTAAGGCTCATAAATCACAAACAAGTACTTCTGTGTAAGAGTGGCTTGAAGCAATGCAAACATGACCAAAACGTCTTAATATTTACCCAATTACGCTCAGCGTCATTTTTGTGCAGTAGTTTTGATGGTATTTTTGCCATCTCAGGATGAAATAAAAACATCTCTAAAAATACTGCTACTGATTTATGCTTGTGGTCTAACGGACCATTCGGTATACAACCTCAACACACTGTAGTTTGCCAGATATGAACATTTGTGGTTTAATGTTTTCTTTGGCTTTTGTGGTTTAATGTTTGTGCCAAACAGAAGTACAGAAAAGTAGGAACTGTGTGGTTCTGTGAGACCCTGCTGGAGTATCTAACTGCCTGCTGTGAACCGGAATCAGAGCCTTAGTAGCTGCTGTATGCATTTCGTTTTAAACAAATGTGTCCTCAGGTGGCGTACGAAAACGTTTGGCACGGGAGAGGCTTGTTGGCTGGCTGACAAAGAGGAACGAGTGAAGAGGGACTTAGACTGTGAAGATGGTGTGTGTGTGTTTCTGGGGGGGGGGGGGGGGCGCAGGTCTGTTGAGGTATTTTGCAAATGGGAGACATGTTCAGGTTTTACCATCTAACAGCATCAGGACCCATAAGCACATGGTCCATCCTGGAACTCCGCCCCCTCACGGGTGAGATTCTATCAGTGCCCCCGCCCCCCCCAGCTCAACAGTATTTATTAAACATGTCAATGTGACAGAGCATCTAAAGGTCAGGAGAGAAGCAGATAAAACTGAGGGGGGGGGGGAGGCGGGGGGTGCCTCTAAACAGCCACGTAAACAACAATACCTGGGCAGCACCCTGTGACCTTCGATCAGGCCCAAACCTTTTCTGTTTACATTCCACAGCCTGCCCTACCTAATGTCCTCAATGAAATACCACCTCCGGGAGCCCTATATGAACTCTTTGGTGAAATAGGGACCGCAACGTCCATTTGAATGGGATGGTGAGAAATTGCGCCTTATTTGGTTGTCAATAAGGACCATCTAAAGATACATTATGAGGAATTTTCCTAATTTAGAGCCACTCTTTCATTCCTTCCATGACTTGGCTTGTCATGGAGTTTCCACTCATAAAGTCTCTTGGCTCTTGTCATTGGTGCTTGAGAGTTCAGGGTCAGTCTTGACTTTACTACAGTAGATCTGTTGGATTCCGTGTCCTTTCGAGCTTTTGGAGACAAACCTAAAATAAGCCATCCGTTCAGGGGAAAATCAAAACTTCATCACAGCCTTCATATTTCCCTGGTCTCTTCTTCTTCCATGGGAAGGACAATCTGATTTTCACCAGCAAATCAAAGAAGAAAGCCAAGCGGCTTAACTCCCTCAGGGACTCCAATTAGCAGGCGCAATGGATAATGTGAACCACAAGGCTGATTGCAACTGTAGCCGTAAAGTACATTAATTTAAAATGTTAATAAAATAGTGTAAAAAAAAGAGCTTTGATTGCCATCTGTTTTGAATAGTGGGAACATGGTGCAGCCATTGGAGAACACCCTCAATGCAATTACAGTAATATATAACTAAATATATAAATAAAGAACGTCCCCTGCCCCCTCCTGGCCTGTTTGTTTGTCACTGATTTAGCGCTGGTACTTATTTTCCTCCAGACACGTGCTTATAGCCACGGGCCCGCCCTGCCTTGATCGTACGTGTCCAATCCCCATGGCGACCTGTCCCGCACTTTTCAAACTTAATGGACAGCCTGGGGTCAGAGGGCGCTTGTGTTTATGTTCGAGAGGTCAGCTTTGTTCTGAGAGGAAACAGCCAATCATTTCACGGCAGCCTAGGAGCTCCAAGTAACCTCCCCTCCCACTATCTCATCTGTTTGCTGCATAATTTCTATAAATATTGCAATCATGACATTTGACTGCTTTCAAACCCATTATTATGAGTCACAATCAGACATAAGGTGACAGTACTGATAGACACTAACTATCAATCAAATCTGAAGTAGCATCACCCCATTTACAGTAGGATTTCTACAGAGCATTAACTCTACCCATTTTCCAGCAAGGAAAAAACAACAATAGCAAAACATTTAACCAATATGGGCTAACACAGTGACATAAATATTTTGATGTGAAACAAACTATGTGAAACAAACACCAAAAGCAAAAATAATCTAGTATCTTTGGAAGGGGATAGGTTTTAAATGAACGATATCTCCTACATTAGCACTGCAAGTTATTGGTTAGAAAACCGAAATCTACCTGTAGACTCATTACATGGTACTTGACAAGGGCTGTTGGTCATATTGTTATACAGCATTCCTTCGCTACACTGCCCCCCATCATAACGCCACCCTCACCAAACCGCCAGCAGTTCCTTATGTATGCTACTCAGAGGAAAGCATTGTATTTTGACCTTGCTTTATCACCACACCCACCTATTGTCAATGTTTGCCCTTGGTTTTTAACTGGCCCTATAAAGAGGGAGTTTACACTATTAAATGAAGAAAAGCAGACGACAACAGTAAGGAAGCTTTTGCATCTGAAACAATTGCATAGAACATCAATGTGCCTTTTACCTCAGAAACAGCCAATTACATGAGTAATGTACCAGTAGTAAACTTCTTGCTATTTTTTATAGGAAAAACAAGACATTTAGCGTCTAAAAATAAAAATGACAATATAAACGCACCAAAAAATCTATTTTATAAGGTAAAACATGTGAATGTACATTT
This sequence comes from Aldrovandia affinis, assembly GCA_029706075.1. Classification (NCBI taxonomy): domain Eukaryota; kingdom Metazoa; phylum Chordata; class Actinopteri; order Notacanthiformes; family Halosauridae; genus Aldrovandia; species Aldrovandia affinis. The sequence continues at coordinate 2,657,653 of JAINUG010000017.1, forward strand.
TGTATGTGAAAATCATGCAGGTGAAGAGTTTATATCTGAAGTGTTCTGTGCATTTGTTAAAGGTGTGGTATTAAATGAAACTGATTGAAACCTGAATGGGGGCAGGTGGGTACCTGTACTGAAGGCTGGAAAAGGTAGACTTGGGGTGGGGGGAAGGGGGAGTCATTCATGAGCTGAACATGTGCAGTCAACCCAGGTCTATGTACTGGAGCAGTGCTATTGGTCCAATGAGGTCATGCTACTTCCTATCAAATACATTGTGAGTAAAATATTACAAATAAAATATGTATAAGAATATATATTCTTATAAATGGAACTGCTCTTTGGTTCTCAGGGTACAGAGTTGAGTCATGTCAAATTCAGGAGAATATATGTTCACTTAAGTCACCTCCAATGTATGAAAATGCTAAGCTTTTACAAACGGGTATACAGAGAATTGCCAATAAGCATGATTAGTCACTGTCTTTGAACACAACAGAAACTGAAGGAAACAAGAGCACCAGTTTGGTGGTTGGTGAAATCAATGAGAAATGTTGTAATGTTCTATTAGTATTTATTATATAACTTTTTGGCTTAAATTAATAATTCATATTTGAGGACAAAGCACACAATTGAGTCTGCCAAAAAAAAACCTCTTGACCACAGTGCAATGGTGCAGCCCTTGATTGTACACAGAGCAGAATTGTGGCAGGATTGCTTCGCGTCAGCCGGGAGGTGGGGGGTGGGTGTGGAGAGTGGGGGTTGCTGGCAATCATCTGAAAGTCTGTGAATCTGTTGGATGGTCCTGGGGAGGTGTCGGTTGCCCTGTCGACCACGCGGACCAAAGAGCTGGGCTGTCAGGATTAGAAACACAACCCATGTAGTTGTCGGTGGTTTACCAGGAAGTCTAGTCTCTGCGGGTTCTAGATTTACCTGCTGACCAGGGCTGTCCGCTTGGATATCAATAATACGGGCTACTTGGGTTGTACTGCATGCCTATCGGGTTCGGCGGTGCAGCTGGTTGCGCTTGTCGAGGGGGAGAGATGATATGAATAAACTCTGGGGACAGTGGCGATCTGTCTTCCTCTCAGCTTTGCCACAAGATGGGGAAGGGGGGGTATTCACCTCGGATCAGACTAATTAGCCTAATCACGGCAGGAACAGCCACGTTCTGCATACAGAAGCGATGGGCCTGTTAGACGAACTTGGACTCATCCTCTTTACAAGACACTTTCTTCAGGGTTTTGGAAATAGGGGCAAGATTTAACCCCCCACCACCCTACACACACACACACACACACACACAAACGCATATACGCACACACACACACACACACATACATACACATACACACATACACATACACTGACACACACACATGTACACACACATACATAGACACGTGCACACACACTGTATAAGCTGAAACAGAAGCCCGGGAAGAGGAAACCCTACATGAAGGTGACTTATGCAAACCACAATGCAAACAGCTCTATGGCAAAGTACTACACATCCCAGCAGACTCAATCAGGTTCCCTTCTACAAGACTGTAAGCAGGACTGCTGTACAAGAACCAATATAACACAGCTTACGAGAAAGGGTAACATCATACACTGGCATGTATTACTGAGAACGGCGTTTTAAATTGTGCCCATAGATTTCAGTGGCGGGGTTCTCTAATTCGATGATTAAAACCGTGATCAACACAGCATTCCAACTGCACCCACTCACAGCTATGAGAAACTGTGATGTTGTCTAGAATTACACCACAGTTGTGCACATCCATTACCTACAAGAGTGTGAAATGGCTGCACTTCCTGAATAGTCCCAGATCTGTATACAGAGCCCTTCAGCTTTGGGATGGGCAGAGCTGCAGTGTGACTGAACAATATGAGCATGCACAGCCCAGATCCTGAAGAGACTTCCTGAATGTAAAATAAATGTTCAAATATGAATAATGACCTCTGACATGCAAACTGTGCAAAATAGCTACTTTATACAGATGTCAATAAGGGCTATGAAAAAAGTACTTATTCAAAGTGTACTTTTAGAAATGTGTTCTCGCTTTAGCAAACATTTTTTTTAAAGGACAAAATTAGGACACCTTACTTCACTGATATGTAGTGAAGTATACTGTATGTTTCCTTTCATAAATGTGTAATTTATGAAAGTATACTGTATGTTTCCTTTCATAAATGTGTCATTTATGAAAGGAAACTGGAAAGGTATCCAGCAGCATACGCAGGTACAGGATGAGGATGTCTACATCGATATCCCTGATCACAGGGCTAGGGCCAAGTTACGGGCCCCTGGGTGTACCAACTCCTAATCACTCACAGAGGGCATCACACCAAATAGGGAAAGAGAGAGATTTAGCCCCCTTCCTCGCCTACACCCTCGAGTAAAGGTGTCTCTCGCACTCCGCCCTGCCACTTCTGTCAGCTGCCACTCTTCTGCTTCCATTAGGCCCCTCAGGGGGTCACAGGTCAGCACTTGTTGCCTCTCGTCAGAGACGGACCCGGAGCCATACGTGTCTCCGTACATTAGCCAGTCTCCGGTCCCGCCTCGCGTTCGCTCGACGCGGTCTGTTAGTGAAACCGCGCATGCCACACAAACAAGGGTTCTGATTGAAAGCAGCGCGCGCAATGAAAGACACAGCACAGATTTCCCTCACCCGTTTCAAACCGGCCCTACGTTCCACGTTGTTTTTTGAGATATCACAGAGATGCAGCAGTTGTTTTCGGTCTCCAGATGCAGTTTTTTTCTTTCATTAACATTTCATATTTAACCCAAGAACAGGCCTTACAATTTTCATTATGGAGCCTCATCAGTTCTGCTGCATATTTTTGGCAATGTTGCAGAAATATGAGCACTGAGTAAACTCCCCATTATCTCACCCGATTGCTGCATATTGCTAGAAATCATGACTTTTGACTGCATTATCACAATTAATTACAATTAATTATTTAAAAGAATCCAAAACAGTGCCTCAGAGAGGATGTCAAAAAGTTGAGCCAAACATGAGCCGAACCACGAAATAAAATTGATCGCGCCACCGCACCCCTCTTTATCTGGCAGGTTGTCGACGGTACTGGGGTCATCGACAGCAGAGGGTAAATTGGCGCAAATTACTGAACGTGACGGGAGGGAAATTAAAACTGTGAGTGAACCCAGTAAAGAGAAAGGACACAAAGGTGGTGTTGGAATGATTACGTAATTCGAGAAGCAGGGAAAAAGAGTTACAAACACACATACAGTATATACAGGGGTGAATTACGGCCAAGGAATACAAAGCCATTTTAGGTGACCAGGTATACCCTATGGTGCAAACATTGTTTCCTCAAGATGTTCCCATATTCCAAAATGATCACACCCCCTGCACACTGCTAAACGGATTTAAGAGTAGTTTCATGACCACAATTATGAAGTGAAACACTTTTCAATCACCAGATCCAAATATCATTGAACCTTTATAGGAAGTTCTGGAACATAGAGCGTGTGGGTTTCCACTGTCTTCATCTCTCAAAGAACTGTAAGGCTTTACTTCTTGAAGAATGGTCCAATATCCCAATAGATACAGTTAAAAATGCAATTAACTCTGAATGCAAAGAGTGGCCCTAATTAGTTAATATTCATATATCGTTGAGTGTTTCCATTATTTTGTTGACCCCCTGTCTGAGTGGTTGGATACTAGAAGGGGGACCAGGATGTATTTCAGATCCTTAGGCCGCCAGATTAGCATCATTCGATGGGAATGATTATTTCGACAGAGGCCCTGCAGACGAAAGGAAGCGGCTGCCTTACCATAATGGAAGCCATTTCTTTGTTACGATGCGGCGACCTCTCGTTCTGAGCCACTGATTGGACAACCAGCGGTGCACCCCTTTCATTGGCCCAATAAAAAAAACTATTCACCTGATCACAGAGACATTGACACAGACCAGAAGGAAGAAACAGGCACAGGGGAGGTGGGTGGGGGCCAGTACTAGAGGAACGCCACTCGACAGCCTGTCACCGAGAAGCATAGCTTGGACATGTCACGCAGTGGAGCCAGGGACAGGTGGCTATCTTGGGGCTGTTGCCCACTGGGCCTTAGACCAACAGGAAACACTCGTACAGCTTGTCAATCAAACCCCGAGTTTGCCGTGTGACTGTTTGAATGCATGAATGTTATTCAATCACCAGGTTAGTGCTCATAAATAATCTGAATAGGCCCATATGTTCATATCATTTTTCAAGATGCATACAGAGCAGATAGAAATTCAAATCAGCCAAATACAGGAAAAAAGGCATGCGTGCAAAAGCTATTTCCATTAAAAGAAAGCAACAAAAGAGTTTACACAGGCTGACTAAATCCTTGGGCTACCAAGAATTACAAAGCCCTGGTCGGTAATCTTCGCCGTAACTGTACCCACCACCTTAGACGACATTCAATACCTCCCCTTTAAGGTGAAGCCCACCGCCATGATATTGCCAGTTTGTCTGTGAGTGACAGGTCTTTCTCCGCCCACTCAGTAACAAATCACTGGTAATTGCGCCATTACTCTGCCGCCATGTCTCCTGGTGTCAGCGACATGTCGCCCCCCAGGGCCGAACCTGCCTCGCTCAGGTATGTCTGCCTTCAGGTTGGACCCGCCCTACCCGGCGTGGGGGACGTCCAGTCGAGCTCGGAGCCTTCAATCAGGGACCTCCCAGTGAGTGGGCCCTGTCATTCACTCCCGACCCCCCTGTTTCTCGGACTCTGCTCTGTCCTCCACCTCTGCCCCTAAGCCTCTCCTCCTCCTCCTCCTCTCCTGTCCAGATCTCCAGATCTTTCCCTGTTTCAGCTGTCAGTCAATGGAGGAGCTCCAATGCTGGCAGATAATTACAATTTCTTTTTCTTATCCCCCCTTCAGTAGGTCACCTGACACTTGAACCAAGGTCCCTTGTTATGACTTTATCCCCTTCTAAAGCTTCCCAGGGACTGAAAAGAACTTTCTGCGTGCTGTTGTCTGGATTCTCTGTAAGGTTAAATGTCCATTTGAAAAGTTGGTTGACATGCTCCAGCAAGTTTCTGTTTCTGTTTAAGAACTATTTAGGTGTATATGGCAGAAGTGTGGAGATGTATTATTGAGCAGTGCACCACTGGGATTTTAGTCATATTTATTTATACACTAATACATCAGAAGCTTTAAATACTCAAAATCCATATTGTTTGCTATAACAGGCTGCATGCAAGCAAAACTTTTTTAAATTTCCTTTTTCATAATTCTGCTAAGAAGCACTGGATGTGACCAATGAAAGCCATTCTTATCTCAATGGGATATTTCTATGATGACGATACATATTTTTCTCACCCAGATTATCCACAGCTCTGGGAGTTGACCAAGGCTCTGTGGGCTGGGGCAGCCAATCAGGAATCAGTGGGAGGGGCAACTTGTAGACCCCCCAGTTTTCCTGAACATCCAGGTCGTCTGTCTTTCCTCATCTCCACATCTGTCCAGCTAATCTCCACTGCCACTGCTCTGTCCAGCTAATCTCCACTGCCACTGCTCTGTCTAGCTAATCTTCACTGCCACTGCTGGCTTCTGCTCACAGACCAGGCTCCAGTGGATTTTGTCAGTGAGTTTGCAGTCGAGACATCAGTGCTGTAACTGATGTAACATATGTAATGCACTGCAGCTGGACAGCACTGATGCGCAACACTGAATGTGTCTCGACGTACACATATACCCGCGGTATGTGGGTAGGAAATGTGTGGGCCAGGCTCACGTGATCCGTGTTCAGCCAGTAGAAGACTTGCAACGTATCCCATGTTCCAAAAATAGCCCCATTCTGGAGTCTTCCCAAGGAGATCTTTTGGGAGATTCCTCTGCAGCACTGGCATTTTTTTCTTCTAGCCTTTCCCATTAACTACACACATAACCCCCCTTTTCTTAGACTAAGAATATCATTCCTAACAGATGGAACCATACATTGGCAGGAGGTTCGGCCACAAATCACAAGCTCGTCCATCGTTACACATTCTTGGAGAAACGCATTCTGTGAGGAAAAAAAATACATTCACTTCTAATGGGGATATCTTTAGAAATGAAAAATGTCGAGGGTGCACCTCTGTGTGAACTCATCTGTGTAGAAACTATACGCCTGTGAATGAAAGGCTGGGAAAGGGAGAGACCTGCAATGTGTCCGCGATAGAGGCGTACTGTGGGAGGGACAGATGGGTGCTGTTGGGAGGAGATATGAGTCACGAGAGGGCTGAATAAAGGAGAGACCAGCTGTGGCAGGGAGATGCATGTATGTTTTGTGAGGGAGAGGTATTGCTTTAAGTTGGAGAGAGGAAATGTGAGAGGGAGAGGAGGTGTGAGACAGAGAGAGAGATGCTTTGAGCAGAAGAGATGTCATATGAAGGGAGTACATGATCAGAATCCACGTCAGGTAGTAGGAGAGCTCCTTGACTTCTGAAGACCTGCCCGATCGCACTGCTTCTGAAGACCGGGAGAGAAACGCAAACAAGACACCAGAGCCAGCTGACCGACTCCCAGCGACTTACAGTAGTGAACGCACACATTTTTCAGTATATGTGGTCCCAGTGGGAATTGAACCCACAACCTAAGCATTGCCAACACCATGCTCTACCAGCTGAGGCACACAGAACCACAGTTAAAACATGGGCTCTTTTGCCACGAGCTAGGTTCACATGGACAGAGCTATGCAGCCCCTGTCAACATATTCATGTGTAACCCTTAAACATAAGATCAGCAGTGTTCTGGAGTGTTCCGGCCATCAAAGACTAATCTTAAACCACGGTCAGGGCTTCCTTCACAGATAGTGTCACAATATCCAATATTGTGTATCAACAGCTTATCAATAAGAATGATGCATCTGCCTGAGTATCAACACCTAAAGGTACATGATAAATATGGCTTAACCGGGGGAACTTATCTCGGCTGTAATTCCAGAACCCGATGTTGAGGCGTAGGCAAAGCGCCAGCAGAGCACTTCACTGAAAGTATTTTCAAGAAAAAAATATTTCACTCTTTCTCGCGGTATCCTTCTGCAACACATTTAGGGAGCTCCCTCTCAGTCATATTTCTTTTCCCTCAAATGGGAAGAAAGAATAACTAATAAGCTTCTCGCGATTGCAGCTCATCAATAAACAGGAATTTGCGCCAAGCCACTGTCTACAGAAGACCTAAGCAGCGTATTCATCAAAGACTAATAATACTGTGCACTTCTTATGTGCTCATAAACATTCTTATTATTATAGATGTGAAAGGTTTTGATGATGGCATATGCTCCCTGCATTGCTGCGCCTCAACTGTGAGGAGGGCTGTTCTTGTAATTAACTATATTGTATTCTACAATTGTATTCTAAAAAATATTTTTTAACAAGTAATATTTTTTCCCCCCAAAAAGGTATGCATCATTGTTATTCACACCCCACACCCCTAATAATTATTTTAAATTAAATCAAACAAAAATACATCTGCATTAACATTTTATGTTCATCTCAGTCTTTGATAACTGTATTGTGGTCTGCCATGGCTTCCGGTTTTGCTGTGGTATAAAAATGTGAGGTAACAAACATGTAAAAATCCATTTGTTATCCATCACCATGGGGAAAGACAAAGAACACTCAGAAGAAATAAGACAAAGTGTTGATTACTTTCACAAGGTGAAAGTGTCCCAGCCCACAACTACAATTGGAAACAGGTGTTATGGTCAGATGAGACCAAAATTGATGGGTTTAGCATTGGAAGGACACTTATGTTCTACCTACGGTGAAATATGGTGGTGGCTCTTTGATGTTATGTTTTTTTTTTGCATCTACTGGTCCTGGGGCTTTTATTAAGGTCAATGGGAATCATGAACTCTAGCAAATACCAATATATTTTGGCCAAAAACCAAAAACCTCTTCCAGGAAGCTGAAACTTGGCCACAATGGATCTTTCAGCAAGACAATGATACCTCAAAATCAACCAAGAAACTAAAGGAGAAGACGACTCAGTAGTGTCATCCTTGCGAGGAAAGGGGGCACAAAGTACTGATAACAGAGGTTTGAATAATTGCGATATATCTTTTTGTGGAGATAATATTATTTCTCTGAGCAACTGTATTAATATAATGTGTCTTGTTTAGTTTATATAGCCTCTGCTCATCTTTATCAACCGTGTGACTAATTTTGGTGGGTAATGTATATATCTGGCGTATAACTGGATTAAGGTTCATTTTCGGCTCAGGATTAAACATGAACTATTGTATTTAGGTGGATATATTAAGCAAACACAAAGTCAATGGCTTTTACAAGGCAGGTATATAAGCACTGGCCCATCAGAAGATCAGTTGCTTTTATTTTGCATTGTTCCCAACTCAAATGTTCTTAATATACAAATCCCCTATATATGTGGAACACTACTTTTATACAGATTGTGTTCAATGTATACAGCTAAAACATTTGCTCAAAACTCTGCTTAAAATGACCAAGACAGCTTTAAATGTGTTGCACAAGTTTTTTTAAATCTTGTTAAACAAAGGGTGGAAATGAAATGTCATTACTCTCAGAAACTCATAATTTACAGCTGGAGTCTGGCAGTACTGTAACACATGAGTTATTTAATTATTCATTAGTTTTATGCTGCAGGTTGGTGAATTAAAGCTGGCTGTGACATCATTTTTATGGGGACATGCCACACATGGACCAATGATTGTTAATTTGCATTTCCACATGGTATTGCAAAATGCCAGACCACAAAAACTCAGACAACCAGTTGTGAGAGGAAGAGAGTTAGTGTGAGCTAACCAGCTAAACCAGCACCATTTAACAGAGAACCTGTAATGTACACATACTGATGTTGTGGACAGCAGCATTGGACATGCACTGATCAGCATTGCCACATTACCGTTGTTATCGTTAGCAGTGCCACATGATGTCTATCGCTATATTTGATGTCTATCGCTGTATTACTGCACTGATCTCTTGCGCGAACTATGATTGTTCCTACCATGTATTAATGCACATCTTGTAAGTCGCTCTGGATAAGAGCATCTGCTAAATGCTTAAAATGTTAACATTTAAAATGTACATTATCGGTGCCATTGTTAGCAGTGCCACATTACCGGTGTTATCGTTAGCAGTGCTACATTACCGGTGTTATCGTTAGCACTGCCACATTACCGGTGCTATCATTAGCACTGCCACATTACCAATGTTATCGTTAGCAGTGCTACATTACCGCTGTTATTGTTAGCACTGCCACATTACCTGTGTTATCGTTAGCAGTGCTACATTATCGGTGTTATTGTTAGCAGTGCTACATTACCAATGTTATTGTTAGCAGTGCTACATTATCGGTGTTATTGTTAGCAGTGCTACATTATCGGTGTTATTGTTAGCAGTGCTACATTACCAATGTTATTGTTAGCAGTGCTACATTACCTGTGTTATTGTTAGCAGTGCCACATTACCGGTGTTATTGTTAGCAGTGCCACATTACCAATGTTATTGTTAGCAGTGCTAAATTACCGATGTTATCATTAGCAGGGCCACATTATCGGTGCTATCATTAGCACTGCCACATTACCGGTGTTATCGTTAGCAGTGCCACATTACTGGTGTTATCATTAGCAGGGCCACATTACCGGTGTTATCGTTAGCAGTGCTAAATTACCGATGTTATCATTAGCAGGGCCACATTATCGGTGTTATCGTTAGCAGTGCCACATTACTGATGTTATCGTTAGCAGTGCCACATTACCTTTGTTATCGGTAACTTCAGCCGTAAGAGGCCAAAGCCACGCCTGAGCCAATCAGAACAAGGCAACTGAGTAAAACAGAAACCCTTGCCACCTGAGAGTTATTTTTCTCACACAGCCAGGGTTAAAAGTTCAATTGCGGGAATACGAGGAGGACGAACTGAGTTACTTAAAATTCCTGAGGTAGAGCGCAACTTGAAATGTTGGATTTAGAGGGAGGATGCTGACAGTGCTGGTAAATAGGACAAACTACTGCACTAACCTAATTACAGGCCAGCCCAGACAGACGCCCCCCTCCACCCGCACAAACAGACATGAACAAGATCACACATACACACTCACGTACAGACACAAATACACTCATACAACCAAGGCACAGGCACACACATACACTATCGTGCACATGCACATATACTCACACACACACACACACACACACACACACATACATACACACAAACAGTCCCCCACCCAAGACATTCACACACAGACACACACAAACACACATACCCACACGTACTACTCATTCATGCTCATGCATAGACACACACACACACACACATTTCCTATGTAGACCATCACCATTATACCCTTGAGTAAGATATTTAGCCTGAATCGCTTCAGTACATATGCAGCTGTATAAATTAATAATTCTGTATGTAAGCACTGTGCTGCCCTGGAGAAAGGAATCCAAGAAGTAAATAATGACAAGACCAATGAAGATGATGAAGTGAAATAATGATGATGAAATTATCACTATTATTCATGTTACAATAGCTGCTTTTGTTGTTATTAATCATGTTACAATGGAAGCTTTTTACATTCCTGCAAACAGTAATATCTAATATCTAAAGCAAATAGGGGGGCAATCTGTTTACATTACTAGTCCGAATGAAAATGTTTTTATCTCTTACTGAACTACATCCCATTTATAATGTTCCCAAGACCACCAAAAACAGAACTAGCAAAGAAACGCCCAAGAAATCCGTTTTTTCCCACTTCCCACTTTCATCTCTAGACTGTTTGGATTTTAAAACGCATGCTTCTTGGTCGTTGTCCGAGTTCTGTCGAT